>OY728145.1:1873956172-1875206172 GCA_963277665.1 Viscum album | reverse complement strand
TATATAAAATGACAATAAAACACAACATCATTACTGTTAATGGATACATAAAATCTAATGATAATGAATACCATAAATGGGAAAAGAACAATGAAAGAAACAATTATTGTAAGTGGATATAGCCATGTAATTTTCTAGAATAATGATCCACTTTATTAAATGTGGAGATTAAAGTAGTAAATATATATAGGTTTCTTTATATATAGGGTATTGAAATCATGAGATATAGGTATTTTCTAGTGCATGGATTGTAAAATATAAATAATGGAGGGTTTATTTCAGGTATAGAAGATGGAAATTGTGAGCCTAAGTATATTTTTCAATGGTAGAGGATACATCATTAAAATTGTAGAGGTTACCATGAAATGTCTAAAAAAGTATGCCTAAATTTTTCAAAATTATAAGGAATTATTTCATGACTAGATGCTCTTATGGAACCATATTCTTTGGCCCTGTGAGCACGGAAGATGATTTTGATCATTTTTAGCTAATCTAAACAAATGTGTGAGTGTGGCTTCCTAAATTTTAGTAAGGTGCGTGGAAACAAAATTCTACGGTACCATTGAATTCAGAATGATAGGATTCACATACGTTGAACCTAACTTGGACCGGTAATAGGTGACTAGAAATGTTAATTATTGGACTTACATAAAAAAATTGAAATGTCATTTTATTGGTTTTTCCAAACCATTTGGTGGTGGAATGACTGTGATGTTGTGTGTAGATAAAGAGATGATTAGTAACATTAAATTAAGCATGTTAATGTCTTGTAAACATACATCATAATGACACATTAAATTATGAATAATATATACATTGTTTTGTAAAAAAATAGTGTAACAAAAGGGATTATACAGTGTAATAGAGAAGTTGCACCATGTTTTATTTTAATGGGTGAATGTTTTGGAGAAATGGGAATCAAAGGGTGGAATTGTGTTGAAGAACCTATGGTGAGAATTTTCTCCAACGACAAACAACGAACACTGGTGAATCACTAGAAAAATCGATTCACTTTGAATAATGGGACCTGAGAGTCTCGAATTGAAACAAAATATTAATCCATGTAGATTGATCACTTCAACAACGAACTACAATGAGGTAGGTGTTTGATTTTATATTATGTTTCCCTATTCTGTATTCTAAAATGATGATTGTGGATCAACCCACGAACAAGTTGACCCATAGATTGATCATTCATGGGGGGTAGTTCCTTTTCATATGATTCATGTATCAGGATTGATTAATTGTGGTATAACCTCAAGACATTACCCCATGTTTCTATGCCTCTAATGTGGAGGGCATGTTCCAACACAATCAAGGGTAGAGCCCCTCTTCATAATGAATTCTCATGAATTATTCTTGGATGCAAATTAGAAATGTAGGAAAATAGGATTCGATACAATTATCGGGAAGATGGAATCCACCAGAGGTTGTAGGAATAATAGGTGTGGTGAACATACTACTGAAGAAGACCTGGTGGTTCACAGAAGAACCGACCAACAGTACTAGGGATTACTAAAGGTGCCCTATGGTAGTGGCTATAGGTATATGGTAGTGTTCCAGAGGCCATAGCTACCGCCATCTCAGGCAATGATGAAGAGGCCAAAGCCCTTAGAGCTTAGGCTGTCGACTGGAGGTAGGGAAACAGTCCCTCAGCAATGTCGGTGGTGCTGCCCAGAGCCATGGGCTATGACTCATCGTGTAATGTCGTACCCTGACCCTGTGTAGAATACTCCAAAGGGAGGGTTTTAACAAATACGTGATGCATCCCCGGGCATGATACCCGTCTGAGATGGAGGGAGATGTGGGTCCCCTATGGTGGATCGGGAAATGTACGGGCCGCCCTAGTGGGTTGTACCTAGGCTGGTCCGAAGTCGGGTCCGGTCAGTGGACCCGAGTGTGGTCGGTGGACCCCAGGCCAGGTCGTGTTGGTCTGACCGGGACAGTTCGAACCCAGACATAACGGTCCCCCTATAAAAAAACACCAATATCCTTGAAACCATTCTTCCTATTAATGATTAATTTTTTTTGCATTGGAACCCTATGGATGAGGCATATAATTTTCAATGCTCTAACGATGATTTCATTGAATTTCAAATATGAAACTTTTCTTAAGGATTGGTTCTCCTTGAATCTAGTTATCTAATTGAGTAGATCATATAGATGATTGAAACCTGAAGGCTAATAACAAGCGAACCTATGTGGATCAGCTACGATGGTCCAATGGGAAACGACTTTGTGTGCCTCGACATTCACGTGGTGTGGAGTGGCTCTGTGTGACCCGATAGACCAATGATACTCAATGACGAAGAGTACCACCAATATGATGTACAATGTGGTATGATACTATGTGTGACTGTGCATTCCCATGGTGGGAACCTTCTCTGTGTGACCCAGTATACCCACGGTACTCATTAGGGGCGTGTACCCTAACAATACAAGTCTAAGGGGAAGCAACTCCATTTGACCCAGCAAGCCCATTATGGGGAAAGGCTCTGTGTGACCTGATGTACCCAAATTACTCATTGGGGAGGAGTAATCCAGCATCGCAAGGTGTTCAGTGATGTTACATATAGTCATACTTTCCTTACTCTTTATTAAACCGTGTGCGAGCTGTCCTTTTTTGTGATCATGCTTCATGATCATGGCTTGTGGTTTTCTTATGGATTGCATTGCGGTATTTTCTTGTTGGTTTTGGGACCCTAATGTGTATTATGTAACTCGACCATTTACAGGGTTTTCCCACAAGTTTTGTGTCGTGTGCATATAGTTGTTGACATGGTGAAAGGCATGGTGGCCCCAGACCAAGCGGTGCCCATTGAGATCAGGCAGGTAGGATTTCCTTCTATGGCTTTTAGAATCAAATCTATACATACACAATATGTCTGATTTTTAGATGATGGGTTTCATTGTTTCCTTTTACTTTACTATTTTTCCTATTTTTTTATGGGTTTTATATGGACCATTTTACATAAAATTTTAACTTTTACTTAGTGGTTGTTTAGTGGCACGAATGCGTACCTTTCCAACATAGGGATGTGGTTGTGTGCATGTGCATAAAGGTACTCAGGCTTATGCCTCTCACATGTTGGTTGATGCATTTAGCTCTAGTCGCCAACCCCTGGCCATTGATAGGTGGACATAGGGGGGTCATTCCATGGGATACAAGGAATAGTTCATGAAAATGTGCTATCAGAGGTGTTCAGTTCTTCCTCAGAGACTGGGAGTGTGTTTTTTGTATTTTTTACAATAATGTTAAATATTTCAAGTTTGACTTTCATATTTTGGGATTCCAGTGCTGGTGCAGTGGCTGACATATACATACATTGGGACATTGAATTATGCTTTTCATATATATATATAAAAACACAATATGCATACATCATATAGTAATTGAGTTTTCCCTCATGTTCTTCATGAATTAGATTCCTCTCACTAGTTATTTTTTATTGATCGTGGTACATCTTGATTTGTTTCGAGATGCCTGCACATTGATAGCTTGCTAGGGTTATAATACGTGATCATTGATTGGCTCCCCTAGTCGGCTCATTTTTTACCAATTTTGGAGTAGGGATAGGCAGAGGTCTTGGGACACCTCTACATCCATAAGAATGTATGACATCACTGGGTGAAATTGATGATCATCTTAGATCATGGTTCTTGCTTCACATCGTGGAAGTTGAATAGAGTCCATGAGGTATTCGGGACCCAGCTGTGCTTGAGTGAAACTTTTCACCCTCAACCTGATTGTTAGATGAAGCGAACTATACAGACATTGGGGGACAAGATTTGTTCTTGTGTCCTTGAATTTTGGTTATAGTTGGGAGGAACACATTCCACTGGTGGAGTTTTCATACAACAATAGTTATCACTCCATTATAGGAATGCCACCATTCGAGCATTGTAATAGATGCCTTGCAGATCACCTATAGGGTGGAAATACCTAGGGGAGTCAGTAATAATGGGTCTATATTTTCTACGTGCTTCCACTGAGAAAGTGAATGTCATCCTAGAGAGGATGTGGACTGCATAGATCAGCCATAAATCTGCTTCTAATAGGAGGCAGAGTCCCTTTCAGTTCGACGAGGGAGACCATATTTTTCTTCATGTCTCACCCAGACAGGAATTGTAGAGATTTGTGTGAGGAGTCATGTTATCTACAAGGATCATCATACCTTTCAAGATTCTGAGTAGAGTTCCCTTGGTGACATACCACCTGGACCTCCACCCATATATGCACTATGAACGATGATTTTCACATTTCGTATCTGAGGATGTACATGCATGATTGATCGAACATCATTGACTGGGGAGAAATGGAAATTGATGATGGGGTGACGTTTGTAGAGTTCCTAGTAGAGATAGAGGATTGATAGGATTATGTCCTTCGTTGATGGTCGATTCCTCTAGTGCGAGTTCAGTGGTAGCATGAAAACCTCCAGAATATTACATTGGAGAGGGAGGATAAGATTCAAACTCAGTACTCCCAATTGATTTTTTAACTTTTCCCTTGATTATAGGGGTGAAAATCCCTAAAATTGGGGGTAATTTAATGTCTTGGAAATTATGTGTATATTTTTAAGTTATTTGGAATTATTCTAATACAATATGCTCTGAGGACACCATATTCTAAGGATCAATGATCCTGGAATTGATTATGATTTTTTTTCATTTAAATAAATGTGTGAGTGGGTTTTTGTGTCTTTTAAACTGGCACTTAGATAAAAAATATAAGGGCACCGGTGAACTCCAAAAAGTGGCATTCACTATAATGGAACTAACACTGACAAGAATTTGTTGACTAGGAATTTTAATTTTAGGACATTTGAAAAAAAAACTAGAAATTTATTTTATTTATTTTTCCAAAACATTATGTGGTGGCACGATGGTTCTATAGTACAACGTTAAAGAGGTGACGAGTCAAATTAAATGAAGCTCATTAAATGCTCGAAAACCTGATGTGTAAAAAACATTAAAATAAGTATAACAAATACGTTTTTTCCTAAATAAAATTGAATAATACGCGATGACACATCGTAATATAAATGTTGCACCATGTTTTCTTTTAAGGGGTTATTGCGTTGGATAAAAGAGAATAAAAGGGTGGAATTCCACTGAAAAACCTATGACGAGAAGTATCTCCAACAATGAATGTCGAATGCTAGAGAATAACTAGAAAAATTGATGCACTCCAAAGCACGTGACTGGATAATGTCAAATTCTAACAAGCACATGTATCACTACGGATGGATTGAATTGACAGAAAACTCTAATGAGGTAGGTATTTGTTTTTTGCATTAATTTTCCTTGTTCATTATTCTAAAATGACGAAGGTGGATCATCATAAAAATTTGTTGATACACAGATCATTAATTCTTGTGAGAGGGTGCCTTTTCTTAGGATTTGTGTATCAGGATTTATTAATTGTGATTGAACTTCAATCCATTATCATATGTTTCTAATCTTTTAATGTACAGGGTGCGAACCAACACAATCAAGGATTTAACCCCTCCACCTGGTGATTTTTTTTATTTAATCATGGAAGCATCTTTGAAATGGTGAAGATGGAAATTTTTTTCTAGTGTAGGGAAGATGAAATTCCTCGGAGGCCATAGGCCTAATAAGTGCAATGAATGGACCACTAGAGTGGAACCAGTGGTTATCCGAAGAACATTCCAACACCAAAAATCATGGAACACCATTGTGGCACTGGGGCCAGAGGATAGAAGAAGGGATGTGGCCAATCATCCATGTTTTTCTAGTGGCCCACAGTTCCTCATCGCATGTTGTCCCCAGACCGGATGTAGAAAACCTAGGTAGCTGGGTTTGACTGCCCCTTTGATGGTACCCCGGATGCATTACCTTCAGGGGTGGTTGAGGAAGCTGGTACGCCTATGGAGGACCGAGTATGGCATTGGCATACCGATGCCATATGGGCAGGGTAGGGAAGGGCCAGAGTCGAATCGGGTCGGGTTGGTCCGACGGGGTCGAACAATACGTAAACCGAACTAGCCCCTTTTCAGAAAAGAACCAATATATTTTAAATCTAGGAATCTGATTGAAAAGATGTATGGGTTTTTGGAACCCTTGAGACATGGGGAATATTTCGGAATTTTCAATAGAGGCTTTCATTTATGGTGAAATGTTAATAATCCACTGAGAAGTTGTTCTATCAAAATCAGGAGCACTATGTGGAGAGATTCTACGACTCACTAATACATGAAGACAACTGACAAGAAACCCTAAATGGATCAGCTATGATAGCCCATTAGGAAGTGGCTCTAATTGACCTGGTAGGTCCATGATGGTGAGTATCTCTGTGTGCCATGATAAACCCATCGTACTCCACTTGGAGGAGTACCTTAGAATCATGGCCAATGTGGGAAGAAACTTTGTGTGACCGAATATGGCCTCGGTGGGGAGATAATTTTTGTGACCAAACATACCCATGGTACTCATCATGTATGAGTACCATAATTGTATATGGTTAAGGGTAGGTGGCTCTATGTGACTAGGTAGGTCCATGGTGGGGAGTTGAACTGTTTGGACTGAAATACCCATGGAACTCAATGGGGTGGAGTACTAAAACAAACCAATGCATTCAATGATGTGACTGATAGTCTTTATTTCTTTATAATAAACTATACCTAGTGTGACCTATCATACATTGCAAACATGAATCATGATAATGCTTCTTGGTTTTTTTGGATTGATTTGTGGTATTTCATTGTTTTTTTGGGGTCCCTACTAAGTATTCTATCACTCACCCTACACGAGCTTCGCTCGTAGGTGTTATGTCTGGTGTAGATGACCGATGAATTGGTAGAGGATTTAGTGGTCCAGAACCAGGCAGTGCCCAGTGTGATCAGGCAAACATGATGTGCTTCTACGACTTCTGACATATACTATATACTTACCCATCTGGTGTAATTTTCAGCGGACATATTACCAGGTTTCCTTATACATATTTATTTTCAGTTCGTCTTTTGTTGGGTTAGTATTCTAGCCCATTTTTTCTACATTTGGTAAATTTACATAGTGGATGTTTAGTGGCATATAAGTTTACATTTCCAGCTTTGGTACGTGGCTGTGTGTGTGTGTGTCTAGGTACTCAGGAAAATTCATTCAATTATCATGTTGACGCCTTCAATGCTAAATGCCAATGCCTGACCTTTGGGAGGTGGTCTTGGGGGATGGCACAACATAGGCTTTGGGGGATGGGTCATGACTTACTGTTTGTATAGGGGATATAAAATTTATGTTAGAGGACTTTTTCTATGCATGGAGTTTAAAGGAGTAATGAATGAGGGTTTAGCGTAAGTAGAGGGGATGGAGAATGTATATGTGTAGTTGTTAGAGATAGAGTATTTAGAGATGGAGGAAGAGGAGTCAAAGGCCATGTTTCTGGTGGTCGAGTAGCTATTGGTAGAGTAGGTGCAGGTCGAGAATCAAAATGCAATGTATATGTAGGTAGAGAAGTTGATGGTAGAAGAGCATTATGAAGAGTTGCTAGACCGGGTGCAGGCAAAAGAGAAGCATCATAGAGTGCCGAGCATGATCCATATAAGCAAGAATTAAATTTGAGAGATGGGGGGATTTTTTTTATGAATAGATTGGAAAGAATCGGTGGAGTGATGCGGTGCACAGAGGAAGTGACATGTAAGATGGAAACCACAAAGCTTCAATATATATGATAGATTTCAATAAATTTTCAATTTCATTATATTTTAGATAATTGTTTTTGAAATCATCATATCAATACTATCTTATGATGAATATTTTTTTAATTTTTCGAATAGAAAGATTTTAAAATGAAGCGTAAAACATAATATTTTTTATTAAAAATTATATTTTTTCTATCATATGAAAAGATACATTTTAAATTTTTATTAGAGTAAAATTATTAGTTATTTTATATTTTTGAAACAATATAATTATTTTAGTTGGAGTAAATTTTATGTTTTAATTTAGGATTAACATATTTTTAATACACAAAAGGCATTTTATTTAAATACATTTATTTACAAATTGTTTTTTGTATAAATTAAATTGATCACAATAGATGAAATTTTTTAAGTAAATTCATATATTATATATTCAATAAAATTATATAAATGTTAATCTATTATTTTTATAATTCATGGGTTATGAATAAATATATAGTTATGTATAAAAAAACTTTAAACCAGGATTCCCAGAGCGTATCTCGAATATGTTAAAATTAACTTCTAGAAATTATATGTATTGAATTTGATAATATTGATTCAATATTTGTAATCAGGAGGATAAAATTTTATAAATACTCCACTTTTAGTTTTGGTCAATATTAATTGTAAATGTGCTAAAATTAATTACCTTAGTGAAGGGTAAATCTGGATAATATAGGCTATAATAAATAAATAATGACATAATCTTTAATCATAACTCTTATAGGATAAATTTAATTTTAACGATGCCAAATTAGGATCAAAATTTATTTGGTTAATGAAAACATTTTTGTGAAAATGACAAATAATGATAAATTTAATTTTAAAAAATTGTAATTTTTTATTGTATATAATATTTATTTTATAGGGTCAAAATTGAAAATAATTATATTTTATCAAAATAATATTATATTAATTTATTTTAAAATAATAAAATAATAAAATATGGCAAAGTGGATATGATATTGTAAAAACTTCTATATTTGGGTTATTTATTGGATAGTTTACACCTTATAATTAAGAAGTGATACCCTTTAATATTGAAAATTTTGATACTGTAGTTAAAATTAAATTTTATTAACAAAGGTTTAAGAAAAATGAAAAGGTTCAAAATGGAACAAAAACCTATATAAATTATATTAGATGATGTCATAACAACCATATACTATCATCTCTTTAAATCCATAAACACTTAGAGTCAGTTTTCTTTAGAATGAATTTTATATATTTTAATAATTTGAGAAATTAGAAATGTTCCCCACATCACAACTATACAAGTGAACCTCCTACCTCACTTATTTACACCACATTAAGCCTTATAAAACAGAAAACCTCTTCCAATTTAATTTTTAATCATCCCTTTTCACATACTAGAGAATTTTTTCTTCCAAAAACATAAACCATATAACCCTTTAGATGGTATTTAATAGAGTGGTTTCAAAGAAGATGATGTTTCAACACATTTGAATAATGTTAGGCCTAAGATAAGTGATTTTAATCTCAATATTATTTTAGTAGAAGACATGCTATAATCACCAAATTTTTATTTTTGGTGGTGTATGTACAGCCCATGATAGCCTTTTATGAATCTCATAATGAAAATTAAGGGATATAAATTTTCTTATAAGGTTCTTTATTTCATGGGTATTATGCCTCGTAAGATACAAAAGGGGTAAAGGTTTATTGTTATAATTCCACTTTTTATTTAGTTTATAATGGATTATGTTTCAAAGACAAAATATTTTGATCTATCTCTTAAAAAAATATTTGGTATTTTTCTTCTATAGTTATTACTCTATAGTAAAAGTTTTGTTTTTCATTTATCCCCATCAAATGTACTCAAAAAACATTTAAAGAAATTATTTTTCATTCCTATATTAGGTAATAAAATCTTACATATACATATATTCAAATTATTTAAGATAAGTAATAGTACTATTATCCAATGATTTTTTTAATGAAAGTGCTCCCTTTTTTAATTTTTTCAATATGGGATTGAAGGATTCATTTTTCTGTTTTCCAAATGGATAACTTTGTGACATTTCAAAAAAATTGTATGGATGGAATTGTTTTTTGAAATGTACAATATTAATGGAATTTTCCAACTTCATGGTTATTTTTTCATTGAATATTACTTTACACGATTAAATGGTTTTTAAAAAATCGTTTGTAATTTTATTATATTATTAAAACAATTCATTTCAAAAATAGAATCGTTATTTTAATCAAAATTTTTTAATGATTTTTATTGGATTTATATCCATCAAAGAAAACAACATCTGAATTCACTATTTCGTTGACGAGGATATGATCTAATGATATAATCCTTATTCATTATTTTTATGGTCTATTAATTTTAGAAAACAATTTTTATGAAACCCACTTATTTTTTACGAGTTAATATATGATGATATGATGAGATTTTTCTGAATATGATTTATTTTTGAGGGGTTATTCTAGGATTAAATTACATTGGAATTAATTTATTTCATGGGTAATGATGTGATAAGTGATTTATGATATTGTGTAACCCATATATATTATTTTCATTATATGATGGTGGTTACCTATATTACCATCAAAAGAATTATGAAATGATTTATTTCTCATGAGATAAAAATGACCAATAGAATGAGTTAAACAAAATAATTAATAGACTGTGACCACTATGATATTATTGGGAGTGAACATTAACTACTATGATGGTTTTGGTATTTAACATATTCCACTGTTTTATTCCTAAAAAAGAATCATCCACTAATTACATTATTTTATATGGTTCTGTCTATACCAAAAACTTATGTCCTATGAAAAATTTATAGTCTCATGTAGCAAGTGCTTTGATTAATTTATGATTCATGATTTATGAAAATAAAATATTTATTCCAGGACACAATATTATGATCAATGACCAATAAATTATAATTTTAAAATTTTATTATAATGTTCTGATACTACTATGTTTAGGTTATTCTCATATTTTCATGATATATCTCTTATTGAACCTTACTAAGTATATGAGCACAAAATTTCTAATTTTTTTTATTCCCTATTTTATGAACAAAGGACATATGAATTATATGTATTAGAAGGGTTATAGTTATGATTAACTTAGTGGGTAAAAATTTTGTTATTTAATGAATTAGTATTTAATGTATATGGTATTCCAAAGGCACTGGACCTATGTAAATCTGTCATGGATCCTTATGTTATTTGATGAATATTTATTTAATAATATGTGATATTGATGTATGAATGTTTTTGGTCATTAAAGTAGGTATCAGAGAAAGGTATATTTATATTTATAATAATATGATGAAAAAAAACATGTAATAACCCAATGAATATATCTATGTATAGGATAATATCCCAATGTATTGGTTATTACCATTAATGTTTTATGTTAAGCTTGATGTTTTATAGAAGAGAATATATTAATATGTTCATCCTATAAATTTTTATTAATTATTAATTGGTTTTTAACTATGACTTTAATTTTTGAAAATATAATATTTTGTTACATTCAATTACATGAACATGTTAGAATCATGTCAATATTGAATTTGATAGTAAATAGAATGATTTTCCACATGAGAAAAAATTGAAAAAGAAGTTGGAATTCAAGAAATTGGGATTATGTATAATCAGATAAATTTTTGTATTGCTTAGAATCTAAACATGAGTGAATTTATTGACTAATAAAATGATATAAATATAGAGAATCATAATTAGTATGAAGGAATGATGATTTATCTTACAACATGTCTCAAATACAGTAAGATTCACCCAGTTTAAAATTTTATTGGAACATAATGATGTAATGAGTGTGAAAATAAAGACACAAAGCATGTAATTATTGAGGAATAATGTAATTTTTTGAAAATTCATTTAATGAGAATACTGGTCTCCATAATGAATCCTTAATGGCTGAATGTATAAATTTGGAATATATTGGAATTAATTTCATAAGTGTAAAGATCAAGGAATGAATCGAACATGTTTTAAGACTAATGGTTGTACCGCTGATGATAAATTGACTACAAATGATGTATGAATGTTATGGGTAGTTTTAACATTATTAATTATATCAAATGTATGAAGATTGTCTAAATTGAAGTAGATGATTATTTAGAAATTATTCATATTTCATATTAAAGTAGAGAAGAATCTCAGAATAAAATGATTTATAATAGTTAGTTTTCTACGAAATAAATGCATTGATTAAAGTGATTATATATTTTGACTCGTGAATAACAATGTATAAGTGTTATAATAATAATATTCAAGTTTTAAAATTAATAAAAAAATATAATTATTGTTTCTCTATAGGTTTCTACATGTATTTTAATAAATATTTTGAATGCTACTAAAAACCCAGAAAATTGATTTCGTTGTATGGTGATATTTAAAGAGAACACCTGATAAAGGGGAAGAAAAGGCATAATATGTGTCTATTTTTGAGTTAATAATGTTTATTTGGTGTAAATATATTATTAAAATAGATTGTTTCGGTGAAATAAAAATTGGTTACTGATTTGATGTCAATGTAATTTATGATATCTTTTATGAAATTTATTTAGTTTTTAGATTTATGTAATATATTAAATAGTCTATGAAATTCTATTATGAATAATTATTTGATAATTTTTGGAATCATATATGTTTTAATTTGATGTTAAATTAATCTTTTTTTGATACCATCATGGGTTTATAAGTTTTAGGTTGATCAAAAGTTTAATGCAACAACACACCCTGAAATTGTTTTAAGTGATGAGATTTTTATGATCTATTCATGTTTAGATAACCTTTTCCAATGGTATATGTTTATTTGGTATATTAATTATAGACTATATGATTGTGGGATATAGGTAAACTTGATGATTTAAATTTAATTCATTGATAATGTGATATTTATAGAGATCATAATGGTCAAATTTCAAATTATATTTTATTTTAGTATCTAAATTTTATTAAAGATATTTTAGTGAAGTCTACTATGTTACATGATTATATAGCAATCTATCATGGTAATTGATGATTTTTAGGAGATATTTATTTAGGTTGAGGTATATGTATCCCTTAGGGTTAACAAGTGATATAACATGAATGATTATTTGAGAAGAATGAAATTACTTTTTTACTAATGATTTATGTGGAAGGGTAGGATATAACCATTGTGATTTAAGCCATCTTTATGATAAGGTTTTTTTTGGTAATTCAGGATTTTGATATTTAATATTTATTTCATTATATGCTTGTTTATTCATTTTAGGGAGTATCTTACCATTAAAAACTCCTTATGTTTTTTTAAACTTAAATGTATAAAGAATATCATCATATAAATTTTTAACCTATTAAATGTTGATTTCAATGCTTTCTTCATAAATGAACATCTCAAATACTCATTTCATGGAGAAAAATATTATATTACGGTGAAAATTTAATAAATTTTTATATTATACATATCAAATAATTATATTTACTCATGTTATTATTATACATTGTAAAGGAGAGCCTTAAATATGGTAAAAAGGTCTTACAAAAAAACAATATCATATAACATTCAATTCCAATGAATTGACCTTATTTTAACCACTCACTGATTCATGGAATTTGTGTTATTAACGTTATCCTAATAATGATCATTATCACTCTAAATTATTCCATGGGTGGTAGTTATCAATTATTTCTCCCTATTTTTACATAACATTGATGTTATCTCTTTATGAAACATTGTTTTCCTACGACCATTGTACTTCTCTTTTAATATTATTATGTGCGTATTTTTTAACCCTGTATATGATTTGAGTTTTCAAAAAATTATTTTTCAAAAATCATAACATTGATTTCTGAAAAAATAATCAAATCATGGGGTTGAAATTTAAAAAAGGGGTGGATACTGTAACACTCAATATTTAAGAATATTTTTCCTATAAATATTTTTATTTTTTCAACAACTTGTTCATGATGCAATGTTGTGTTAAGAAAAACTATTATATAATATAAAAATATTATTATTATTGATAGTTATAACATATATGTTAAATTTATGGGTATTTTTAGCATTTAATACATTATGTACTATATATATATTTCATATGTACTATAATTTTTTGATAAATTTTTAATAAATAACAACTAAATTTTTAGTAAAATGCATTGTTTTTCAAAAATGTGTTATCTAGTAAATAAATTTTTATGGTTTTTTATAAAAAAAATATCATGAATAATTTCTGGAACATTATGTTTTACTAAATGATCATCATTTTTTAATCATCATATTAAAATATTATTAGGATGAATTTATGAGAATATTATATAAAGTTTGATTTCTCATTTAATAGTGAAAGAATGATGAGTTTTATTGAAAAAATTATTTTTCTAGTCTTGTAAAAAATAATATTTTAAGATTTAATCAAAGTAAAATTATTTTTTATTTAATATTAAAAATAATACATTTATATTTATTTGAATTTTGTTTTAATTTTAAAAAAATATATATTTTGTATATGTTAAAACACAATATTGAAAAATAAATGTTTTTATACATGATTTTTTTTAATAAATTAAATTGATCATAGTTGGTAAATTATTTATAAAGAATGAAAATAGTATATATTTTATAAAACATTTTAAATTTTCAACTTATATATTTTTTAAACATGGAATAAAAATAAATTTATGTTTATGCTTAAAAATGAATACTTCCAAATGTGATTTTTAACACATTTTATCTTCAAATATTAAAATTTATTAATAAAACTTATATAGAATGAATTATATTTAATTTATTTTACATTTGGAATTATGAATATTATATTTGGAAAATATGAATTTTTTTTGACAATATTCCTGGAAACAGTTTAAAAATTGACACCTTGATAAAAGGTAATCCTAGTTCGTCTTTATTAAAAATAAGTGAGAAGGTTGTAATGTTTCATTATAATTAATAATGGATGAAAGAAATTATACCATTATCACTTTAGGATCTAATGATTTTTAATAGAAACACGTCCAAAAAAATGAATTAAATATTTTTTAATTCCTAGAATGTTACAAAATGACTATCTATTAGTTTCCAATATCCTTTTGTGTTTACAAGGGGAAAAATACATATAATGAATGAATATTAATTGTAATTTTGTGTTTAATGAAATTATATTCATTATGATAATTTATTTATATTTTTAGGTATTATATAATATCCTTAAATTCATATAAAACACCAAAACAATATTTTATCAATTAATGTAAAAGTAAAATAATATATTCTATAAATAAAAAAAATTATATAATTTGACTATTTTATAGTGTTACATTAATTTTAATGGTGAATTTGACATATTAATGTTTTAATAAAATATTATATTTAAATTTAATTTTATTATTTATTTCCTTTATGTGAAATTAATTTAATAATTTCAAAATTGAAATTAATGACATTTTATCAAAAATAAATTTTTTGAAATTATTTTAATATTTAAATTTTTTTGAATAATATATGTTTGATATAAAATTGGTGATAATTTAATAAAAAAAATTTAGAAGAAATTTTGTACATAAAAAGTAAAAATTTAAACCTGTTAATAAAAAAAATGTTGTTACCATAGTAAAAAATAAAAATGGTAAAAAATGGCTATTTAAAATGATATGTTTTAAAATCAGACCAAATCATGTCTATATTCTACTGGTAGGTTATACTGTATCTCCATTGATATATATCTTCAAATATCAATCCATAATATGGGAATTTTCTGGACAATTAATTTATTATAGATTAATCTTTTGCAAAATTCCAAAACTACCCCTCACCATAATTATCAATGGGGTCCTCCTCCTTCACTTATTTAAAACACATTGTTCTTTCTAGTTTGACCATTATTTGAAAACAATTCATATATCAATATCAACATACCCACCCAATAAGTAATATTTTTCCAAAATATACAACCATAAAGACATTATTAGAGATATAAATGGTCCATTCCAAATAATATCTGGTTCAAATGTGTAAAAAAGAAGTTGGACATATGGTAAGGGAATTTCATATCACATTTATTTTTTGGGGACACATTCATTTGTCAAAAAATTTAATTTTTTATTGTGTATATACTTCCATTTAATTTCTTTATTATCATTCAACTATGAAATATTCGATATACATAACCTAAGAGGGTTTTTTCCTTTCTAGGGGATTATGACCAAAACATTACCGAAGTGGTGAGGTTTTATTATTAGAATATCTATATTTATTTAGATTTATTACGATATTTTTTCCAATGATAGAAACAAATGGATTATCTGTGAAGAAACTCATGATATTTCTAATATACTATATATTTATTTAAAATAAGGGTTTTCTATCATTTTTACGAGTCTTATGTATACAAGAAACAAGTAATATGTTATAAGGAAAATTTAACTCATTCCTCTCTTCAATTGAAAATGATTATATGTCTTATCCATATTTTCTAAAGATGTTTTGATGAATTATTAACTATTTATGTTATATTTTTTAAGGTCATTTTTACTAATATTTTATTTTAATAAAATTGTATTATTGAAATACTATTGTCTTTTACATAGTGAGGTAATCTATAACTTTTTTGACAAAATGTATAGAAGTATTTTTGTTTTCTTTTATACGGTATAAACAGATTTTCCCACCAATGGTTTTTTTATAATATTACAACGTTCTTTTAATAGAAAATTTATTTTTTATAATCATTAAATTATTTGAGTAAGTGATTTAAAATTGGGATGGTTATTTTATTTAAGGATGGTTTATTGGTATTTTAATAAAATTTACATTCATCAAGACAGAAAACCTTGCATTCAATTATGATTTATGGGGGATATGACCAATTATACAATCATTATTATTTATTTGGATGGGTTTTTAATATGATGAAAAAAATTTTATGATATAAATATATTTTCTATGTTTCATGATATGAATAATTGATGATATTTTTATAAAACCCATTAATGCAATAGTTAATTCTTTGATGAAATGTTTAAAAACCTGTTTCATAACCTGGGTGCTGCTATGGTGAATGATTTATGATCTTATGACACACAAATGTATTCTTTTAATTATTCGATGGATTTGGTGTATATTTTTATCCAATGCATTGGTTAAATATTAAAATATCATGATATAGAATGTACAAACTAGGATTTGACCCAAGTTCAGTACTGGACAATTTCAACTATGATAATCTTGGAGTGAACCTTTCCTAAAATGATTGTTCAGTGAGTGAAACCATTCCAGAATGACAGTCCTTTAAAATATCTTAGACTACTATGGAATAAATTTTATAAGATTATTTATATTCCATAAACTTATGTATTATGATAATGTTATACTCATATTTCTCATGTGTCTTGATTCTTTGATGATTCATGTCTTATGAACTATAATGATTTATTCCATGAAAAAAATATTATGATCCTTGAAATATAGGGAATGATTTTAAAATGTTATGATAATTCTATAGTACTATTTAGTTCATGTTATGATCAAGTGATCATTGATATCTCCATTTTTCAACCTTACTGATCATATGAGCTCTAAATTTCTCAATTTTCCATTACATTGGTTTTGAAGAAATATATTTGTGTATAATATGTAAAAAAAGGGTTTTATAAATGAATAAAATAGTGTGATACAATATATACCTTTCGATAATAATTTTATGTGATGACGTTTCCAATGGATCAATATCAATACAATTATTGTGTGGATTGAAATTTTGTGTAATAAAAATTAATCTATATAAATATTATATCATTTTATCAAAATCATGAGTCAATATACACAATATTGTGAAGCCTCTAGATCTAAAATAAATTAATTAAAACAATCACTAATACATAAATTCATTAAATGAAATAAAATCATAATAAATATATAATTAAATTGAAATATAACTCAAACTAGGGGTGTTATGATAGTGATTCCCATTGATAATAATTTTTTATTTCATGTTGGGTTGGGGTCCTCAATCATAAATATTATAAACATGAACTCTTTTTATTTTTACTCATGGGAGTGGCCACAATGGGTCTAATGAAAGAGTAGTCTACTTACCACTTACACATGAACATGATATAGTGTCTAGTGTTGGTGAGTATATATTAAAATATTTATGTTATTTATCTTAATCAAAACTAGAGTGAGCCTATAGAAACAATAATTCATTTTTATGGCCACATTATCCATAATAGGATGAATATTTAGATATTGGGGCCATTGGTTAATATTATTTTTATAGTTTATAGGGATTAAGAATAAATTTTTTCTATAACTTTATCATATTATTATTTTATAGGTGACATGTACTAACATTCATATATAATTATTTTAAAAAAAATTATATGTAGGTCTATGAGACTCCCAAAAAGGTGGCCACATATTTATAAATTTTCATAGATAAATTTTTAATGATTGAATGTGTCTGGATTGATTATAAAAAATATACTTTGACAAAGTTTTTTTAATTAATTTAGTGTCAATTCCCCCCAACGTTTCATATGATTCAATAATACTTGTCCAAATACATTGAAATTTCGTTACATTTAATTTTGGTTGTAATATATTTGGGTTATTTTTTCAAGTCATGATATTATTGATAAAACATAATAAGTATTATATTGACATGTAGATATGAAACAATTTTCATAATTTTATCTAATTTCAAAATACAATTTTTTTTAATTATATATAACTTTTTTAGATGTACATAAATTTTCACTACGGTTATAATGTGTTGTTTGATTATTATTTTTTTTGAAAAATGATACTCATAATTTTTATAGTGTCATAATGACATGACAATAAATTATTAGGGGTGTCCCCCAAAATTAAAAGTCATATTTAAATAAAGTAGTATTATTCATTTATTTCTACACGGTATCAAAAACCATTGATATATATATATATATATATATTTATAAACACACAAAACCACACACACAAAAATAGATATATATATATATATATCCATGTATCCATGTGTATTTGATTATATTGGTGTCTATTTATAAATCATGAAATATAATTTTAGTTGTTTTATGAATATTTAAAAATTAAAAAAAATCATATCGTCTCTAAAATGTTTATGAAAATTAGAAAATAAAAACATTTCCTAAAATATAATTAAAAAATATATATTATGAAATATATTTTTAGACTATTAAATTAGTATTTATATTTATAACATTTTTATAATATTATTGTCTTTATGTATATCTTTAAAAACAACATATATTTAATTAATTTCCTTGTATGATATTTATAAATGAATAATTATGGGTTAATTATATAGATGAAAATATGAAGATCACTTAATTTGTTGAAAGAGATAGAGAGATAACAATATATAAATCATGATGAATATAATATCTCTTGAAGATTAATTCTATTAAAATTGTTAGGGTTTTATCCACTTTTTATTTAGAAATTTTACATCCCATATGTAGAACCCATTTCATAAAGTCTTTAAATAATATAATCATTAATCAAATCATTGTAGCAATAGAAAATTTATGATATTTCAGTTAATATATATAATATTCATATTGTATAATAAAAACATTGTCACGAACCGTCCTTGGTGTCCATGCTGTGACAACTCCAAGCCCGCCTTCCATAGGCCAGGGGTTGGCGACTATTACCAAATGCGCAAATCCTGATAAAAGGGAAGTCTTTTCCATTATATAAGTAAAAAACACAACAGAGAACACAAGATGAAGTAAACACTATGTAAACTGAGTACAAAAGAAAGTGTTTGAAATTAAATGGGCCTGAATACAAACCCATCTGAAAGTGCAGTACAACAGTAATGAAAGAACAACTGGAGTAAAGTATACCAGAAACCACTGATTCTTCCTCTATATATCCCACATGGAGGGTGGGTACAAATGGTCTCCTTATCTCCTTGGGTCTGGTTGTCCGCTCCGTGTATGTCCCGCCAAGTTGTCCACCTTCAGCTACCATCCCTCTCCACAGGACCCCACCTCGGTCAGTGTTGTCTGTCATCTGCATCCAACAAAATGTAGTGCGGGCATAGCCCGGGCAGGGGTGAGTATACGATCCTCTATAGGGACCATGAGACCCCCGAAGGTATGCCAGAATCCAAAAAGGATAAACGACAAAGGAAAGATGCATGCACAATGTATCAACCAACTCTACTTAGGTATATGCCCATACATTTACCTAATTCATCAATTCATGTTCGGCTCCAACTCACGAGCCTAAGTACAACCCAGTCCACACAGCAAAGCACAACCCAGTCCACACAGGATAGCAAGTAAATGACATCAATGTTAACGGCTAAAAGTAAAGACTCAGCACACATAGGTATACTACTCACGAAGATGGGTGTAGATGATAGATGTTGCCTTTGAATCATCTCCCATGCCGAACCCACGTAGGATCCAAGTATAGAAGTCATCCCTGCAAAACACAAGTAGGATCCAAGTACAGTAGCCATCACTTCCAAACCCACGTAGGATCCACGTATAGTCGTCATCGCTGCCGAACCAACTGAGGATCCATGTACAGTCATCCTCACTGTTGAACCCATGTACGATCCAAGTACAATCGACATCGTCATCACAGTCGCAGCCAGCTCTAGTGTTACTACACATAGCACACTCGATTCTTGGAGGGTTTTCTCCACGAGTCAAGGAGGGTCGATACATCAACTATTGTGAAGTCTAGAGTTTATGTATCCCAAAGTTCCATCCCTTCAATAGGAAGTCAACGCAATAGACGGTGCATCAATCGGGTGCCCGGTCTGTGAGATATTGGCTTTTCCGTTCTAGGGACCCTGTTAGAAATACACTCGTTTCTAAACCAGTCATTATCCTTAATCTTCCAAAACTCACTTAAAGTATCTTAAAATAATGGTCTCGTTGAAAGGGTCATAGTGCCACAGACAGCGCGTCGATCAGATGTGCAGTCTTTAAGTTATTCCAGTTTTATGTGATTAACAAGCCCGACCCATTTATCCCAGTGGCCTGACGGGTTGGGTTGACCCAGTTTGATGGGTCCGACCCAGTAGGGGTGTCGGACCGGTCCGAAGAAAATACACAACTCAGCCCGAAGGGGTACATCCCGGCAGAGCGCAGCCCGGCTCGGCCCGGCCCAGCATGGCCCGACTCGGCCCGACCTAGCACTGCCCGGATAGCTCGGCCGTCTCGCCGTGTGGGTTCCAATGGTGGGGGTGCGGCCCCCTGGATTTCCGCACTGGCGGCGCCACCCATCCCCAAACTGGCCAGCTGGACCGGCTGGTCTTCTGCAAAGGAAACCCACATGGGTGGGTCGCTGGACTTCCAGCGCGGTGCCCTCTTGGCACCGCGGTCAAGCTCTGCCCGGCCGCCCAATGGGCTAGCCGGTTCCTCAATGTGGCGCCCTCCTAGAATCATTGTTCGCCTCTGCCCAATCAGCAGTCGGGCCGGCCGGTTCTTCTGCCGAAGCGGGCTGTGTTGTGGGTGGTGATTCCTCCCTCACAAATGGTTTGACAACATTGGCCTCCTTTGTTGCATACCCTGCACGGCGTGATGTCATCATGCCTCCTCCGCCTTCAATTTCTGATTCTAGAATAATAAACAATAACAACATTGGGTTGTCAGGCCGTGTTCGTTCATCCCACACCCTCATCGTAAAAAGATAACAATCGACCATATTTAAAAAATGATTTCCAATGAGTATAGTGTATGAAAACATTCACTTTCAAGAATAAACCCCTACCTTGAAAAGAAGTTCACGATTGACAAGATTCATGAATGATGGTGTCATTTCCATCATCGTGGGTGTGATCCTGAGGATGTGACATCACCTCTTTTCTCACATTGAGAAGAATAGAAGGTGCCCCGTCGTTAGTGAGTTCCCATGTCAGTGTCTCCTCCCTTTCAATGGAGGAAAAAGAGGATAAAGAACTGCGGCCGTCGAGTCGATGTTCTTCGTCAAAGAGTTGGTGTTCTTCAATAATGTAGATGAAGCGTTCTTAAAAACTCAAGAGTTTTCTCGCCAAAATCTCATCACACCGAGCCAACCAAAAATAAAATGAGGCTTCACCTTATTTTATTTAATCATGAATTGAATTCCAAATTTAAAATTCACACACTTAATTAATTAATCGAAGTTGTTCAATTAATTCATTAAAGTGTGTCGGAAAGAGTTAAGAGTGAGAGAGAGAATGTGGAAAGGTTTCACAAGTAATGAGGAGTTATCAAAATTCAGAGGGGGTTTAAGGAGTTTTATGGAATGTAAATGGTTGGGGCTCGTGTGGGCCCCACCTCACATTTATCCTCACATGGGTAGTTAAGTGATAGTGGGTACCTCTCTATCTCCCACATGTAGGATAAAACCACCTTATATTTAAAAATAAAATTGGTCCACAATTTTATTCAGTTCTCATTTAATCCACAAAATTTAACCTCCCCTCCTATGCAAACGCAATTTTGGTGATGGTCCCCCTATGAAATTATCGGCGCTGTGAGTTCATCGGTGGCATCAGAATTCAATTCCAAGGACCGGTTCAAAAGATAGAAAAACCTTCTCTTTCGTTAACTAAATGTACCTGAGTTGATCATTGGAAAATATTTCTAGGCATACTGGGCCTCTGAATCAGGTGCCGTTAGAAACTGTGTACTCGTAAAATCTCAAAGAATTTAAGAAAAAAAAATTCCTTGAAATTTTCAAATCTTTACATTATCCCCCCATTAGGGATTTACATCCCCTTAAAGCTAAATCATAAACTAGGGAAACAAATGAGGGTCCTGAGCAAACTTATGAGCCTCCCGCTCCGATGTGCTCTCCTGGAGGTTCCCGTGCTGCTAACGAATGCACACCAGAAGAATCGACCATCCATGTAGGACCCGCTCCTGTCGATCCTCGATATCCATTGGGACTTCCATGAATGTATCCCATTCATCGATGTCCAGCTCCTGGTGGTCGATTATATACATCGGGTCGTGCACGTATCTCCTCACCTGAGATGAGTGGTAGACGTCGTGCACCCAGTGCAACTGAGTTGGAAGGGCCAGGCGGTAAGCCACCTTTCCTACCCTACCGAGGACCTGGAATGGTTTGATGAAGCACAAAGATAACTTTCCACCCTAGCCAAATCTCTGTAATCCACGTCGAGGTGAGACCCGTAAGAAAATGTGGTCACCATTCTCGAACTCCAGTTGTCTCCGTCCCCTATCAGTATAAGACTTATGTCTGCACATTGCAGTCTTCATCCACTCCTGGATGATCTGCACCTTCTCCATCGTAGCCTGAACCATCACTGGTCCTACGAGTGCTTACTCCCCAGGGTCAGTCTAGCACAGAGGTGATCAGCATGGTCAGCTATACAGTGCCTCGTATGGTGTCATCTCGATGGTGGAGTGGTATCTGTTGTTATATGGAAACTCCACCAACGGTAGGTGATCATGCCATCTTTGACCAAAGTTGAGGACACATGTACGAAGCATGTTCTCGAGAGTATGAATGGTCCACTGCATCTGGCCATCAATCTGAGGTTTAATGGTGGTGCTCAGGCATAGCTGCGTCCCAAATGCCTCATGAAACCCCTTCCAAATATGGGATGTAAAGAGGGTATCTTGATCGGAGATGATAGACGATGGAACACCATGAAGTCGTATGATCTCTTAAACATAGAGTTGTCCCAATCTCTCCACTGAGCCCTGATCTCTGATAGGTAGGAAATGGGCTAACATGGTGAGTCGGTAGGCAATCACCAAAATAGACTTGGGTCCTCTGGAAGTATGTGGAAGCCCCTTCACGAAATCCATATATATCCCGTCCCACTCCCACTCTGGAACCTTTAAGGGCTGCACCAAGCCTTCTGAAACCTGGTGCTCCGCCTTCACCTTCTGGCAGGTGAGGCATCGTGAAACGAACTCTACCACATCCCTCTTCATACCTGACCACCAGTGCTGTCATATGAGAACCTGGTACATCTTATCTACTTCTGGATGTACCATCAAAGGGTAAGTGTGAAACTCCCTCAACACCTCCTCTTGTAATGAAACTGGTACCATGGTATGCCCCTTGATGCGGATGACATGATCTCCTCCTACAGAAAATCCATTAGGTGCATATCCTATGGAAATCTGTGCACGTCACGTATCAGAGTCAACTTTCCCACATTGTGCGTATCTAACCCGCTAAAGTAGTGGAGGAGTGACTGTGAGTGATTGTAGAAAGGATTCTCCGTCTCTATCCATGATGTATACTTGCAATGCAGCTAGTTGCTCCATCGCCTATCCAAGTAGATGAATCATTGATCTACTACAAAGATCATCATCTTCAACATTCCGCTTCCCAAGAGTATAGTCTATCTCAAATTCATAGACCTAGAAGAACTCAAGCCATCAATGATGTGTCAGGTTCAGGTCCTTCTGCGAGAAGATGTACCTGAGACTCTAGTGGTCAGAGTAGACTGTAAATTGCTTGCCAATCAGATAGTATCGCCATATCTTTAAGGTGAAGACCACTGCTACTAACTCCAGGTCATGGGTAATGTAGTTTTTCTCATGCTACCTCAACTTTTGTGAACCATAAACGATCACTGACCACTCCTACATCAGGACACACCCGAGTCTAGTCCCTAATACATCCCAGTAAACTACATACCCTATTACCTACTCCAGTAGGCTCAAGATGGGTGCACTGTTAAATCTCTGTCTCAGCTCCTGGAAGCTTTGCTGACATCTATCTGAACACACGAAGGATTTAGCCTTCTTAGTCAAAGCTAAATGTCATGATTCAACTCTGGAGAAGTCTGGCACAAATCTCTGATAGTACCCAGCCAGACCATGGGAACTCTGCACCTCTGTTACACTCCTGGGTGGCACCCAAGAATGTATTGCCTCGATCTTCGCAGGATCCACCTCAACACCCTCCTCAGAGATGAAGTGGTTTAAGAAGTCGAACTCTCAAATCCATAATGGATACTTTGAGAGCTTACCATAAAGCTGGTGCTCTCGAAGTGTGTCTAGTACAACTCGTAAGTGGTAGGAATGTTCCTCCCCAGTAGTCGAGTAAATCAGAATGTCATCGATGAAGACAATGTCAAATCAATCGAGTTAATGGATGATCCTGTTCATGAGACTCATGAACACTACTGGAGCATTGGTTACGCCGAAAGGCATAACCAATAACTCATAGTGGCCATACCAACACCTGAAGGATGTCTTCTTCATATCCTCATCTCGAACTCTGAGCTGATGATAGCCTAACCTGAGGTCTATCTTCATGATCCATTGTGATCCATTGATCTGATCAAATAGGTCGTCAATACTTCGGAGTGGATACTTGTTCTTTACGGTCACCTGATTCCGGAGACGGTAGTCGACACATCGTTGTAAGATCCCATTCCCCTTCTTTGGAGAATAAAATCAGTGAAGACCCGGGTAAAACCCTAGGTCAGATGAATCCCTTTCCCTACAAGTCTTCCATCTGTACTAGTAGCTCACAATGCTCCGCAGGAGACATCTGATATGCTGGTGTACATATCAGTGCTATCCCGGGGTATATGTCAATATTGAATTCTACCTCTCTGTGAGGAAGTAGTCCTGGAACATCATCAGGGAAAACATCCGCAAACTGATCCACCACAATAAGAAAACTCAAACTCCAAACATCAACCTCTCTGAGAATGAGACTATCCAACTAATGTGTGATTGGATGACCTCTCCTCTATGTAAGTCCATACTGCACTATAAAGGCTCCCTTCTCACCGGTGAAGGTGAACCTGCTCTCATCTATGCGGACACACCGCACTTTGCACCTAATATAGTCAATTTGGGAATAGAGTTTAGATAACCAGTCCATACCCAATATGAAGTCATAAGTAATCGATGATGGTACAAGAAGATCCCAACTGAAGCTCTCACCTCCTAGAGTAAGCTCACACTGTCGGCACTTGTGTGTAATCGTCGAGTATGATCCTGTAGGAGTCTCTAGCAATAAGGATCAAGCCAACAGTTCTGTTAGAATCTCCGATCTATAAATATGGTCAGCAGCAATGAAAGAATGACTCACTCATGTGTCTAGAAGAACTGCAGCAAGGGTGGAGTACACACAGATAGTACCTCGAATCATCTCAGGTGTGCGGCGGCCATAATCCTTCACTGCCTGAAGCTGAGCCAACCTTTGTCCTCCATCTCCTTGTGGTCGGGGTGGACCTCCTGGTGGTGGTGGTGGTGGTGGTGGTAGTGCCTCGAAGCATCATCCACCACCTGCTTCTCGGCTAGCTCCTCTGCCTCATTCGCCTGCTCTTGGAAAACCACCACGATCGAACCTATGACTCTGACTGGGTGGTCCCTCAACCATCTACTACTATTCTGCATGGTAGGTAGGGTAGTCAAGAGCCATGTGGCCCTACCTACCGTATTCATAGCACTTCCTGCCTCTTGTAATACTGGATCTGCAGCGTGTGCCCTGCGGTAGGCCTCACCACAGAAGTAGGCTCAGCAAGGAAACTCTCCAGAACAAGGGCTTCCTCCAGTACTCTTTCCTGCGTCGGAATACTGAGGGAGATCATCAAATCCCTAATCTCATGCATTAGTCCCTACATAATGGTCTGGGCATGGAGGAATGGGTACTGTACTATGTTTGTTTAGTATCATGAGAAGTCAGTAAACCTCACAGAGTACTGGGTTGCTACCATGTTTCCCTATCGTAGCTGTAGTAAATCCTAGATGCACACCGCATAGAGGGTGGCTGGAACGAACTCTGAGCGAAAGAGGCTCTCTAAGTCCGTCCAAAGTAGATATGCCTCTTCGTGCACCTGGATCATCTGGATCCACCATCTACCTGCTTCTGTGTGCAGGAGACTCACTGCAAGGATCACCAAAAGACATGCTGGTGTCCCTTCCAATATGATGACTCAAAAGATACACTCCATCCAATCATCGGCTTCCGGAGGGTCCTTCTTTCTATGGAACCTGGACGGCCACTTTCGCTAAAACTTATGCAGCGCACTCAGGCGGTGTGCCCTCTCCACTACTGTGGCTGGCGGTATCGGTGGCCCCGTGGGTAGAGCTACCGCTGGAGCCTCCACTGTAATGGGGACCTGCACTGAGGCCTCGTCGCTCGGTGGGATGCCATCTCACACAAAGCTCAGAACCCTAGCAGGAAGCCATTGTGGGGCCATCCTGAAAAGTAACATGTGCGCCACAATTAATAAAATATACCTGGTGAGCTGACACAAAGTAATCACAAAGAAAACTTTTGAAACACACATGCAATCAATGTTTTTTTGCAATGAGTCAGAAATTAGAAGTCAGGGTCCTGGTGTATGGATACATCAGCCACCACACCAACACTGGAATCCCTACACTGATAACCACACTCAATACCCTTAACACTCTTACTTCATAGAAAGAAATTATCAGAGTACTATGTTCTGTGGTAGAACCAACTCCCCCAATACCAATTTTTCACGACCCGTCCTCGGGGCCCGTGGAGAGACAACCCCATGCCCTCTTTCCATAGGCCAGGGGCTGGAGACTAGCACGAAAGGTGTAAATCCTGATAAAAGGGAAGGCATTGCCTTTACATAAGTAAAAAACAAAATAGAGAATGCACACTGAAGCAAACTGAGTACAATATTAAGTGATGGAATGTATATGGGAAAGAATACTAACCCAACTGAAAGTACAATACAACAGTAAAGAAAGAACAACTACAGTAATGTAAACCAGTAGCCACAGAGTCTTCCTATGGATATCCCACCTGAAGGGTGAGTATAAATGGGCTTCTCAGCTCCTCGGTTCTGGCCGTCTTCTCCGTGTATGTCCTGCCAAGTGGTCCACCTCCGGCTACCGTCCTGCTTTACAAGACTCCACCTCGATCAGTGTTATATGTCATTAGCATCCAACACAGTGTAGTTCATTCATAGCCCATTCAGGGGTGAGTATATGATACTCAATAAGGACCCCAAGACCCCCAAAGGTCTCCCAGAATCCAGAATGGATAATCCACAAAGGGAAGATACAAACACAAAGTATTAACTAACTCTACTTAGGTATATGCCCATACATATACATAAGTCATCAATTCCAGTTCGTCTCCAACTCACAAGACCAAGTACAACCCAGTCCACACATGATAGCAATCCAATCACATCAATGTTAATGACTGAACGTCAAGACTCATCCCACAATGGTATACTACTCACAAAGAGGGGTGGAGATGATAGATGTATCCTATGAATCATCTCCCCTGCAAAACCCACATAGGATCCAAGTATAGTAACCATCCCTATAGAACCCACATAGGATCCATGTATAGTATTCATCACTACGGAGCCCACGGATGATCCCTATACAGTCTTCCTCATTGCCGAACCCACATAGTATCCAAGTGCAGTCGTCATCGTCGTCGCAGTCGCAACCAGCTCTAGGTTTCCAGCACACAGCACACTCGATTCTGGGAGGGTCCGCACCACGAGTCAAGGGGGGTCGATACATAAACTGTCTCGAAGTTGAGATTTGATGTATCCAGATGTTTCGTATCATCAATAGGAACTTAACGCAATAAACGGTGCGTCAATCAGATGCTCGGTCTGAGAGATATTGGCTTTTCAGTTCCAGGGGCCCGGTTAGAAATACATTTGTTTATAACCCGGTAGATATCTATAGTCATAAAAATCTCACATAGAGTATCGTAAAATAATTGTCTCGTCGAAAGGGTCTTAGTACCATAGATGGCTCATCGATCAGACATGCGGTCTTTATGTTATTCTTGTTTCAGTGATTAACAGGACCAACCCATTTAGCCCAGTGGGCCGACAGGTCGGGTTGAACCAGTTTGACGGGTCCGACCCTGCAGGGGAGTCAGACCGATCCAAAGAAAATACACAACTCAGCCCAAAGGGGTGACACCATGCCGGTTGCACAGCCCGGCTGGATCGGCTAGCTGGTCGAGCGGGTTCTGGGGGGGGGGGGGGGGCTCCCCCGGTATTCCGCACCGACGACGCCAGGTGAAGTCGCCCTTCACCAAACCGACTGGCTAGATCGGATGGTCTTCTACGCACCTGGACCACATGGGCTAGCCTCTGGTCTACTAGAAAGACGCCCTCCTGATGATGTGTCCTAGCTATGCCTGGCCGGCCAAATGGTCGACCGTTTCCTGAGCACGACTCCCTCCTAGCGCCACGGTTCACCTCCACCAAGCTAGTCGTCGGGCCAACTGGTTCTTCTGCCGAAGCTGCCGGTGTTGTGGGTCATGGTTCCTCCTGCACAACCGGCGCAATGGAATTGGCCTCCTTTGTTGCGTACCAATCATGGCATTATGGCGTTGTGCCTCCTCCTCATTTGATTTTCGATTCTAGAATATTAAATGAGAACAATGGAGGGTTATCGGGCCGTGTTCGTTCGGCCCACACCCACTGAATAAAAAGATAACAATTGGCCATATTTAAACAACAATTTCCAATGATTACAGGGTATGTAAACATACACTTTCATGAATAAAACCCTACCTCAAAAAGAAGTTCACGGTTGACAAGCATCGCGAATGACGTTGTCATTTCGTCGTCATCGGTGTACACACGAGGAAGTGACGTCTCCTCTTTTTTTATGGAGAAAAGTATAGAAGGTGACATGTTGTTAGTGAGTTATTGGGTCAGTGTCTCGTCCCTTTCCATAACGGAAGAAGAGGATAATGAACTGTGGTCTATGAGTCGATGTTCTTTGTCGAAGAGTCGGCGTTCTTCAACAAAGGAGATGAAGCATTCTTCAAAACTCAAGAGCATTCTCCCCAAAATCTCAACACAACAATCCAACCAAAAATAAAATTAGGCTTTACCTTATTTTATTTAATCATGTCATGAAATCAAAATTTAAATTTCAAACACTTAATTAATTAATTTAAGTGGTTCAAGTAATTTATTAATGTGTGATGGCAAGAGTTAAGAGGGAGAGAGAGAATGTGTAAAAGTTTCACAAGTAATGAGGAGTTTAAAAAATTAAGAGGGGGTTTAAGGAGTTTTAGGGAATGTGAAGGGATGGGGCTTGTGTGGGACCCACCTCACATTTATCCTCACATGGGTAGTTAGGTGCTAGTGGGCCCCTCTCTAACTCCCCCATGTAGGCTAAAACCACTTTAGATGTAAAAATAAAATTGTACCAAAATTTTATTCACTTCTCATTTAATCCCCAAAATTTAACCTCCACTCCCTTGCAAAGGAAATTTCGGTAAAGGTCCCCTTAAGAAACTACCCGTGCTATGAGTTCATTGGTTCCCTCAGATTTCAATTCCAAGCAACGGTTCAAAAGATAGAAAAACCCGCTCGTTCGTTCACTGAACCTACCTGAGCTAATCTTCGAAAACTTATTCTGGGAACACCAAGCCTCGAAATCAGGTGAGGTTTGAAACATCGTACTCATAAAATCCCAAAGAATTTAAGAAAAAATTTCCTTTAAATTTGTGGGTCTTTACAAAAATTATCTCTTTACTTATATAATTTGATATTAGAATTATATAAAAATATTGGGAATCACTTCTAAATAACCTCTCCACTAAAATAAAATAAAATAGTTTTTTATTTAATTCCCAATTGATTTGAAATATAAAATGAATCGCCAATTTCTTATCTAGATGGTCTATAAATTATTTATTTCATCATAATTATGGGTCTTAAAAATTATAAAATGGGATTTTTATAGAATTAAAAATACTAACACTATATGATACCTAATATTAATTTAAAATTTTACAGGTTTCCATTATAATACTAAATAAAAAATATGTTTTTTATTTTTTATGAAATTCATATGAAGGAAACATTCAATAAATAATCCCATATAATTATTTAAAAAAATATAATAATAAATTTTAAATAGGATTTTATGCCTTTTTTCAATTACGTTAGTTTTAATTTATGTTCCACTGTGATTATAGTATATAATTTATCCATGTGAATTTGATATCATCATTCTTAAATTTTTAAGGAAGAATTTCTCATTTACACTTGATTCTCATTGATACAGAGGTTCCACTAGATATATTTTCCTGATTAATTCATATTCATTCAATTATAAATACGAACAAGTTTGTTGGATGACATTTTTTATATGATTTATCATACAAGTATATATGTATGAATTTTTTTTCATTAACACAATGAATATATTTATGTATACTATTTATGTTAAATTATAGTTAATATTGATTCATATAATTTCATATTTAATAAATATTAACCATCTATATACTTGCAGACTCTTAAATATTGACTTTTGTAATGCACAATATAATAATAAAACATATTATTTTTTAAAAAAAAATTCATTTTTTTAAAATAAATATAAAATATTAATTATATAAGTGGTAATTGAATTATCAAAAAAATATTTTACCATATCTTGAAATAGTATAGTTGAGTAATATATAAGATATGTAATTAATTAATTTACATTAGATGAATTTGTAAAGGATGATATTAAATATTATCTTATTATTTTAATGTTTCATTTTTTATTTTCCTCAATAAGAATATCAAATTATTTATTTTATTTCTAGTACATATTAATTTAAAAATGTTTTCTATGGGATTATTGATTAACGATTGATTGAGTATTTAAATTTAATATTGGAGTACTTTTTAACATTTTCGATGATTAAAGGAATAATAAATTAGTATTACTATAACGTAGAATTACTTATGGTCTTAATTTTTCACAAAGGATGTTTTTTTTATTATTTTCAATACAAGAGTAAATTTTAGACCTCCTAGTTTATTTATTTATATAAAATTGAAAGAAATATTTATTTTATATTATGAGTTCTCTATTTAATGTTGACACGACTATAACGTGTTTTTTAAGGCAATCGATTTCATGGGAATAAATCATAATTCATTAGAAGAATCAGTGATCATTCAACTAATGGATAAAAATTATATTACTTTATATTGAATAAGAAATATATAGATATTTAATCCCATGTGATGGTGGAACATTGGTGGTGGTCTAGGTAGGTGATTTATTTATTATTTTTCTATGGAAGAAAACAGATAAGGAAGATATCGTTTAGATGATGTACTCTCTTATGTTTTATTATAGTGTAACATCAAATATTTCAGGGAAATTTTTTACTATGATATAAGAAGTAAACATTTTGATGATCCCCAGGATTAATGATCATGTATAACATGTTAATGATGGTTTAGCTACAAATTTTAATTTTAGTATTTGATAGAAGAATATGATATAGTTTTTAGAAGAATATAGAATTTTATTTTATTTTCATGTCAATATATGCTTGAAATTTTAGTAGATATTGTGGTTTTTTAAATTCAGATGGGGGATCTGTATGATTTATTGATACCCATATACTATTTGATAGATTTGGATACACTATCAGTGAAATTAAAATTATCTAATAAAGAAATGGTGTATGTATTACCTCATATATTATTTACTCTAAAATAAGGTATATCATTAATCATTTTTATTTACCAATTCATCAAAAGATGATTCTACTTATCATATTTTAAATATTTCTAAATTATTATTTTGAGGTTTGTATATAGAACTCAGAAAATCTATGGTTTTATAATAATAATAATAAATATTATTCCCATTAATAAATTATTGTGAGGTTTTCTAAGGATTTCCTCTGTATTTTCTATCTAGGTAAAACTACATAATGAAAAACATTTTCTCTGAATAGATGAAAATGGGGGAAATTGATTTGATAGGGATTGATGGGGTTTGATTTCACCAAAAATGAGAAATATATAAGTAAAATATTATTATGTTGTTAAATAATAAATAACTATTAGAGGGTGTACTAAGGACTATCATTATGTTTTTATACTTTTTTCAAGGGACCATTGATCATTCTAAATCCATTTAACAGTGTTTTTTATCATCCAAGTGAAAAGGTATTATCTCTTTTATTTTTAAGAGCATTAATCTTATATTTGAAGGGATTTTAATTGTTCTATGAGTTTTTTTGGAAAATGTATTCTAAGTGAAACTTATAGAGAACATTCATTCCATGAGTATGATTCATGACATTTATATGTTTCTAGAGAAATTCCATGAGTTTTTTTCTAGGTCGGAAAATGCATCAGGACATGAATAGATATCAAAAAAATTGTTCTTTTTATAATAATGTTTAACCTAATATTACATATTTAGTAGTATATGTAAAACTCATGGGATTCATCATGTGATCATGGGATTCGTGAAATAAATCCATTATTCCCAATACAATTTATTGTGATGTAATCTTATATGTTATTCATTCCATGTGTAGCCTCCTCCATCCAAACATAGATTTTTACAATGATATTTTGGGTGATTCTTTATTTTTCAGATCACTCTCTTTGGAACCTTAACATTTAGCAGGGTTTTTTCTCTTCTGTTAGAATGTTCTTCATTTACATTTCTCCAATATTATTTCTCTTAGGTTTTGGTATATTGTTGGAAAATTTAGTGGGTATTGATGATCAAGTGTTGATTCATCTCAAAAACATCTATATCTTTGGAATCATCATTATCAAGGTCCGACAATCATTACTCATTTTCAGTTCCTTATCCTTTGTGTATATTTCATCATGATTGGTTGCAACATAAAATTACATTAGGTGATTCTGTCTCTAGACTATGACTGATGAGCCTTATTTTATTTCAGTTTATAAATTATTTTTCTAAATAAATAATAATTATTTACTTATTTTCTTAAATAAATAAGTTAAGATAATATGGTATATTAAATTGGATTGGTAAAAGAGAAATAATATTTCATAGAATTGTGAAAAGTATTTTAAAATGATTTTTTCAAAAAGGTTTGGAAGGAAAATGTGTTTCTAAAATTTATTTCTGAATTATGTAAGTACTTCTGAATGATTGATAAATACATCACTAGGGATCCTTGGGTTCAAATGTGTAAGTGATAGTATTGGGGATCATACATTATTATTAAAAGTAGGTTCACATTGTGGGGTAATCTTCAATTACTATATTTATATTCAGTTTAATTTAAAAAATAAATAACATGGTTGGGTGATTCAGTTTTTGTGGAGTTACTCTATTCCCTGATAGTTGATGTGTGGTTTCTAGGGACTCTTAGTTTGTAATAGTCAGAAGTAATGAAAAAAGTGACCAATATAGCATGATTGTGAGTTATCATTGGGATGTTTTACCATTTTTATTTGGATTGTAATGTTTTGGATTTAATGTAGCTATTTTTTATAAATGTTACTAGTTTATAGAAATTATAAATTTTACTATTTTACATGGATTTGTTTTGAAATAATAGAAATGGGGAATTCTTTATCTTGATTTTAATATAAATCTGTTATATTTTTTATCATTTTTTTCTGAATTAATAATTATATGATTTTTTCATTGATAAATTATATAAAAAAAATGAATATGATCGTACTAAGATTATTTATCTAACACCCATTACACCACTTGGATGGTGTGTATATAGTATATTGTTATTTAATGCAAGAAAATATTGATGAATCATAATGAGACAGTGAGTTTCATGTTATGTGGGTATTGTTATTTGGTGGTGAGATAGTGGGATATCACCAACATATCACATAGAGTAGTTGTTTCTAGTTTTTAATGTCCTTTATCTGTTGGACATGTACCGTGGAGTTTTAGAATTGTTTATTTATTTATGTCACCACTTTTGTCACTTCTTTGGATATGTAATGTAATTATTTTAGTCCTATTACAATGATTACTTTTTTTTGTATATGAATATATATATATTCTATGTATATTTCATTAGTTTGAGGGAAATGTTTCCCTCAAGTTTTTCTTTGGTGTCTGAGTTCTTGTCACAAGCCCATGAAGATCCATAACACATGTAGATATTTAATTCGGGTACCATTATTTAGAGGGTATCCATGGATTACTCATTATATAATTATATTTGAGTGTGATTATGCTTGGTATTGGGATGTTCGTAGAGAGGACATAAGGTATATGGGACAAGAAAGGTAGTTTTTGGTGAGTTCCCGGTCATATATTTCCATGATGAGTATCAGGATATCCAAAGATATTGTGATGCATGCCTTCTATGTGGGGTTTTAATCATAATATCAGATTCAACATATGTTTTATGGTCTAGACTATGTTTTTAGGTTAGTAGATCATTTAATTCTATTTTTGGTTTGTAATTACATGCCCTCAAGATGTCTTTCACAGGTCCCACATGAAGGTGTAACATGTGATTCTTCATTGGGGAATCCTTCTTAAATAAAAATATTAAAGGGGATATTTTTTGGGGAGTTTATGTCATTGACCAAAATATGCATTGAGGTGAGAACCCAAATATTGAGGCTCATTCATGAGATGAACAAGACATAGTCCAAGAGGGACAGTTTCTATCCATGAATCCACTATCCATTAGGTGTATGAATATCCCCAAGATGCATAGAACATTCTCTAAAATATCTAACAATTATTTTATTTCTTGGATACACCTGAATCTACCATGATAAAGAGCGTGATGTTTAATCCTATGGCGCCTATTATGCTGTAGTGGGAATAATTGGTACTACTTGATCTGCATGTGGAATTAGAGTTGAATGGATTCGATAATATATTCTTTCATCAATTCTTCGCACAATATTTGATGATATAATATTCCATCGATTTCATTTTATTTTTGTATTGATAGAGATCAGTGTCAGAACAGATCAATTGTTTTTCAGATCTGGATCAACTTGCTCCGAATGTGTTGATGAATGATTAGTTTACAGCTCAAAATTTCCTGCAGGGGTTGAAACCTGATATCCAGTCATAGGATTAAATGATGAAGATTACCTCTAATATGTAAATGGATGATAAAATAATGATTAGATAGATAAAAATGACAATAATAATTGGATCTTCTGGTTTGTCTCTTTCTCCCAATCATAGCTTTAATGATGTGGAGGGGAAGTAGGGGAAGTGTCATGGAAATTGCAAGGGTGGTGGATGTGGTTATCAACAGTGAACTTCCTCTACACCATTGGAAATATTCAGTGGATTTCATTTTATATTATATTTATGTAGAATGGTATAGAACATCAACCATTATTATCATACCCCTGGAAATATATGTAGTTCTTATGGCCTCAAATAATATCTATAGAAGTTCATTAAACCATGTATATTCCCATTTATGGTAAGGTATCATCAACTCTAGAGAATATTTAGGCAATTAAATATCCCTGAGGATTAAAACAAAAATCTTACAAGTTGAGAACCATTATATAGTGTATTATTTTATGATGACGTTTGATGAGGTCCCAAAGAAAAAGAGAGGAACAATTTCTATTACATCTTATATAAAAACTACTCTATATTAAATAGGTGAATAACTCTCATTTATATCTACATTTATTATTTATATTCATAAACATAAAACATAACACATTCCCTTTATTATGGATATATTTTCAACTCATAAAATGTGGGAATAATAGGGGTTTTGATGTCCATAGTTTACTCTATTGAAAATAAATGAGGAGTTTGTAACAACCCTATATTTTATGATAATTATTATTTTTAATTTATTTGATGCCATGTGTTTTATGATACTACAAGATTATCTTATTCTATATGCAACACCGTATTAGCTTGCAGTATACGCAACACTATTCTTAGATTGTGTTACACACAATTTCATGTTAATTTGATAATAGTCATTCAACATAACATTGAGTGTGTAAATATATATATATATATTCAATTTATAAATGAAAAATGGTTGGATTATGTTATAAAAAAACATCAAAAAATTCTTTCATAACACGCAACCCTGACTTGGCTTGCATTACATGCACTCGCGACCTTCCTCGATAGAGTGTGCTGTGCGAAATTCCAGGTTTCACCAAACGAAGATATATTGTTATAATATTATAATGGACTAGCTATTTGGAATATTATTAAATAAATTTCTAATTTTATAACATTATTATTCATCTTATAAATTTTCTAAAACATTTTATGTGAAAAAAATAATTTTTTTGGTTGAAATCAGAATTTTTCAAAAAATGCAGTTTTTCCACCTTTTGATGGTGCACCCACATTAAATCTAGTTTTTTGACATGTTTATAAGTTTAATTTTACAAAATAAACATCTTATTTTGAATCAGGATATAAAAATTTACATTGGAAAATGTTTTGATATTTTTCTGATAACTTTCATATTTTTATGAATAGTAAAAACACGCTATATTTTAATTAAAAAAAACTTTTTCATCGTAATAACTTAAATGGTAAATTATAATATTTAATGGTTTTAAAGTATAAATATAATATATTTTTACTATTTAATACAATTTATGTCATTATCATTGATTTTACCCTGAATTCGTAGGTTAAATCAATTCAATCTTTTGCAATGTTTTAAACAAAACCCCATTTTCATTCGATAACAAGATTAATTTTAAATTAATTACTGCAACTTATGGGTTTTAATTTTGAAAAATGGATTCCATATTTGGAATCAGTGGGTCCAAATTATGTAAATAGGCTACTTTTTATTTTTGGGCATTATGAATAGTAACTACGGTAAATTTTATTTACCTTAGTTAAAGGTAATTCGGGTAATTAACGGTAAATATAAGATTATAAAATAACCATAACACCTACAAAAATCCTATTGGATGACTAAAAGTCAACTAATATCATATAATGGTCGGATTAGATTCATTTAATGGACTTTTCCCATGAAAATAATTTTACTATTTTTAAAACCATAGAAAGTGACAACATGTCACCTTCTTAAATCTTATAAGTATAATAATTTTAGTTTAATGATAAAATTCATGAAACATCGGATATAAATAGTCTCCAAATATCTAATAAAATTATCTACATCATATGAACTTATTTAGAATTTTTAGGGATTAAATAATTATCCTTAATGGTGACATAATAGTGATGTTGAAATTATTTTATTAAGAGAAATATCAAATAAATGGTTTTAAAATATTAAACTAAATATTATATGAACTATTTAATGTGATCCAATAATTTTCAAGATATATATTAAATGTTATAAATATATTAAATCTTTTAGTTTGAACATATCTTATGTATATTGTCTATTTAACTTCATATAAATGAATAGTATCAAAATTGACACTATTGTTATTTTATAAAAATGACATATTATAAAATTGTTTAAAATCACAAAAATATTTAAAAATTATAAATTTAAATTTATATGGTCTAAAATGTCATAAGGTATCAAATTAATGAAAATTCACAACACATATGTAATTATTTATAATAATTTAAAATTAAGAATATTATTACCACAAATAAAATTAAATTGGTAAATAAAGATAAATCAAGTTGATAATGTTTTAAATAAATTTATAACATGTCTAAATATTATTGGTTGATGAGATTACATCTCTATATCATATAATCTTTGGATATGAGTCATTTTGGATGTTTTTATGTGGGGTTGGGATTTAATATAATCTAATATTTCATATATTTTCAATGGTGCCCCTCTACTCCCTTATAAAAGGGAACCTCCTCCCTCTTTTCCCCACACCACATTGAGCCATCAAGATCATTCAAAACTGGAAACAATTTTTTTTACACTTCCCTAGAAACATCATAGAGGTCCTGGTCTTCTTCAAAGGCCAATTTTAGTGCCCCAATAGGAGGTTTCAAAGAGGCGTGTCAAAGAAGAGGTAGTAACCGTAACCGATTCTTTCAAATTATTTCTTCTTCTACTTTTTCATCATTAGTTGTCTCATTATTAAGTAACAACATCTGTATAACTCTTATACAGTTATGTTATTATATATATGTAACAACCTTATTTCACATTCTATTCATCCTATGGAAAACGAAATAATCGGGTGTGCGTACGTACGGAACACCGTCTCCACGCCGTGGTTTAATCTGTTTTCGACCACCAACATACTTGGATGGGTATAAGGGTGTAAATAAATAACTAGATATGATTATTGTCATTTTATATTTATTCCGATATATTATATATATACTTATATACAATTCCATGATCATGGGAATGATATCATCGCTCATGCGTACGTACGGACTACCGTCTCCACGACGCGATGAGATTCATTCTCCATGTTAACCATTCATGAATGATTATAAAGTATATATAATGAATAATAATGAAATATATGACATAATAATGATACTGGAATTATTTATATATATATATATTTATTTCATTTAATTAATTCCATTCATTTCAAAAAGGAAATGAGAACAACGTTCATGCGTACGTACGGCCTACCGTCTCCATGAATCGTGTATTTCATTCCCCTTACTGATCTATATAATATACATGTATACTCTAAATATATATTATATAAAAATCATGTTTTACATTCTGGAATTATGTAAATGAATATATAAGTAATAATATCAATAACAACAAGTCGAAACATGTACAATAGGTGTAACGATTTTACCCAAAATGCAGCTTTAACATGAAATTTACAAAAGAATGTGTAATATGAAGTCATAAGTGAACCATATATGATATTATAACAATGAATATGATTCATTAATAAGTCAATGACCTTATTTAAATCATTATACATGAGGTTAGGAAACGTACAAAGCATATCAGACCTAAGGTTAGGGTTAATTTTTCCATCTCATTTTTATCCGAGATTGTTATTCATTAGTATTTACTGGGGTTATTGTTATCATCCATGCCCATGTTTTATAAAAAAATTTCATGTAATATTAATGTACTTTTTACCCATTTATGACTTTTAATACATGGTATGTATGGAATCTCTCTATTACGAGGTAATTTTTGACTTTTTCGGCAAATTTATGAGAAGAATGTTTTTTTAATTTATACGGCATCAAAGGATTTTTTTGGTTTTATAAAGCCTTATTTTCATGATGCTTCCTCCAAAATATTTCATGACTATTTTCAACAATATCATTTTCTTTTAAAATTTAATGGCATTTTATGAAAAGAAAATGATTTTCAAGATGAAAGGATATTTTAATCAAGAATTCATTTCAAGTGATTTATCAAAACCATTTTCCTTCTAAGATGACATTATTTCATATGTGTATGTTTCAAGTATACTGTATCTATGATTTATATGGTTTCACATTTATTATTATGAAATTATATCCATTTCTTTTATATAGATTATGTGATGATGGGGTGATGTTTATGAAACCCATTTAATTCGTTGCGTTATTATGAATGATGTATGTTTATTTTGTGACACAAGTAAGAATGATTTATTATGATATGGGTGGGACCTATATCTCCCTACGATACATTGAGTGAAGATTTATATCTCATGATATAGACATGGTTGGAATGGTAAGTTAATCTGGTTCAGTGTTATAGGACTAAAATGAGGAGTGAACTCGATTCAGAAAGGGACTTTGTCCACTAAGATGGTCTTGGCAGCAATGCCTTGGCTACTATAGAAATCATAACATGTACTTAATGGTTGCCACAGTTACGTGTTTTACTCCCATGATATTTTATCATGATTAATGTTTCTTTATGATCTATGACTTACGTACTTTCAAGTTTTATGTCATTGTTCATGCTTTTGATGATTAAACATTATATTCATGTTTTTAAGTTCAAATGTATATGATTTTCTTTATTTTATCCATTTTTACCCTTACTGAGCATTTGAGCTCACCATTTATATGTTTTCATTTTCCCAGGATATAAAGAAAGGTTTTAGGTAAGAAAACAAAAGGGGAAGATCTTTATAATAGATGTTGAAGATCTTTCACCACGATTAGAAGATTATTTTTTCCAAGTTTCCAAAGACACTAAACTATTATGGTCCTTGTGTGTCTGTTTTTGTTATGTACTAAGTTTTTTGAAAAATTAATGTAATGTCTATATACATCAAGTTTCGGGTCTCTATAGTTGGTATCAGAGGAAAGGATTAGTTATCCTTTGGAAACTCGGATGCAAAAACTTTAGTGAGATCCCTAGAGATATTTCTAAGGTATATCCCGGGATGTCCCTAAGGATAAGTATATGTATAGGTCATAGTCCTATAACTATGGTAACGATCTTCAAATTTAAGCTAAGATGATTAGATATTGACGGTACTCCCCCTTTATTATGTTGTTTTCCCAAATATTATTTTTTCCTCTCACAGTATTCTTTTTTGGTTTCATAAAATGGCTGGAAACAAGAAGATTCACAATAATGGAGGATATAATGGACAATGGAATGATGTTCTTCATGATAAACCAAATGAAAAGGGATTTGGAAGTCCAAACATCATTATTATGCCTAATCCGCAATCTCATAATATGATCAATAATCTCAACTTTGGTAAGTTTCACGACTAAGATAATAAGAGAAAGATGGAGTTTCGTGATGATCATATAGGAAAGAAAGTTCAATTTCTCTCATGTAAATCATGTGGGAAGAGGAATCAGGGAGATTGTTTCAATGGAACTGGAAGATGCATTGGGTTTGTAAAAGAAGGGCACAAAGCGAGTAAGTGCAAAGGAAAAGGTTCAGTTAACAACATGGACAAGGATAATGGTATTTCTACGACACCCACAATTATTAGATATTTTAACTGTGGAATGTATGGGAATTATGCAAACCAATTCCCTAAGGGAAAATCTCATGAAGAGAATGATCATGGTCATATGGGTAGTATTTACGAGGATGATGATGAAGATACTACAAATGAAATATGAGATGAAATAAATGATGAAGCTCAGCTAGTGGTTTAAGAAGTTACTGGAATGATTGTATGTGTATAAAGAATAATGTATGGTACTATGAAATAAAAATCATTTAAGGATTGTTACACTATTGTTTTTCTTAAAGTATTTGAGTGTATATGTTGAATGGTACTAGTAACCATGGAAGGTTATTCAGATATTTTTGGAAAGTAGATGATTTGCGCATAATGAAGGGATAAGAAGATAATGAGATGTTTGATTGTATTAATTATCTCATGACTTATATAAGCACTAAGTGATATTGTGGTTTGATTATATATATATTTTTTGGGATTTCGGTATGTGGAAAGAGTTACCTTTTGACTGTATTCATGTTTTCACTAAGGTTATATGGAAATTTATGTTTTAAGAGGATATATGGTTATGGTATTCATGTGTTTGGAATGAAACCAATAAGATATATCTTATGATATATGTTAGATAAATGCTTATATTCTCATTCTTGGTAGATAACCTTTCTAGTAATTATTTTCTTTATACTATAATCTTGATCCGAAGTATTTTAGATAATCCTAAAGATTAGAATGAATTATGTTGGACCTACATTAGTGATGTTTAAGGATAGATCATTTTTCGATATTAATGATGGGATGTTATAGTAATCTAGTTTTAGAAAAAGGACTACCTGCAGGACAATCGATATCCCATCGGGTCGGACAAGGATGTGGGAATCGAACCCACAACTGAAGTATGACTAGCCTTTATCACCTACCACTGGCCATCATGAAGTCCCTGGTTAATAGAAACTAGTTTTATTTTATTAAGCAGTCTGATATATGATGTATAAGTTCATTTTTTGAATCGTATTTGAATAACCTCACCATAGATGGACTTATGTATATTTGATAACATTTTCAAACCTTTTGTTTTAAACAGATGTAGTGACCAATCATTCTATCACATGATCTATTAACAATTCACTAATAACAAATTCATCTTAATTTCTTTATGAGATGAAGTGGAAATTGTTCAAAGCACGAACAACAATTAGATTGTACCAAAATCAAGCAAGTGTTTCTTCTAATTCAAATTGTTAAAATTTTGGGAAATGATCCTGAAAACCAAAACTGTTGTCCTAGTGCCCTTATATCCGATGAATCATATGGTACCTTCGATAATCACAAATATATGGCTCTGTGATTGTTGTCTTTTTCATAGCGATGTTCTCTACCACTCTGCATCAGAACATGATGGTTAGATTTCTATTTCATATCCATATTTTCACCAATGTTCTCTTATATGGAAAACTTGTGATTAGTTAATTTGGGTAACCATTACGTTTAATACATTAGTTATTAATGTTATGTTTTGGTATTTCATTTTACGATGTGGGTTTCAATTAAAGAAACATTCAAGTAGAAAACCATGTATAACCCCAATGAATTTTGAGGGTGAAATTCATTTTAAGTGGGGTAGAATGTAACAACCCGATATTTTATGATAAGTATTTTATTTAATTTATTTGATGTCTTGTGTTTTATGCTACAACAATATTATCTTGTGTTATAGGCAACACCGTATTAGCTTGAAGTATACGCAACACTATTCATAGATTGTGTTACACACAATTTTATGTTCTTTTAATAATTTTCATTCTATGCACCATTGAGTGTATATAGATATATATTCAATATATAAATGAAAAATGGTTTGATTTTGTTATAAAGAAACAACAAAAAAGTATTGCACAACACGCAACCCTGACTTGGCTTGCATTACACGCAATCACGACCTTCCTTGATAGTGTGTGTTGTACGCAATACGAGGTTTAATTAAACGATGATATATTGTTATAATATTATTATGTACTAGCCTTTATGAATATTATTAAATAAATTTTTAATTTTATAACATTATTATTCATCTTATAAATTTTCTAAAACATTTTATGTGAACAAAAATAATTTTTTTTGGGTGAAATAAGTATTTTTTAAAAAATGCAGTTTTGCTGCCTTTTGATGGTTCACCCTCATTAAATCTAGTTTTCAACATGTATATAAGTTCAATTTTACAAACTAAACTTCTTCTTTTGAACCAGGATATAAATATTTACATTGGATAATGTTTTGATATTTTTCTGATAACTTTCGTATTTTAATGATTTCTAAAAACACGATATATTTTAATTAAAAAAAAAATCATCGTAATAATTTATATTGTTAAATTATAATATTGAATGGTTTTAAAGTATAAATAGAATATAGTTTTACCATGTAATACAGTGTATGTCATTAGAATTAATTTTTACCTTGAATTCATAGGTTAAATCAATTCAATATTTTGCAATGTTTTAAACAAAAACCCGTTTTCTTTCGACAAAGAGATTAATTTTAAATTAATTGCTGCAACTTATGTGCATTGAATTTTGAAAAATGTATTCCATATTTGGAATTAGTGGGTCAAAATAATGTTAATAGGATACTTTTTATTTTTTGGCATTTTGAATAGTAACTATAGTAAATTTTATTTACCATAGTTAAAGGTAAATCGGGTAATTAAGGGTAAATATAAGATAATAAAATTACCCTAAAACCTGCCAAAATCTTATTGGATGACTAAAATTCGACCCAAATCACCTACGGGTCGGATTAGATTCATTTAATGGACTTTTTCCATGAAAATAATTTAATTATTATTAAAACCAAAGAAAGTGACAACATGTCATTTTCTTAAATGTTATAAGTATAATAATTCTAGTTTAGTGATAAACAACATGAAACTTCAGATATTAAACATCTCCAGAAATCTAATTAAATTATCTACATCATATGAATTTATATATAATTTTTATGGATCAAATAATTATCCATAAAGGTGAAATAATAGTGATGTTGAAATTATTTTATTAAGAGAAATATCAAATATATGGTTTTAAAAATATTCAAATAAATATTATATGAACAATTTTACGTGATCCAATAATTTTATAGATAAATATATCATGTTATTATTTTATTAAATCTTTTATTTCGAACATAACTTTTGTATATTGTTTATTTAAATTCAAATAAACGAATAGTGTCAAAATTGACACTATTGTTATTTATTAAAAATAACATATTATAAAATTTTTTAAAAATCTAAAAAATATTTAAAAATTATAAATTTAAATTTATATAGTCTAAAATGTTATAAAGTATCAAATGATAGAAAAATAAAAACACATATTTAATTATTTATAATAATTTAAAATTATGAATATTATTACCATAAATAAAATAAAATTGATAAATACGGATAAATCAAGTTGATAATTTTTAAAATAAAGTCATAAAATGTATAAATTTTATTGGTTGATGAGATTACAGCCATATCTAATATAATCATTGTATATGATTCATTTTGGAAGTTTTTATGTGGGGTTGGGATTTAATATAAACTAATATTTCATATATTTCCAAAGGTGCCCCTCTCCTCCCTTATAACAGGGAACCTCCTCCCTCTCTTCCTCACACCACATTGAGCCTGCATGCTCAGCCAAACCATGTTGAATTCTTTTCTTCACTTCCCTAGAAACATCCTAGAGGTCCTGGTCTTCTTCAAAGGCAAATCATAGTGCTCTAAGAGGAGGTTTCAAAGAGGCATGTCGAAGAAGAGGTAATAACCGTAACCAATTCTTTCAAATTATTTGTTCTTATACTTCTTCTTATTTAGTTGTTTCATTATGAAGTAATAACTTAAGTAAAACTCATATGATGATATGTTATTATAAATATGGAACAAAATTGTGTCACCTTCTATCCATCCTACGGAAAACAAAATAACCACGCGTGCCTATGTACGGAATACTGTCTCCACGCCGTGGTGTAATCTGTTATCGACCACCATCTTACATAAATGGGTATAAGGGAGTAAATAAATAAATATATATGATTATTGTAAAGTTATATTTATTCTGAAATATTATACATACTCTTCTATACAATTCCACGATCATGGTAATGATATCATCGCTCATGCTTACATACGGACTACCGTCTCCACGACGCGATGTGATTCATTCTCCATGTTAACCGTTCATGAATAATTATAAAGTATATATAATGAATAATAATGAAATATATGACATAATAATGATACTATATTTATATATATATATATATATATGTAAGTATGTCATTTACTTAATTCCATTTAATTCAAAAAGGAAATGAAAACAGCTTTCATGCATACGTATGGCCTACCGTCTCCATGAATGGTGTATTTCATTCCATTTATTGATTTATCATGTATACATGTATACACTAAATATATATTATATACAAATAATATTTTACATTCTGTAATTATGTAAATCAGTATTTAAGTAAAAATATCAAGAACAACAAGTCGAAACACGTACGATAAATGTAACGAATTTACCCAAAATGCTGTTTTCTCATGAAATTTACAAAAGAATTGGTAATATAAAGTCATAAGTGAACCATATATTATATCATAACAATGAGTATGAATATTTAATAAGTCAATGACATTATTTAAATAATTATACAGGAGGTTAAAATACGTACGGAGTATATAATACCTAAGGTAAAGGATAATTTTGCAATCATATTCTTATCTGAGATAGTTATTCGTAAGTATCTACTGGGGTTATTGTTATCATCCATTCCCATGTTTTATAACAATTTTTTCATGTATTTTTGAAGTCCTTTTTTTCTATTATTGACTTTTAACACATTTTATGCATGGAATCATTCTATTACAAGGCACTTTTTGACTTTTCTGGAAAAAGTACGAGAATAATATTTTTTTAACTTATACGGCATGAAAGGATTTTTACGTTTTTATAAATCCTTATTTTCATGAATCATCCTCCAAAATATTTGATGAATAATTTCAACAAAATCATTTTCATTTAAAATTGAATGGAATTTTTTGAAAAGAAAATGATTTTCAAGATGAAAGGATATTTTCCTCATGAATTCATTTCAAGTGCTTTATCAAAACTATTTTCCATCTAAGATGACATTATTTCATATGTGTATGATTCAAGTATAATGAATCTATTATTTATATGGTTTCACTTTTATTATTATGAAATTATATCCCGTTCTTTTATATGGATTATGTGATGATGGGATGATTTTTATGAAGCCCATTTTATTTGTTGGGTTATTATGAATGATGTATGTTTATTTTGTGGGAAAAGTAAGAATAATTTCATTATGAGATGGGTGGGACCAATATCTCCCACTAATGAATTCATTAATGATATATCTCTCATTATATAGACATGGATGGAATGGTAAGTTAATCCGGTTTAGTGTTACAGGACTGAAACGAGGAGTAAACTCGATTCAGAAAGGGACTTTGTCCACTAAGATGGTCTTGGAAGCAATGTCATGGATACTATGGAAAAAATAACATGTTATTAATGGTTTCCACAATTAAATGGTTTTCTCCCCTGATATTTTATAATAATTAATGTTTCTTTATGATCTATGGCTTAAGTACTTCTATGTTTTATGTCATCGCTCAAGCTTTTGATGTTAAAACAATATGTTCATTTTATAAGTTCAAATGTATATGATTTGTTTTATTTTATGAATTCTTACCCTTACTAAGCATTTGATCTCAACCTTTATATGTTTTCTTTTTACCTGTATAAAAAGAAAGGTTTTAGGTAAGAAAACCAAAGTGGAATATCTTTATGGGAGATGTTGAAGATCTTTACCCACGATTAGAAGATTATTTTTTTCTGAGTTTCCAATGACACTAAACTATTACGGTCCTTGTGTGTCTATTTTTGTTTTGTACTATGTATTCATCAAAAGTAATGTAATGTCCAGGTACGTAATGTTTCGGGTCTCTACAGAGTTGGTCTAGGATTTCCTTGATCTATGTATGTATATATAGAATGTTATAAGTAAGATAGATTGTCCATTTTAACATTGTTCTAATATTTATTTAAATTATTATATTTTATTCATTCTTATTGATTAGATCTCTTAGTTGATTTATGTATAGTGTGATCTTAGGTATTTTCCCATTGGATCTTCCCACCTAGAGCATTTGAGATTATTATTGACTATCTGATTTGATCTTGATAATTTTTCATCTCTTGTTGATCTTCCACCTATTGTTGGTGATTTCTCTGATGTCTTATAAAATTATTTCTCGTTTTTTACTATCGAGATAGATTTATGTTTGTTATTGTTATAAGTTTTGACGAATAGTCAGTATCAATAGTCTTTAAGCATATGTCACCCACTTAGCTGAAAGTGATCATGATATATTATGAAATTTTTATAGTGAAAGGTTTTGTTCACCATATAATTTTTTATGGAATTTTTTCATGATATTAGTCATGTAATAAGATGGTTCACATCAATTTTATGTGGACAATATGAAGTAAAACTAGGAATTTTTTTAAAATAATAAAACATTTCCTGACATGGAAGAGTATTTTAAATCAGTTTAAGGAGGAAAAGTGGTTTTAAAGAATCATTAATAAGTTGGGATATTATTATATTAGGTTTTGGGAGTCAAATATTCCTATGACTGCTTATACAAGTAAGCATTTCCATTATGTAAAACATGGTATTCCTTTTGGTATAACTAATGATCATTTATTTTTCACAATTTTGAAGAACTAAATATTTGACCAATATATTGATTTTTTTGCTTATCATTTGTGTGCAATTAATTTATTATTTTATATCAATGAATAAGTTTGATAACAATATGAATTTGGCTTTGGGAACCATGACGATCCACGGTCATTATGAAATTTTATGAAAATATCATTTCTAGTTCCATTTTTTGATTTTTTTTGGGGACCATGATTTCTGAGTATGGACTTTCAGGTGATTTAGATAAGGTTAAGATAGTTTTATCATCCATAGAACCACATAATGTGATTTAAGGATGAAGGATGATCACATTATAGACTATGTATCATGTTTTCATTGATAATGGGTATCTATCATACTTTGATCTTATTATTCTATGTCAGGGTTGTGTTATTATGAAGGATAATCACATTATAGACTATATATCATGTTTATTTGTCCACACAATAAGAACATCCCCAATAATGATCTGAAGCATAACATAGTTATGATTTTGAATTAATTTTTTTAGAAAAATCTTTATATGGATTACTTAATAGTCTTTTCTGATTATATGATTTTTAGTAACATCTTCTCCCTGGATGATTTGAATCATAGAATAATATGATTGGTGGAATAACACCATACATTTCACATCGACATCACCCACACCATAGGGGTGGGGAATTTCATCATAGACATTCTCAATCAGAATGTTCCACCAAAAGATATCTGTAACGAATCAATGTTTTTCAATGGAAATTTCCTTCTAATATTTATGTCATTAAATAACATGAAAACACAACATAATAATATACTATGTGCTAATTGACCTTTAAACATAATTTTTTCACTTATGTCTTTGGAATTTTAAAAATCCAAAATACACGATTGGGCTCAAGATGGTTTTTGGAGTCTAATGAATCAAAAATATTTTTTGGTGAATTGTGACCTACCCTTATGAATAGTAACATACCGTTATGAAACGTAATATGACCCTTATGAATAGTAAATCATCCCACATAAGAGTAACATTAAATATGAAAAATTATATAAAATTTATATCTCTTAGAAAGTGAAAATTTGTCCTTATTAAACATTTTGGTATTTTTTAAGTCAAAAATAAATAATTATAATTAATTAATTAATTTAACAGAATATTTATTTCCCTAAAATTTATTGAATCTATGTCTTATAGATTTTAGGTAAATTCATAAGACCCTACATAATTTTTAAAAGCATTATAAATTAGTTTTAATCTTAAAAACTATTTTTTAAGTAAATTTTGATTTTAATTAAATATTAAAATAATAGTATTTAGGATATTATTTTTTAAAAATGGAATTCATTTTTTGGATTCGACATGTCGAAAAATGGTTGCGGTAAATTTTTGGGATTTTTTTTAGATACATGAATTTTTAATGAATAGTGAAATATTGTAATTTACAAAATAAGCTAAATAAGCTAATTATCGGGTCATAATTGATGTTTTGCTGATGTAAGCCCACTTGGTTCAGGATTAAATTACAAAATTACAATTACTGGTCATTCAAGACTCACTATTCCTTATATTAGGGGAAATTAAAACACTAATGAATTTTATATTAAGGAAACCCCTCTCCCCTCAACTCTAAAATCCACCCTCAACACCCTCATTTCCTAACACCTCTCAAGCTCCAAGCCTTCTCTAAACTCTAGCCAATAACCTTCCCTAGCCCCTCCCCCACGTCCAATAGATTTGGGTCCAATTAAAAGACTAAACAGAGGCCCTTAAAGAGGATCTCAAGAGAAGGATTCCAGAGGACATTAAAGAGAAGGAAGCATTCAGATACAAGGCAAGGGGAAATTCTCGAACCCGACTTTCATTCATCGGGTTCTACCTCTTTCACTTCATTTTTGATATGGTCAGTCCTTAAAGATCATTTTTTCATCATTTTATTTCTTTTCTGGGATATACATGTTTTCTAATAATGTTTATGTCAATCCAAATGTTTTCCAAAAGAACTCTTCTTTTAAGAAGTCAACTTTAACCTCTCATTCATGGTTGATGGATCTTGTATCAAGTATGTTATACCGTCTTTATTTTGGGAACCCAAATATTATGAATTTATTCTTATGATATGAAACCAATAGTTTACCATGGTTTAGTTATGTGCTATTTTAATGTATTTTTCATGTGGAAATCATGATAATAATAATTTTATGATGTGAAGGGTGCGCCTGAATTTATATAGTACAATTATGAATGTTTCAAAGTGACGGGTGCGCCCAGAATTATACAGCGCTCCAATGCATTGGGTAAAGCGATGAATATCATGAGTAAATGGGAAATAATGTGTGAACAAGATGCTAGTTTGGTTCACAAGTATGCGTGGTAGTTAACAACTAAGACATGATGTTTCGTTTTTATGCATTTCCACATTTCAAGTCTTTTATTTATGCTCATGTCATATTCATTTTCTTTTTCCTATGTTATGATTATGATCACCCCATGATATATTGTTCTTATCTATCCTCTTACCGGGCTTCTAGGTCACCCCTTTTGATGTATATCCTTAGGTGGCTACATTTACTAAGGATTTGACAAGTGCCAATAAGACGCTAGAGAAGATGAAATTAAATAAATGTTCATAGTTGTTGTGTATTTGTTATGTATTGTCCAAGTTTTACCATGAAACTAAACCTTTGGATCTTCTATGTGTAATACTATTATGTTGTTTATCTTTAAAATTATGTAATAGTAATATAATAAATTGTTGGGTCGCTATAGGTGGTATTAGAGGAATGGTATAGTTAATTTGGAAATTAGGATTAGTGAACCCTAGGGAAAACCAACAACATGATACTAAGTACAAATATGCACAAATTTATATTTACCTAGGGATCCCATATGATATGTTTTTGGTATAAATTTTATAAATGAATAATTTATTCATGACTTATTTACTTATGTTTTTTCATAACCTTATCTATTTTTGAAAATGGTGGGAACCATTAGAAACTAGGAAAACAACACATGTGAGGGGCAATGCAACAATTTCCCGAAAGACATCCCCAATTATTTGGGTGGTGGAGTTCAAAACTTCATGGTAATGCTTACCCAATTATCTCAGGTTATGTATAATAACCATAATAATGGGGAACATCCTCCTTCACTAAAGAGGGAGCAACTGGCTGTCGAATGTTTTAGGCAACAACGACCACCGAAGTTTTTTGGATCTTCTGATCCACTAGTTACAGAACAGTGGGTCAACTCCATGGAGAATATCTTTTCTGTAGTTCATTGTTCTTAGATGGAGAAGATGACTCTAGTTGTTTATTGTCTAGATGGAGAAGTTGATCATTTGTGGGCTTTGATTAAGAACACCAAGCCAAGGGAGGAAATTGAAGAGAAAGAATGGGAAGACTTTAAGATAATGTTTCTTAAGTATTTCCCATGAACTATTCACACGAAGATATAGAAAGAATTTATAGAGCTCAAGAAAAAAGAAGGAAAATCTGTCCAAACCTATGAAGCAAATTTCAAAGGCTCGAAAGGTATGATTAGTGTTTTATTGTCAACAATGATAGAAAAATTGATAGATTATTTAGTGTATTAAAACAAAACCTTCCAAAGGCTCCTGAAATTTGAGATTTTGGGAGTAATGAATAAGTTGTTTGGTGTCCTCTCAATGTGGAGATGGAGTTTTGAGAATGGTCCCATGTAAATGGTGATAAGAAAATAAATATGGAGTTTCAAGCCGGGAGATCTAATGATAAAGGTGGGAAGAAAAATCAATGATCCACACGTCAAAATGTGGGATGTTAAACAATGGGAACTACCTCAAAGGGATGGGGAAATGCTTTACGTGTGGGAAAGAAGGACACCATGATCATGAGTGACGAAAAGACATGAAAAGGAAGGATAATGTAGCTGATGAAAGGAGAGAACCACTCACAGTTCAATTCTAAAATTGTTGGGAGCTAGGGAACTATGTAAACTAGTGCACCAAACCTTGAGTTCTCGAGGGTAATTAGCATCAGCAGCCACCAAATCCAAAGTAATAAGGGAAGTCTTATTCCATTACTACTGCGGAGGTGGAGCATGATAATGAAGTCATACATGGTACACTTCCAATTAACTCAGGAATAGTAAAAGACTTATTTGATTCTAGTTCTACACAATCCTTTATATCTTGTAAGTTTGATAGAACTATAGAATCAAAGACCCGAAACCTTGGAGTATAGATATATATAAAAACACCAAGTGGTGAAATCATTGAAACCCAAGTTTTCGACTCTTCCCCTCTTGGTGTATGTGGGAAGATTCTTCCAGAAAATCTCATAGTACATCCCTTGGTGGAATTTGATGCTATAATGGGAATGGATTGGAACTCGTTATATACAATGGATATCATCTTTTGGGAAAAGGAATTATCTTTTCATATTCAATACCATCCCATGCCCCTCTGCAATTTTCAAGGAAGATCATGAATATCCTTTGAGAAATACTTCAATGGTGTGGTTTTTGATTCCCTATGAAGAAGCATACCTCTCCCAAATGGTTGAGTCGAAGGAAAGTTCCATCCTTGAGGAAATTCCCATCATGAGGGAATGCGGTGATGTATTTCCCGAAGAGTTACCCAGAATTCCCCCGGATCATGAGGTATAGTTCTCAATTGAACTCAGAACCGGAGGTACTTCTATCTCGAAGCGTCCATATAGGTTCGCTCCTATTGAACTGTAGGAGTTAAATAAGTGGCTGGAAGAGTATCCGCACAAACAGTTTATACACCCTACTGTATCTCCTTGGGTTGCGCTAGTGCTCTTTGTAAAGTATAAGCATGGAACAATGCGATTGTGTATTGATTATCGGGAACTCAACAAGATCAACATAAAGAACATGTATCCTCTCCCAAGGATTTATGACTTGTTCGACCAGTTAAGAGGAGATCTGTAGAGACCCAATGCATGAAGTACATGGACATTACATTACTTTTGCGTAATACTTAATACATAACAAAAATAGACACAGAAGGACCGTAATAGTTTATTGTCTTTGGAAAATTGGAATACAATATTCTAATCTTGGTGAAAGTTATTCAATATCTCCCATATATATCTTCCTTTTTTTCTTACCTAAAACCTTTCTTTATATCCTAGGGAAAATAAAACATATAAAGGGTGAGCTCAAATACTCAGTAAGGGTATGCATGGACAAAATAAAACAAACACTATAAATTTGAACTTCAAAACATGTACATAATATTTAAACATCAAATTATTGAGAAATGACATTAAACATGGCAGTACATGAGGCATATATCACAATGGAACATAAATCATGATAAAATGGAATGGGAATAAAACATTTTAATTGTGGAAACCATTAATCACATGTTATGATTTCCATAGTAGCCAAGGCATTGATGCTAAGACCATCATAGTGGACAAAGTCCCTTACTGAACCGGGTTTACTTGCCTTTCCGGACCTGTATTACTGAACCAGATTTACTTGTCGTTCCATCCATTTCTATATCATGAGATATAAATCATTAGCCAATGCATTGGAGGGAGATAAAGTTCCCACCCATCTCTTATTGAAAACATTATTATGTGTGCCACAAAACATTCCTAAATCCTACATCATAACCCAAAGAATAAATTGGGTTTCATAACCATCATTCCATCATAACATGATAAACATAAAACAATTGGATATCATTTCATCATAATAAATGTGAAACCATATAAATCATAGAGAAATTATACATGAAACATAAATATATGAAATAATGTCATCTTAGATGGGAATTTGTTTTGATAAAGCACTTGAAAATAATTCTTGGGGAAAATATCCTTTCATCTTGAAAATATTTTTATTTTCACAAAATGCCATTAAATTTTAAAAGAAAAGGATTTTTTTGAAAATAGTTATGAATTATTTTAGAGTAATATTCATGAAAATAAGAGTTTATGATACCGTAAATTTTTTTTCCTCCAGTATATGTTAAACAAAACATTCTACTCGTACTTTTTCCAGAAAAATCAAAAAGTACGTTGTGTGGTAAAAAAATATTCCTTACATACCATGTAGTAAAAGTCAAAAATGGGTAAAAAGGACTTTAAAAATACATGAAAACATTTTTATAAAACTTGTACATTGATGATAAATATAACCCCAGTAAATACTTACGTATAAGCAATCTTGGATAGAATACAATTGAATTGCAACATTATCCCTTACCTTAGGTTTAATATGCTTCGTATATATATGATCCTCCTGTATAATGATTAAAATAATTTAATTGAATTGTTATAGAATCGTATTCATTGTTATGATATCATATATGGTTCACTTATGACTTTATATTCCCCATTCTTTTGTGAATTCAAGTTAAAGTAGCGTTTTGGGTAAAAACTTTTTATTTATTATCCTTGTTTTACTTGTAATTATTAATATAATTACTTAGATAATTATTATATAAATACAGAATATAAAACATGATTTATATATAATATATATTCAGAATAATGATAATATATCGATAAAGGTCACAATAAACACCGTTCATGGAGACGGTAGGCCATACGTACGCATGAACGCTGTTTTCATTTACTTATTGAATTAAATGGAATAAATTAAATGAAACATATATGTTCATAAATCCAGTAACATTATTATGTAATATAATTAATTATTATTAATTATATATACTTTATAATCATACTTGAATGGTTAATTATTGAAGATGAATCTCATCGCGTTCGTGGAGACCGTAGTCCGTACGTACGCACGAACGATGATATCATTCCCATGATCATGGAATGGTATTGAAGTGTTTGTATAATATTTAAGATTCATCATAAATTTACAATAATCATATATAGTTATTTATTTACACAATTATACCCATCTAGGTAAGGTGGTGGGGAAAAACAGATTACACCACGGTGTAGAGACAATATTCTGTACGTACGCACGCGTGCTGATTTAATTTTCCGTAGGATGGATAGAAGGTGAAATAGATTTGTTTCATATATATAATAACATATCAGTATATTAATGATACTCATGTTATTACTTCATATTGATACAAATAAAGAGAAGAATAAGAAGAAATAAATTTGAAAGAATCAGTAACGCGTATTACCTCTTCTTCGACATGCCTCTTTGAAACCTCCTCTTAGGGCACTAGGATTAGTCTTTAAAGAAGACCAAGACCTATATAATATTTCAAGGAATGTTTAGAAGGTAAATGGGAAGGTTTTTTCCGAGATTTAAGGCTCAAAGTTGTGTAAAGATCATACGGAGTTGGTTCCCTTTTATAAGGTAGGAGAGGGGCACCTTTGGATTTATAAGAAATAGTAATTTATAATAAATTCCAAACCCACATAAAAACCTAAAAAATGACTCAAATCAGACACATAGATTATATAGGGTTTTAATATCAACAACCAATAAAATTTAGGCAAGTTGGAAATTTATTTTAAACATTTTCAACAAGATTATTCCTTATATAATATATTTAATATTATTTGTGGTGATAAGATTCTAATTTTTAAATTGTAATAAATAATTACATATGTGTTTTGAATTTTCCATAATTGGATAACTTGTGACATTGTAGAAAATATAAATTTTAATTTATAATTTTTAAATATTTTTGTAATTTTTAAACAATTTTATATTATGTTATTTTTATAGAATAACAATATTGACAAATTTGACACTATTCATTTATTTGAATTTAAATTAAATCCTCACAGAAGATATGTTCAAACTAAAATATTTAATAGACTCATAAAATTTTATATTTGTCTAGAAAATTTGTGGAGCACATTAAATATTTAATATTCTATTTATTTTAATAGTTTTAATACCTTTTATTTTCTATATCTCTTAATAAAATAATTACAACAATATTTTTGAATTATTATTTAATATACTTATATGTTTTATAAAAATTTAAAATAAAATCTTATGATGAATATAAATATAATACCTTTCATAATAATATTCTTACGTGATTTTATTATCTTAAAATCACAACATTTAAATTGTTTTATTTATTAAATTATGAAGGTGACATATTTGGTATCACTTAAAATAAAATAATATAAATGTCATAATTGGATTTATAATGCTCAAAATGGTCCATCAATAGACTCATGGATGCTTAGGGTATAGCTATATTCGACTAATAATGTTTGGTCATGTTTTTGGTCATTTTATAGGTATTTTTATTTTAATAAAAACTATATTATTGATTTTTCACTAAAAAAACAATATCTACATCAATATTGTGTGACTATTAATGGAAAATATTTATTCCCTAAAAATTATAAATAAATTCTCATGAATTAAGTAATTTTGTTATATTTTTAGAGACTATTCATTTTCTATGTTTCATGAAGTTTATCACTAAATTAATATTATTATATTTATAAGATTTAATAGAGTTACATGTTGTCACTTTCTTTGGTTTTAATAATAATTATATTATTTCATGGAAAAAGTCCATGAAATGAATATATTCCGACCCTTAGGTGATATGGGTCAACTATTATTCATCAAATAGTATTTTGGCATGTGTTATGGTAATTTTATAATCTTATTTTACCCTTAATTTCCATATTTACTTTTAACTGTAGAAAATAAAAATTTCCGTAGTTACTATTCATGATATCAAAAAATTAAAAGTATCCTATTAACATAATTTTAACCCACTGAAATAAAATATGGAATCCATTTTTCAAAATTCAAAACACGTATGTTGCAGTAATTAATTTAAAATTAATCTTGTTGTAAGAAAACGAGTTTTAAAAGTTAAAACATTGCAAAAGATTGAAATGATTTTACCTATGAATTCACTGTAAAATCAATTTTAATGACATACATTATATTAAATGGTTAAAATATATTCTATTTATACTTTAAAATCATTCTATATTATAATTTATCCATATAAATTATTACGATGAAAAATTTTGTTTTTAAATAAAATATAACATATTTTTACTATTCATTATAATATGAAAGTTATCAGAATAATATGAAAATTTTATCCACAGTAAATTTTTATATCCTACTTCAAAATAATAATTTTATTTTTTTATATTGAACATATAAACATGTCAAAAACTATATTTAATGTGAGTGCACCATCAAAAGGTTTCAAAATTGCATTTTTGAATAATAATTATTTTACCCGAAATATTTATTTTGTTCTTATACCATGTTCTACAAAATGTGTATGATGAATAATAATGTTATAAAATTCAAAATTTATTTCATACTATTCATAAAGACTAGTTCATAATAATATTACTATAATATATCGTTGTGTAGTGAAACCCGGTATTGCGTACAACACACGCTATCGAGGAAGGTCGTGATTGCGTGTAATGAAAGAAAAGTCAGGGTTGCGTGTAGTGCAAGCTCCTTTTGGTGTAACATACAATTCAAGACATAAATGAAATTAACAAGAATATTTTTCATAAAATCTCAGGGTGTTACATTCTACTCCCCCTTAAAATGAATTTCACCCTCGTAATTCATCAAGGTTATAAATGGTTTACTATTCGAATGTTTCTTTAAAAGAAACCCACATTGTAAAAATGAATACCAAAACATATCATTAAAAGCTAAAGTATGAGACATAATGGTTACACAAATAAACTAATCACTGGGTTTCCACATATGAGAACATTGTTGAATATATGGATATGGAAGAGAAATATAACCATCATGTTCTGATGGAGAGTGGTAGAGAACATGGCTATGAAAAATCCAACAATCATAAAGCCTTAAATTTGTGTTGATTTAAGGTACTATCTGATTAATCAGATATAAGGAAACTAGGAAAAATTGTTTTTTGTATTCATGATCATTTCCCTAAAGTTGATGAATTGTTGAATTAAAAGAAATAAATACATGATTTTGTTACAATCAGACTGTTGTTTGTGCCTTGAAAAATATCCACATCATAACTTACAGAAATGAATTTGAATTTGTCTTCCATGAAGTGTTAGCAGATCATGTGATAGAATGATAGGTTATTCCATCTGACTCAAACAAAAGGACAGTAAAATTTATTAAATATACATAAGTCCATATATAGTGACATTACTCGTATATGGTTCCTAAAATGGACTTATACTTAATATTTCATACCACTTAATATAATAAAACCAGCTTATACTAACCAGGGACTTCCAGTACGCCAGTGGTAGGCGATAAAGGAATGTCGCACTTCGGTTGTGGGTTCGATTCCCATAGCCTTGTCTGACGAGACGGGTTGTTGCCCGTTCTGCATGATGTCCCTTTTTATAAAAAACACTATTATAACATTCCATCAATAATATCGAAAAAAAATTCTAGGCTTAAACAACACTACCTTATGCCCATCATAATTCATTCCAATCTTTAGGATTATCTATAGTACTTCTGTCCAAGCTCATAGAATAAAGAGAACAACTACTAGAAATGTCATCTACTAATCATGTGTATACCATCCTTTATCCCCCATAAATCAAAAGATATATCTTTTTGGTCACATTCCAAACATGTGAATACCTTAATCATGTATTCTATTGAAAAATTAATACCCATTGATGTTTAGTGAAAACATGAATGCTGTCAAAATTTAACTCTTTCCACATAACAAAATCCCAAAAATTCAATATACTTCAACCTTGATATCACTTTGTCCTTATATAAGTAATGAGCTCATGAATACTATCAAACATTTTATTTTCTGGGTATCCTTTCATCATGCACATATCTTCTTCTTTCCAGAAACATCATGGATAACCATTCATGGTTACTAGTATCATTCCACATATACATTCAACTTTAGGAAAAAAATAGAGTAAAAATCCTGAGATGTTTCCTTATTCAATAGTACAATTAAATTACCTAAACAACATAACTCTTGATAAACTTAAAATAATTCCACTACCTTCATAAAACATTGAACGATCATTATTATTTTATTCCTCAACACTTATTTCATCTCATATATCATTTGTAGTCGCTTCACCATCATCAACATAAATACTACACATACAACCATGTTGATTCTGTTCATGATATTTTCCCTTAGGGAATCGATTTTCATAATGCCCGTACATTCCAAATTTAAAGAATTTAACCATTGTTTATTTATTAGATATACAATTATCCTTGTCCATTGTGTTAACTGATCTGTTTCCTTTGTAATTACTGGCTTTGTGTCCTTCTTTTCCACACCCAAAGCATATTCCAGTTCCTTTGAAACATTCTCTTTGATGCCTCTTCCCACATGACTTACATGATGGAAATTGAACTTTCATTCCTCTATGATCATCATGAAACTCCATCTTCCTCTTATTAGTTGAGTCATAAATCTTACCAATGTTATGATTATTGATCTTATTATGAGATTTCTGATTAGGCATAATAACGATGTTTGGATATCCAAATCCCATTTCATTTCGATTCTCATGAAAAATATCATTCCATTTTCCACCATAGTATCTATTAACATGAATCCTTCTATTTCCAACCATTTCTTAAAACCCAAAAAGAAATTTATTAGAGGAAAAACTCATACTAGAAAAACAACATAATCAAGGGGTAGTACTTTCAATATCTAACATCTTAGGTTTAATTCTATGATCATTAATATAATTCCAGGACTATAACCTATACATATAGTTAACCTTAGGTACATCTCTAGACATACTTTAGAAATATATCTATGGATCTCACTAAAGTTGTCGCATCCTAGTTTCCAAAGGGTAACTAAACCTCTATCTGATAACAACTGTAGTGACCCAAAGCTTGACGTACAAGGACATTACATTACTTTTGCGAAATACTTTAAACATAACAAAAACAGACACACAAGGATCGTAATAGTTTAGTGTCTTTGGGAAGTTGGAACATAATCTTCTAATCTTGGTGAAAGGTCTTCAACATCTCCTATAAAGATCGTCATTTTTTTCTTACTTAAAACCTTTCTTTATATCCTGGTGAAAATAAAACATATAAAGTGTGAGCTCAAATTCTTTGTAAGGGTATGCAGGGAGAAAATAAAACAAACCCTATACATTTGATCATACAAACATGAAAATAATATTTAAACATCAAATTATTGAGCAATCACATAAAAAATGGAAGTACATAAGGCATAGATCATAATGAAACATAAATCGTGATAAAATGGCATGGGAATAAAAACTGTAATTATGGAAACCATTAAGCACATGTTATGATTTATATAGTAGACAATGCATTGCTGCTAAGACCATATTTGTTGACAAAGTCCCTTACTGAACAAGGTTTGTTTTCCATTCCATCCTTGTATTAATGAACTAGATTTACTTATCGTTCCAGCCATGTATATCCCATGAGATATAAACAAAGAATAAATTGGGTTTCATAAACATCATCCATCATAAAATAATCCATATAAAACAAATGGATATAATTACATCATATGAAAAGTGAAACCATATAAATCATAGAGATATTTATTATTGAAACAAACACATCTGAAATAATGTCATCTTAGATTGAAAATGGTTTTGATAAAAATATGTAATGAATTCTTGAAGAAAATATCCTTTCATCTTGAAAATCATTTTTTTCACTAGATGACATTCAATTTTAAACGAAAACGATTTTGTTGAAAATATTCATGAAATCTTGTAGATTAAGCTTCATAAAAATAAGGCTTTATGAAACCATAAAAATCGGTTCATCCAGTATAATTTAAAAAAACAATCTTCTCGTACTTTTTCCAGAAATGTCAAAAAGTACCTCGTATGGTAAACAAAAAATGATTCCATAAATACCATTTAGTAAAAGTAAAAAATGGGTAAACGTAATTTAAACAGACATGAATTTTTTTTTATAAAACATGGGCGTGGATGATAAATATAACCCCAGTAAATACGTACATATAAGCAATCTCAGATAGAAAACCATTGAGATTGCAACATTATCACTTACCTTAGGTCAGATATTCTTCGTATGTATACAAAAATAATTTATAATTATTTAAATAATGTCATTGAAATATTAAAGAATCATATTCATTGTTATGATATCATATATGGTTCACATAAGACTTTATATTACCCGTTCATTTGTAAATTCATGTTAAATTAACGTTTTGTGTAAATTCTTTTTATTTATCATCCATGTTTTGACTTGTAATTATTAATATGATTACATAGATCATGATTAAATAATTATAGAATATAAAAAATGATTTATATATAATATATATTCCCAATATAAATAATAGTTTGATAAAGGGAAATAAATACACCCTTCATGGTGACGGTAGGTCATACGTATGAATGAACGCTGTTTTCGTTTCCTTGTTGATTTAAATGGAATTATGTAAATGAAACATATATTTTTATAAATAAAGTATCATTATTATGTAATATATTTCATTATTAATTATTATATATACTTTATAATCATACATTAATGGTTATTCATTGAAAATGAATCTCATCACGTTCGTGGAGATGGTAGTCCATACGTACGCACGAACGATGGTATCATTCCCATGATCATGGAATTGTATTTAAGTGTTTTTATAATATTTAATAATAATTATAACATTGAAATAATTATATATAGTTATTTATTTACACCATTATACCCATCCAAGTAAGGTGGTGGTGGAAAACAGTTTACACCATGGCGTGGAGACGATATTCTGTACGTACACACGCGCGGTGATTTCGTTTTCTGTAGGATGGATAGAATGTTAAATAGGGTTGTTTCATATATATAAAAATATATCAGTATATTAGTTATACTGATGTTATTAATTCATAATGAAACAACTAAAGAAGAAGAATAAGAAGAAGAAATAAATTTGAAAGAATCGGTAACGGGTATTACCTCTTCTTTGACACGCCTCTTTGAATACTCTTCTTAGGGCATTAAGATTGGTCTTTGAAGAAGACCAGGACCTCTAGAATATTTCTATGGAATTTGAGAAGGTAAATGTGTAGGGGTTGGCAGAGATTGAAGGCTCAATGTTGGGTAGAGATGAGATGGAGGAGGTGACCATTTATAAGGGAGGAGAGGGGTACCTTTGGAATTATTGGAAATATTAATTTATAATAAATTACAAACCCACATAAAGACCTCTAAAATGAGTCTAATCCATAGAATATATGATATAGGGTTGTAATCTGAACAACCAATAAAATTTAGACAACTTGGTAATTTATTCTAAACATTATCAACATGATTTATCCTTATTTAATCTATTTAATTTTATTTGTGGTAATAAGATTATAATTTTTAAATTGAAAAAAATAATTACTTTTGTGTTGTTAATTGTCCATAATTGGATAATTTATGGAATTTTAGACCATATAAATTTTAATTTATAAATTTTAAATATTTTTGTAAATTTTAAACAATTTTTTATTATGTTATTTTTATAAAATAACAATACTATCAATTTTGACACAATTCATTTATTTGAATTTAAATAAAATACTTAGAGAATATTTGTTCAAAATAAAAGCTTTAATATATTAATATCATGGCCTATTTATCTATAAAATTATTGTATCACATTAAATACTTCATATAACATTTATTTTAATATTTTAAAACAATTTATTTGATATTTCTCTTAATAAAATAATTACTATAAATTTTTTGTATAATTATTTAATATACATCTTTGTTGCATAAAAATTTAAAATAAAATACTATGATGAAGATGAATATAATAAATTTCATAATAATATTCTTACTTGAATATATTATATTAAAATAAGAACATTTAAATTGTTATATTTATTAAATTATGAATGTGACATCTTTGACATCATTTAAAATAAAATAATATAAATGTCATAATCAATTTTATAAGGCTCAAAATGGCCCAAAAATCAACCCTTAGATTATTAGGGTATAAATATTGTATACCAATAATTTTTGATCAAGTTTTGGGACTTTTTGATAGGTATTGTTAATTTAATAAATACTACATTATTGATTTGTCACTAAATAAACAATTGATGCATCAATATTATGTCACCATTAATGGAAATTATATAATCCCTAAAAATTATAAATAAATTCTCATGATGTAGACAATATTTCAATATTTCTATAGACTATTCATTTTTGATGTTTCATGAGTTTTATCACTAAATTAAAATTATTATACTTATAAGATTTAAGAGAGTGATATGTTGTCACTTTCTTTGGTTTTAATAATAATTATATAATTTCATAGTTAAAAATCCATGAAATGAATCTATTTTGACCCTTATGTGATATGGGTCGACATTTATTCATCCAATAGTATTTTTGAAAGTGTTAGGGTAATTTTATTATCTTATTTTTACCCTTAATTACCAGATTTACCTTTAACTATAGTAAATAAAAATTACCGTAGTTACTATTCATAAAATCAAAAAAAAAGTAACCTATTAACATAATTGGGAAACACTGAATTCAAATATTTAATCCATTTTTCATAATTTAAAACACAGAAGTATTAGTAATTAATTTAAAATTAATCCTGTAGTTAAGAAACCGAGTTTTAAAAGATAAAACATTGCAAAAGATTGAAATGATTTTACCTATGAATTCAATGTAAAATCAATGCTAATGACATAAATTTTATTAAATGGCAAAAATATATTCTATTTATACTTTAAAATTATTAAATATTATAAATTCACCATATAAATTGTTACGAGGAAAAAAGTTGTTTTTAATTAAAATATAGCGTGTTTTTACTATTCATTAAAATATGAAAGTTATCAAAATAATAAGAAATATATATCCAAAGTAAATTTTTATATCCTAATTCCAAAGAAGAATTTTTTTGTCAAATTGAACTTATAAAAATGTCAAAAACTAGATTTAACGTAGGTGCACCATCAAAAGGCTGAAAAACTGCATTTTTTTAAAAATACTTATTTTACCTGAAAAATTTATTTTGTTCTTATACCATGTTCTAGAAAATGTTTAAGATTAATAATAATGTTATAAAATTCAAAATTTTGTTAATACTATTCATAATGGCTAGTTTATAATAATATTATAATAATATATTATTGTGTAGTGAAACCGGGAATTGCATACAACACACGCTATCGAGGAAGGTCGCGATTGCTTGTAATGCAAGCCAAGTTAGGGTTCCGTGTAGTGAAATATCCTTTTGGTGTAGCGTAAAACACAAGACATCAATGAAATTAAAACGATTATTTTTCATTAAATCTCTTGATGTTACAAGCTCAATAATTCTCAAAGGTCTATCTTCATTCTGGATGTCATCAGTTAAAGGTGAAGATGGAAGATATTTAGAAAACTGCCTTCCGTAAAAGGTATGGGCACTATGAGTTTTTTGTGATGCCCTTTGGACTTACTAATGCCCCTACAATCTTCATGGATTTGATGAATAGTTTTTTTAGACATTACCTCGACAAATTTGTGGTAGTGTTTAACAATGATCTTCTCATCTACTCCAAGAGCAAGGAGGAATGTGAAGAACATCTAAGACTTGTTTTGGTGACATTGGGAAAGGATAAGTTTTATGCCAAGTTCAGAAAGTGTGCCTTTTGGATGAATCAAGTCATGTTCATTGGACATGTGATCACAAGTGAGGGAATTTTCGTGGATCCTTCAATGACAAAGGTGATTATGGAATGGCCCAGACCCTCTAGTGTCATAGAAATCTGTAGTTTTCTTGGATTAGCTAGGTACTACCGATGTTTTTGAGAAACTTCTCATGATTTTCAAGCCCGATATCAAAGTTAACAAGGAATGGGGTAATGTATATCTGGACAGAATAATGTGAGGGAAGCTTCACAGAGCTAAAGAGAAGGCTGATCACTGCACATGTCCTCACACAACTAAAACGTAGAGAATGTTTTGTGGTATACAGTGATTCCTCAAAGAAAGGATTTGGTTGTGTACTCATGAAAAATGATAATTCGATATCCTACGCCTCACAACAGTTGATGATCCATGAGCAGAACTACCTGACGCATGATCTAGAGCTTCCAGCCGTGATTTTTTCCATGAAAATCCGGCGGCACTACCATTAGGGTGAGATGTGTGACATATACACTGACCATAAGAGCCAAAAGTATATTTTTCACACAAAAGGATCTCAACAAGTATCAAAGGATATGGTTAGTTCTAGTCATGGAATACGATTTCTCTATTCACTATCATCATGGAAAGGTGAACAAGGTAGCTGATGCTCTAAGCAGAAAATACCTTTCTACTCTATCCATGCTGTGGAATGGGAAAAACACTATCTTCATGGATATACAAAGAATGGATTTAGAAATCATAAAGTATGGGGATACATCCTACCTTTCCCAAATAATTGTGAAACCATACATCCATGAAAATATTAAGGAAGCACAGAGGGATGATGTGGAGATACAAAAGAGGGTGAATGTAGTAAAGGAAGGGAAGCTGTAGGAGTTCCATATCGATGATGATAGTGTGATTCGATTTGGAACGCGTCATTGTTTGCCTTCATCACCCAAAATAATGAAGGATATATTGGAAAATGCACATAGCTCAATATTCTCATATCCATCCTAGGAGTACCAAGATGTACCGTGATCTCTGAGAACACTTCTGGTGGGATAACATAAAGAATGAGATTGTGGAATATATATCAAGGTGCTTGGTATGTCATCAAGTTAAAGATGAGAGACAAAAGTCCAAATTTATGATGCAGGAATTTCCTATACACATGTGAAAATGGGAAAATGTTACTATATTCTTTGTCATGGGTCTCCCAAAGATATCAAAGGGAAATAATGTGATTTGGATTGTGGATGATCGACTCACCAAGACTGCCCATTTTATAACTATTGAGGAAGATATCTTCGTTGATCAACTTTCAATGATATATGTGAAGAAATTGGTGAGATTGCACGGTGTTACACTCTTGATTGTCTCTGACCGTGATCCATGGTTCACATCTAAATTCTGGAGAAGCCCTCAACAATCTTTGATTACTGAATTAAATTTCAGCACCACCTATCACCCCCAAACTGATGGAAAGTCTGAAAGGACTATTCAGACGCTTGAAGATATGCTAAGAGCTTGCTCTATTGAATTCCAAGGTGGTTGAGAGCAGAATCTCCTATTGGTTGAGTGCTCATACAAAAATAGCTTCCACTCAAGTATTCAGATGGCCTCCTATGAAGCGCTTTATTGGAAGCGATGTAGAACTCCAACTTGTTGGGATGAAGTTGGAGAGAGAATGCTTCTTGGGCCCAATATGGTTCAAGAGACGACAAAGAAGGTTCAAGTCATCCAAAAACATATCAAATCTTGTCAAATTCAGCAAAAGAGCTATGCTGACAACTATCGAAGGGACTTGGAGTTCGACGTTGGGGATAATATTTTCCTTCTAATATCTCCATGGAAGTGAGTCATGCGATTCCGGAATAAAGGGAAGTTAATCCCAAGGTATATTGTCCCCTTTGAGATCCTTGACCATATATGAGCTGTGGACCATCGTCTATCACTTACACGTAATAGGGATCAAGTTCATGATGTGATTCATGTATCACTACTTAGGAAGTACATACCAGACCCCCACATGTACTAAAATCAGAGGTGGTGTAGATGGAAGATGATCTCGGCTATGAGGAGCAGCTAGTAAAGATTCTGGATAAGAGAGATAAGGTTCTACGCAACAAGACAACCCATCTTGTAAATGTGTTTTTGAGTAACTATATTTTTGCAGAAGTTACATGGGAACTAGAAGAGGTAATGAAGGAGAAACACCTTCACCTGTTTGTGTAATGAAAAATTTCGTCAGCGAAATTTCTAAAGGGGGGAAGAATGTAACGACCCAATGTTTTTAAATGGTAATTCCCTTATTATATTTATTTCATAAAATAACATGAAAACACAACATAATGAAATAAAATGTGATGAGTGACCTTTAAACATATGTTTTTCACTTCTGTGTTTGGAATTTTAAAAATACAACATACATGGTAGTGCTCAAGATGATTTTTGGAGTCTAATGAAACCAAAATAAGTTTCAGTGAATAATGACCTACCCTTATGAATAGTAACATACCCTTATGAATATTAATATGACACTTATGAATAGTAATTCATCAAACATAATAGTAACATTACATATGAATAATTATATAAAATTGAGACATCTTAGAAAGTGACAATTTAACCTTTGTAAACATTTTGGTATTTTGTAAGTCATAAATAATTAATTATAATTAATTAATTAATTTAAAATAATATTTATTTCCCTAAAATGTATTTAATTAATGTAATATAGTTTTTAGAAAATTTTATAAAACCCCACTTAATTTTTAAAAGCACTATAAATAAGTTTTAATCTTAAAAACTGTTTTTTAAGTAAATTATTATTTTAATTATATATTATATTAATAGTATTTAGAAAATTATTTTTGAAAAATGGAAGTCATTTTTGTATTCTACAATTCGAAAAATGGTTGGGGTAAATTTTTTGGATTTTTCTGAGATACTTGAATTTTTGATGAATTGTGAAATACCGTAATTTACAAAATAAGCTAAATAAGATAATTATAGGGTCATATGTGATGTTCTGCTGATGTAAGCCCACATGGTTCGGGATTAAATTATAAAATTACTATTATTGGTCGTTCAAGACTCACTATTCCTTGTCTTAGAGGATATTAATAAACTGATGAATTTTATATTAAGGAAACCCCTTTCCCCTCCACTATAAAAGCAACCCTCCACACCCTTATTTCCTCACACCTCCCAAGCTCCAAGCCTTCTCTAAAATCTGGCCAAAAACCTTCCCTATCCCCTCCCCCACATCCAAGAGATGCTGGTCTATTCAAAATACCATGCTTAGGCCCTTAAAGAGGTTCTCAAGAGGAGGATTCTAGAGGACATTAAAGAGAAGGATGCATTCAAATACAAGGTAAGGGGAAATTCTTGAACCAAACTTTCATCCATCGGGTTATACCTCTTTCACTAAATTTTTGATATGGTCACTCCATAAAGATCATTTTTTCATCATTTTATTTCCTTTTCTGGGATATACATGTTTTCTAATGAATTTTATGTCAATCCAAATTTTTTCCAAAAGAACTCTTCTTTTAGGAACTCAACTTTTACCTATCATTCATGGTTGATGGTTATTGTATCAAGTATGTTATACCCTCTATCTTTTGGGAACCCAAATTTTATTAATGTATTCTTATGAGATGAAATCAATTCCTTACCATGGTTTAGTTATGTTAATTTTTGATGTCTTATTCATGTGGCAATCATGATAATGATAATGTTATGATGTGACTGGTGCACCTGGAATTATATAGTGCAATTATGAATGTTGAAAAAGGATGGGTGCACCCCAAATTATACAGCGCTCCAATTCATTGGTTAAAGTGATTAATCTCATGATTAAATGTGAAATGATTTGTGAACAAGACCCTATATTGGGTCCCATGTATGTGTGGTAGTTAACCAGTAAGGCATGATGTTTAATTTTTATGCATTTCCACATTTCATGTCTTTTATTTATGCTACTCTCATGTTCATGATCTTTTTCCTATGTTATGATTATGCTCACCCCAAGATATATTTTTCTTATCTATCCTCTTACTGGGCTTCTAGCTCACCCCTTTTTATGTATATCCTTAGGTGGCCACATTTACAATGGAGAGGACAAGTTACAATAAGAAGCTAGAGAATAAGAAATTAAATAAATTTTCATACTTGTAGTGTATTTGTTATGTATGGTCCTAGTATTCCCAAGAAACTAAACCTTTGGATCCTCTATGTGTAATTAAAATATGATTTTTATTTTTGAAATGATGTAATAGTAATGTAGGAAAAGGTTGGTTCACTATAATATCAAAGAAAAATTCTATAAAAATACGACATTCACTATCCGTAGGTCATACGTCTATGCCAAAAATTAAAAATACAAATATGAATGAAATATAATATATGATCATGTATGAAAAAATATAATCTAATACATTGGAAGACCCTCCAAACTCAATCTCCTACCTTAACACATCCACTCACTTTAATGTTTATTTAATATTTACTAGCATGAGTGTCACCTAGTCTCCTCTTAAATAATGTAATCCACCACTAACAATAACTTAATGTATTTTAGAACTCATTTAAAAGGACAAACTTTTGATATTCAATAAAAATAATATTAATTCCAACATTATCATGTAATGAAAAAACATATCCAAATGTGGTAAAATATACAATTCCTACCCCCCCCCCCAAGATAATAAATTCTCCATGAGTAGTAAAGAGCTAAAACTAAACCTGAAATGAAGTTGATAATATATGCATGAGAATAAAAATATTCAATTAGAAACAATATATCCTTCAACATTCTAAATGATTAATTAATAATGCATCTGAAACCATATACAAATGTTCTATAAGTAATTAATTTCTATATTTTATTTTATTTAATTATAACAATCAATAGAATTATGTTCCTTTATAATAAGATTAATTCAAAAAAAAATATATGTAAAATTTTAAATCCATCAAAATAATTTACAATAAAATAATTTAAAAATGATCATTTAATAATAATTTTAATGAAATAAACCCAAAGATAAAATGAAATCATGATAAAAAAAGGAACCACAATATAAAGAAGGTAATAATGGAAAGAAGAATAATTTATGTGTTTCCTATGAAATACATTTAAGGAAAAATGAAATTAATAAATAGTGAAGGATTCCCAACATCACCCACCAATAAGGCAAGATGATCTCATGGGATCTAATGATTAAACTCAAGTAATACAACAATGATCTTGAAAATGAATCTTATACATATAGTAATGATCTATACTTTTCCCAAGCAGTCCCACTATAGTATCAGAGTATAAAAATACAGAGATATCACCTCTATCACATTCCGCAATATGGAATCACATTTTTTCCACTATCTAATGACCATGGTTTCTTCTGTTATGTCACTTTTATTAATGGATTACTCTTCTTAGTTTGACAGAACTCCCACACTAGGGATTTCACATATTTGGTAATAAAATTAGTTACCAATAATTCCTATGTCCAACACATGTATGAGGGTGAAAAATAATACAACATCATAATAAGCATCACATGAAAAAAAATGTCTATCCCTAATCTCTAATACCCTCTAAATTAAATATCCATGAAACACATCAACCCATCACCATAATAATAAAAAACTATATACAACTGAAATAAATCAACCAGTAAAGAAATGTGAATCACAATAAATCAAAAAACCAATAAAATTTCCAACATTGATGTTAAAATAAACGATACATGGAAGTCCATGTAACGTTTTTGATTTCAAAACATTTTATAAAACATACTTAAAAAAACTACACATAATAACCAATGAAATTCATTTTTAAATCAACCAATTGAAATTTAAATTTCTTAAGTTTCCCAAACCCTTAATTTAATTTATTCCATTAACTAAGAGTGGTAAAATAATTTCTAAATTAGTTATTTAATTAAAAATAATTCATAAAAAATTTATACATGTATAGATATTTATGTTCAATAAAAAACAGAACATATAAAAATTCAGTAAATCCAATTAAAATACACAATATTTTTATAATTTCAAAATAATATTAATGAATACATATAAGAGCTTTGTCAAAAATTAATATGAATAATCAATTTTATTGATTTTTTACAACACTTTATAAAAAGGGAAATCCCCAATTCCAATGAAAATCAATATAAAATCCCATAAATATTTGTAGAAGAGTCATAGAAATTAGTATATGAAATTTTTAAAGAATGAAATTAATTATTCATAATTTAAAATATCAGGCATGGGAAAATCTATACAAAATAAATCATGCATGATCTAGAAAAGGTATAATTTGATAATTGATTCCCAAACAATTAACAGGTGACCTAGGTGATTTATAATCACCAAAGGAATCATAAAAAATGTCTCAATACCTTGATGTATTGTCCACCCAGAAAAATTTGATGTTATATGGGGCATGAAATCAATAAAAAATAACAGAGAGAGGGAAGTGTATCATGTAAACCATAGATATGACCAGAAATCATCATGAAATTGAAAATATATTTAACAACCCTTGTCTTTATTTCACAGATAAACATGATATATTACATAAACATGAACTTAAGACAACTCTGAGGATCAATAGGTATAGTGTCTTGGGAAATTATTAACATTACATAACAACATTTAACATAAATCACAATATATTTATTGAACTATTATTTAATATGACTAGAACATTTCTTTGTGCTTAGCAGTTCATGGGAAAACCTAAATACACGAATCATAAAAGGGTAATATTTAATAACCAATAAGAGAGTAAAACATGCATAACATGAAGAATTTAGTACGTGTTAGGAAAGAAGAATATAAATGGGAATAAATTAAAACATGGGCATAAAGACATGATATATCATGATTATCATAACATGGAAATGTGGAATCATCATTTAACATGATATTTTCATTATCCAAGGTTCAGTTCACATGAAGTATGAGGAAACCCACATTGCACATTAATTAGAGTGATTAAACCCTCATTTCCCTTTAATTATAATGTGTAATTCCTCATTTCACTTGATGTATCATGAAACTAATATTTACCCAATGCATTGGAGTACTATCAGAGAACACCCTTATTAATCATTTCATTTCATTCATAAGTGTGCCACATAGATCATACAACATGGATTCATTAATCATCATAATTTATTACAAGAATAAGAGATGTGGAATACACAAAGGTATTAAAAATAAACATGTACATATGCATAATGTTTAATACCAATGATAGACAATTGGGTATGGTGTTCACCTACATGATGATTTTGGAATGGGATATTTTGGTCTATCTTTGGCAGCATAATGACATCAAATAGAATCGTAAAATGGGTTTATGAGAGAGAAAATGGTTTCTTATAATTTATTCATGAAATTTAAATTAAGGGGGTCATGTAACATAATATCCCAACATATGTAGTAGAATTTAGATGCATAAAATAATATAATTTCTTGAAAGTAAATGAGGAGAGAGAAATCCCTTATGGAATTTCGACATGATAAAAGGGTGTACATTAGAGAAGTCATTGAGAGAAAAAGTGGTCTATCATCATTCAAAAATATATAAGGAAGTATATCGGAGGTGTGAAATCATTACCCCAAAATTTTTTTTAAAATAAAACTACATAACAATATAATAAAACCTGGACATTAATAAAGAAGGAAGAAAACTAAGGACCCCTTACATGAAAGTGTTATCCCAATGGCATGTGAGAGGCTTTATATAGGCTTATAGGGAGATTGGGCCACCTTGGGAGGACTTTAGAGAGATTAGCGAAGGTTAGTGAAGTGATCCAAGGGTTTTGAATGAAGCGAAGTGTGTGATTGAATGGTTTTATATAGGAAAATAGTGGGAAATTCTTTAATATTTCCCAGACATAGGTTCTGGAATCTATATAAATAAATATTTAAAACATAAAATCCACCCATGGTTATTGACATTAGTTTTTTACTAATTTGAATTGAAAACATTATGTTTAATGGAAATTTTAGAATTAATTAAAATATTTTTCTTCCTTATCTTGAGGTGAGTCACACTCTCAAGGAAATAATTTTAAAATGTTAAAATATTTTACCTGTCATGGAGGGTTCACTAAGGAATAATACAATTAATCAACCAAATATAAAATTAAAATGAATTATATGTAAAATGTATATTGTTTCAACATCCCTTTTATAGTGTTTTATCACATCATTATTTGGTCATTATATTTTCAAAAAACTAATTATATTTTTAAACAGTATTTAATTTTTACCCAAAAATTCGACTATCATAGAAAATCATGAAAAGTTTACCATTAGATATTTTTTACATATTTAATCCAAAAAATATATTTATTTTATCTAAATAATTTTTGAATGATTTTAATTATAAATTTTAAAATAAAACTCGTCATTTATTGAAAATTCTTGGGGTTTGAAAATAATATTTTGAAACATTAATAGAAATATCAATTGTATTCGTAAAAATTATACAATAAGATATATTTAATTAACAATAATTTATTAATAAAACATAATTTAAATAATATTTCATTAAAAATTCCATTAATTCATCAAAATAGATTTCTCAATTGAATTTGAATATTAATTAAAAATACTATTTGTTCTATAAAAAAACATAAAGAGAAAAAACAATAAAATGATTGTATAATATTTATTCAAAAAATAATGCACATAATCATAGTGCTAGGGTCTTGTTACATAACTCATTATAACACTTGCATAAGACCTAATGGTATGGTTTTCTATGGTGATAGACTCTTGGGGAGGCTTTAAAAACATTGCTCTGGGGGTAATCCCTATTAACTACCACTTCTCCAATAGGTGGTTCCATTCAAGAATAACCCATTTATGATTGGATTGGGATTGGGTAATAGTGAAGCCTAGTGATGCTAACTATTTTCCAAGTATTGACAAATGGGCTTTATATGGAGCAATTTTACTGAATGAGGCCATCAATTCCTTTGTTTAAGTAAATTGGATTTATTAAATCCCAACATTTCTACTAGTGATGTGATCATTGTTCAAGTAATATATTAGCAATGGAAATAATTATTAATGGTATTTTAAAAATCAAGAACATAAAACCATGGATGTGTATGAGTTTTATATAACCATTTTACAAAATAAGACATTGAATTAGATCAAGAATGTTTTTCATTGATAACATTTTCAGTCGTTAAATTATAATCCCATGAAAAGTATGGAGATTAGGAGATATAGGTTCACACAATTCGGGGATTCATCTAGAGGGTTTCATTGAGGAGGGACCCAACCACGTTTTTGTATTTGAGAGAGGGGAAACGTTTATGGATAACCCAAGGCATTGGAAGCTCATAAGATATAATAAGGGGGTGTGAATGATGGGATCCAAGATTGAGAATGAGAGTGTGACTAGATTAATACATTTCTATTAAGTGGTAAATAAAAAAATTAAAAAAATTAATGAAATAAATCAAAATAATTAGGAAACACTATTGAACTCGCATATTTTTCCAAAGAATATGTTGATAGTAAAGACCGCATTAATTTCAAAAAAAAATACACAATTTTTCCATGGATCCCTCATGTGATAACATTTTATGTGAAATATATTCTAAAATTAATTTCTATAGGAGAGAAAAAACATTCATTGGGAGCACATGGTTTACAAAAAATATTGGCTAACCATTCACTCAATTTTTTTTGATTTTTTTTATTTTAGGCCCATATCTCCTTAAATTTCATAGAAACTCAAGCTAATATAAAATAATATAATAATAATATCGAAATAGAATAACTTGACGTGAATGGAGTGGAAATTAACGGCAACATGATCCTTTTTTCTAAAATAAATTCATTTTTAAAGGATATAAACCAAAATGGTACTAAAACTCTAACACCTAGAGAAATATGTGAGAGAAGTGATGAATTTTTAATCGATCCAAAATAGGATGAAATAGGAACTAAAAACATATCATGATCACCAACTCAAACACATAAACAACATTTAACCTATCTATGCGGAATTCACACCTCCAAAAAGACACAAGTAATCAGTATCATTATATCATACAAGGGTATCCCCACTATTTATACTCTATTAAGTACTCATTCAATAAAACACATTTCATTCCAAATGATACAACACCAATAAATAAGAATCTAAAAAAATTAAAATAACCATTTTTCAAAATATATAAATAACTATAAAAAATAAACCTACACATATATATACTATTAAAAAAAATTATGAGACATTCCTAAAAGAAAACAATTCACCAATAAATATATTTAAAAAAGACTACCATGATCACATCAAAATTCAAGATGAATTGGATGAATGAAAAGTGTGGGATGTTCATAGATTATAATCAGTGATGATGGTGATTTATCCCACTAAGATCTATATCAAACATAGAATCATTCAATATGGATAGGGAAATCTATTTTACACATCATCATAACGCTTCTTATGTATGTTCAGCCTCTCAAAACATACCTCGAATATATAATTCATTTGCATAATACCTCATATGTCCTAGCAATGTTGTTGCCTACAAGAATCCATTTCTTAGGAGATTAAGGGATGGATCCATCATAATGGATGCAGATCTGGATTCCCACAAGAAATGTTTTTAACTAGGAAAGTATTTCGTGGAAATATGAGTATCTTATGAGAAGGGTGTAAACCCCTAGTATTATATATATTTTAATTTTAGAATCGCTCACTAATGGAATATTGTAAAATGGTGATGCACCCTAATTGATTAGAGATACTTCCATTTAATTCTGAAAAAAAAAGATGAATTGGATTCATTCTACAGGGATGGAAACCTTGACTTCAAACCAGGGTTCTTTAGAATTTCATAATTAGAGGCCAACTTCAAACCTTATATGTAAAATAATTCCCTTTTTCCCAAGATTCATACTGGGATCCATGGGCTTCCATGGATTTATTAGCATCCTAAAATACTCAATGATCTAGCCTCTGAAATTGGTTCCCTTTTTAATATTGATAAACTCATTATCAGTGGAGCTATAGGCCATTATATAAGAGTTATAATATAGATCAATATAGAATTACCCCCTCAAATGTTGGTCAACCTGGCCCTAGATGAAGACCAAATGGAAATAAACTATGATTTTGATAATATTCTTCCTTTTTTAGAAAAAATGAATGATTTGGGGGGCATGAAATAAATAACTATATATTTTTTTCTAAAATGGTCATGTAAGCTAGTAATTCCATATCTTGGAAGGATTTGTACTTGGGAAGAAGGAATAATCAGGTGAGATATTGGAAAGGAGATGTTTCTAACCAAACAAAAGGAGAGATTTTTAGCACATCTACCTATTTGAGTTCCCCATGGGAAATTAATTTTGAGGATGAGGAACAATAGATAAAAAACATCATGAATAAAATCTATACACTTAAAATTAGTAATCATCGTGACCATGAATCCTAATTCTTGGCCATCTTATTAGATGTTGTTTCTAATTTTCTCTCAATTCAAGTTGAGGCCTACATTATTGATCTTGTATAATTAGTAATTAATGAATTAATTAACCTATAAATATATTTGTCTACTCTAATAACACATCATTGTTCACTATCAATAAAGGAGGAGATAACAGTCTCTCATGGCTAGGTTAAAATTGATTGAATCAATGAAATTATTACATTCCATACTCAATTGAAATAGGATGAAAAAACTTATAAACGATCTCGTCGCTCAATAGATGACAATGAGGATCCAGTTGAGCTTCATGTATAAGATAAAATTGTCATCCCTAGAGTAGTCCTTACTATTAAAACCTCTATGAAAGAGGATGTCAGTGTTTCCCCATAGGATCATCATGCTGATGACTCTAAACACTCTAAATATGTCATAAATCCTACAAGGTTATGGGATGATAATAGTAAATCACAAAGGGAAATTGGTATTAAAGGAAAAGGTGGTATCATCACGAAACTAAAAATAAAATGAGTATACTCTTTTGGAACTGCCATGGAATAGGCGAACCTTCCAGGGAAGGTTCCCTAAGGATCCTTGCGGGTAGTACAAACGTGATATTATTTGCATTTCTAAGACAAATATTATTTCATCAGTTCAAACAACCCTCCTAAAAATTAAAGGATACTACATGACAGTAACTATTCAAAATAAATCATTCTTTGACTTATTATAGCTCTTGGGTAATAGAAGCGTTTAAAATCCTATCATTTTCTAAGAGGACTGCAAAATCATCACTTGTAGTTTTCATATATCAGGACAAAAATGTTTATTCACAGTTATCTATGACATTAATAGATACATTGATAGGAGATCAAAAATGATGAAAATCTTGAATCTATTTGATACTATCATTGATCCTGTGACTATAATTGGTGACTTCAATTATACTCACCTGGAAGATAAAAAATATGGACCATTTTACAGTTTTATTTTAATAATGGAATTCCTAGAATTTATTTAGTTAGAAATAATAACCAAAATAAATTTCATTAGAGACAAGTTTATATAGTACAAGAGACATCTATATGGCTTGAGGGCTATCACAATTAGTAGGGACATATACAATGATTCTTTCCATGGAAAATAAAAAGTCGTTAACATGTGTCAATCTATCAAATCACTACTCTGATCATCACCATATTCTTATTATCCTTTTTGAAATGTAGAGGAGTAAACCTCTTCTATTCGGATTCAATAATGCATGATATTCTCTCAAATAATCCTCAAAAATTGGTCAAGAGTATTGGGCCTCGAATGATTGTGGTGATAACCCTATACCATGTATCTCATATATCATAATCCTCAAGATAAGGGTGATATAATGAAGCAATTCTAAGTGAAGCTAGATCGATGTAGAAATTGATTCCTATTAGAGATACTTAAATGAAAAAAAAAAGAATTCATTGAAAATTTAAACTTATTTTGGGACTGAAAACATTGAAATGGGATTTTAGACAAACTAAAAAATATCATCAAGATCTGAAGCAACAACAATAAGGAAATATTAAATGATTTGGTGGTTGGTCATAGAGATATAAACACAAAATTATTCAATGAATTGAAAATAATTTTAAGTGAATATAGTCCCCTCTAAATACATAAATATAGAGACCGAATCTTTTAGGAAAGGCGTGATCATTCCAATCACATTGTCTCCTTTTATATGAAACTCTTCAATGAGCCACCAAACGATGAGATGTTAAGGGGAAACATAATTCCCAGATTGGTTTCTAGGGTGGAAAAGACTTTTCCCAAATATGTAGTTCAAGGTTAGAAAATCAAAGAGGCCTTATTTGGCCTCATGAATGAAAGCTCACCTATACTGGATGTATTCACCAACCTATTCTTATAGATATTTTGGGATATAATCATGAATGATATGTGAAATCTTATCCATAATTTTTTCAAGAGTGGTTCCTTCACTAAAGGAATAAATTATCATTTTATTACACTAATTACCCAATTCTAAAATGTCATTGATATCTTCTAATTATGTCCAGTGTCACATTTCAATACGATACAAAAAAAATATTTATAGTGATCCTTGAAAACATAATTTCTCTCATCTCGAAAAAAATTATATCATGGAATCAATATGTATTTGTGAAGTGAGGGACTATCCAAGAATGTTTCTTATATACTTGGGGTGTGTAAATCTACTACTAATGTTAACCCGGGGTGGGAACTTTTCTCTTAAACATGACATCAAAATGGCCTTCGACATAATGGATTGGAATTTAATATGTAATGTGTTTCACAACATTGGATTTATCATATAGTTCATTCATTGGATCTGCCCTCTTCTAGGATCTAACCACATATCCATACTCATCTATGGATCCCCAAAAGGTTACATCAAATATTAAATGGGAGTAATGTAAGGGGATCCTCTTTGAGATATAATATATTCAATTAGATAGGACTATTTGAGACAAATGCTTCTTAACATGCTAGATACGGTTGAAATGACATCTATCAGAGTGGTGAGAGTTACAACTTTCACATAATATTTTTTAGGACAATATCATTTTAACATAGGGATATAGGAGGAATGTAAAATATATAAAAAACAACATGTTCCACTATGAAAGTCTCTCAAGACAAGAGAACAACTGAAGAAAATCATTTATCTACGTTGGAATGAATTTATTAGCTGCAAGAAAGAATTGTATCAATAATGATGTAATAATTAGAGAAATCACAATCCATTTTAATTAACATGGAATTCCCATAATCTGGGGTAAAACATATGCCTTTCACATTAATAATTTACTGAGATAAATTAGAAGGACTCTTTCCTCTTGTAAAGGAAATTTGTTCTTGATGGCAGTACGTATTATCCTTCTCAAGCATGTAGTGACAACAATGATGGTATACTCTGTCATGGTGTATCTATGGCCATATCCATTCATTAAAGCCATTTATTGTATGATGATGAATTTTTTTGAGTGGGAATTTTCTTGAAAAATGATTAGTACGACCTCTTGAATGAAATGTCTCATGCCTCAAGCCATAGGTGGTCATGGAATTAAAAATAAGAGTTTTTCTAACCAACCATTCTATGAATTATTTTTGTGGAGACTACTAAATAACAAATCAGCATCCATTGACTTTTTAGTTCAATATTTATTACAAAAATCCTTACAGAAAAACTGACATTGATGGAGTCCTCTATCTGAACATGCCTTAACAATATTTCCAATAAAATCATTTGCACTCTCATTGGATTTTCAACTCACATTCCTATATTAACTTCTATAAATTCAATTGGGTTGGGAAACCTATATTTCATAAGTTTTGTTCATTAAATTCTGTTACTACCTAGAATATCATGATCTTGAATGAGAATGATAATATAGACTTAATGGATGATAATATTGTTTCTATTATTGAAGTCCATGATTTCACCAACCATATTGAAAAGCTTATATGGGATAAGTCTCCAAGTGGACATCATGAAACCATGAAATTATATAATTACCTTCTACTAGGATAATTTAATTGGATTAGAAGTCAGGAAAATAGTGTCTTACCCATTAATGATTCATAGTGCTCTGGTAGATCTCACTAAAAAACATGCCAGTTGATGAAAACCTACAACATGTTGGCATCCACTAGTGCTATAAATTTGTTCATTGTCACCAGCATCCAAAAGACATCGACCATCTATTACATAGTTGAAAAATAGAGACATCCTTATAGAAGGCATTATATGAAATTTTTGATGTGCATACACCCTAAGCAGACTGGCTGCAGTAATTATTGAAGACTATTATGAATTTCTTATTCACAATATGGGTTGATTTTTTTCATTTTGGCTTGTGTACAATTGTGTCACAAAATATGGAATGAAAGAAACAATACCATCTATTCCAAGTCCCAATTAAAATATTTATTATTACTGGAAACTATAGTTTATATAAATTATAATGTAACCTCACTACATCCTAAATGTTACTGTAACTATGTTAAAGAATCCAGTAAACTAAGGCACTTGACAATTCTAGTAAATTTTCCTAAACCCTCTGGACCCCTTGATGTTTTTTCATACCCCCCTTTATTGGATGGATAAAATGTGATATTTATGGGGCTCGAGGGGAAACCTAGGTCCCTCAAGTTTAGGATCCATATTTCATGATTCCAACTGTGATATTTTGGATTTTCATTATGGTCCATGTTTTCATTTTATCACTTTGGAATCTGAAATTATGTTCTGTATCAAAGAATTTTATTTTTAATGTCAAAATGGAATGAATGACATTTGGTTTGAGTGGGAATCCACTAAAATTGTGAAATCCATATGAACGGTTATTTTATCTCCCACGAATGTTGATATAAATGGGTGAATTTTCGGGACAACCATTATAATATGAGATACCTCAACTCTCATATTTTTTAGTAAGTCAACAATGTTGATGATTGTCTTGAATATAATGGAGTTTCATAGTTGGCACACATGTTCTTTAACATCCTTCCTTGTGATGTTTATTCAATAATTCTTCATTAAAAATTTAATGTTTTTTCATTTATACAAATTTAACATTTCATTGTATTAACAAAGAGTCTCTAAGCTCAACATTATAAAAAAACATCCAAACTCAAAGTGATTTCTAGAATCTATGCTTGGGTTATCATACACATTTCGGAATCAAATACCTCTAAATTTGGACACTATCACATGGGAAGCATATCAACTATAAATTAACATATTGATTTCACAAAAAAACTAATATAACTTATATCTTAGTTTACCAAACTCCAATACTATGGTTTCACATTCCAAATACATCAAAAAAAAATATCCCAAAGAAAAAAATACAAAATAAAATAAAAACATTTCATTACCAACATAGAGGAAAAAGAACCATGAAATCGTTTAAATTATGAAAATGATCCACAAAAAATAACATATCATAAACACTCCAAAATAATTACCTTAAGAAACAATGACCAACCAAGGAAGAATTTGAATCAGGATACATAAAACTATCTCAGCAACCCTTAATAGCTGGAAAAAGGATGCATTGGAACATATGGTCATCTAATTAATGAATTAAACAAGCTATATCTAAAATCATATTGGTTTTTTAGAATAAATATATGATGGAGCTGGAGAACATCAAAAAAGCTAATTGATAAATATTCATGAAATACATTGGCTCTGAATTTTTAACATATTCCATCAGTACCACTGAAATTTGATTCAGGGGAGAGTTAACCATAAGATGTGTTATATTTAATATGAATGTTAATAACCCAAATTTTCTTTTTGGAAGTAACATTTCCACCCATTTTAGGATTTCTCGCGGAGATATAATCCTTGAGGCTCAAGACAAGAAATAGGATTACTATTTTTCCTCCTTAACTATGAGAAAAACTCGTATAAAAATTTCAATATAAGATAAGCCGAGAAATGTTTTAAAAACAACATCACCAAAATAATTCAGATGAAATAAAATAATAAATAGAACATCATTTTAAATGTTGAAATGAATCAAAAAATTGGTTTAGAAAAAAAAATAAAATCACGTTTTCTATCCAAAATAATTTTCACAAACCAACCCAAAAAAATGGACACACAATTGAATAAAAATCTAATATATAATAATTACATAACAAGGGTCCCATAAATTTTCCCCAAATCACTATATGTCAATCAAGGGATATCAAAATGTAATAACCATATTGGATTATGATTCACACATTACTCAACCATCAAGATTTGTGGTCCATAACTAGTTGTGAAATGACTCTTAAGATGCCTTTTATATCATATTTTTCGTCTCATCCTAATTAACTTAGTTGTGGAAAGTAATTTCACACTATTGATCCTATTTTTGTTTCTATAAAAAACATTAATTATGTATGCCACGGAAACCCATATATTAATTTAAGGATCAACACTGAATAGTCAATAATCAAAATGATATACCAAACTCACAATAAAAATCCAAACTGCCTCGGGTTACTCAAGTGTCCTCATGATGGGTGGTGATTAGTGAATTATTCATAAAAAACATATTGAGTCTAAAAAAAAGTGATCTTACCAGAACATATGAAAAAATGGATAATCATGAATCCAAATCTCATACTATTGAAACTAGTATCAAACACAATTTTTATTCAACTGAACCTATATTCCATCTAAATTAGCACATAATATAGTTCTCCATAGACTATAGGGATGTTCCCAATCCCCGTGGGATAGAAGTCACCAATATAATTAAAAATATTTATATAATGCAAATGTTTAACCATTAAATTAGAGTTAAGAGAGGGAGAAAATCTTCCTAAAATTCTCCACAACCCATACTTTGTTTAGATATCCACTCATGAAATAAAATTTTAAATATAACCAAAAAATTGTGAAATAGTATAAATAAATTAATATAAACCAATATATTATCACACTCAAAATGATACCTCACCTTCATAAGATACCTCCACTTAGCCCAAGGTCTTCTATCATCAAATTGCTTTATAAGAACATATGTTTCACATAAATAATTAAATCCACTATTATTAATAAATAAACTAAATTAAAATATTATTTAAGGGTCCACAAAAATTGAATTTTATGAAAATAAAAGCATTTCCCCATTGAAACATGTATGGGAACACATGGACTAATTATATGAAATAAAACCAACCTAACATCCCCCAATTCAATCAATTCTACCGAAGTGGTCAAGTGTATTACCTAATCTGCAAACTGAATTGATAATATACGTGTGATAATAATAATAAATAGTAGAATACAACCCACTATTAAAAATCCATCTTTTAATTAATAAACAAAATTAAATATTGGTTTAATTGCATTCAAAAAATTGTTTTTTCATTTATATTTTATTAAATGATGAATATAACATGAGATCAACTTCTTTGTGACAAGGCACCATTTAAATCCAAAAAAACATTTTTAAATAAATTTGAATATCCATAAAAATGCATTATATTAAAATAGATACTAGAATCCTATTTTAAAATCCATTTCAATGAATATAATCCAAGGATCACCATAAAATGATTCTATATCTAGCACTTTAATTTAATGAATATAAGAATGAAATATATAATGATTTAAGGTTTTCATAAGAAATAAAATAATGGTAAAATAAGTCAAACATAAAAAAACATATCACATACATCAAACAGCAATCATTAAAGAGGATTTCATCTTTTCTAATTTTGGAACCGAAGTAATACTATCACAATTAAATCAAATTATTAATATTATGGAACTACATTACACACCACATCCTTAGTATCCCGATAAAAATATCCGAGAATAAACACTTTTTGGAGTTCACTGTTAATGTGGTACATATGATGATCTCACATTATCTTTAATGTCAAAAAATGCATGCTTTGTTTTGGTATCTCCACTAGTTATGTTCGATAATCTATATAGTTGAGAAACATTATGCACTAGGTCTTGAACTTCATTGGGAATTCACATAGTGGACTTCCATTTCCTATACCAATACAATTTTGAGGTTGAGAAAATATAGAAGATCAAAATAATCATCCCAATAAAAAAATATCTCAACCTCACAAAAAATACCCTTTTCATGAAACGAGCGCATACCAAATCTCCCAATCAGCACATTAACAAAAGCCCCAAATCTAGTTTTATAAATAAAATTGAAATTAAATGGGAATTATAAAGAAGAGATAACACATTTAAAAGTAATTACCAGGCCTTCAAAATAAATTAGATATCAAAGAAAATATCAATTTTCATATTTCAAAATCTATTACAAAAATATATTTTTAACATTGTACTTATATCCTCATAAAAATCCATCAATCCAATTATTTTTAAAACACCAATTTTTTCCAAACACTCCCATTAATTTTTATCATGGTACAACAATGTCAAAAAACATATAAACCTAAAAATTTTATTCAAATTATATATGAGAAAAATATTTCAAACATGGAATCTCTATTTCCACTTAATAATCAAAGTAATAAATTTCTACAAATAAATTTAAAATACACAATCAATATTTTATAAATTTGAAATATTATTTTTAGAATCTCAAAGTCAATTTATCAAATAATTAGTTGGAATAATTAATTGAAACCATTTATTTGCAACAGAAATAAAAAATTAAACACCCTAATTTGAATTTAAATCATGATAAAATTGCTTAAATAGGTGTAACACAATCATATAAGATTATAAAAAATTTGAGTGAAAAAAAATAAACATTTAAAATTATTTTTTTTTTGGATTAAGTAAAGATATATCAAATCAATGGTACATGATATGTAATTAATTAGCTATGAGAAAATGATTCCCAAGAGAGAATTAATAAAATACAAAAAATTATATTCATTGATGAAATCACAAATAATAGGTTAATAGCTTATATACTGTTTGGTGAAAAAAATTACAATGATTCGGGCGACAATGAAAGAGGAAATATAGTTGATTAGGAAGAAAATAAATATCCATATAAAATCAACCATGGGTCATTATAAATTATATTTTGAATTATGTGAAAATGTAGAATATTTATGGAATGAGGCACATTTATCTATGGGATTTTTTCTATAGGTCAGGTATGGGATGGTGATTAAACAGGGTTGCATGGAAATGAGAGGTGATCATGAGGGGGATGAATCCTTATATGGGGATCTCATGATATAGGGGAATGGGTTGCATATGTTGAATGAAAACATAGAGAATCCGAGTTTGATTGGGGTATATTGTGAGAGTATGAGGGATCAAAAAGAAGAATGAATATTAATGAAAATAAATCAAAATATTTTTTTTAAACCGAGTGGAATGTACAGTTTAACATTATGATTTAACCACATAGTTAGGATAACGAGGCAGTGAATGTGTGGCCCACATTACATAATAAATATTACCCAACATAGTTACTCTTATGATACTGCATTGGATAACAAGGCATTCCCAAATAGTTCCAAATATCATTTACCCATAGAAAAACTAAAATGCAATGGAAAATCATGATTTACAAATCAATAAGGATAACTATGTGCGCATGTACATATTTTCAAATTTTAAAATATATATATGATAAATCAAAGAAATCCCTAACTGAAAATAATATTAAATAATATTAAAATAATTAATATATAAAATCGACTTACCCAATATGACTCACGTGATTTTAAAATTAAATTATATAAAAATCACTACTATTTAGTTAACATTTTTAATTTCATATTATTATTTATTATTTTATTTTCATTTAATTTTTAATAAAATAATCAAATTAATTATAGCTAATTATATTTTTAATTAATTGAAATTAAATTATTAATTAATTATTAATGTTATAATTATTAATAATTATAATTACATATTTTAACGTTTATATTAATTTGTTAATAGTAATAACACTTTTTTTGAAGGTTGGTGCTTCCAGAGTTCCATTAAAAAATGATGATGGAGGATAAGGTTATATAGGGATTATAGTTTTCTCACATGAAATTTGTTTAAATATTCAAGAATAATGATTTTATTTAGATTCATGTCAATCATGTGAATCTTTAGGGATGTTCTAGAATGGTCTAATGGCTACTAATGGTGTGACTACAACTGGTGAGAACCTTATTTGTTGAAATTTATCATCATTAATGGTTATTCACCTCAAAATAATCACTAAAAATAAACTACTTAATTTATTATTATTAAAGATAAAACTAAGGATATATTTTATATTTTAAAATTGTTAATTATAGCGTGATGGACCTTTCAAATTGGTGGAAAATCATAGAGAACTAGAAGACCGTATTCTTTGATTGTGAGTCGTTTTGTGAAAACCATATTAGATGTTCATAAATTACATTACTGGATGCTCCATATTTTTTACATTTATATGGAAGTCAAGTGTTTCTCAGGGTTTCATGATTTTGTTTAACTAAATACATTTATTCTTAATATTCTATATTGGTTTTTCCATTTCAATTTATTTAAATATAATCATGCTAGAGTGAAAAAATCTATTATAATTATTTGAATCAATTTGATCTTTTGGAATCACCACATATTGTTTTATGTTTCATCTACTATTTAAATTTTAATTAAAATTTATATGTCCAAATATGTGGATTAATTTAGATACTTTGCATGAATTATTGTAAGGACCGATCTAGTTAACACAGTCAATAACATGATTTTTATTTCAATATATATGTTTAAATTATTTCATTAGGATTAATATAAGAATAACTCTTATACAAGTGTAGAATAGTAAACTAACATGTACATACAAGATATTTTTCACAATGATGCAATTTTCACATTTTTTCTATAAAAATTATTATCTCGAGTAATTATTGATGGATTTGAAAGACAAAATATAAAGAGAATAGTGGAAAAGAAAATTTAAATGGAATATTATGTAACACCATAGAGTTTTACCATTTGGGTAAAGAATAAAATAGTCCATGAGAAATCTAAGGGGATAATATTCCCCTGTAAAGGGGAATGGAAGTAAATATGAATGGTAAAATTTTAACCAACATGGATAATGTTCATATTATAATTTATTTGTATGGTTATAGAGAAATATAATAATATGGATATTATGAAATTTTCTATTAAACAGAGTTTCTGGGAATGATAGAAGGTAATGTAGATGGGAAAGTATATAACAAAGATAAGGGACTTGACCATTATGAATGATTGGGTATAGTAATTCTAATTATAAAATTGAGAAATAAGATAAATCGTAGTGTTTGGAGAAGATAGAGAGGTCTATAAATTTTGTGGGAGAGGAACTAGTTGGTTTGTAGGGGCATGGAATCCATAAATAAGGTTAGGAAAAATGAAAACATTGTATTATCTCCAATTTGGATCCTAACAATTCGAATGAGATGAATAGCCCAATGAAACTCGACATGATTAAAGGAATAATAGTATAGATGAAAGTTGATATAGCATTTCATTTAGGAACATTATTAATGAATTATCTATATGAATATAAGAATATTTTTATTGATAAAGAATGCTTCAAAAAGTACCACCCAGGATGTCTATGATATAGAAATATTATTCCCATATTTGTAGAACCATGGTTAAAATATTGAAAAGTTATTCATTTAAATATTTAGATTAAAATAATGAATTCGATTGTTATAAAGAGTTACAAAAATATGTATTATGATGTTTTGAAATTGTTTTATTATTAAATTTTAAATTAATGATTTATGTTATTAATTTTTGAACCTATCTTATCTAATCAGTGATTCGTTTTGTTTTCTAAATAAATTCAGGAAACATTTTGTTGAAAAATAAAATAATTTTATTCTAATGTGTTTGAAAACATTATACAAAATACCACATTAGGAACTGATAAATGGCGGTGGGGACTAATTTTTTATAAAATGAATGTTTGTGTTCCATTTTAAATGATGAAACCTTTTGAGGCTCTATTTGTAACATCCTTAGTTTTTAAAAGGGAACACAATGTTCTATGACGTACTCTATATGCTGCATCAATCTTAAATAAACAACTAAATATTATTATTTAGTATTCTAGTTATCACCATGACATTATAATTAATTAAATAAATAGTTGCAATAGAATTTTGTAAATATATGTTACAGATGATTATATAAGGATTCATTTGTTATCAAATTTACATGAAATGAAACTGAAAACCAATAGAATAGAAATGATGCACTTTTATAAAAAACTAATTAAATGTTAATAGTTGTGATTATAAAAAAACAAAAACAATATTTTTAGATTATATTAATGAAATATTAATTGAATATAATTTATAAAATCCATCATATGTTTTTCAATACATTATACAAGAATAAGAACAATTTTAATGATAAAATGAGTGCTCTTCAAAAAATATGGTTATACCGTCTATTGATGGTGAATGAAATTTAAATCTAGTTATTGAAAAGTATATATGTTCTATATATAAAAGAAAAATCTTATATAGAATTGTGAAATCAAAATTTAGATCGAACAATTTTTTTATTTTTCTCATTAAATACATATTTTAATGGATATGGAAAAGACTACATTTTTATTCAAAACTACCTTTTCATCTAATTTGTTTTTATTTTTTAAAACTATCCTTTTTATGATTTCAATATATAATTAGATGATATTTCATATGTTAATCCAATGTAGTTAATTGTAATTATTTTTAAATAAAAATTAAATATAAAAACAATCTGAACTTTTTATTATTTTATTTTAAAATATTGTTTTCTCATTTCATCAATGGGGTAAATTTTTCATTATTTTATTTTAATTATTTTATTTTAATTTGAGTACATAGATTAAATACTTGGAATACAAAGGTCTTAATTATTTAAATAGTTCCATATTATTTTTGTACATTATGAATAATAAATTTAGTAATTAATTTTATTACTACGGCTAAAGATAAATCAGGTAACTAAAGGTATAAATAATAATATAATAATATAAATCTACCCTAAAACTTCCCTTAATTTACTTTGATGAGTGTATTATGACCAAAATCATCCTTGTGAAGATTTTAGGGCCAGAAAAATCCACTTGAATGACACTAATGCATTTGTAATATTATATTAAATGTATAATTATTTTTGTTAGACTTTTTTTTAAAAGTAAAGTATTTTAATCTAGAGTTATAAAGGGTTTATATTTGATTATTAATAGTACATAGAAATAAAAAAATATTACATAATATATTTTTTGGATAAATTAGGAAATAATTAATAACATTTAAATGTGACACAACTATGATGTTGTAATATATTTATAATTAAAAGAAATAAATAAATGATATTAATAATATTAAAATGATGATAACATTAAATATATGATGTCATAAATGTATTTTCATAGTTACTATGAAATTTTAGGATGGATTTAATATTTGTTTTTAAAATAACCAAATTGTTATAATTTTTAAAAAACAATCAAGTGATGAATAGTGTCCAAATTGACATATTTCATAAATTAAAATAAAAAATGATTAATTCAAAAAAATATAATATATAAAAATATAATATTGGGAAAACTATTTTATAAATATTTAAAAATTTCATTAATGACTCAATAATTTGTCTCCTGGCATGATTTTTTAATTATTTTTACTCTCAAAGTGTAAATCACATGATAAAACTGAAAGAGTGAAAAGTGGTTAAAAAAGATAATGATTAAAAAATATTCAAAACGTGACTAATTTTAATTTTACAATTGTTATTATTCCCAAATTAAACCTATATTCTATAAATATTATTTTTGACCCTTTTGAATTGAAATTGAATTTATATTGATGTACTATTTTTAATAATTCTTAGGGTGCCTATTCCCTCTCCTATAAAAAGGAAACAATTATTATCTATTAATCACACACTAAAAACCATTTGGTTCAAATAATACCTACCCAAAACTCTTAATATAAGCCATAATCACATTATTTAGGCCCTATTTTTATTAGAACGTCCTCTTTAGATGTGTTAAGGTGTTCTTTAAAGGCCATCAATCGATGAACATTTATCATTTCTTTGAAGTAATTATATTTATTTCTTCTTACACATACATAAAATATACTTAATACACGAAGAAAAAATAACTCAAGTATCACCAATATACGAATATTTGATTATTTTAATATCATAACCAGAATCCATATCCAATTTCAACCAATGATAAAATAACTTTTCATTCGTGTGTATGGAAGAATTCTCCCTCAAGAACCGATATAGTTAGTTTTTCAACACAATCATTTTAGGATGGTTATACTAATGCAATTAATTATTATATTGTATATTAATGAAACATTAATCATTATAATATAATAAAATACCAAATAAGTTCTTACTTTACATATCCATAAAAAATTAGCGTTGTTTGTGTGTACATGTGAACTATAACCTCCACGAAGTGATATGATTCGTTTTTATTCACTACATCACTTGTATGATATATATATATATAAATATTTTTAAATGTTATATATTTTTTGAATTATTTTATTATCACTCTGAATTGATAATATATTATGTACTTCTATATATAAGGATAAATGAAAAATGAAGAGTTTAGTCAAGCGTATGTACAGGTTACCGTCTCCATGATTATAACGATGTTCATTTTCCATAGACATATTTAATGAAAGGATTTATATATATAATTGATAAAAAATTATTATTATTTCATGAATATTATTCAGGAGATGATGGATAGATATCCGAATAGATTATTGAAATCCTACCAAATTCATTTTTGACTAGAGTAACGAATATCGACAAAAGGCCCGACGTGGAGATAAATATTTAAGTAATTGTTATTACATGATAATAGAAATATAAAAGATATAATAAACCTTATAAAGGTTACTAATAAATTTAACAAATAAATAATTTTTTTTATTTAGGAATATAAATAATTTACGTTATGAGACAGACTTATGTTAAGGGATTTCATCTCAGTCTCCTTTCATTGAGACATATCTTAGTGATACACAACCATGTTCTTTTATAAAGTGTATATACATCCCCATTGAATTTAAAAGTATATTTTCTATATATATTCATGTATCTTAATGGTATGTAAAATGGTCTAATTTTACGTGGTGTATAATTTAAATTTTCAAAGATGTATGGGACTCTTAAACAAAAACATCATTTTCCATGTTTTAAAGATTTATTCTTCGAATTATTTCTCTTTCTGGATCATGATTTAAAAATAATTTTAGAGATTTATTTATATGGATTTAATTGTTTTAAAATAATAAGTCATTAATATTATTTTTTAATTTTTAATGTGATATGGAAAACATTGATTAAAATATATATTTTATAAATGATATATTTTTTTTGTAAATAGATTGGTTATCTTATGAATAAAAATAAAATTTTATGAGTGACATGTTGAAAATTAAATTTTTATCTGTTTTGGTATATTTATATTTAATGGGTGATACCGATATATATTATTTGATGGATTGATCCGCATTTTATCTCATGAAATATGGATGAGCCTGATATATCTCATTCGAAGGTTGTACCCCAATATATCTCTCCAATTCATTGGGTATTCCCAAGATAGAAGTCAACCATGTTATTATTCCATTATTAATGGTGAAAGTAAGAGTGATATGGTAATTATATCCCAATTCACCTTTTGTGATTCATCTATTATTTGTAATGAGTTTTTGTGAAATTTTTTAAATCATTTTCCATGTTTTCACTAGACATAAAAAATTCTCTCTTTACATCACATACTAAGTTTTTGTGTTTATCCCATGTTTTAATTTTTTTTCAAAGGTATAAATATTTTTAAGGGCAATGATGATAACTTGGTAAATGCATTGAATATGATTCATGAAAATAAACCATGTTATGCTTCAAACGGGCTTCCTTTGGTAAAAAATAGATACTGAGTATAAGTTTCCACATGTAATGTATGGTTTTACTATGTAAGATTTATTTGACCTAATTATCTAAAGATCAAAACTGGAAAGATACTCTAACATGAATTATAGTTTGAAACCTCTAGAATAAGATATGTCCAAGGATGGTTCCATATAGTTAGTATTAAAAAGAGGGATATACATATTTTGAGATTATGATGTTCCTTAAAGAGTTAGGGATATCATCACTAGTTTATAATTTAAAGGTTGATTAAAGTTTTACTGTATTTAAAAAATATTAGGTTAATTTTTATAGACTATTAGGGTGAGTAAATTTATTTTTAGAAACATTCACCATTGATGAAATTATGGGTAATTAACATTGGGATCCCAGATGAGAGGTATGAAATATCCTTTTATGTAAAAAAATGTTTTTTAGTATTTTATATCATATTTTTAGAAAGTTAGAAAAATTAAATAATTCTAAAAAAGGACAAACAACAGGATGTATGATAACTCATCGCACTGGGAAATGATGATGGGATCGAAATCAAAACTGAAGCGAGACATGGATGCCTCATCTACCACTGGCCTACATAAAGTCCATGGTTAGTATGATTTTATTATTTTTAGCTAAACAATCTGATTTTTTTTATTTTTTGGATTTTATCAAATAGATATTTTTAGAATTAAATAATAAATATTATTTTGGAAGAAATTAACATATATGGGAACCATATATTCCAAATGAAAATAGAATACAAGGGGATTTTAATTGAGATTTAGTGGTGTAATCATATTTTGAAGAATCTATGATTTCATTTTTGGAATTATATGAAATTAACTTTTTTATGTAATAGATTAACCTATCATGTAGAATATGTGATTAGGATAATTAGTTTTTGGTATGAGATATTAATATTGATTTTTTCTATTGGAGAAAATTGTTAAAATTTATCTGGAAATATTATAAGATCATATATATCAGAATTATGGGTTTCGATCTTAATATGGATTATTTTGATGGATATTAAGGACAATTATTTATTGAATCGTCTATATCATACTTTGGGTATTACCGTTGAATTATTTAAATTAAAATTTTCCCTTTTTTATAAATGATTATTAATTTTTGGGGAATTATATTATCATATCCCAACCATTTTTTTATTTAATTATTTATGATAGTAGAAAAAGATAGTTAATCATTTTTGGATTATGTGATTCCATAAAAGGTTTGTTCATCTGTAATACTGATCTTTTGGAAAAAAAAATAGGAGTTTGTGGTGAAAATTGAATAAAGGATGAAACTATAATTATCATGTATGTATGAATATTTATATAATTAGTCAACGAAGTAAATGAATTTGTCAACATTATGAACATTTTCATAAAAAAATGTTTCATATTTACTTTTCATCTTATGATGTCAAAGACCATTTAACACATCAAAATTTTTTATCATTGTGATTTTTATATTTTTCCAAAAAATATTTTACAACACCCTCCATCATAACATGATATTTAGTTTTTAATATATATATACATGTTTTCATTCAATGAATCGTAGTATGGGTTATCTCAATTGAACTTCATGTTGTCAATTATTTCTTATACTGTGGATGTTTTATTAATACTTTTTATGATGTGGGAATGAAATAAGGGTATTTTTAAAATCCTTACCTCAGTTTATGACAACAAATTCAAATTGTTATGATGAAATATCCACAGGTGGTAAGAATGTAACATCCGGATAATAAAAAAATAACCATAATTATTGATATCATACATGATATGCCACATAGAGATGAAATGTACTACTATGTATTATTATTTAGTATGGTAATTATTTCCTAGCCCTTATAATGGAGGGAATGAATAGTGTTAAATGTATTTTGAAAATATGTTTTACACGTGTATATATAATTATTCATTGGTTACCAAGTTAACTTTAAATTAAAAACACCTATTGAATACAAAAGATATATCATTAATGATAATCTATTTAGATGTGGATAATTATGATTATAAAATAATAAAATGAATTTTTATGGAATATATTAATGAAAAAATAATTCAATATAATGTTTAAAATTAATCTTATGTGTTTTATAGATATTATTTACGAATTAATACAATTTTACAGTTAAAATGAGTGTTATTTTCTAAAAATACAATTTTCCCACCTTCTAATGGAGAAAAAATTTTAAATATAGTTTTTGATACCAATATATATTCTATTTAAAAAATAATCTTCTTTGGAATCAGGTCATCAAAATCTAGTATAATTTTTTTCCATGTATTTTCTGATTAAATTCAAATTTTAATGAATATTGAAAAGTAAAGCAATTTAATTCAAAGAATATCATCTCATCTAATGTATTTATATTGATAGATTTTACATTTACATGGTTTTAAGATATAATTAGATGAATTTTTTATTAGTTAATACAATTTATATAATTTAATGCTTCTTCAAATTAAAATTAATTAGAAAAACTATGTGTTCTTTTGAACGTTTTACATTAGAAACTTGTTTTCTCATTCCATCAACGACATTAATTTTTTTTAATTTAAAAACAATATCTGTATTGAAGTTTTAAAAATGGATTCAATATTTGGAATCAGAAGGTCCATGTTATGTAAATGGGTCCCTTTTATTTTTTTGACATTATGAATAGAAACTTCTGTAATTATTTTTTTACTATAGTTATGGGTAAACCGGGTAACTAAAGGATAAAATAATATTATATTAATATTCCACTTCCCTGAGAATTTTTATAATATAATTTCACTATTATATTCTAACAATGGGAATCCTTGAGTCTATTTTAGGTCCACTTGGATCCACCTGGATGACATTAATGCATTTATAATATTATATTCAATAAATAGTCAATTTTCATACCCATTTTTTTAAATGTAATGTATTTTAATGTGGAATTTTAAATATTATACCTTTGAATGTTAATTTTCCTAGAATAGATTACAATATTATCTTATTCATGGTAATTAATATAATTTTTTTGGAATTAAATTATTAAATATAATTATGACCTAAATATGATGTAATAATCAATTTATAAATGAATAAATCAAATAAATGATATTAAAAATATTAAAAAAATTAAATTTGAAATATTTGATTCCAAAAATATAATTTAATAGATGCATGTAACAATATTTTATTAATTTAACATTGTGGTTTATAATGAATTTTGTTTTTATGATTTTTTTTAAAAATTAATGTGTTAAATATAGTACAAATTGACCTAATTCATAACATAAAATATAAAATATTTAATTAAATGAAATAAAATTTATAAATATAAAATATTCTGAAAAAAATATTACATAACTCATTTATTTTTATTAATGACTCATTCATTTGTCGTTTGGAATTATTAGGTAATTATGCTAACTCTCAAAGTGTAAATTACATGAAAAAACTGTAAGATTTAAAAGTAGTTAAAACAAAAATATAAGGATTAAAAAATAAACAAAACATGTCTAATTTTAACTTAATGATGTTTATTAGACCCAAAATTTCCAATATTTTTTATAAATTATTTTGGGTCCAATTTGGAAATGAAATTGAATTTTTATTAAGTTAAAACTATTAATAATGCCAAGGGTTCCACTCCCATCTCTTATAAAAAGAAACCCATTCCTATCAATTAATCACATATAAAACTAATTTTTTTTCATAAAATACCTATCCAAAACCGTTACTAGATTCTCTTCCCACATTCTTGAGGTATTACATTAGGTATAACCCCTTCTTAGTGGTGTTATAGTGTTCTTCAAATGTAATCAACTAAAGAAGAGGTATCGATTTCTTTCTGTATTTCTATATTATTTATTTTTTTAATTCCTACGAATAACCTCCAACCATGAAAAATAATAAATAAAATATACTCAATATAAGATGATGCTATTATATTAATATCATTACCCGAATCCATTTCTAATTTCATCAAATGAGAAATAAACTTTACATTCATGTGCACAATAGACTGCTAACTCACGAACCAATATAGTTTTTTTTCATCATTGTATATTAAGAACGGGTATACTGATAAAATTAATGTTAATATGTGATATTAATGACATAATAATCATTATAAGGTAATAATACATCAATTCAATTATTACTTTCCATGCACATAAAAATGATAATGTCGTTCTTGCATACGTGTGACAACAAACTCCACGAAATGATGTGATTAATTTTTTTTCACTACATCACTTGAATGATATATATATATATATTATTTATAAGATATTAATGATGATATAATCATTCATTTAATATAAAATAATACTTACCTTCTTTCTATAATGAGCAATTTAAAATGAAGACATTAATTATTTGTACGTACTTCTTACCATTTCCATGATTTAAAAGTTGTTTATTTTTCATATAAATATTTGATGAATTTATTTAAAGATATAATTTATATAAAAGAATTTATTATTATTTCAGGAATAATAATCTATATATCAAAGACATATCACCTCATATACTTTTCAAACTCCACTATGTTTGTTATCGAACCGAGTACCGAATATCGACAAAATGCCTAATTTGAACAATTATAATTAAGAAACTATTATGAAAAGATAATAGTTATATAAATTTGATAATAAAAATTATAAATTAAATAAATAAGCTAATTTTATTATACATGATGATAAGTATTGTATATGATGAGTCAGACTTAAGGTGAGGGATTTCATCTCAATATTCTTTTCATTGAAACAATTTTAATGATATGATCTTTTATTCTTTTATAAAGTATATATACAAAAACATTTAGTTTTTGTATCAATATTTTATCTATAATAATTTTATATAATTTTCTGAACTTTTTATTAATTTTATGTGTCTTATAATATAAATGTTTAAAGAGGTATGGGACTCTTAAACTAAATTTTTTTTTAATTGTTTAAATAATTTATTCCTAGAATTTTTTCTCAATCATTTCCATTTATTCGAAATTACTTTATGAATTGATTTAAATGGACATACATTTATTGAAATGTTGATTTTATAATATTATTTTAAAATTTTCAATTTGGTACAAGGCACTAGGTTTCAAAAATCAATTTCATAAATGAATTAATTTTTTTAATGGATTGGTTATCTTATGAATGATAATGAAATTTTATGAGTGACATGTGGAAAATATAAATATTATATTTGTTTGTACATTAAAATTTAATGGGTGATCCCAATATAGCTTATATTAATGTTCAATCCCCATTATAGCTCATAAAATATTTCCGATCTCGATATAGCTTATATGAAGTATGATCCAAATTATAGCACTCTAATTCATGGGGTATTCTAGAGATGGAACTTTCCTTTATTGTTATTCTGTTTTCAATGAAAAATATAATAGTAATATGGTCATTATTTTCCAAATAACCCATGTAATTTTTCTATGCTTTCTAATGAGTTTTTAGAAAAATGTATTAAATGTGTTTTCATGTTATCACTAGAACAATGATTTAGTTTTTTGTGTACCTTAGTGAGATTTTATGGTCATCCCATGTTTAATAAAATTCACAGGTCTTAATAATGGTAATGAAAAATAAGAATCCTCGATGAATATATTAATCAATTTTTTTGAAAATATATGTTTTTTTATTTTAAATGGTTTTACATTTGTAAAAAAATTGATACTCAGTATAAGTGTCAAATTTTAATGTATGAGTTTACTATATAAGAATATTTTTTATAATTCACTATAACAATAAACTAAAAATTTCCTATAATTTGAATTCCAATTCAAAACCACTCGAATAAGATATATTTAAGGTTGGTTCCTCATAATATTAATGAATAAAAATCAGTTAAATCTTGTTTAAAATACTTATCTATATAAAAAAATATTTTTTTAATTACACTTTTCATCTAATGAGCCGTATTAATTTTTTTTAAAAAACATGGATAATTGACAGGGGTAGTCATTAGAGGTTTTTTATGGTCAGTGATTTTGGGATATTTTCCCGTTAATCATCATAAAATTAACGATTTCTTCTGAAATAATTTTAATAAACTAGTAATTAAATTCTTTTTGTTTCTAAATATTATAATATTTTCAATGAAACTATTCAAAAACTTATTATATCAATTTCATTAAGTATGTAATTATATTTTATTTAAAGAAATCAAAATATCCATATAAAGAGTAGTTATAGTTTCTTCCATTGAAAATAATCCTTCTAGAATTAAAATAACTTTAATATCAAGTAGAGAGATATATATTGTTAGATAATATAATAGATTTCTAGGATGAGATTAACACTAGTGAAAATGTTATCATCTTTAAAAAATAAATAAATAAACATGTATATGGAAAACATTATTTTATTAAAAATAGTGATCATGATATAATAAATAATAAAATTCAATAACAATAATATGAAACTAAACATAAAATTTAAATATCATGTGAATAAAATTAAATATAATTATTTAATATACCGTACATGAAATTATTTTTATTTTTGGTGAGAAAATGATAGATAAAGTTTTATATTTTTCTTGATGAGAAATAATTATTATGGATAACAATACATTTTAGTATTATTTTCATACATTACATATATGGTATTGTGTAAATAATTAATGAAAAAAAATGTTTTAGATTCTTAATAAAATCATATTTTGATTTATATTACAATAATGGTATTGATTATTCTGAGTTTAATGATAGGAATGGTACATTCAAGTCACCAAATATATCATTTTTTTACAATGAAAATATTAAAAACTAAAAATTTTAAAATATATTTTAATTTTTAAAATTATAGATCATATGTACTTTTTCCCTCATATTGGAATAATATTTTGTTCAACTATGGTCACCCGAAAAATGTCTAAAAATTTATCATGAATCAATAAATTATTGTAATGAAATATATGCATGAAATTGGTAATATAACTATCTAATATAAGTCATAATTCTCCTTTAAATTTTTATATATCCATTTGATGGATCTAAATTATGCATTCATGCGATATATGATATAATGTAATGTTATATAGGTTATCATAACACATTACCTTACCAACATTAGTTCTTCTATGTGGGATATCCTTATTTCATTAATATTACCAAAATTTTAGGAATGACTTAGTTAAAGGGCCTAATATATAAAGGTGTGTATTGGTGGCCTTAAACTGTGAGGTTAACAAAAATCCATACATTGGATTGGTGATCCAAATATTTGAGTGTGAGATCAATGAAAATATATTTGAGGGGTGAATAAAACAAAAAATATATTATGGGGTGGCCTAAATATCATATTTTAATATCAAATCAATTGATGACTGGGATATACATATCTCTTATAATAATCATTATGTCAAACTATCTAAGAAGGCATGGTTCAGTTATACTTATATCATATGTTACATCATATGGTGGTCTATTATAATTTTGTTAATAATTTAACATATTACTTTTTCTTTTTTTAATTAAATTAACAATGTTTTCATTAAATATTTTTTAGAAAATTATATAATTTAGATAATTTCATTGATTCATTTAGAATATTTTTTTGAAATTAATAACTATTTCATCCTCCTTTATTTAATTAATGATTCCTATAAAATGAATGAAATTATTTACAATTTTTTTAAGAATATGATCTTGATAAAGTCCAATGACTGAAGCTAGTTTCATTTCTTCAACCCCATTCCAATTCATGGTATAAGAATACTAAAAGACATGATTTAATGGTTTTGTGGATTAACAATGCAGGAATGTGTCTTTAATTTTTTCATTGGTGATTTACATCAAATAAATTTAATTAATATTTTTTAAATATTTTTTTATTTTACATAATTTCATTTGAACACATCTACCATAGATATTTTTATCTAGGATTTTTTCAGCTTATTCAGAAATTTAAATTATCACATAAATCCATCGTTAATTTATTATCCAAATTAAGTTATTAATTGTTTTTGGAAATGTTATTATTTATATGAACTCATAATATCATAAAGAAGGAAAAAGATATATAAATTATCATTCTATAACATGGAATATTATAATTGATTCAATGAGATTATAATTAATGAAATTTAATTTATTAGTATAAAATCAATTAATAAACTAGGTATTAAAAACTATAATTTTCACACAATTGTTTTTTAATATAAAAAATGGTTAAAATAGTGTGATTATAGTTATCTATGGGAATATTATATCAACATTTATATGATATAGTTCTTGTAGTATGGTCATATTTGATGGTAATTTATAAATCCTGAATGCATCTATCTTTTTGAATATGGTAATATCACATGATATTTCCCTATTGATATTTTCAAAATTATCACAAATTAATATTTTTTATAATTAATTTATTTAGGTTCAAATAATGTAAAGAACTACATGGGTTTAATCAATAGTGTGTAGAAATAATATAATAGAATTAAAATTATTGTGACCATGAAATTGGTAGTTGTCCTAATGGTTTATCCTTGAACACCATTGTTATCCATATTTATAATTTAAAAACAATTATTAATTAAACCATAACCAATCATGATCCAACATTTGTACACAATATTTGAAATTTAATATGTATTTTGAAACAAAATTATATCCACTAGTATAATCTCATCTTTTATGAACATTGTTTGAAACTCCCTTGCCATGTTAGGTTACCAATTTCCATATCATTTAATCAACCAAATCACCACATGGAACCAAAAGTATGATGTTATTTGTGATGGAAGGGAATATATTTTACATGTTTTGGAATGTGAGAATGGAAGTTCAAGTGATGATGGTAACCCACTTCATAAATAAGTCACACAACAACATATCCTTAAAAATGTAAATCAACATTCAAATATTTTGAAAGAGGATTTGAGAGATCCTTAAACCTCCATTATAGAATGAACTATTGGGTAAGTTATATCATAATAATGGATGACTGTATAGGAAATTACATGGGTAAATATGGAACCAATGATAGGTATTATTTTTGGATAGAGGTACTAAATTAAATATGTAAATATTATTTGTATAATTAAATCATTTTTATCCATTCCGTTATATTTAAATTTATATTTATTTATCCCCAATGTATGAAATATTTCATTACTATAAATTTTATAAAAAATTATCCAAGATTATATGCTCTAGTATTTAAATAAATTGTTATAACTACAAAGTATAGAGATTCATTCCATTCAAAATAGTAATGTAAAATTCCAATTCCCGAAAAAAAATATACCAGAAGAGATAGTATAAATCCAAAAACACACAAAGATGTAGTGATTTTTCACAACTAGATGGGTAGAAGGATTCATATTTGGAAATGAATAAAATTATAATTCAATTCAACTAACCTTATGACAACATGATATAAAATAATAGACACCTGATGTGGTGTAAATTCATTGCACCAATTCCATAATTCTAGTCCAATAAATGAAATAGAAATAATCTAATAATTTATAATTTATGGACATTATAGAAATCATATCCCCCACTCTATAAGAATTCATAGAAAAATACATCAATAAGAAGAAGACACACTATTTTACAAGGTCATTACTGAGGAATAAATCCATGATTTGAAAATTAAAATTAAAAATCATTCTCTCAAACAGATCATAAAATTCTATCATAATTTATCCTGTATAAAAATAGATCATGATTTAATTAATTCGGTTTATTGTGTATTTTTTTAAAATTTGTTTCTTTTAATTTTTCAAATCATTAATTTTATTTTATCTCTTCTTATGTTACCTTTTTATATTTTTTATATCCATTTCTATTCCTTGATTATAATGAACACAAATAAAATATAATAAGAGAGGAAAAGTGGGAGCTAGTAATAGAGTATCTAGGACATGTGGTTAAACTACTACTCAATCAAAAAAACCTCAAAAATCATATCGAGGGAGATAAAATCATAGACAGTCTAGATCTCTTGTTTAGTTTCCCTCCAAAACAATACATGTACCTTTTTAATCATCTAGGGGTTAAAGGTTTATTAGATTTCAAAACACTCTATGTCAATTCATAGAAATTTAACTGGTGTTTTTTTGTAAAATCTATTCCACCGTTCAATTGTGAGTTACCAAGTTAGGTAACTATATTGATTTAATACAATCAACCGTTAAGGAAGAGGTCATCAGAAATTATTTAGGGTCCAAGAGGATATAATGGAGAGAATATACCATCTGTTTAGAGTACAAATAACAATAAATATAAAAAAATCTATTTAATAAAATTAGAATATCCCCTAAAAACACTCAACAAAATTGTTGGTCGGAGTGGACACTCAAGAGGGGGGGTGAATTGAGTTCCAATTAAAATTTCTGTTAAAAACAATTTCTATCAAAATCCCCCAATTTCAAAAACAAATTAAACTGTAGTGAATTTATATAGATTATAAAGGTTCAATTAGTTCCTCAAAGATTGATTAATTCTCAGTTAACTTAATCTTATGATTAAATTAACTTTTGAAACTAACTTACTGATTTATAAAAAATATAAACACTTGCTAATTTAATTATCAAAGTAGCTTTGAAGATAGATTATGTTTCAAAGTAATAGCAGCGGAAAATGAAATAAATTTGTATAGTATGGATATAGAGTATAACTATAAGCACAGAAAATTAACCAAGAGGTTCAGTCTCAAGCCGAGACTTAGTCCTCTCAAAATTTTATATAAGAATGATCCACACCCTGGATCGGGGTTAACAACAGTGAACACACTGTCCAGGTCACAAGACCTCTACCACAGTTCTTCGTGGGAAAACAAACAACAGCAGCAAACTGTCCAGGTCACAAGACCTCTACCACTATCCACAGTGGGAAATGGGATGCAAAAAGATTTGCTGAGGATTTACAGATCCTCCAGTGAAAGTACAGGAGTCAGTGTGTGTGTTAGATATAGAAGATAACACACACTGCTCGAAATGAATGATAATAAATCACAGAACAAGAGATGTAGAGTTTAGAGATTGTTCTGGTGATTTCAGTATAGCTTTGGACTCCTTTGAATTTGATTAGAAGTAAGTCTGAGTCCTCTTCTTGTTTCTGTTGAGAAACAGAGTGTTGTAAGCTCCAGGTTCACAGGTGGTGAGAATGTAGTCGATGAAGTTCTTCTTGTATGCACAGAACATTCCTCGAGTATGCTTGATTGTCTATGAGCTTCTCTGTGTTCCTCTTGTGCTTGTGTCGTTTTTGGTATATTGGATGCACCGCACTTTTCTGGTTCACTTCTCGTTGTTTGTATTCTACACACGTTCGCCTCAATTTCTGGTATGTAGTCTTCTCGTATTTATCTCCCATCAGGGGACAGAAAAGATTTCTTTTCAGCAGGTACGAGGTACGGGTTCCTGACATCCGACAACCTTTATCAGATATTTGACAAAACATTAAAATGTGTGATATGACCGTTAGATAGATTAAATGTAGGAAATAAAGAAATTAAAGTAGTGAGTCGAGAATGTATGTCACTGTTGACTTCAACTGTGGTCTTCCAACTATGGACTTCCAACTGTGGACTTCCAACTGTGGACTTCCAACTGTGGACTTCCAACTGACTGCTGACTTCAACAAAGGGCTTGCTGTCTGTAGGCTTGCAATGGTAGCTTTTACTCCATGTAACTGTAGCCTTTCTAACTGTAGACTTGTAACATCAAATTTGTAGAACTGTAACCTTTGTCAACTGTAGACTTCGATCATCAGTAGACTTAGTCGACAGAAGCTGTCTAACTGTAACCTTGACTGTAGGCTTATGACTGTAGGCTTGTTCGACTGTGAACTTGAGCAGAGAAAACTTTGAGCAGAAGTCTTGTAACTGTAACCTTCGTCTGTGAGCTTTGACAATAGATAGCAGTGGACTCGTAACTGTAAGCTTGTATTAGTCTTCGACTGTAACCTTGTAACTGTGAACTTATTGCAATAGTAACTTAAGGTGACAGTTAACTGTAACTGTGACTTTGAGAAGAAAACTCTGACTTTTAGCTAACAATACTAAACTTATGTAAATACTACTGTAAGCTGTTACAGTAAAGTTATGAGAGTAAGAATATGAACTGTTTAGAATAAAATACGTTTAAGCATAGAATAATAAGATTAATACAAGGTTTTAATACATCATAATTAATGTTTAAGCATGATTTGGGATTATCAAAACAGGTGATTCCAACAATCTCCCCCTTTTTGATAATCACAAATTATGTCAGTATGAAATATAGAAGTATCAGAGAGAAGTGTGCAAAACACAGTATTAGCAATATGAGCACAAAAATTAGGTATAATCCGCAAGGATTTCTCCTCTCTGTATAGGTTCATTTCTCCCTTGAGTTTCCTATTTCTCCCCATTTCTCCCCCTATCTATTTCGCTTTATTTCTCCCCCTTTGTGATTAACAAAAAGAAAGACAGAGAGAGAGAAGATAAACATTGTATTAATAAGGAGGACAATACATGACCCAAAATGTGAATACATGATCCCTATCAAAAAAAACATAAACAGACTCAATCCTCTTCATCTAGAGGTAAGGGATCTTTTCCTTTGGAGGAAGAAGATGGAGCAGGAGGTGAAGGATCAACAGGCTGAGGAATGGCAGCAGGAATGTCTGGAGGGGCAGCAACAGAGGCTCCTGAAGGCCGGTAGTGAGTAGCTTGCCGAGGGATCAGTGGTCTAAGGCTTCTGAGGGCATCAGCAGGAGACATTATGGAAGAACCGCTGGGGTTGGAGACAGGTAGGGCAGGAGGAACTATAACAGGTGTGCAGTCCACATGAAGAAAAGGTAGGAGCAGATTCCTGAAATCCATGATGATGTTTCCTCCTCTGTCCATGGCAGATAAGAAGTCATCTTTGTTTTCTAAGAATTTATCCAAAGCCGGGGTCAACTCTCGTAGCTTGCTAACATGTTCTTTGAAGGCTTGAGTTACAGGAGGCAGCTTCATAGTTTCTAGCATGAGCTTGAAGTGATTGTTCAACTGATGCTTGGTGAAAATCCGATCAAATTAATAATCCACTTTACTTTTGATGGCCTCCTGAGAAGCAGTAGCAGCCTGCAGGTGCTCACGAACAAAGCCACTGACTTCTCTTGTAGTAGCAAGAATCTGTAGGTCTGATGTGTCATTTGCACGGGCCTGAGTAAGCTCTTCTCTGAGCAGGCTTCTAAACTGCTCATGGTCCACAGGAGAGCTAGATGAAGGAAGGGACTTGACTGAGAAAGCCATTGTCTCCTTGAAAGACTGACTCAGATTTCCAATCACTTTCTGAATGACAGCATCCTGATTGCTAAAGTGTTCTTTTACTGATTTCTTGAAAGCCTCAAATACTTCCACAAACGGCTTGACCACTTCTTTGATGTATCGAATCTCACTGGCCACTTATGTCTGAGAACTGCACAGGGCAGTTAAAGAAGCAACTGATTGTCTGAGGGCCACTACTGCTCCAGTCCAGCTTTCAATTTGGGTGTGGCACACTTTCATTTCATCCATCACTTCTTTGATTGGACTTCCCACAACACATCCTAGAGATAATTCTAAGGATTGTTCCACATTTTTCAGCTCATCAAAAAGACTGGTTTTCAATTCAGCAACAGACTGTCTGATGGTCTCCTTCATTTCATTCTTTAAGGATTCAAGGTCTTCCTTGGTGGCCAATCTTTCAGTTTCTAACACTGGAGAGCTGTTAGGTAGGATGACTGGATTTCTTGGTGGTTGGTTTTCCTCATCTGAATCCTCATAATTGAGTCCTAACACCATGTATCCTGGATCTGAGGTCCATCCTTCTATATCATACAGTACAGAGACTGAACCAATACGCTCCCCCTCACTTGGAGGTCCTTCCTGAACACTTTCTACTATCTGCTCAACTCTGGGTAACTATAAGTTTTCTTCTGTAGCTCTAGCAGGTTCCATACTTGCTTCCTCTGTAGGTTCAGCAGTGAGGTTAGCCTCCTTCTCTGTTGGGTCATCAACCACTTCCATGACAACAGTAGTAGAGACCACTCCTGCTTCCTGGTCAGACACTGACTTGTCTGTATACCCTATCAGAGGGCTCATACTAAGTTCTTCTGCAACAGTTTCTTGTTTTTCATTTAAAGCTCCAGCCTCTTCTGCTTCGACTGTATCACCCTCATCAGAGGTGTCCTTGACAAAATATTGAGATTCTTCTTCTTCTTCTGTAGTCTCAGTCTCACTGTCTCTTAGAACAGGTTCTCTACTAGGTAGTTCTTTTGGAGGGCTTGCTGCTCCAAACGTCACTGTCCTGACAGGACTGTGAGTAGTATCAGGATCACTCCCTTCATCAATTGGAGTGTTCTCTCTTGCAGAGTTACCAACTACTGCAGTCTGTTCATCATCTGAGTATACAGGTTCAGGCTCATCAGGCTTTAAGCCTGGATCTCTCCTATCTCTCGGTCTAGAGGGATGAGTAGAAGGGCTAAAATTCTCATAGATTCTCTCCTCATCATTCACCCAAGATTTCTTCCAGGGATTCCAACTGATCTTCTTGAATATGCAGATTACTTTCGAGATACATACACTGTTCTTTGCCACTATCAACTCTTCCTGACTTCCAGCTGCACCTTTCACTTTCAACATAACCGAAATGAGTTTAGCATGAAACAAGGCACTTGACTTTGAGCTTGCCTTTATCATGTCCTCCATCTGAGCCATCAGCAACCTACAAAGGTTGACCTTCCTTCCATGTTTTAATAAGTACATCAAGTAAATATCCTGATGCTTCAGAGTTGCAAAATCTCCTCTTCTAGGACTCAGTACATGCTGGACAAACTTAAACAGAAGCCTGTCCTCTCCATTCATTTCAGTAGCAATAATCTTCCTTACAGTGCCATTTCCTGTCAATTCTTCCAGAGCCGTCTCATGATCAAAGATTCTACTATTTGGAGGAGCCGCTCCAGAATAGTAGTTGTAAATACCCTCATGAGGAACTCTTAAACATGCAGCCCATTCAACGGATGAAAAACTGACTTCATTGCCGTTTACTCTGGATACCAGTCTATGCAGATCATCCTCTTCCTCGAACTGTAGATATTCATAGAACTCCTTCACCAGCTTCGGGTAGTATGGTCCATTATTGTTTGCGAAGCATTCGGTCCATCCTTGATGATTAAGCACTGCCAGTACTAATGATCTGCTCGATAAAATCCACTCTTCACTTAGCTCCTTCTCAGCAACTATTTCTCTCTTAGTCAGATGTGGATTAACAGGTCTTATCGAGGCGTTCCCGGTGCCACTGGATTCGACTTGAGTCCTCTTTGGCATTGGTGCATCTTCGTTGACAGTCGGGGGTCGCTTTGTTCTGGCCATTGGAACTGAATGAGGTTTCGAGGTTCGGTTGAAGGTTTAGGGTTTAGGACTTGAGAGAGAAAGGGTCGAGATGAGTGGATTGAGATATGTTCGATGTTCTCAATTTTATCATTTAGGGATTTAGAAATAAAAGAATAAAGAAAAGAAACGGTTCGAATTCCCGCAAAAATAAAATAAGATAAAACAGCGAAACAGCCTATAGAGAGATGTAACAGTGAGGTACACCGGTGAGGTCTAACTGTGAGGTTTCAACTGTGAGGTCTAACTGTGAGGTTTCAACTGTGAGGTTTCAACTGTGAGGTTTCAACTGTGAGGTTTCAACTGTGAGGTTTCAACTGTGAGGTTTGAACTGTGAGGTTTCAACTGTGAGGTTTCAACTGTGAGGTTTCAACTGTGAGGTTTCAACTGTGAGGTTTCAACTGTGAGGTCTAACTGTGAGGTTTCAACTGTGAGGTTTCAACTGTGAGGTTTCAACTGTGAGGTTTCAACTGTGAGGTTTCAACTGTGAGGTTTCAACTGTGAGGTTTCAACTGTGCTATAGTTAATCATACCTAACTCATGTTTGATGTAACTTAATCTCTCATAATTCAAAGGCTTTGTAAAAATATCAGCTAACTGATGTTCAGTGCCAATGAACTCAAGAGTGATATCACCTTTTTGATAATGATCCCTCAGAAAGTGATGTCTCACATCAATATGTTTTGTCCTAGCATGAGATACTGGATTTTTTGAAATGTTAATAGCACTTGTATTGTCACACCTTATAGAGACATGTTTGAATTGATATCCATAGTCTAGTAAAGTGTGTTTCATCCACAAGATTTGTGCACAACAGCTACCAGCAGCTATATACTCAGCTTCGGCAGTAGACAATGCAACAGAATTCTGCTTCTTACTACACCAAGATACTAGTGACTTGCCTAAAATGTGACATGTTCCAGAGGTGCTCTTTCTATCTAACTTGCAGCCAGCAAAATCAGCATCAGAGTAACTTAATAAATCAAATGATTGTCCTTTTGGATAAAATAATCCCAAATTGGGAGTATGTTTTAGATATTTGAAAATCCTTTTAACAGCAGTCAAATGAGACTCTTTTGGATTGGCTTGAAATCGAGCACACATGCATACACTAAACATGATGTCAGGTCTACTGGAAGTAAGGTACAGTAGACTACCTATCATACCTCTGTAATTGGTTTGATCCACTGGTTCACCAGTTTCATCACTGTCCAACTTGCAAGTGGTGCTCATAGGTGTGTCACTGCCTTTGGTGCCATCCAAAGAAAAACGTTTTAGAAGATCTTTAATATATTTACTTTGGTTCAAAATAATACCATTTTTATTTTGAAAGATCTGAAATCCAAGGAAAAATTTGAGTTCTCCCATTAAACTCATTTCAAACTCATTTTGCATTATTTTTGAAAAATCAACACATAAAGAATTTTTTGAAGATCCCAAAATAATATCATCCACATAAATTTGAACTATTAATACATCTTTAGAAATCCATTTAATAAAAAGAGTAGGATCAGCTATCCCTTTAGTAAATCCTTTTGAAATAAGAAAAGAGCTGAGCCTATCATACCAAGCTCTTGGAGCTTGCTTTAAACCATATAAAGCTTTAGATAGTTTAAAAACATGATTAGAAAAATGGGGATTTGTAAAACCAGGAGGTTGTTCCACAAATACATCCTCAATTATATATCCATTTAGAAAAGCACTTTTTACATCCATTTGATATAGTTTGAAATTCAGATGAGCAGCATAAGCAAGTAATATCCTAATGGCCTCTAGTCTAGCCACGGGTGCAAAGGTTTCCTCATAGTCTATTCCTTCTTCCTGACTATACCCTTGTGCAACTAGCCAAGCTTTGTTTCTGATTATGTTACCAAACTCATCAACTTTGTTTCTAAACACCCATTTAGTGCCTATGGTAAGAGTGTCTTTAGGTCTTTCCACTAATTCCCAAACTTTGTTTCTTTCAAACTGATTTAGTTCTTCTTGCATAGCCATTACCCAGAATTCATCACTGATAGCATCATTGACATTTTTGGGTTCAAGCTATGAAAGAAAATCTTGATGTTCAACCTGATTTTTTAGAGAAGCTCTAGTTTGTGTTCCTCTCTCAAGATTACCAACAACAGCATCTAAAGGATGATTCTTTAGAATCCTAGTTGATTTGGTAAAGGGTGGACTAGAGATTTCAGGTTCATCTATAGGTTCGGGTTCCATAGAGGAAGATTCTGGAAAAAGTCCAGAACTGGATGTTTTTATTGCAGGTTCTTTAGATATGTCATTTAGGTCCAGAACAGATAAGTCTTCTTCAACATCTTCAAGAGAAGTTTTAGACTCATGTGGATTAGTCTCATCAAACTTGATGTGAACAGATTCTTCCACACATTTGGTTTTCTTATTGAACACTCTATAGGCTTTACTAGACATAGAGTAACCTAGGAAAATTCCTTCATCACTTTTTGGAGCAAATTTATCAAGATTATCTTTAGTATTCAGAATAAAGACTTTGCAACCAAAAACTCTAAAGTAATTAACCTTAGGCTTCCTATTATTCCACAACTCATAAGGGGTTTTCTTAAGAATCGGTCTAATCAAGACTCTATTAATAACATAACAAGCTGTATTAACAGCTTCAGCCCAAAAGTAAATTGGCAGGTCATATTCATTAAGCATAGTTCTAGCAATTTCTTGCAGGGTTCGGTTTCTTCTTTCCACTACACCATTCTGTTGAGGTGTCCTAGGATCAGAAAAGTTATGAGAATATCCATTGTGTGAGCAGTAAGATTCAAATTTTTGATTCTCAAACTCACGGCCATGATCACTCCTCAAGGTCTTAATCTTAAGTCCACTAAGATTTTCTACAGACTTAGAGTATTTAACAAAGGAAGAGCAGGCTTCACTTTTGTGAGCTAGAAAATATACCCAAGTATATCTAGAAAAGTCATCTACAAGAACATAGACATAGTGCTTCCCATTTAGACTTGAAATTCTTGATGGTCCAAACAAATCCATGTGAACCAGTTCAAGTGGTTGAGAAGTTGAAACTTCTTTCTTTGGTTTAAAAGAAACGTTGTGTTGTTTTCCCTTTTGACAGGGATTACACACTTTGTCATTTGGGAATTCAAGCTTAGGTAAGTCTCTAACTAAGTGTTTCTTAGAGAGTTTTCTAATTGAATGAATGTTGCAGTGTCCTAATCTCCTATGCCACAGCCAAGACTCTTTATGAAAAGCATTTAAGCAAGTAACATTATGTTTAGCTAAAGTGTTTAAGTCAACAGCATAAACATTTTCATTTCTTAAGGCAGAAAATATTAAAGCATATTTGGAATTATAAACATCACAAGAATTGTTTTCAAACATGACATTAAAGCCATCATCACACAATTGAGAAATGCTAAGCAGGTTGTACTTAAGTCCATCAACAAATAAAACTTTGGAAATTAATACTGAGTCAGTGTTACCAATCTGGCCTAAGCCGATGATTTTTCCTTTTGAGTTATCACCAAAAGTGACATATCCTCCATCAACCTTTATTAAGAATTTGAAGCACGAATAGTCCCCAGACATGTGTCTTGAACATCCACTGTCTAAGTACCATACCGTCTTGTAATTGCTTTTGAAACAGATTTCCTACAAAACAGATTAGACAAGAAATGACTTTGGTACCCAGATTTTCTTGGGTCCAGATATGTTAGCAATCAAGGATTTAGGTACCCAGATTTGTCATATGGGTCCCATACAATTAATAGATGCAACAGATTTAGAGAGACATACTTTACTTGATCGACAACTATTTAAATAACCAGTTGAGGCATATGAATTTCCAAAACTGGAACTAGCAGGATTTTTTTCAGACTTGGAAATAAATCGGGTTTTAGTAAACTGTCTTTGTCCAGGTTGGTATCCCAAACCAGTAGCATACATAGGTGAAACTTGCTTTCCTAGCAGTTGGGTTAGAGTATCTTTTCCATTTGTGAATGTTTCTAAGTCCTTTCTAAGTTGTTCATTAGATAGTTTCAGTTCTGTATTCTCCTTTAATAATTGAACATTTTTCTCTTTTTCTACATCAAGTGCAGACTTGACACTTGCAGTAAGAGCATGCTGTTTCTTTAAAGACTTATATTTATCCTTTAGTTCATTACACGTTTCTTCCAGCATATTACAGTATTCAGTCAATTCATCTTTAGACATATTTTCAGAATCAGAACCAGATTCTGCTTCACCTTCAGAATAATAAGAGTTTAATGTGGGAGTGTCTAAGGTTACATCAGATGTGTTTGTCATGAAACACATATTAGCACGATTTCTTTCAGAATCACTGGACTCTGATTCACTTGTGCTGTCTTCTGAAGCACTCCAGGTGGCCTTCATATCTTTCTTATAATTCTTGTCCTTGTACTCATATTTCTTCTTGAATTTTAACTTAGGACAGTCAGCTTTGATGTGTCCTTTCCGTTTACATTCATAGCAAACTATGTCTTCTTCTTTATCAGTTTTCTTCCAATCTTTCTTCCACTTACATTGTCTATCATACTTACCCTTGTAGTTTGGTTTTCTGAAGAACTTCTTCTTCCTATAGAACTTCTTGAATCTCCTTGCTATTTGTGCCATCTCGGCATCACTGTCAGAATCTAAGTCTTCACTAGATGAGCTTTCAGTTGGTATATGCACTTTCTCCTTGTCTTTGCTCTTTGATGCAGTAGACTTAAAAGCTACAGATTTTCGTTTTGGTTCATCATCTTCCTCTTTATTCACCTTTAGCTCTTCTTCGTACATCATCAGCTTACCAATTAACTCCTTGACAGGCAAAGATCCAATATCACAGGATTCTCTAATTGAAACGGATGTGCCTCTCCATCTGTCAGGCACACATCTCAATAATCTCATGATTTGCTCCTTTGCTGGAAAAATCTTTCCGAGTGAGCTCATTGTGTTGACTATCTCATTAAACCTGAGATACATATCAGAAATAGGTTCATCAGCTTTCATCTTAAAGTCATCATATTTGATAGTATAAGTATTTAACCGCATTTCCTTGACATTAGTTGTTCCTTCATGAGAAACAGTTAAGGTGTCCCAGATTTCAAAAGCAGTTTTACATGCAGAAATTCTATTGAACTCCTCATCTCCTAGAGCACAGTAGAGAGAATTCACATCCTTACAATTATTATTGTAAGCTACCTTAGTAGGTTCATCCCAAGTTATTCTTTCAGTTTCTGGAATCTTGTATTGAGACTCTATAGCAGTCCAAATATCAAAACCCATACTTTCCAAATGAATTTTCATTTTGAGCTTCCATTGGGCATAATTCACACCATTAAAGAAGGGTGGCCTGTTAGTGGCAGCACCTTCTAGTCTATTATCCATAAGGAAATTCTAGAAAATATTTTAAAGAGATAAAATTTAGAACTAACAGAAATTTAAGATCTTTTAGATAAAACTACAATCACAGTTTAAAAACAGAGAGTTAAAATAAAACTTTGAGCAAGTATAACAGAGCTAAACACAACCTCTGATACCAAATGTTGGTCGGAGTGGACACTCAAGAGGGGGGGTGAATTGAGTTCCAATTAAAATTTCTGTTAAAAACAATTTCTATCAAAATCCCCCAATTTCAAAAACAAATTAAACTGTAGTGAATTTATATAGATTATAAAGGTTCAATTAGTTTCTCAAAGATTGATTAATTCTCAGTTAACTTAATCTTATGATTAAATTAACTTTTGAAACTAACTTACTGATTTATAACAAATATAAACACTTGCTAATTTAATTATCAAAGTAGCTTTGAAGATAGATTATGTTTCAAAGTAATAGCAGCGGAAAATGAAATAAATATGTATAGTATGGATATAGAGTATAACTATAAGCACAGAAAATTAACCAAGAGGTTCAGTCTCAAGCCGAGACTTAGTCCTCTCAAAATTTTATATAAGAATGATCCACACCCTGGATCGGGGTTAACAACAGTGAACACACTGTCCAGGTCACAAGACCTCTACCACAGTTCTTCGTGGGAAAACAAACAACAGCAGCAAACTGTCCAGGTCACAAGACCTCTACCACTATCCACAGTTGGAAATGGGATGCAAAAAGATTTGCTAAGGATTTACAGATCCTCCAGTGAAAGTACAGGAGTCAGTGTGTGTGTTAGATATAGCAGATAACACACACTGCTCGAAATGAATGATAATAAATCACAGAACAAGAGATGTAGAGTTTAGAGATTCTTCTGGTGATTTCAGTATAGCTTTGGACTCCTTTGAATTTGATTAGAAGTAAGTCTGAGTCCTCTTCTTGTTTCTGTTGAGAAACAGAGTGTCGTAAGCTCCAGGTTCACAGGTGGTGAGAATGTAGTCGATGAAGTTCTTCTTGTATGCACATAACATTCCTCGAGTGTGCTTGATTGTCTATGAGCTTCTCTGTGTTCCTCTTGTGCTTGTGTCGTTTTTGGTATATTGGATGCACCACACTTTTCTGGTTCACTTCTCGTTGTTTGTATTCTACACACGTTCGCCTCAATTTCTGGTATGTAGTCTTCTCGTATTTATATCCCATCAGGGGACAGAAAAGATTTCTTTTCAGCAGGTATGAGGTACGGGTTCCTGACATCCGACAACCTTTATCAGATATTTGACAAAACATTAAAATGTGTGATATGACCGTTAGATAGATTAAATGTAGGAAATAAAGAAATTAAAGTAGTGAGTCGAGAATGTATGTCACTGTTGACTTCAACTGTGGTCTTCCAACTGTGGACTTACAACTGTGGACTTCCAACTGTGGACTTCCAACTGTGGACTTCCAACTGACTGCTGACTTCAACAAAGGGCTTGCTGTCTGTAGGCTTGCAATGGTAGCTTTTACTCCATGTAACTGTAGCCTTTCTAACTGTAGACTTGTAACATCAAATTTGTAGAACTGTAACCTTTGTCAACTGTAGACTTCGATCATCAGTAGACTTAGTCGACAGAAGCTGTCTAACTGTAACCTTGACTGTAGGCTTATGACTGTAGGCTTGTTCGACTGTGAACTTGAGCAGAGAAAACTTTGAGCAGAAGTCTTGTAACTGTAACCTTCGTCTGTGAGCTTTGACAATAGATAGCAGTGGACTCGTAACTGTAAGCTTGTATTAGTCTTCGACTGTAACCTTCTAACTGTGAACTTATTGCAACAGTAACTTAAGGTGACAGTTAACTGTAACTGTGACTTTGAGAAGAAAACTCTGACTTTTAGCTAACAATACTAAACTTCTGTAAATACTACTGTAAGCTGTTACAGTAAAGTTATGAGAGTAAGAATATGAACTGTTTAGAATAAAATACGTTTAAGCATAGAATAATAAGATTAATGCAAGGTTTTAATACATCATAATTAATGTTTAAGCATGATTTGGGATTATCAAAACAGGTAATTCCAACAAAAATGAAAAAAAGAATAATCATACTGACATAAAGAGACATTTAATCAAAAACCTAGGCAATCCCAAAATAATCCAAAATATAATGATATATCACAACATGTTTCAAGGGAATTCCCAATCTATATGGCCATGATCCAATCCCAACGGGTTCGATCACCTGTCAAACCAAGATGCCATTAACTTATGTGAACCTATAACCAAGATTTTTCTGTACCTAAGGGGGCCTATGCAGAGTGCGATTAAAACATATTAGATCATAAAAAATTGTGTGTAAATCATATCTAGTATGTGTAATGTACATACTAATGTAAATGTGAGTAATTATTATTATTTAATAAAATATATAATATAATATTTATTATTTACACTCAAGTCTAGGGTGACCCCTAGGTTCATCCATAACTTATTCGGTATGTGCAAGATGTATCTATCCATAATACCATATAAAGTATAAAATGTATCTAAAAAACCAGATCTTTTGAACTAAGTTCGAGTTCCACTAACATTATTGTCACAAGGATGGAAATATTTTCTTTTGGATGTCACATCATGGTACCTAAATATAAATAATAATAATAATAATAATAACAATTTATCATCTTCATAATCAAATGTCTTAATTTTATTATCTCGTCATCCATAAAATTCAATGACCAAAAATTATGAATTACAATTAATCATTAGATAATAAATATAAATTCAAATTAATATATTGACATTCATGTATTATTTTGTTTTCATGGAACTTTCTACTTGTTAATGGTTAATCTCAAGTCACTGTATTAGTTGCTACATTAATCTCTTTTTAATTATCAAGGGTTGGTTCACCTTGTGTAGTTGTCTTTATTTCAATCTACATTTTCCAAGTCAATCATTCTCTAAATTTTATAGAACTATGGGTTACAAAAATAGTCCAAGACACTCTAAATTCGTTATTGAGGCCATATAAAACACTAAAATGGATGAAAAAAAGAATTTAAATTAGAAAATCAATGATCCATACCATCATGAAACGTATGTTCTTTTATATATTTGTCAATGAATAAAGATCCACATCAAATTAATTGTACTCATTATAAAAATGGTACATTAGTTGACATATAATGAAATAATGTTAAGTGGATCTCAACATTGAATAATCAGATCATATAGATACCATTCACCATATAACACCATCTATATGGATGAAGACATATCAAGAATATTTTTTGGTTGATGTGATTCAAGACCTTATCTTTTGTTGTGGTAATAGAATTGTTTTTAATATAATAAATAATCCAGAGAATCTTTCCATATCAATGTTCATTAACATTAGATATCAATTAAGCAAAGAATATGTGGATGTAAACGAACTAATAAAGTATTTTGATATACAATATATAAGGTAACTTATATCTTCACTAAACCATTTTTTGAAGGATAAATTTCCATAACCGAAGTTGATTAAGGCTGTTCATCCTCCCTCACATCAAGTCCAATGTATGTAATCTCTATCCCATCCTCCATGTTATCTTTACACTATGTTATCAAGGGGTTGTAAATATCAAAATAAATATATCCATTAATATGTGATTAATCTATGAAGTGAGGGAATGTAATTATCAGGGATTAAATGGATGTTCAGTAATGTCATCATGGGAGAATTGTTTTTTATGTTTGTGAATGTGGATACAAGAATTTGTTTAGAAAAATTAAATGTCTTTTTTAGTGTTTTCGAGATGAATTATAATAACAATTATATGGAATTTTTTATTGTTGGTCATTTATGTTTATTTCCCAAAATAAATTCACTTATATAGGACTAGATTTGTTAGATATGGATCCACTGTGTAGGATTCATAATTTTAGAGTTTTATCTTCCCTGTATAACAAAAAGATCAAAAGGGTGCAATTGTTGAGACTATGTGGTTTTGATTTTTTAATTATCTAAGGAACAAACTTATTTTATGAATGATTAATTATGGTTTTTTCATTTGTTTTCACTACATAATCCACTTGAAAATTTTTTGGATCACAATTTAATGTTTTTATAATATAATGCACAAATTCTCTTATAATGAAATCTTAGATTGTGTCAGTATACTATGGTTATCAGAATGAGTATACTGTATTAGGGATATTGGATGTAGGATAAAAACAAATGTTAGTATGAATTAATTTAGAGATATATCTAGTATATATCCCTAAACAAACAAATGCAATGATTTTTTATATTCATAAATGAACCAAATACCATGTTTCTTTTTTATGTAATAAGTGTTGATAATGATTTATTTCAATGAAAGGAAGTCAAATAATAATTTTTTTCCGTATATATTTAATCATTCATTGAATTTTTTTTGGAATCATCAGATAGAGTAAGACATTTGAATGTATATGAGTTCATTTCAAAATGGTAAGATTGTGAATTCATCAGATATATTCATGTGGATAAATACCATTGGAAGAAGAATGTATGTGGGTCCATCAAATAAATGCCATTGAGTGGTGAAAATGGACATACATCTCAAAATCATTTCATCAGATGATATACTCTGAACAAAGACAATAAATAGAGTGTCTACAATTTTGTATTAGATATAATATTGATGATATGTTCACGTGATGGATATTACCATATAATAATTTCCTATATATATATTTTTAAATCGTGGTAATATATCTTTAATGGTTTTAATTGTGATGATGATTATGTTTTCATTAAAATTTCAAATATATAACTGATATATTTTGAATGTTGGAATATGATTATTTGAGATGAGTGTTAGGGAAAGTCATTATAAATTATCTTTACAGAAATTTAATCATAGTATTTATGGTTGTTAACTAATGTATGTTTTATGAGTGAGAATTCAAATTTTGTGATGTAAAATGAAAATTGACGTTCATACTTATCCATAAGTTTTTTTAGATATTATTCCTATATATTAGGTATTAGAGGAGACATATACATGTAGATTCTACAATGTGAATTTATAATGGTTGTTTAGATAATGTAACATGAGATATCATCAATCTTTGAATCAGAGGTATTTTTACCAAATAAGGGATATTTGACAGAGATACTAGAAAAAGTATACCATATAATGTATACTAACTTTAATAATGCCAAAAAAAGAGGTGGTCTTACTAGTTTTTTTTAAGAAAAAAATACAATATAAGTTCTTTTCAACTGTTGTTAAATAAATCCAAAAAAAAAGGAGATGGACGTGTGGGAATTAAATTGTGATGAATGTTCAAGAAGCATAGGGGAACATACTAAAGACAGTTGTTGAATGTTATTATTACTATTGAATTTATTATCCTCATTTTATATTTATATGAAATACATTTTCAATAAAAGGAATATAATTATATTCAATTTATAGACATTCCCAACCAATCATTAAAACAATGGATTTATTTATATGGGATGTGTGGTCATGGAGTATTCCAAAAACATGATAAGGAATAGATATTCTAATTTATTTTTAAACCTTATAATTTCATATGTTCACATGGGTGTAATTTTATATTGGATTTTAGAATATCCATTTCTCACTAACTGGAGGTGATGGATGTTTTAAAATGTTAAATATATAAATGGGTGAAAATTGATTCACCCTAATCTTAGTTTTCCAGTATCAAGTTGTGTCCTTTCATAATAATTAACTACTATCAAATTACATCAAGAACACACATCATGTAATGTAAAAAAAATACAATGAATTATCATACTAAATCAAAATGAAGGTCATAAAATATAATATATTGTCCCAAAATAATACCAAAATGAAATATATATCAAAATAGGTTATGATTTGAGGCCAGACCCTTCATCCTTTATTTAATCACTACATGCAATATCAATATAAACAATAGGTTCATTTACCACATATTGACATTCAACAATGCATTCTTCTAGGGAAAAAATGGTACACTATGTAGGGTTTGAGTAAAACCTAGTAGGACACCTCCAATGTAGTATAAACCATATAAAGTATGAGTAATTCACATATTGATGTGAAGGTAAATAATAATTATATAAGTTATATTAATTATGAAATAATATTTATCATTAACATTTGAATATAGGGTGGCTCCAAGGGTCAACCATGCTAGGTTTTTCAATAGCACGATATCTTTTTCCACATTATCATAATAATGTTCATAATTTTATGGGAATAGTAGATAGATAGACATAAATCCATGATCACATAAAATATTAATCATAACCACAGACATATAAGATCAATAGAATCCAATCAATGAACCCAATAGAAATAATCATAATAACATGCATATCAAATTCCTGGATCCTAGTACCAGACCCCCTAAATAATAATCATACCCATGGAAATACTAGATCCATATAATCACTTTATGATATCACAATAGTAATAATAATAAATAATCATGTTCTAAATCATTTGAATTCATTCAAATACCAATAATCAAAAAACAATTCCCACAAAATTTTAAATTACATTAAATAACATGTTAAAAATTATTTATTTAAAATAATATTTTATTTTAAGAGTATGTTCAAAGAAATATTTTAATAGTATACTATTCAATAAGAAATCCCATGTAACTCTATGAGTTGAAACATTAATTTTCTCATAATTTTCAAGGGTTGGGTGACCTTATTTTTTATTCTAAATTAGATACCTATTTTGATAATGTGGAACTCAAAATATGTGGAGGGATATATTAAATTAATATAAGGTATATCATTGAGCTATTAATTTGTAATTTACTACTGCAAAATATGTTGGTATAGAAACACATCATATAAATTTTAAAAGATAATCAAGATGTTAAGGGATATCACAATAACACATTGCATAATCATAATAACCCTAAATTCTTAATGATAACTACATGAGTAGATATTTAAAAATTAATGACATTTTATTAATGGATAATTTGTCAATTTAGATTTCATGAATATGAAACTAATAAGAAACAATGATCTAATGAATAAACTGGGGTAGTGTTTTTAATATGGACAAAACACAACCATCCAAACATCAATTACCATTGGATTGTGGAAATGGATTCCAAAACATAAAATTAAATCCCCTTGATCCATTCAAGTTGATTTAGTTTTTAGGTTTAAAAGAGACATATAATATATCCTATCATCTTGAAATTACACAACATCACCTCACTTAAAACCCAATATAAGAAGCCTAATGGTTACCCACATGCCTCTAATGGATTTCCTTTCGGCCACCAATAGTGTTCTATTGGCTCAAATTATAAATAGTGAGCCTAATAAAGTAGAAGAATAATTATCCATTCACCATCATATAGGTAGAAACCACCGATGATCCAGTGAACCCATGAAGCACTATAATGAACTATTTGTTTAGTAAAACATCTCAAACCTATCTTACTCCAAAAACCATTCAAAAAATGAACAAAAATATGTTTAGATCAAATTAATTTTAAACTACCTCACGAAAGATTCATAATTTTAAATTTTATAATTATGAAACTACTACACATTTTATTTGGGGTTAATAAACTAAAACTACATAATAGTAGGATATATAAACACAATACCAAATTTGGGATGTTTCAAGGTTATTTTCCATATATATTATAAAATTTCATTATATTATATTTTAATTATTTTTCTATATGTACCTTTCTTTCTTATAAGATGAAAAATATAGTATGATAAATACTATCTCCTTCAGTAGACAATAACCCAGTGGTATATACCGTTCTCATTTATTAATCATACACAATATCTAATTTCAGGGTCTTAAATGAATGTTAATAAATGATAATTGTGGAATAATTGGACTAACATGATATTAGGGGTTTCATGCTTTCTTTTTTGGGACATCCGGTATGAAATATTTAACATAAATGAATATCCAACTAATTATTCACATATTATTTTATTTTGATAGTTTGCTTCAATTTTTTTGAAAGAATATATTTTAAATCGTTATTTATATTATATATTTTTACCTATAAATGATTTGTAATAATTTTTATTAGTCTGAATAATATTTTAAATCTATGATTATCTATACTAATCCATATATCCAACCCATTCTATTTGGTTTATAATCCATTTTTATATATTCATCATTATTCCTAAACATTAAAAGATACATGGTATCTTTGTGTAAAATTGAAATTATTATTATTATTACTTTAAATATTAAGATTTTATAAAATGTTTCTTAAAACATTTTACAAATTTATTTAGTTTTACCATGTTATACTTGGACATAAAATTTTATATTAAACCATTTATAATAATGTAATCCATGAATTTTATTATATTTTTTAGTAATATTTATAGACATATATTACCTTACCTAATATCCACACTTAATTTTTTACTGGATTATATAGTTTTTTCGTCCTTGTTTGTAATTTTCATGTTTTTACATTATGATGTATTATAATTATGGATTTCAATGAATGTTTAGTCATTATATAGAAATATTAAAAAAAATAAATGGGATGGATTCCCATTAATAAAATGCTTTAATCTTCATATTATCTAATATAGTTAATATATATATATATAAAAATTATATCCATAAAAATTAATAAAATAAAAAATATGTGAATAATATATATATATATATATGATAATAGAAAATTAGGTTTGAATATAATTAATTATTCTCAATTGTTTAACTCATGACTCAAAAAGGTAATTAAAAAGGATCTATTTTATATGTGAGTTGATTTAGGAATATTTGATATAAATAAATTAAAAACAATGTATTTGTTTTTTTAAAAAATACTACTATTTTTTACCTTATATTTTTTAAAATTTGACCCACTAAAAAAATAATTAATTATAACTTTCAAAATATCCTCACGATTGATTAAATCTTTATATCCCATAGTGTAGAGAAATGATGTATTTTAAAAGCATATGGTGAGAATATATTTTCCATGTCTGTGTATTACCGTATTAAAATTTCTTCTAGAGCGATGAGTGAATAAATATAAATGTGAGGCACATTATTATTATGATATTGATTGATTGTGTAGGATGATTGAATATAGATGTATGATAATAAAAGGATATAAAATTTTTTATCATAAAAAATATATGATAATTTTCATTTTCAAAAATGATTGGATGTGTTCTCATGACTAAAACTTGTAAAGAAGTAGTGATTAATATACAATTAAACAATGACTCGGTCCATGGATATTACTCTTATATAGATAATTAGTGATGATATTTTCTTATGTAATGTTTACCATCAAAAATAATTGTCACAAAACAATGTAAAAACAATTTTAATAGCACGTGATTATCCATAATTCCTTTCATTGATTCAAAAAAATATATATTTCATTCAAAAATGAATATTTGTGTGTATAATTATCAAAAAATAATTCCAATATAAATAAAATAGATAAATTTTTTAATTTTACGCACTTGTTATAAACTATAATTACTTATCTAAAATAATATCCTTTTTATTTTTTATAAAATAATAATTAAAATTTTAGATATTTAATATAATGAAAAAAATGAAAATTGTATAAACATTGCTCTCTTAAAATAATTTATAATCATTAATTACGATTTGAATCATATAATTATTATGAATTTTAAAATATATAGATTTAATCTTAGTGATACTTATTGTGATATCATCAGCTATGATATAGAATATACTTGTGGATGATTTCTTCAATATTTGTGTGTTATTCAATCCAAAAATACACCCATATCAGATTTTATGGAATCTAATTGATGCATCACATTCTGTGATACATGGTTTAATAATAAATTTTTTTTATTAAGCTTCCTTATCACATTCCTTGATGGGACATGCTAAATTTAATATTCATATCATAGTACTCAAACTATTTTTATTATAATTATATAATATAATCAATATATGTCATGCATTTATTATATATTAATTTATTATAGTTTCAATATAAATTTTATATGATATTATAAATCTTTTACTTTGGGAAAATTTATTCAGGAATCATGATTCCTGAATGAATATGAAAAATTTATTAATTTCATTTATATATAAGTAAATGTTTTCTAATACCAGGATAAAATTTAAGAATTCAACATTAATTAAGTTATTTAATGTTAAAAATAATCATTTATATGAAATTATTTGATTTCGTATATTTTAATAGAAATTTTAAATTTATTAATAATCTTCTATATATGTCTTACTATGGATTCAAGGACATTCATGGTAAAAACAATTATCAAATTTTACTAAAAAATGTTATTAGATAGGTGGATATGATTTAAAATTATTGATTTGTTTTAATTGATCATATATATTTTGAAATATAGATAAAATTGAATCTGTAAACTACCATTGAATGTTGATCTATAAATATTTTTACATTAGATGAGACTTCTCACTGAACATTTTTATTTCAATCTATAAAAAAATAAAATATAGGTATCTTTCACATCGTAGATTATCATTCTTAGTAACTAAGTGTATAATGTTTTCATTCCATTATAATTAATTATAATCATTATCTATTTAAATATAATGATTATAGTTATCAACAGGCTCGCATGGTGTTGTTCATTATGTGTGGGTGTTGATTGGATTATAATTTATATTTCTCAAACAATACTTAGCTACAACGGCATACCACAATGGATGATTGGTGGTAAACTCACAGGGAAAGAATTTTAAAATAAATCCATCCAGTAACAACCATTTGGTATGATTCTTCCCAATCATTATATTGCTTAGGCTCTATAAATGACAATGTATACTAGGGATTAAATTTAAAAAATGGGAGGGTTCATGGTCAATTTTACTATTTATGAATAAGACAATACTTAATCTAGATTTGGATAAACATATGGAGTAGGATAAAAAGTGTGTAAAATGTATCCAATTGATCATAGTACTGAAAATTGTATCTACATATGTGGTAGAATACTCCATGGTCCAAATGCATTACAGAACCTAGGTGCATGAAGCCTGGATTATATAAATAATTTAACCCAATCTATCCGTCCTAGAAAACACAATTCCAATTGTTTTTTGGGTGCTTCAATTTCACATCAGATGGCCAGGGTAGATTCAACATAATGATATCAACAAATCTTTCCAACCTAATTACTAACTATATAGTATAAAAGTATTATAAATATATATATTATATTAATTAATACATACCAAAACACTCCACTAGTAAGCCAATGTATACTATTCAAGCATGAAAGTGTTGGGTGAAAGAAAGAAAACAAATGGAATGCTCGAAAAAAATAAAATATTAACAATATTGAAATTCCTAATTTAAATAATTTATAATTAATTAATTATATATTTAATGAAGAAAAAATGAAAAAAAATTGGTGATTTCTATTGAACAACAATTGGTTTTGAAAATTTTAAAATTAGAACAACAATGAATAATAAATTCGTCTTTATATAAAAATTTAAATAAATTAATGATTAAAAAGTAACAGAAATCAATAAACACATGTGTGGAATTAAAAATGACAATCACAAAGATGAATAGATAAACATAATTAGGGAACATGAGCACTATTCTTCATGTTGGTGTCGCAAAATATATATGGACTTTGAATTTTACACATTCAATAAATGGTTTAAACCATATTTGTTTTTTATGTTGATTTTATATCAAGGAATCCATGGTGTGTAATTTTATTTCATTTTTTCTACTTAGATCTTCAATAATCTCTAAATATCATGTATTTCACTGATTTAACGATTTGTATCATCAGTGAGATTTATTATTTGAACTTCTCACGTCATGTACTAAGGTCATGTCATTTATCACATTTGGATTTAAATTAAAATATATCATGGCGTGTAATATGGATTCATATAATATACAAGGATTAAGATATTTACATTGATTCATGGGTGATACTCTACCTCATAGGTGTTTTTTGTTGAATACACATTGTGTACTACAACTTGTCGATGTGTAATGACCTATTTTTTCATTTTTCCAAAATTCACCTTAGCTGTTTTTAATTACAAATTCCTATGAAAAAAAATAAAAACCTAGTGTATTATCATATAATGAATTATTAAACCATAAATAGATATATCCAATAGATATATATAAATTCAGATTCAATTATCTCCCCATAGTTGAACATTTATTTTCTTAATGAAAAAATGACTATCAACATAGATTCTAAATATAACAATTTTTTGATAGGAATTGTGCATCATAACTAGGAAAATTAAACAATGTTAAAGGGGAATATAATGTCATCCAAAATCAATTTCTGTGAAAAAAATTCATGTCCCCTAGTAATTTTTTTTATTCATATTCTTTTTTTGTTAATTAAAATTTCATAACTTTTCCACTATTGATGTTTTTATGTTTTAATTTACCTTTCAATAAATTTCACTCAGCACTCGTGGTAATATAAAATTAGATTTATGCTTATAACATGAATACTGATTCATAACCATAATATTGTGTTTTTTCTAACATCCCTGTTTCCTATTGAAAAATAAAAAAAGTCACGAGGGATTTAGAAATAAGATTAAAATGTCTCTGAGGATTAGGGAAGGTGGGTAAAATATAGAAATAAATCTCAAATAGTTTTGTAAACACTCAAGTATAATGCATGATTATAGTGAATACTGATATTATGTAACTCCTAGAAAAAATGTCTTTGTCCTCCTAATATATCATGTGGGTTTATGATTATTTAATGAAATAAAAAATAATGATCTATGTTCTAATCAATTTTTCATTATAATTTTATTTTAAAAATTATGTTTCCTCTAAATATCACATCCATCAGCTAACAACATAGTATCTATTATACGATTCACCATTATAGTATTGGTGTTTTTTTACCATCATAATACATAACCCATTTTTAATATTTATTTTCCAAAAGAATAAGATACGTGTAAAAAATAAAAAATTAATCATAACCCATTCTAATATATATAGTGAAAAAGAAACCATACACCTCCACAATATCAATATTCCATATATGATAGAGATGGAAAATCTCCAATACTTTCTCAACACAAAATCATGAATTCTACTAAGATAAGGGGAAAAGGGTATTATAGGTTTTAAATGGATATATCCTAATAGAGTTATTCATGGATACTACTAGATAATTATAGATAGATGTACAAGTGGGTCTTAAGATAACTATCATAACAAATATTTCCTTAATCGTTTTAGTATAGTATTTGTTAAAAAATATCCCAATAATATTCCAATGTATGTTCTGATAGGATTATATTTTTCAAGTACCTCTCAATAAATACTATTAGAAAGGAATATGATAATTAATTTTTATAATCCTCTTGGTAATGTGCGTATAAAAATGTAATTGGAAATAACTAATGGAATAGTAACCAGTGATAAGTAAAAAAAATGATATTTCAAAAATATAGAATATATAATTAAAATTTTCAACATGGAGACCACGCTAAAATTATAAATAGGTATAAAAATGTATTTTTATAATATAAAATCAAAAATTGTCTTTTATATAATTTTTTTAATTATATTTCATTATAAGTAATGATTAAAAATAAAAATGTCTCTTTGTCTAATGAATACATGTGAAAATCCTAGTGTATTGATGATAAATCTCAATACAGACTCCCCCACACATAAAATGTAATAGTGACCACATAATTCTTGAAAGCAATCTAGGAGAGATAATTAGAGAAGCCTATAAATCATTGGAATGGAAATTTTTAAATTTTAAATATGGATAAAAAATCTCCCTATATTTAATGAAATTCAATATAGATAATTTGTTTTATGTTGATAGAAAAGTGAGGCAACAAAAAATATAAGAAAAAAAACATTCACTAGGTAAAACATTTTTATAAATTGTTTAAACAATATGAATGTAAAAAATTGGTAGGTCTACATAGTTGATAGTATGAGATGACAAATCAATCTAATATTTTATTGACAATAACGAACCTCTAAAACATCTATGAAGACAAAAAATTAGATAATAAGAAGAAAATTTCAAAGAACATAATAAAAATATACAGAAAAAATGTGTTTCCTACCATAAATAGTATTCAATGAAATTGTTAGCTATATTGAAGGAAAAATGAATCTGTTAGTACTATCCATCGAATCATATTTAATTTGCATCATGTATCATTCGGTATTTGTATCATCTATCTCATAGGGGTGTCTTTTAAGAATAACCACATGAGAAATGGGTCCCCCAAAATTCTCATGTGTAGGATGAAAATTATATGAAAATCATTGAGGTTTCGACTAATATGTACGGATCAAGAGATGGATCTACTTATGATATCCCTTTTTGTCTACCACATGATGATAGTTATCATTTTACCAGAAAATGGGTGGCTTAATAGACCCACAAATTACCAAAGAGGATCCATCAATTTTTTAAATGACTAAATTAATATAGATATAAAATTAAAAAAATCTATTTAATAAAAAAAATATTTCTTATCTATAGGTATGAAAATGATAAATTAGAGAACAATTGATACAATGGAAATAGTAAAATAGACACATATAAAAATGTATTACAATGGATGGTCACATTATAAGAATACATTGTACAGACTGTTTCACTTCTATTCTCATCAGTATCCCCCTCCAAAACATTGGGGTTTTGGATCAACGCTTTCTAATGAGTTGAAGCATTGGTGGTTGTGGTAGGGTCGTCGACTATAAAGAACCGAATTTAACATTTATTCTCATAATTATTTGTGATTATTATGAGTCTGTGAAAATTGATGGCATGTGATTCTGAGGCCTAGTGTGATCATATTGAATTTATGAACATTTTTTAGGTGTGTTTAGTAAATGCATGGGTGGAGTTTTCTATCATTTGAACCGGTTCTCGAATTAAAAATCAGTGTGCACCGTTGAATCCACAACGTCGTGATCTTCATATAGGTGGCTTCACATCAACCACAGAAGGTCACGAGAAAAAGATATTTTTTGGAAATTTGATAGAATAATAAAATAAAATTGTTATTTTATTTCTCCTTTTCATTCCTCCATCGGACAAGTGGAAGTGGCAGGATCAATGACTTGTCAAGACACTAAATTTCATGACTCACCTTTACATGTAACCACATCATTATGAATTTGGGCGGATCATTAATTAAAAGAAACTCATAAATTCCTCAGAGCATTACCCACCTATTCCCCCTTTTATTTATATGGATCTTGGGTTGGGGTGTTTGCAAAACATCACCAAGCAAGGAAGCTCTGACAATGTGCCACGATGCCAACGACTGGGATGACGAGGCCGATTTTAGTGATTGGTGACTAGCATCACCAAATCATGAATTTATGACACTGATGAAGGATGTTCCATCGATCGTTATCAGTCGATGTATTATAAAGCTTGGGGGTTGTTGTGACCTTCATCTTTAATAGTATACTTTTTTACCGCCTAATAAGATGCTAACGCGAAGGGAATGAACCAAAAAAAGGACTAGAACATCCGCTTCTTCAGTATTCATCTTTTTTTTATCGAACAATGTTCCAAATGGAGCTTTAAGATGAAACTGGAGGACACACAGTGACTATCTTGACCTAAGAGCCTTGTAGGAACTAACAACACCAAAAATAGACCACCGGAGCGTGTCTGGTGGCCCATCGATGAAACTGCCAGCGCGACATGTTGGTGGTAGCTGACGGTGGCCAGAGAAGACCAATGATGACCAACTACGGGTGGTCAGAAGCAGCTCACCATAGAGGCCAGAGGGAGCTAGCCCATGCTGACTGCGTGGGAGAAGGTAACTCCTGCTGGAATCGCTGACAGTAGCACCCGTAGGTACCGCTGACGACAATAGCTGGGAACAGTAGAGTGCGGAAGGAGGGTCTCACCCGGTCCCATGCCACACCACTTTGGAGGAAGCCGGTCGGTCCAAAGATTCACTATTTCAAGGGGTAGGGCAACGCCCCACCTGGTGGGTGGAAGGTCCCTGCAACCGCAAGTCCAACATAGGAGGTGGTATACTGTATGGCGGACCGAGCTGGACACACCAGTGGGTCAGGCTGGACCCACAGCCTAGTGGGCCAGTGCAAGTGGGCCAAGCCCCAGCCGGTGGGCCAACACAACAGTGGACTGGTTCCACGAAACAACGGACTGACCCCAATAAGCTAGACCTAGTGAACCAGGACGATCCCTAATGGGACGGACCCAGGCGGGGTCACGTAGATCCCGGGAACTCCTGTGTGGGGCCGGTCAGACCGTGTCGGACCAGTACCATCCATAACCAGCCTTTGAAAAAATAAACATATGTAACTAACGAAATAGTTGTACATTTGAAAGGCTATCAGTGGTGTTGGGTTCCCTTTTTTGAAGCAGTCCCTTTGGCATTTTGGGCAGGACCAACAGAGTCGGGTCAGACCGTGGTGATATCACCCCCTTTTCACAGGAAGGGATGTAACTAAAAAACTAGGCGTCTGATCGACACACCATCTGTGGAGTAGGACCCTTGTGACAAGGTGTTCCATTGGATATACTCTAAGAGAATTTTTATAGTTCTTTATGTGAGAATATGGTTGGATCAAACATGAATCCAACCAGGCCCTTTTAACAAATGTGCCAATATCTCACAGACCAATCGTCCAATTAACGCATCGTCTATCATGTTTGGACTTCTATAACTGGATTTCCCTAGGGTATTCTTTTTATGGGACTTTATACATTTTTAAATATGAAAATTGGATTTATAAGTGATGCTCCAAGATTTAAGCGTGCTATGAGGGAGAATCCTTTGATTGCCTATCATTTAAGTATCAACCATGTGTGGGTCAGCATCATATCATCCCAATGTTTATTAGGGTCTATAATCCCTAGGTGGATTAGCATCTTGAAACCCTATTTGGATTAGCTTCTAGTTATACTATGTGGATCAACAACATTGAGACCTAGTGTGGATCAACATCATAGTGACCCTGTGTGGATTAACATTGTAGATACCTATAGAGGAACAATTTTAGAGAGGGCTATCGAGGATCAACATTCTTGAGAACCTATGTGGATCAAAATATAGTGACCCTATGTGGACTAGCAGTGTTGTGGCCTGATGAGGACCCACCTTATAGTGGCCCGTCATGGAACAAAGACTAACATACAAGAGTGGATTGATAATAGAACAAATTATTTGTGGGTAAGTTAGAAAACTTCTAAATGGAATAAGATGATATAGCTTTGGACTAATCATAAATTTACTTATCTATGAGTTGTATACTTGGCGTGAGTTGACTATTGCTTTTAGTTTTCTGATTGACGTCTTGCTTTGTGGTTTTTTCATTGTGGAACTCCGGGATACCTTCTAGGGTCTCGGGGTTCCAACTGAGTATTATAATACTCACCCATCATTGAATTCACCATCACCTTGTTTGGTTTGGTGCATATGACAAATAACATTGACTATGATTTGGGATCTAGAACTAGACAGTGCTCAGAAGTGGAATTTTAAATGTGACATACCGTAGTGATGATTGACCATGAGTTGTACCTACCCATTAGGTGTGAACATTGGAGAATGATTCCGAGTGAATTTTTTCTAGTATTGTTGTACTTTTCTTTTGGGAATTTATTTTGGACCCATTTACATACATCACTCACACTTTTTACTTTTATTAAACATATTTTTACTACTAAAGTATTACTATGTGTGTTCTGCTCGTTTTATTAATAGACTATGTGTCTCTAGGATTATATAAAATTCCTACCCATTTCTGTGGGATATGCCTCTTGATGCTAGTCTCCAACCCCTAAACTGTTGAAGGAAGGATTTGGATATTCACGGTATAGGCCCCGGGGGATGGTGCATTGAAAAGTGGTATCAGAGGAGTCAATTCTACTAAAAACCTGAGACTTTGATCCTTCAATAGATCAATATTGATAAGTGTTTTGAGAGCGGTTATCAGTTTGGGGAGTACAGTGTTGGTGTGAAGACTGAAATATCCATACACCAGGACCCTAAATTCTGATTTCTGATTCAATGCACAAAAACACAGATAGCGTGTGTTTTGGAAATGTTTTTAATTTGATCTATTTTGAGTATTATCGACTGGTATAACTTTTTATTGTGGAGAACTTGTTTCTTTCATGATGATGCCACATAGACAGACAGCCAGGATTCCCGAGAGACTACATGATGATAGATCACTGAGCAATTATGCTTAGGTACGAAGCCCTATTATGGTGATAGTACCATCAGGTGGTGTACTTGTAGTACCACTACCCATGGGGAAGCCATTTCCACCAGGCCCACCTGTAGATGGTGCACGATGACTATGTGCTTCTCACGAGTTTCAGTAGAAGTGGACTTCAAGGTTCCATGGAGAGATAGATCTGTAGGCAGTTGAGGACTGGGTTGAGGCTATGGCCAGAGTTTTTCTCCTTGTTGGGCACCAGCCGACTAAATAGGGATCATAATTTGTAGTCCATTCTAGGGAGCTATTGGGAGATAATGGAGCCAAATACTCATGACACACGATTAGGTGACCCTTACCTAGGAATATTTTGAGGGCCTCATTACGAAAGATTTTTTTTCATAGACTCTTAGCTTTTTACATATATAGGAGATGATACACATACAATAGGGAATCCTGACTGTGGCCCAGTACTCGATGATGTTCATCGACCTCTCATGCTACTCTACCAACATTGTGTGAGACACTTTCTTCACAGACCAATCCTTTTATCAGGGACTCAGATGAGAGATTAAAGCTTTAATGGTATATCTCTTCATCCCTATTCATTTTGGAGTGAAGGAGAACACACTCTTAGTGGAGAGTTATGTTATTGAGCAGACACCGACAACGAGAACCACCACTGGGCGACACGTAGCAGAGTTATCTATGGACAGTAGTAAGCGGATGACACTGAGGTACAAGAACACCAAACCATATTTTGGATGACCTCATGACGTATGGTCACAGGGGTGTGGCTCACAAGGTAGAGAAAAAAACCGGAGGAGAATACTATGTTTCACGTGATGTGGGTAGGGCCACATGGATCATGATTTCCCGACCAGCCGCATTGACGACCAGCACATGGTCGATAAACAAGCATGGAAGATGTAGATATTCATGTGAGGTGGTCTGAAGAGTGGAAGACAAGGATGAGGATTAGTTCATGTAGCAGATGGTGGATGACGGTTTGAGGTTCTACATCCACCACCTTCAGGTGGTCCACCACGACCACATAGATCACCTAGAAAGGCATGAACTCAGCTCCAGGATGCTGAATAAAATGACCACGATGCTTCAAAGATGATTCATGGTATGATATGTGTCTACACCATCTTAGCTGCAGTTCTTATTGATTCAGCTTCCTAGAACACTTTCATAGCCACCACTCTCGTTCAATGATCAGAGACTTCTATCGATCTATTGTCTCGATCCTAGTTACTAGAGACTCCTATAGGAGATGATACGATAATTACACATCGATTCTGGTAGAGTGAGATTACTCTAGGAGGCAAGAGCATCAGCTGGGATAATATAATAGAATCTTCGAGGGATTATGATGTCATCGTGGCTATGGACTATTTATCTACATTCCATGCTCAGATTGACTTCATTTGGTGAAATGTGTGATGTGTCTGTGAGGATGTGACCATGTTTTTCTTCACCATGGGAAGATATCCATTACAACACATGATAGATTTACCTAGAGGATGTTGTAGTCGATCACATATCAGTTTTCTATACATACCATTAGATTAGTTTTTGTTGAGTCTCTTAGTTATCCTAGAGGGGTGGACCAGTATGTCGATGGATTCTTTGATGATGTTCTAGGAATACCTTCTCGAAGAGGGGTGGGAATCTATATCAACATATACCTCGTGAAGGCACCGATATCTACAAAATCATATCGGATCGCTCCCGAAAGTCTTAGTGAGTTACAGGTATATCTTGATGACTTTCATAGTAAGGGCTTCATAAGGCCAAGTGTTTCTCCATGGGAAGCCCTGATTTTGTTCACTGAGAAGACATATGGGAGTTTGAGTCTCAGTGTGGATTATCGGCACCTGAATCGGGTGACCGTGAAAAGAATCTATCCACTCTCAAGGATTGATGATCTCTTTAATCAGCTAAATGGAGATCGTTGGTTTTCAATGATAGACCTGAGATTAGGCTATAATCACCTCAGGGTTCAAGATTAGGATGTGTAGAAGACTGACTTAGGATGTCTTTATAGACACTATGTGTTCTTTTTATTGACATTAAACATGACCAAAACCCATGTGGTGTTCACTAGACTCATGAAAAGGATCATTCAGCCATAGCTTTATCGCTTTGTGGTGGTATTCATCGACAAAATCATGATATACTCAGTGTTGTAGGAGGGGAATTCCTATCATCTGTAGATAGTTTTGGATACACTTTGTGAACAACTTCTTTGTAGTAACCTGTCAATGTCTAGTTCTGTAAATGGGAGGGTCAATATTTGGGACACATTATCTCAGATGTTGGATTTGTAGAAGATCCACCAATGATATAGGCTGTGCTAGAATGGGACCCACCCAAGAGTGTGACCGAGGTGTAGAGTTTTCTGGTGTTGGCTGGGTACTTCTTGAGAATCATACCTATCATTTCCAAAGTTTTGGCACCCTTATCATCATTGAAAAAGAAGTTACATCCCTCCATGTAGATAGAGATATGCTAGCAAAGTTTTCTGGAGGTGAGGCAGGGACTTATGGGTTCCCCCAACTTGAGGCTACAAGAAGAGGGTGTTGGGTATGTAGTCTACTATGATGCATTAGGGACCGAATGGGGATTACTACCGGTGCATGAGTGAGCAGTGATTACTAATGATTCAAAAAATTTGATACAACATGAGCCAAACTACACTACCCATGACATGGAGTTAGTAGTACTGGTCTTCGCCTACAGTATGTGGTGACACTACTTGATGGGTGAATGGTTTACTTTATACTCTGATCATATGAGTCTTAGGTATATCATCTCGAATAAGGACCTGATCTTGAGACTTCTACATTGGCTACAGTTCCTATAAGACTATGACATTACAATATTCTACATTCTTAGGAAGGGGAACATAGTAGTAGACACACTCAGAAGGTGGTCTATCTATGATTTATGAGTGAGGCGATAGAACATCTAGCCACGTTGTAGATATTTTTGTGGATAGAGATAGACTATCTTACCTCCAGTATATTACTGACACTCCCCCACTTCATCAATGATTTCGGGAGGCATAGCTTGGGTATATTGACTGTGAGGCTCGACGTGCTAAGATATCCTCCAGATTGGTACCTAATGGATTTTCATATGGTGGGGAGCATGTGATCCTCTTCAAAGGACACACCATGGTACCAGTGGCACTACTAAAGGAGGTGTTGAGGGAGTTCAATAAGTCCTCTATGGAGGAACATCAGAGAGTGGTGAAGATGTACCAAGACATCCAACATTAGCACAGGTTTCTTGGGATGAAGAAAGCAGTGGCATAGTTTGTTTAATCATGCATCACTTATCATCTAGTGAAGGCCGAACATCAGGTTCCAGTAGTAAAAGTGAATCCATTAGAGGTAGTAGAGTGGATTTGGGGTGGTATTTCTAGGATTTTCATGACTATGCTACCACATATTTCCAGGTTCCATGATTCCATCTAAGTTATCAATGACCGAATAACCAAGTCGGCCCACTTCCTACCAATCTAAGAGAAGTGATCAGTAGAGGTCTTGGGATGCATCTACATATAGGTTATTGTGTGGATTCATGTGGTACCATAAATGATCATCTATAACTGTGATTCATGTTTTACATCCCAGTTGTTGAATGGATTACTAGTGGCATTCGAGACTCAACTATGTTTGAGCACCACCTACAATGTACAAATGGATGGTCAGGAAGATAAGACCATTTAGACAATGGAAGAAAAGATTCATGCTTTAATCATAGATTTTGGCCACATTTGTGAGGATCACTTTCCCTTTGTTGAGTTTGCGTACGACAATGGATATCACTCCACCATAGGTATGACACCATTTTAGGCCTTGTACTGTTGACCATGCAGATCACCTTTTTGCTTGACTGACCTGGGGGTGTCATCACTTATGGGTCCAGAGTTGGTATGGGATACACCAGAGAAGGTTAATATTATCAATTTGTGGATGGAGACTACATATAGAAGATATAAGTCTTATGATGATAATAAATAAAGACTTTTAGAGTTCGAGGAAGGAGACCTTGTCTTCCTATGAGTCTCACCTCGACAAGGTTTGTGGAAATTTTTTTGGGGAAACAAGCTATCTTCGAGGTTCATCAGACCCTTCTATGTTTTTTGCAGAGTTGGAGAGGTGTAGTATCTCCTAGATCATCCCCCAAAGATGCATCATGTGTATGATTATTTCCATGTGTCATAGCTGAGGAAGTACGTGCATGATCCATTGCATGTTATTGACTGGGGAGAGCTGGAAATTTATGACATGGTGACATTTACGGAGGTTCCAGTGGAGATTTAGGATCAAAAAAGTGGGACATTCATGGATGATTGATCCCTCTTGTTCACATTCAATGGTAGCATAGGAACCTCTAGGAGGGCACATATTATAGAGAGGCTCATATTTGTGTTCAGTACCCCCATTTGTTTCATTATACTATGTTGTGGATTTTAGGGATGAAAATTCCTAAGTTGGGAAGAATATTAAGACCTATATTTTCTATGTAATTTTTTTAATTATTTTTGGAAAATTATGATTATGAGAAAATGAATGGAATGTGATTATGAGGCCTGTTGTGCCAAGAATGAATATCTAATAATTTTTAAGGTACGTTCAGTAAACTCATAGGCGATTTATTCTATCTTTTTAACCGGTTCTTGGATTAAAAATATGATGTCACCCTTGATTCCCCAGTGTTGGGAAGAATATAAGGGAGGAATCACTATGAATGAAGAAGGTCGGGAAAAAATGATCATTTTTGGAAATATAAATGAATAAAAAAAATAAAAATGATATATTATTTCTCTTTCCCTTTCATCTGACTGATTTGACGTGGCGGAAGGAATGATTACATGTCATGCCATTTAATGGCTTGACTCTCGTTTACATGAAACTAAAAATTTGGGAATTGGGGAGGTCCATTAATTAAATTAATCTCCTAAATTCTAGGGAGTTATACCTATATCTTACTACTATTATTTATATAGATCTCGGGGTGTGGGGTTTGCAAGACTTCACTAGGAGACAAAGCTCTAGAAAAGTGCCATGACACCAACCACTTGGAGGATGAGACAAGTTCCAGTAAGCGGTGATGAGGTCCAATGAACCACGAACTAACAATAGGGATGAATATTGTTTTTTTGGTCATCATAACTGGATGTCTTATCTAGGTAGGGGTTTTAGTTATATTCATATTTATGAGATAACTTGTTGAAATCCTGATATGATGCTAACGGGGAGGGCGCATGCCAAATAAACAAGACCAAACCCTCAAACTCTTCGGTATTGGACTCATTTTTCTTGTAACAATTTCCAAAAAGGAGTAGACTAATGAAACTGAAGGACGCACAGTGGAAATAGTGACCCAAGAGCCTTGTTGGTGCTAACGACACCAAAAACGGACCGTAGGAGCATGTTCGATGGCCTGCAAGAGAAACTGCCAGGGCGTCATGTCTGTAGTGGCTGGCAATGGCTGGAGGAGGCCTGCAGAAACTGACTGCTGGTAGTGAGGAGTGTCATTCCATTGTGCTCCATGGTGGATAGAGGCAGGCGGCCGAAGCCGGCTGCGCTGGACAAGGGTGGCACCCATAGGCACCACATGCAGCTGCAACTGCGGCCCGCAGGCAGCGACAGGAAGCTGTGGTGGGGCCACGCGCTGCACCACGTTGGTGGAAGCTATTTGAAAAAATGGCCAACCATTACATGTAGGGGTATATTTCCCACTATCTTGGAAAAACATCCTTGAAACCACGGGGTCAGCGGGGATGGTGGTCCGCCTTCTAGCGGACCAGGCCAGACATGGGCCAGTTTAACGGTATGGACCCAACCAGCATACCTGGCCAATGTAGGTGGGTTGAGGCCCACCCGGAAGGCCGGGCCAACCATGGATTAGGCCTGCAAACAAATGGGTCATCTCTGATGGGCCAGACCTACTAAACCAGGATGATCATAAATGGGTCAGATTGGGCGCGGTCAGGTAGGCCCTCGGAACTGTTGTGTCGGGTCGGTCAGACTGAGTCAGTCCGTGCACAGACCCAACCAGACCCACTATTGAATAGACACACATAACAGACAAACCATGTTTCTATTTGACAAGCCATCAGTGGTTCCAGGACACCTTATGGGAAGTGGTCCATTTGGCATATTCCAATGATCCCAAACATGCTGGGTTGTACTAAGGTGTGATCACACCTGTTTCAAGGAAAGGGATGTTACTGAAAAACTGGGCATCTGATCGATGCATCATTTGTGACATAAAGACCCTTATGAAAATAAAACTATTTGGAGATACTATATGTTTGTTTTTAAATAGTTTGACATGCCTCTTAGGTTGGATTAGACTTGATTCCTACCGGGCCATTTTATCAAAAGTGCCCATATCTGACAGACCGGGCATCCGATCAATGCATCGTCTGTCACGTTGGGACAACTATGATAGGGTGGTCCCTTGTGTATTCCCATTTCAAGACATTTTATATGTTGAAATATAACCAATGGATTTTGGAGTAGCTCTCATAGAAATAAGTGTGCTTTGAGGAGATATCTTGTGACTAACTATCTTTGAAGTAGTAACCTTATGTCGGACAACATCATAGTGACCCTATGTAGATTAAAATCTAGTGACCATGTGCGGATTAGAATCTAGAATCGATATGTGTATTAGCATCATATAGACCCTGTGTGGATCATCATCATAGAGAACCTGTGTGGATCGACATCATAGATACCCAACGAGGACCATTTTTAGAGAAGCCTGTCGAAGATCAGCATTCTAGAGACCCTGTGAAAATTAGCATCTTGAGACCCTATGTGGACCAGCAATTGCATGACCCAACTATGAACCACCTTACAGTGGCCCATAATGGAACAATGATTATCATTCATGAGTGGATTGATTATAGAAAAACATTGCGGTGTGTCAGTTGTGGAACATCTAAATGGAATAAGATGATATATCTTGAGATTAATCATATATCTTCTAGATCTATGTGTTTTATACATATTTTGATATGACTATTGCTTCGTGATTTGTGATTGAGTTCTTGTTATGTGGTTTTTCCTTTGTGGAACTCTGGGAGACCTTTGCCGGTCTCAAGGTGCCTGCTGAGTATTTTTATACTCGCACCTACATGGGATTCGCCCTCAACTTGTTGTGACTTGTGCAGATGATGGAAAATTTTGATTGAGGTTTGGGAACCAGAACTGTAATATGTTTAAAGGTGGACCTTTAGAAATTATGTACAATATTGAATATCGACCATGAGTTATACTAACCCTTCAGATATGAACCTTGGCAGACAATTCCAGGAGCTGTTTTTCAATTACTGTTGTACTTTTAAGTCGTGCTCGTATTTTGGCCCAATTTAATTACAATACTGACCTTTTTTTCTTTCAATACACATATTTATACTACTAAAATTTTACTATGTGGGTTTTTATAATTGTATTAATGGAATATTATCTTATATGTTTAAAGTAAATGGCTTCCTATTTCACTGGGATATTCTTTTCGGTGCTAGCTCCTAACCTCTGGCCTATGGATGACAGGTTTGGGGTAGTCATGACACAGTCCCTGGGAGACTAGTCATGAAATACAACACCATATGAGGTGATATTGAACTGGAATAACACTCGATCATGAATGGTGTTATGGAGTTGATGATACAATATAGGGAAAAATATTTGGTAGATGGATCACTCAAAGGAACCATGAAAGAGGTGGAATTAAGGGACCCTTTCCCAATCATTTCTAATCTGGAAAAAACTCATGATGGTTTTTAGGTTCACTGAGATTTGTAGGTTTGACGAACTAGGAAGGAGATATGGTGGGAGTGGAGGTAGAGGTGTGTGGTGGGGTGGGAAGTGGAACTGGGATGGCTCTATAAGTGGAATGATGAGGTGGCATAAAATCAATATTTTTATCACTAGAATGATAATAGAGAATAGAATAGATTTCAGAGGGATGGAATAGTGTAAGTATATATTTTTATGTGGTGGTGGTTGGATATGGAGGAAAATATGAATTAGGGGTAAAAACGAATCATGAAATGGTTTTTATTGAATATGGGGTAGAATATCATGAGTAGGGGTAGGGGATGTGGTTGAAATATCTAGAATAATAGGTGGATCATTATTGGCCTAATTTCCCACTAATAGCTCCTCTAAATATTCCCCAATATCCCCATATTATGATGAATAATGGAATATATTGTCATTATATTCCAAATATAGTAAATAGATTGATCAATATTAATGAAACAGAGATGATTAGTGCAGCAAGTAAATATGTTTCTGAATGTTAGAGTAGCTCAATCCCACCATACATATTTCAAGTGGTATAAGGTAAATTGTATGGTCATTTTGATGATATGGACATCCATGGAAGATTATATGGTGATTAATTCAATTATAATTATTTTCCCAGGATCATATCGTCATACTAATCATGATCCAATTCCCAATATTTAATTCATAAGATGGAACCTTGTATCTAGGTGGTTTTCACCATATAAATTTCATAAAATATCTATTTATCCTAATCTATCATTGGTTAACTCCCCATTGCATCCCCTTGCTTGGATCCAATGAAAAAATTTTCATAAGAAGGGGAAGAAATGAAATATTAAGTGTTGATACCAATCTTGATGCTAAAGTCTCATAAAGTGAGCTCCCAATGTCTTCCATGAAAATAGATGGTGACTTGTGCCACTGATCTCCAACATATTTAAGAATTCAATGAATAATTCAAGAAATTTATACACATGTACAAAAGATAGTATGGATAGATGAATCAATTCTTTTATATAATGAACCTCCTCATGAAAAATAATATATTTGATCACGGTAATAAGTAGGTTCTTATTGGTCACCCAATGATTATCCTTTAGATGGAACAACTAAACCTGATTCATGGGGGGTGGAAAATAGAGTATGAATTTAGGTTTGGGTGTAGGGTAGCAACATAGTATAAACTAGATTTGTCCACATAAAATCTAGAGTTGTATGGGGTGGTATAATCTGATTTAGACAGTGAGGGTGTGGGATCATCAGGTGGATGTGGCGGTGAAACAGTCGGCCACATGGGTGGAATATGGTAATTTCCCCATGTCACAGGTTTTAAAGTATTTGTGTCTTCTATTTAATTTGGTATTGATGAATATGGAAATGTGGGATTTGTGGGAGGATATAATGGGATAGGATAAGACAAGAGGAGGGTTTCAGTGGTAAGGGAGGATGAGCGGTAGTTAGGGAAGGGGTGGGTAGTGTCTAACGAACAATGTAACATCCCAGGTATGTAAAGAATAATACATTTTCATACTTATTAATATTTGTGAATTAAATATTAATTTTACTTTAAATGGGTTTCTATGTTCGATAGCATCCCCGATACGCAACAAAGAGTTTCTTTGAAATCTTACGTTGCACACTAGAAATAAAATAATATTATTTTAAATGATAGTTAACACGTAGCCTTTGTATTGGTGGGAATGAATAGAAATAACTAAAATATTATTATATATGTTTGTTAAATGTTTTTGAACTTATCCAATAAAGGATAAAGGCTTAAAATATAAAAATAATTCAATTTTAGGCATATATACTCTAATTTTCACTAAAGGTCCACTTATCAACTTTTGATGGCGAACTGTCATTAAATATAGTTTTGGTCACTCTTATACATTCTATTGGATCAAATAAAAATTCTTATTTAGAATCGAGACATCAAAATTTACTTTGTGTAAATTTTAGGTATTTTTCCGATAAAGATCATTTTATTAATGAATAGTGAAAAATGTTGTATTTTAATTCAAAACCTCATTTTAATATAATTTATTAATATGATTAGATTACCTTTTTAAGTGGTTTTAATGTGAAATTAGAATATATTTTATCATTGAATCCAATATTGGTTGTTGGAATTAATTTCAATTTGAAATTGGACTTAAACTAGTGTCAATCTTTTGATACTTATTGTTTCATGAAAACACGCTATTTCCTCTAACAGTGAGAATTAATTATTAAATTAATTAATTCAACATATATATTTTGAATTTTTTAAAATAGGCATTGTTTTTTAATTCGGAATATCAAATATAGCTTAGGGTGAATTTTTGGTATTTTTCGGAAAAACTTCAATTTTTGATGAATAGTAAAGGCACTAAGTGGTACTTAAAAAAACTAATTTTTCGTTTAAATGAAATTTTACCACCATTGTGTTTTGAATTTAAAAAATCTGACATACATGGTTTCCATTATGAAGTAAAATGTGGTTAAATGGGATTAAAATAATTTTTTTGGTGAATAGTAACTTTTAAGTTTTTAATCGCAATTAGAGGTAATTAGTGGAATTTAAGGCAAAAATGCTATTATAATAAATTAAAATTATTTAGACACATGCACTAACCTTATTGGATGTGTCATGGCTTTCCATGACAATCCATGGGTCATCTTGGGGACCCCATGGAGCCACTTTGGTGGTAAAATGACATAAATAACTTTTTATTTAATGTTAAAATTAAAATGACACAAGCATGAGTTGTTTTACTAAACCAATTTTTAAATGTGGTTATACAAGTCGGATTTTGGATTATAAATAGTCAATGGAAAGATAAAATGATTTCCTAAATCATTGTATCCTTTTTATAATTTTCAGTCATTAAATAAATTAAATTATTTATGACATCATGATGATGCATCGATGACCTCGTTATTTAACGATTTAAATAAAATGGAATGATAATGTAAAATATAAGACCTAAGAATGTCCACAACCTATTGGATTGGTGGCCTTAGAACCCTTATCACCTTATCCTATAAATGTGGGACCATTAAAATCCGAAACTCATTCAAAAATAAAGTAACATTTTCTTACTTTCAAAGAGTGCCCCTCCTCTCCTCTTATAAATGGCCCCCACCTCTACCTCCATACCACACATCCAAAGCCTTTGGTTCAGCCAATCTCTGATATTTTTGTCTCTACACATCCTTCCCCTCATCCTATAAGCCTTTATGTAGGCAGGATGCTCTTCAAGAAACCCTTTTGGATCAAACCAAAGGGAGTTACCCGATTTTAAGGTAACATCTTCAGTTGAGTCTTTTTGTTTAATTTTGCTTCTCCAACCCCCTAAACTCTTTTTATTAATTTATTTTGTAACAAATCCAGTATCATAAATATAATAGGATCTTGTTATAAGAATTATTAGAGCTACACTTACACACACCTACATCTAATTGCTAAAGAACATATTGTTTCTGTGGATGGCGAATTTCTGCCTCATGAAACGATGATTGTTCAACACTCATATAACACCTTCAAAGGTGGCCATTAAGATGTCACTATATTTATATATGATATATAATATGTTTATGTTCTACTTAAGCTTCTGTATTTTTCAATTATGTCATACCTTTATGGTTTCCATTATGGGTAAATGCGATATCTTCATTTTAGGAAGTGCGGACTACCGCTCCCTCAATGTGACTTGATTCCTTAATTCCATATGTGGGAAGTATAAAGGATGGATTTAAAGTTATTATATTTGATTTTATATTGGAATTATATTATACCTTTATATAATTATCATTTTCTTTCCATTAATGTATGAGAAAGGAATGAAAGTAGCGTTCATGCGTACGTACGGCTTACCATCTCCATGAAAGGTGCATTTCATTTCGTATCCCCAAATTTAATGTACAATTATAAGTACATATATATAATGGATATATATGATTTATCGTACATATAAGTGATGAAGATAATTCTGGAATTAAAATATACATACCCCTCATTTAGTTTTAATTCTATTAATATGACATAGAAATTAAATTAGCGTTCATGCGTACGTATGGATTACCGTCTCCATGAACGGTGCATTTCATTTCTTACCTATAAATGATAATGTAATATTATAAATGCATGTATATATACTAGATATTTATTATATATATGATATATACATCATGAATATAATTCTTGACATAATGGATATTTTACAACATGAACAACATGTAATTATAAAGAATTTATTTTTGACTCAAGTACCAAGGATCGACAAAAAGTCCATTATTAACTTAAATAATTAAATAGTGTTCATAACCTGGTAATAAATGATGTAAAAGGAATAATGAACTTGAAAAATGTTCTTAATAAAGTAGAAATTAACTCAAGTTTATTATTCAGGATGTTAAATAATGATCGAGTCCAGTCGAACCCGAGGTAAGGGACTTCGTCTCAATCTCTTTTCATTGAGGCATATTTCGTTTTATACACAACGTTCTTTTATACGGTTTATAAACCCCTTTTAATTTTACTTTTATACAAAATGAATATTTTTCGACGAATCAGTTTACTAAACGACAAAAAGGAATGTTTTTTTAACTTACGCGGTGATAATGACCTTTTCCGCCGCCGCAAGTATTATTTGGTCTTTGGCTTCCTCAACAAGCCGTAGTGTTTTTTAAATGAAATAAATACCATATACTATTTTATGTATTTTTGGTATTGAAAATGGTTTTTATAATGGATTTGTTATGTCAATATTTTTATGTGCTATATTGTGATCAGAATGTGGAAATGTTTTCTTTCCATTATGTTCATTTTATATCTTATGATTTTATAATGGTGTGTGGAAATTTGACGGGTGGTTACATGATAAACCATATGATGGGTGGTGCTGTGAATACTAGGATGGGTAGTTACATTATAACATCCAATGCATTGGGTATGGAAGTCGGCCGTATGGCCATTCCATTAAGTATGTGTGGAAGTCGGCCGTATGGCTATTCCATTAAGTGATATGTGTGGAAGTCAACCGTATGGTTATTCCAATTAAGTATGTTTATGTCTCAAGTTACCTTTATATGTAATGTGGTCTTTATATGGGTTTTATGGTAATCTTTGGTTACAAAAGGGTAATTAGTGATATTTTATTCAGTGAAGAGTTTTTACTACTTCATGATGGTGAAGGTATTACTCTGATAAAGTATACATGGTTTACTTGATGTTTGAAAAACTAACAGTTTTCATTCTTTGTGTATCCCTTACTGAGCTTTTTATACTCACCCCAAGTTTTTTTGAAATGTTTTTCATATGACTTAATGTGGAACAGGGTCAAGAATGGGATCAAGGGAAAGTCATGCTATATAAAACATGGAACTAGTCATGTTTTTTTAAGAGTATTTATTTTATGGAAACATAGTAGAAGTGTCTACTTTGTAATCTTTTGAGATGTAATAGTTATGACCTAATTCTCTAAAACACTAAACCTGAAAAGATCCTCAATCTAAATTATTCATTTAATTCAATATTAAGTAAGGTTTAAGGATGAGGCCTTATAGTCGGTATCAGAGGTTGGTTTAGACAACTTTAAGAGTTAGAATTCGATTAAATGATTATAAAAAAAAATTTATCATATGATTGAAATGATATAGCATTTGAAGATTACCATGTTTCTTCTCCTAAGTTATTTCTATGTTAAGAATGGTTTTTCGTAGAGGAAATAGAATAGATTTTCTGGGAAGGCATACAGTGGGAAATGACCTTTCAAATTAGTATCCTGAGATGGTCAGAAACATAACTAAACAGTTTGTTGCAGTGATGGCACAGTTGACTCAGGTGAAAAATGTTGGTTGTTTTAATTGGTGATATTTTGGTGTTTTCTAAAACTAAAGAGGGTCATGAAAGTCATTTAAGGGTTATGTTTCAAACCTTAAAAGAAAAGAAACTTTATGGAAAATTCAGCAAGTGTGAGTTTTGGTTACAACAAATTTCTTTCTTTGGTCACATTGTTTCGAAAATGGAATAACTATTGATCCTGCTAAAATAAAAGTTTTTGAAGAATGGGATAGACCCACAAATGTAACCGAGATCCGTAGTTTTCTTGGTTTGTAAGGTTACTACCGAAGGTTTGTTGAAACTTTTTCACGGTTCTCTAGTCCAATGACTAATCTAACTCGGAAGGGTGTTAAGTTTATCCGGACTAAAGATTTTGATGATTGTTTTCAGGATTTGAAACGAATATTGGTTAATGATCCAGTTTTGGCACTTCCTTATAGGAATGGTGAGTTTGTTATATATAGTGATGCTTCGTTGAAAGGACATGGTTGTGTCCTTACGGAGAATGATCAGGTAATTGCTTATGCTTCACGAAAGTTGAAAAATCATGAGGTAAATTGCCCTACACATGATTTGGAATTAGCGGCTGTTGTTTTTGCTTTAAAAATTTGGAGGCATCATTTGTATGGAGTAAAGTGTGAAATATATTCTGACCACAAAAGTTTAAAGTATATATTCACTCAGAAAGAATTGAAAATGAATCAGAGGATATGTTGGAATTAATCAAGGACTATGATTGTACAATTCACTACTATTCGGGAAAAGAAAATAAAGTTGCTGAATCTTTGAGTCAAAAAAGTAATGCTTTATTAATGATGTTGCATTTGGAACTTGATCCTTTGGTTAAGGATTTGAAGAACATTGGCATAGAAGTTGTTGGTGCAGGATGTTCTTCTGTTTTGTTTTAGGTATCAGTGAAATCTTCTCTATCAAACTGAATCAAGCAAGCACAGAAGCAAGATAGTGAGTTTCAGAAAAAGGTAGAGCTGGTTCAGAAGGGTAAGTTTCCTGAATTCAACATTGATAATGATTGCGTTTTGAGATTTGGGAAGCGATTATGTGTTCCTTATGATTCAAAGTTGAAGAATTAGTTGTTATGTGAGGCTCATAGTTCCCCGTTTTTGGTTCATCCATGCAGTACAAAGATGTACAGAGATCTGTGGGAGTATTACTGTGGGATGGAATGAACAGGGATATTGTTGATTTTACTATGAAGTGTTTGACTTGTCAGCAAGGTTAAAGTAGAGCGTTAGTTACCAAAAATGATGATTTAGCCTTTACCAGTGCCAGAGTGGTAATGGGAAAATATATCCATGGACTTTGTTGTGGGATTTCCTAAGACACCTCGATGTAATAATGCAATCTCGGTTATTGCTGATCGATTTACTAAATATGCTCATTTCTTTCCTATTCAAGATACTTTCTCTCTAGATCAACATTCTCGTTTGTATCTTAACGAGATATTCCGGTTGCATGGAGTTCCCTTCTCTATTGTATCTAATCATGATCCCAGGTTTACTTCTAACATTTGGAAAGGCTTTCAGAAGTCATTGGGTACTGAATTAAATTTTAGTACAGCTTTTCATCCTCAATCAGATGGGTAGTCAGAACAAACAATTCAAACTTTGGAGGATATGCTACATGATTTTTCTATGGATTATCAGGGATGTTGGGACCAACATATTTCATTGGTTGAGTTTTCTTATAATAACAGTTTTCATTCCAGTATACATATGGATATGTTTGAAGCATTATATGGGAAGTGGTGTCGAACTCTAGCTTTTTTGGAAGAAGTGGGTGAAAGGAAGCTGATGGGACCAGAATTGGTTGAAGATATGGAAGAAAAAGTTCAGTTGATTCAGAAACAAATGAAAACAGCTCAGAGCAGACAGAAGAGTTATGTAGATAACTGGAGGAAGGATCTATCTTTCGAGGTAGGTGATCATGTTTTTCTCAAAGTCTCCCCATGGAAAAGTGTGATGCGATTAGTTAAGAAAGGAATGATGAGTCCAAGGTTCATTGGACCATATGAACTTTTGGAGAGAGTTGGATCAGTTTCATACTGAGTGGCTTTACCTCTAACTTTATCTCAGGTACACAATGTTTTTCATGTTTCAATTTTGAGAAAGTATATGCGAGATCCATCTCATGTTTTGAGCCCAGAGGTAGTTAAGTTGGAAGAGAATCTCTCTTATGAAGAAAAACCAGTCCAGATTCTTGACCGAAGAGAGAAAGTGTTGCGAAATAAGGTAATTCCCCAGGTAATGGTTTTGTGGAAACACCATATGGTTGAAGAGGCATCGTGGGAATCTGAAAGTTCTATGAGGGGTAAATACCCCCACTTATTTTGATAAGTGAATAAAATTGTGAGGACACAATTCCCAAAAGGGGGGAAGGATGTAACAATCCAGGTAAATAAAGAATAATAAATTTTCATAGTTATTAATATTTGTGAATTAAATATTACATTTACTTTAAAGGGGTTGTTATGTTCAATAGCATACCTGATACACAACAAAGAGTTTCTTTGAAATATTACGTTGCACACTAGTAATAAAATAATATTTTTTTAAATGTTAGTAAAAATGTAGCCGTTGTATTGGCAGGAATGAATAGAAATAACTAAAATATTATTATATATGTTTTTAAATGTTTTTATACCTATCCAATAAAGGATAAAGGCTTAAAATATGAAAATAATTCAATTTTAGGCATATATATTCAAATTTTCACTAAAGGCCCACTTATCAACTTTTAATGGAGAACCACCATTAAATATAGTTTTGGTCACTCTTATACATTCTATTGGACCAAATAAAAATTCTCCTTTAAAATCAGTACATCAAAATTTTCTTTTTGTAAATTTTAGGTATGTTTCTGATAAAGATCATTTTTTAATGAATAGTGAACAATGTTGTATTTTAATTCAAAACCTCTTTTTAATATAATTTATTAATATGATTAGATTATCTTTTGAAGTGGTTTTAAAGTGAAATTATAATATATTTTTACCATTTAATCCAATAGTGTTTGTTGGAATTAATTTCACTTTGAAATTGGACTTAACTAGTGTCAATCTTTTGATAATTATTGTTTCATAAAAACACCCTATTTCCTCTAACATCAGGAATTATTTATTAAATTAATTATTTCAAATTATATGTTTTGATTTTTGTAAAATAGTCATCATTTTTGAAGTTGGAATATCAATTATATCTTAGGGTGAATTTTTGTTATTTTCTGAAAAACGTCAATTTTTGATGAATATTGAAACCACTAAGTGGTACTTAAAAAACTGATTTTTCGTTTAAATGAAATTTTACCAACTTTGGGTTTTTAATTTCAAAAATCCAACATACATGGTTGTCATTAAGAAGTAAAATGTGGTTCAATGAAATTAAAATAATTGTTTAGTGAATATTAACTTTTAAGTTTTTAATCGCGATTAGAGGTAATTAGTGCAATTTAAGGCTAAAATGATATTATAATAAATTGAAAATACCTAGACACATGTCCTACACTTATTGGATGTGTCATGGACGACCAATAAAATCCATGGGACAACTTGTGGACCCCATGGAGCCACTTTGGTAGGAAATTGACATAAATAACTTTTTATTTAAAGTTAAAATTAAAATGACACAAACATGAGTTTGTTTTACTAAAAAAATTTAAATGGGGTTATAGAAGTCATATTTTTTACTCTAAATAGTCACTAGAAATCTAAAACGATTTAATACATCATATTAGTTTTTTTATAATTTTTAGACATTAAATAAATTAAATTATTTATGACATCATGATGATGCAGCGATGACCTCATTATTTAATGATTTAAATAAAATTGAAAGATAATGTAAACTCTAAGACCAAAACATGTACACAACCTATTTTATGGGTGGATTTAAAACCCTTATCACCTTATCCTTCAAACACATCAATGTGGGACCATTAAAATCCGAAAATCATTCTAAAATAAAGTAACATTTCCTTACTTTCCAAGAGTGCCCCTCCTCTCCTCTTATAAAAGCCCCCCACCTCTACCTCCGTACCCACACATCCAAAGCCTTTGGTTATGCCAAGATCTGATCATTTAGTCTCTCCACATCCCACTCCTCATCCTATAATCCTTAAGACAGGCAGGAAACTCTTCAAAAAACTCGGTTGGTTCAAACCAAAGGGAGTTACCCGATTTTAAGGTAACGTCTTCACTTGAGTCCTTTTGTTTTATTTTGCTTCTCCGACCCCCTAAACTCTTTTTATTCATTTAATTTGTAACAATTCCAATATCTTAAATATACTAGGATTTTGTTATGAGAATTATTATAGCTACACATACAAACACCTAAAGCTAATGGTTAAAAAAAGATATTGTTTCTGTGGATGGCGAATTTCTGCCTCATGAAACGATGATTGTTCAACACTCATATAACACCTTCAAAGGTGGCCATTAATATGTCACTATATTTATATATGATATATTATATGTTTATTTTTTTACTTAAGATAATGTATTTTTTATTTATGGCATACCTTTATGGTTTCCATTATGGGTAAACGCGATATCTTCATTTTAGGAAGTGCGGACTACCGCCCCCTCAAAGTGATGTTATTCATTAATGCCATATATGGGACATATAAATGATGGATTTAAAGTTGTTATATATGATGTTATACTTGAATTATAATATACCTTTATATCATTATTATTTTCTTTCCATTAAAGTATGAGATAGGAATGAAAGTAGCATTCATGCGTACGTACGGATTACCGTCTCCATGAACGGTGCATTTCATTTCTTATCCCCAAATGTAATGTAATATTATATGTACATATATATAATGGATATATATGATGTATGTTACATATAAGTGATTAATATAATTCCGGAATTAAAATATACATACCTGTCATTTAGTTTTAATTCAATTAATATGACATAGAAATGAAAGTAGCGTTCATGTGTACGTACGGCTTACCGTCTCCATGAACGGTGCATTTAATTTCTTACCTGTAAATGATTAAGTAATATTATAAATGAATGTATATATACTGGATATATATTATATATATGTTATATACATTATGAATATAATTCTTAATATAATGGATATTTTACCACATGGACAACTTCTAATTATAAAGAGTTTATTTTTCACTAAAGTACCAAGGATCAACAAAACGACCATTATTAACTTAAATAATTACATAGTGTTCATAACCTGGTAATAAGAGATATAAAAGGAATAATGATATTGAAAAAGGTTCTTAAGAAATTAGAAATTAACTCAAGTTTATTATTCACGATGTTAATGAATGATCGAGTCAAGTCGGACCCGAGGTAAGGGACTTCGTCTCAATCTCCTTTCATTGAGGCATATTTCGTTTTATACACAACTTTCTTTTATACGGTGTATAAACCCCTTTGACTTTTACTTTTGTACAGAAGGAATATTTTTCTACTAAGTGTTTTACTAAACGACAAAAAGGGATGTTTTTTTAACGTACGCGGTGACAACGACCATTTCCACCGCCGCGAGTATTATTTGACCTTTGGATTCGTCAAAAATACGTAATTTTTTTTAAATGAAATAAATACCATATAATATTTTATGTATTTTTGGTATTGAAAATGGTTTTTATAATGGATTTTTTATGTCAATATATTTATGTGATATATTGTGATCGGAATGTGGAAATGTTTGCTTTCCATTATGTTTATTTTATGTCTTATGATTTTATAATTGTACTTGGACATTTGACGGGTGGTTACGTGATAAACCATATGACGGGTGGTGCCGTGAATACCAGGATGGGTGGTTATAGTATAACCTCCAATTCATTGGGTATGGATGTTGTTTGTATGGCTATTCCATTAAGTATGTGTGGAAGTTGGCTGTATGGCTATTCCATTAAGTGATATGTGTGGAAGTCAACCGTATGGTTATTCCACTTAAGTATGTTTATTTCCCAAGTTATATTTATATTTTATGTGTTCTTTATATGGGTTTTATGGTAATCATTGGTTACAAAAGGGTAATTAATGATATTTTATTCAGTGAAGAGTTTTTACTACTTCATGAAGGTGAAGGTATTACTTTGATAAAGTATACATGGTTTACTTGATGTTTGAAAAACTAAAAGCTATCATTCTTTGTGTATCCCTTAATGAGCTTTTTATGCTCACCGCATGTTTTTTTGAAATGTTTTTCACAGGACTTCATGTGGAATAGGGTCAATGATGGGATCAAGGGAAAGTCATACTATCTAAAACATGGAACTAGACATGTTTCTTTTTAAGAGTTTTTATTTTATGGAAACATAGTAGAAGTGTCTACTTTGTAATATTTTGAGATGTAATAGTTATGTGCTAATTCTCTAAAACTCTAAAACTAAAAAGATCCTCAATGTGAATTATTCATTTAATTCAATATTAAGTATGGTTTAAGGCCAAGTCATTATAAACAATGTGGGGGAGGGGTGAGGAAAAAAATACGCTATGTCCATGAACCCAAGTTATAATACTTTTAGTTATACAAAAAAAGGGATGTATTGTATTTAATAAATGATATATAATGGTCAAGTTTTTTTTGATCCCTGACACTTTCGTGTAATGTAATGTATTTATATGATGTGAATAATTTTATTTGAAAAAAATTAAAGATATACCCCTAAACAAACTACAAAAATAATGAATCCCATAATATTTATAAATATATAATCTTACATATCTTGTATTTAAAGCCTATTTCTATATCATCTAATGTGAAGGGGTGTACATGTTTGCATATATATGAATTTTAAAATAAAGACACACCCATCATCTAATGGATTTTTGATAAAAGTGGGTACACATGGTGGTATAGAATCCCTCATAAGAGGTGTAGTAAAATTCACATCCTTGTGATCACTATATCCATTTTTATCTGGTTTTAAGGAATATATTCCCTTTATAATAGTTATATAATCCCAATTTTTATGAGTAATTATGTTGTTCTAACAATCAAATGACTCTTTGGTTCTCTCGGATGCTTTCACTTAGTCTAAGTCAATGTGCTATTATCCACATTTTAATATAAGAAATAATATATTTAAACAAATTGACACATTACTATGGGAAGTAAATGGATAAAGTATAATTATTGGAATATATCGTTGTTCATCCATATCCAAGATAAACAAATCAACAAGAAAATTTCAATTTTAAAAACATTACAAATACCACCGTGAACAGTCATTGAGGGAACCTGACTGAACAATAAAAAATATATTGGTCCAATATTATTTTTTCTATTTCTTCAATAACTATATTATTTAATACACTTATTGGCATGAGATAAATACATTTTCCAATATCTCCCATGGATTTTTCAAAATTGCCTATCCCTATAGTGCATGGAGTAGTGAAACATTAGGGGACTTTAATTTTGGATTGGAACTTCTACTGAAACATTATTGGGAATTATTCCTTTAAATATATGATTCCTAAGTCTTAAATTTTATTTCAACATGAAATCTACTATTCTAGAAACATAACATAAATTGAAATATTTGAAATCACTTATACCACATGGATATTTATTTTTAATTGCTTGATAAAATATAAAAACTTTTTGCATTATATTTATTATTTAACTTATATGAACCACTCTGAAAAGAATATAGGAGGATTACATGGTGGTGGTGAAACATAAACACCATCCTTTTAGGCTGATCCTTTATAGGATCATTTTCAACAAGCTCTATAACTATATCATTCTCATGATTCGATTTTTTTACTATCATGATTATCCATCCTGAGGATTATATATCTTGTTTCATGTTATAAAAACTAATTTCCTTATCTCTATATGTTTACATAAGTTACAACATTCTTACACTCATAAGAACCACATATTTCTACTATTATCATGGATGTGTCTCTATATTAATTAGAAATGTATCAGGTAATCATTCTAATATGGCTATTTAAATTTTCATACATTGATGCTGGAGGAATCAAATAGTATCCCTCTGGTTCTAATTTTTTTTTTCTTGGGTATACATCCATTGATTATAATTCTACACAAATGAGGTGATAAAGAAATAAATTTTATTCTAAAGAAGTTATGATTGTAATGGTTGTCTTTTCAAAACAATGAGGAAATAATGCTACGATATTTAAAAGGAAATTATGTTCACGAAATTATTGTTGTTCTCAATGATCTTGATTCTGTAGTGGGTAACTAGTGGTTCTGGATTCATGGGTTATAATTGTAAAATCCTATACTAATAGTAACAGTTGTTATTCTATAGTGGCTTTTGATCCAGGTAATTCTTATAGTATAATCAAGGGAAATATTTTTATTGATTTTAATTGATGTATGTAAAATCTTGGATTTGAGGCTGCTTTATACCTTGCATGTTGTCTTGGAATGGGTGTGAGTTTTCACAAATTTCACATGATAATATATTTATAATGGGGTTGGGTGGAGGAGTTGGTGGATAAGATAGATTAAATGAATCTTGATTCTTCTTGATAGAGTCAACTAATGATGCTTGATGTGTGTTCTCTTCCATTTATTAGATTTCACATCCAGGAAGTCATCAATTACTCTGCCAAAATCTAGAATTATGGGAATTTTAATTTGAAAATCCCCTTCAAAATTATGTTTTCATTAATATGATTGCTCCCCGAGTGATGAATACTAAAAAATAATGTATCTAGTAGGATTACATGGAAAAGGATTTGATGTTATATCCACACATCATATCCATAATGTGATAACATCCATATCACATCCATAAAACTGTCAACGGCTTCCCAAGATGATTCTACATCAACATTATTTATATTTTATATTTAATGCCTTAGTTCCCATGATTAGATTAGTAGGAATTATTTATTTATTAAATTGTTTTGTAAATCATTTCGAGTTAGGATATACTTTGTGTCTTTAATATTTATCAAATAATTAGACCTATATTGTATGGGGAATGATAGGAATTATATTTTGGTGTTTTATAAGGATATCCCATGGTCAAAAATTCTTTAATATGCCAAAAGTAAATTTGAAGTCTAATTTCTAGGATCTTCACTTTGATGTTCCATAAATATAAAAATCATTTGGATCATATGGATGAGACATGGTTTTATTTTGAACTTGTGTTCCTAAATAAGAGGGTGGAAAATGTGGGTTGCAACACAACTAATGGATAGAAATTCATAATCTATGATGGTGGACATTGACAACATTGTTAGTCCTCTTTATAGTAATGTGGCACATATTGGAGGTTTTTAGGATTTGGAGATGCCGGATGTTTTTACCCATGTTGGTGTGTTTTCTTTCAAAAAGGTATCATTCAATCTTAGGATCAAATGAGAGTGTTTATAGTGCATCAAGGATCCTTGAACATGTTTATGGGCCCTTGATAATGGACTGATTTAAATAATGGATGTTGAAAATTATATATCGTGAGATAAAATTTCTAAAAGAAATGGTGAAAAGGAATGTGTGAGTTAATCCAATGTTCTGGCCAAAGGTAATTGTGCCTAAGAACAACTTTCACTGACAAAAGTGATCAAATTTGACTGACTAACATGGTTATATTGACTATGTGAAAGAATGTATCAGATTAGAATTTACATTTCCCAAACTAAAGTTGTATACAATGTCATGGCAAAGTGCATGTGTGGGGAGGAGCCCATTGGGAAAACTAGTATATAGAAAGACATGTCTTAATGACCTCTTAATTTGAATCCTCATAGTCTCTCTAAATTCTTTGTTCTCTAAAGAAGATCATACATTAAATTCTAAACCATATTAATAGAATATTTCTAGCTCAATTTAAAGGTATACACAATGTGTAGTCCGAAATCCAAATTGGTATGAACATATGGTTTAGGAAGAAAGTGATGAAAGTGTCACCAATTGATATTAGAATAAAAGGTTTACATAACTATGAGGTAAAATACTCCTTGGTCAATAGATAGTTAAAAACTAGGGTATATTATTATTGTATTCTATGTAGAATATATCAACAGATATCATTCTAATCCTTATAAACTCTAAATAGGTCAAGGACCTTTGATTTCTCCTCTGATGGTCAGGTTAGTTGCAATAGAATGATATGAAATTTTTTATTTAACCACAGTTCTATCCATGTTGATACCAAGTTTTGATTTAGCGATTCATTTCATTAAAACATATCCCTACTATAAAACCCTAATTATATGAGTATTAGGTGTGCATTAATTTATTGATTGAAAGAATAGAAATATATATTACTTAACATATTAAATAAAATTTTAAAAATAAAGAAATACATCGTTTAAATCATGTAAAATAAATCAAAAAATAACATGAATGGAGAAAAATTGAAGAAAACAATATTATTTGACATTGAAGAAAAATTTGTGTTGAAACCATAACAACATAATAATCATAGATAATAAACGTGTCCTAAAAAGAGTTAAAAAGTAATTATTAAAATAATAAAAGATATTAATAGAAATAAGTTTGAATAAAATATGAAATAAAAAAAATAGTTGGGGAAGTATGTTCTTGTGTATTATCTCTCATCTATAAGTCAGGGTCACCCAATATATATAGACATCGAATGATACAATACATTTATTTAGTTCACATTCTGTATCTAATTGAAGTAACTTCAGAATTAATCCATTCATGTAGTTTAATAGTAATTCATACCATATACATATCATACGAAATAATATCCAAATATATTGGATCAAGAAGATTCCACACCATACATCTTGGGTCGGATTCACTAGTTCAACATTTCATGTCTTGTACTCATATAACATCATGTAAATCCTCATGTTTTATAATTGTGTCTCTCATGATGTGTAATATATATTCAAATCAAGTATGTTGTTCATATCATGAAATTTGGATTCATGGGATGTCTTTTTGGAGATAGGTGGTTGATCAAGAAGAAAAATTAATTACCATAGGTTCATAGTGTGTAATGATGAATTTTTTCAATTTTATAACATTCTGCTGTTGAGACTTGAATTCATAATTCATATGAAAACACATCAAAACAAAATTTATTAATGTTTAATTCATGATTAAACCATAAATAAATGTACACAATAGATATATAAAAATTCTACTTATTAGGTATGTAGATAATTTATTTCATAAAATTTTATGGAGCCAGGTGGAATTCTCAGAGGCATTGAGTTGTTGGTAGAATCATTGTTTAAAATATTTTCCAAAAAATTACTATCTTAATGAATTTTCTCCTCTTATACATGAAATTATGTCTTAGATAAGTTATATTGTTCTTTTATCATTCACTATAAACTTATCTAAATATGAAATATAATTATAAACAACAATATAAGAACATGAGTTTTGTATAAGGTTCGTATTTATCCAAGAGAACCTAGTCCAAATCATGTTTATTAATTCTTATTAAACACATATTATTATTAATTTAATTTTATGTGATTAAATTTAACAAGATATTGGTATGTAATTTTCATGCATATCTGATATACATTCACATGATATCTCACACAACTCATTCCTTCTTACTTTATGGTGTAATTATTTATATTGGTATCAATAGTTACACAAGTTTCTTCCTTGACCAAGTGAACATGTCTTCAACAGCCATTATTATGATCAGTAATGTCACATAAAAAATTTCCTTGATTTTCCTCTTAGTCTCACATTGATTTAGAGTCACACTGGTTAATATATCTTATGAGAGACTTGATGTATATATTTGACAAGGAAATAAAAATATTCACTTCATATTATCTTCTTTTTGAATGAATATGAACTATACACATCAATCAAAAAAACATTCATCGATAGTAATCAAATAATTATGTAGCATATGTATAAAATATTCTTCTTTGGTTTGTTAGAATATATCTATAAATACTAATTTATCTTGGGGCTCTCAATTTCCAATTTATCTTCATCTTCTGTATGTATATATATATATTCATAGATAAATATCATGAATATCTACTCAAAATTATTTTCATAATATTAAAACATTTATTTTCCAAAAATCTATCATGTTATGTTTTACATTGAAACAAGGTTGTAGTATCTAGTTTAAATTATTATGTCATGAATTCCTATTTATTCACACTATGAATCAGATTCTACTTCACATGGTTTTCAAATAAAAATTTCATAATCAGATCAAAAAAAACCTATAAATATATTTTTTCATAACCACCATGTATGTAGAACACTTCATATTTTGTGACAAGGTACAGAACTCAAGAACATGTCTATCCTCACATATATTTGAATAATAATAGACCACACATGGTGTTGGATCATTATTATCCACATGTAAACATTTCCCCTAAAATGTTTACTGTTAATGTGTGGTGTCTAGAGTTTTTTAGTTTTAGAGAAATGGTATTCATCTTAACCAATGAATATTTCACTTTGTAAAAAATACAAAAACAAATTCAATGATTTTAGATATTATCAATCTTTCATAGTGACCACACCTATCACTTCAACATATCCATCGTTTTCTCTCTTTTTGAGGAAAACATTTATTTGCATCTTCATTATAAATATCCCAAAATGGAAGAAAATTACCAATTATTTAAGGATATTAAATAACACTAATCATTAATCATATCTAATTTTCATCACAATTATATAAATTTTCATGAATATAATTTCATGTGGCATTCTCAAATTCAGTCCTAATATTCTAAATTTAATCATATTTGGTATTTAAAAATTTTACTAGATATATTTTTCTTAATTAATTCATCATTTGAAAAATTTTCATAACCATTATTTAAAAACTCATATTACTCAAATGACATTTATATAGATACATATTTCTTTTATGTTGAAAATAGAATCATTATGTAACCATCACAATGGTATTTTACAATTAAATACCCTATTAAATTTTATTGTTATTGTTAAAAAGTTGATAAACTGCCATTACTTAGAACTTTGTTTTTCCTCATTTATATTACATAGGTCCAAAATTAGCTTTACATAGAATATTTAATTTTAAATTTACCTTTTCATAGTTACTAGTTTTTCAAATGACTTATACATTGAAAATTTATTTCTTTTATAGAGGTCTTCATAATCCTCATTAAAGCTTATATATATAATTCATATTTTTATTAACATTATGAACCTCATTGTATTTATATATGAAAATTATTATCTAGTGAACTAAATTTAAATAAAAAATATTGACCCTTACATTACCTTTAAACAACTATAATTGTACCTTTATATAGATACAAAATATTAGTAATAACTTAAAAAAAGGACATAAGGACATAATTACCTTTACATGGCCAATGATAACTAGTGATAACATAACATTTGAAATTGAATTTGATGATTATCATTATATAGAAAAATATAATTATACATATTAATTAAAGACTCCCTCAAATGACCAAATAAATTTTATAATATGTATCCATGTATTCTAAAATTCTCAAAACCCTTTTCTAGATTAATTAACACAAACATTAGTATTATTCAAGAACAACATGGCATGAATATATTATCCATTACTTCACCTCATCTATGATTCAATATATCCAATTTAAAAATATGAAATAAAATCTTATTATTGTTTCACACAACAACATATAGTTCACCACACCCATTGTAGATATTTATTGTAGCTCTACTAGCACTTGGTATATTCCCATGAAGAACAGTTCAATAATCATAAAAATTTATGTATTGGTAATCTAATTTTCCTAAACAATAACATAATTTTATTTAAATTATATATATGATGGAAACACATCAACACAAACTAAAAATTTATAATTCACATATTTATATCCATAAAAACACATTTTTTAGAAATACATCTTAACACAAGAAACCTAAAAAATTAACGAGTATATGTATAAAACATTAGTAGTTATATGAGTTATATTTTAATATGACTAATAAACATTAATTTTATTAATTAAATAATATATATATATATTTAAATTATGTACATTTTAAATGAATAAATAATTTAAAATAATTTTATATAAATACCTGATATATATATATATATGAATTCAGATGGTAAAATATGAAATACCTTAAATTACAATGTTGTTAGTTACACTATAGTGTGATAACCTTCCCTGATAATGATAATACAATATATATATACATAACTACATAGTTATTTATAATTTTGTTTTATTGGGAATGAAGTATTTAAAAACAATTCATATAAATATGATAGGATAATGTTCTCTTTATTGATGATTCTATGGTTGATCCATTAGTTATGAAATGTGGTATTTTTTTTCAATTTATTTTTTTGTACCATTGATTTACTTTGTTTTATTTATTGAATTAGTGAAAATTGATAAAGGGGATCATTGTGTGTTGATAAGGAGAAAACTATTGATGTCTCTAATAGGTAATGACTAGCTATAACATTCATATCTTTCTTCACCATCATCCTGAATAATACCAGGAGCTATGTACTTCATGCAAAAAACACCAAATTTGAATGGATGACAACCATCAAAATGAAGAAATATTATAAGTGGGGTTACAATCCCATCCATTGGAGTTAACAATTAAAAAATGTTTAATGAATCATCTAGGAAACAATAATTATAATATAACAGTATCATAATATTGGAAACCCTATGAAATGTGAAACAAAACTAAATATAAACATAATTTAATATCAAAATGATATACAAGACAAGTCATAAAAGTAATAAAACAAAAATAAGTTTTATAATTGGATGATCATATATAAAAGTAACAATGAGAAGATAAATTTATGGGAGACATCTGCAAAACTAGTCCTCTGTGCTCGCTCAAAAATATCTACAATCATTGACTTATCCACTATAATCCAATTTCAAATGTATTAATGTCATTTACAGTACATTATTAGTGAAATTGAAAGTATTGTTAAGTATAAAATCACCCAAACGTGGAATAAGTAATAGAGAGTAGGCCACCACCAATAGTGCCTCCAACAATTCTACTAATTATATTTCCATTGTTGATATAAATTAACGATATATAATAAATACATAAACCATCACACAATAGATAAATCACATTTAAAAATATTAATATACTTAAATTGGATTTTTAAATTATGGTATGATAAACTCATGGTCTAGACACATAGTGGGGACTAATAATATACCACAACATGTATAATATATATGGAGAATATGTTTTCAGAAATTATAGTCCACATGTTAATGATGTACGAAATTCCAAAACCATCCTACTTAATTAGCCACCAATAATCAACATTTAGATACAAATGATAAATTTCTTATTTAATGAGGAATCCCCAATCTCATATAGTATATACATAGTGAGTAACCATGATTAGGTACATAATATAACTCTTCTTCTTATACCGGGTGGATATAATTCCATCAAGACCTATTGAATAGTTAGATGATATTCCATTGAAATTACACTTCTTGTGGATGAAATATAACTATCATAATTATACTTGTGGAAAATAAAATAGAAAAATATTTATGTGTGTAAAATGAAACTTAAATACCATTGTCTAAGTTGATGATTTACAATTCGTACCACACATAATTGGTCAATACCACATATTCTTCAATTAATTATTTGAAATTTTACCATGACAATATATATGTAAGTGGATTATGTACCAGTATGGGAATTCTTATATTATGTTTATAATACACAAATAAAAAAATCAGGTGAATGATATTCCACTAATTTGAAATATTCAATTTTTCACAGTTAATTCTTTTAATAAAATCCTTGGTGAATGGATAATCACTAAACCTATTTTTTTGGATGAATTACCCTGACATGACATGGGTGAATAAGACACAACCATGAATCATCTATGAGTGGAAATGATTCCGCCAAAATGGAAAAAAATTATCAATAATAATTTGACATTAAAATATAATATAATATTTTAACCATTATAAACACAACTATGATTGTGTTATTTAACTATCAACACATTTCAATAAATTGTTACAATTCCCCCTCATCTCTATCATAGTAGGTTCTAAAGATATTTCATTATAATTAAGTCAGTTAGATAACTATGAAGTCTGAAAATTTAATCTCCCATCTATAATAACTTATATCAAGACCACAAATATTGTTTTATATTTCATATAACATGATAATTGGTCATCTGTTACTAATTGTATCATCACACACCTAAATTGGACCACTCGAACTCTTCCCATGTTCCACTCGTGAAATATAAATATATGGAGAATGATTTAATTTATTTTCAGTGAATACTAAATAATTTGTTGTTTACCATATTTCATATGTCCATGCATCAGTTGTTAAACCATTTAGAAAATTAAAGCTCCACCAACCTGAGTCTAACAAATCCATACTCATCAAATATCATTGACAAATTCAACAATTAATGTAAAAAATAAGATAACCTAAACCCATCACACCTACACACTAAATTATATTCTGTTAATTATTTTTGGTGAAATAGGCATATATAAAAATAATATGGGGAAGTGGAGTTGTAGAGTGATATATCGAAAATAAAAAATGTGAGGGACTATATATTAAAGCCCAATAATGGGAAGTCCACTAACTGGAGAATTAGATTGGTAGGGAGGGGAAAATCAAGGTTCTGTTTTCTAATGTGATAAAGTGAGGAAAACAATAATTTTATAAAAATTAAAATTAAATAATTAAATTTTTTAGATGAAATGTAAGAACGAACCCACCGAGTACCCCGCATCCAACCATTGGTAAGCTAGTGGGAACTAGGTACTTGATCCTGAATAAAAATCCACCTAATGGCTATCATAAACAAACTAAATATTCTTCATCATCAACCTTGTACAAGGAATTATACTACTGGGTACATAGTGACACATGTCAAAGGAGAAAAGTTTTTCCACTAACCCTATTTTTAACAACCAAACCTAGAGTCACATCCAACAACTAAAACATCCATAATTATTTGAAATGATTATTTTCAATATTAAATTAGATTAATATTTTAACTCATATAAATGTTGTGTGTTATAACATTACAACTATATATTATCTCGTCCTCAACATTCATCGACAATAATGAAGAAAACTCGTCGATGAAAAGGAACATCCACAAAGCTTGTATATTAAAAAGATGATACCATGTTTCCTATTGGATACACGTGTTCATTCATTTAAACCAAATTATTATGACTCTCTCCCAAAATAGATTCTTTTTTTAATATAATATATTAATTTTTTAACCATCAAATGATATTTCCATATCAATCTAAACATCATAAATTATGATCATGTCAGAAGGGTATGAGTGTATCCTCCAAAGATTCTATAAATGAAAGACATAATGTAGTATAATATATATAAGAAATTCATAATTGATATTCCACTATATAGATTATATCAACAACCTCGAATGGAAAAGGTAAATTTTTCACTAATTTCCCATCGTTGTAATTTTTCATGTTTTCAATCCAAGGTGACACTCAATGGAATAACAAATCTATATCCATGATCTCTAATGAATGACATTCCATGTGAAAATATGATCTCTTATAAAGTTGTACAAATATAAAAAACATTTTGATTTGCTATATAATATCTAATTATTCTTACATGAGACTAACTTAAAAAATAAATTTCTCCCTAAACCCTTACAATAAGAAGTTGATTAGCATGACCTACTATACAACACCTAAAAATGAACCATCTAAATCAATTATTGATGATATTTTTTTGGAAAACTCTATATTCACATGATGGGACTATCATTTTTTATTTATAATGTGTCCTCAATTGTATTAAATTTCATATCAATGTATCCAATTATTTTTTCATGATGTTACTCTACATTGTTTTTTAAAGATAACCTTATTTAATTTTAAGCACAACATTAAATTTTAAGGATTAAAACCCACTCACATGTTGTAATGATTTTTTAGGTTCTTTATAATGGAAGGCTGTCATTTGAACAATTCTTGTGATCTTTTTGGTTACTAAATATTCAAGATGATAAGATTTAATGCTAATATTCCACTTTTGGGGAGAGATATTTCCTACTTCGTAAATATCACATATATTTTATATATGTTAATGAATTATTCCTTGTAATATTATTACAATTAATTATCTCCATGATCCCAAGGGACAAAAATTATTCATTAATGTGATCATCTATTTGTATATAGGTTTCTCCATCTCCCTTGAATCTATGATTGTCATATAGTTGGTAACTTGAAAATTTAGCTATATACATTTAAGAGTGATGGTGGTGTAATGATGGTTCAATCAGAACTTTGAGAGTGTATTCCCCTGTATTTATTTGATTTTATTAGAAACCCCATACATTGCTGATTTTTAACTAGACAAACTATACTAATTAATGTAATTTGAAAATCAACAATGTTTCCCCTTTTAATTTCATGTATAATTCATCAATTGACATGCCTTTTTAGGTAATGCCCAAAAGGAATTTTGATTTTCCTTTTAAGGTTATAAATCTAGGACCTATGTAATTGTGTCCTAAGAATCCTAATTTTTTTTAAAAAAAATTGTTTGAGTTAAACATCATATTGTACTGTGACATGATTAGTATATAATGTTGAATATCATGTGGTAAGAAGTTATTTTCCATGAAAGTGGTGATAAAAATGGCTATAGAGGGGCTTATGCACTGTAATCCATTTCATTTTCATTTATTTGGTTTATAAAAAACAAGATAAATTATTAAAATTCTCTAAAAAAATATATATCCCATTAATGTGACACGAATCCCTTGCACTACAACAAAATTTGTATACAGAGGCAGGTTTTTTCATTTAAAGGCAGTTTAAACCACTGCAAAATCACTCTATGACAGTTTTGGAAAACCACTTCTAAATTGTGTGTCACGAAATAATTTGTGGCATTTTGTAGTGGTGGTATAAACATTCACTAAATCATTTTAATTTTTTTTAATTTTTAAATTTTTTATTTCTTTACTTTTTTATATTAGTAATTTATTTATTTATTTATTTCATCATTTATTTATTAATTACTTTTTTAATTAATTAATTTTTTATTTCTATAATTTATTTATTATTTAAGTGGTTTATTTGTTTGTTTTTTTGTTTGTTTATTCATTTTCATAATTTATTTATTTATTTATTTATTATTACCACACACATGCCCATATTTATGCACAAGCCCAAGCACATGTTCATTAACATGCCCATGCCATATATATAAGTTCTGCATTGGGTGATATTTGAACCACTTACAGCTTGCTTATTCTCCAAAGACTTTACCACTGTATCAGGCTCTTCATGTGGTCAATAAATCGAATTTTATTTACTTATATATATATATTAATTGAAAAACAATTAATACATAAAAAATAGATACAAACTAAATAATTATTAATCAATAATGAATAATGAATAATCAATAGTTAATAATTAATAATTAATAATATATAATATATAATATATAATATAGAAGTTATAACAAAAAATATATAACACACAATATATAATACATAATATATAATACTTAATTTATAATACATAATACATAATACATAATATAGAATATAGAATATAGAATATATAATATAGAATATATAATATATAATATATAAAATATAATATATAAAATATAATATATAAAATATAATATATAATATATAATATATAACATATAACATATAATATATATAATTAATGTATAAATAATAGAATTATTTAAAAAATAATTTAATTTATGATAAATAAATAACAAATTATAATAATTTGATAAGTAATAGATAAATTAATCAATCAATCAATAATAACAAATAAATTATCTATAATAAATAATAAATAATAAAAATAAATAAAAAGTAATACATAATTAATAAAGAATTATTATTTATTATTTATTACTAATAATTAATAATTGATCATTTATAATTAATAATTATTAAATAACAAATTATTTTAAAAAAATTATAAATAATTAATGAATAATTATTAAATAATTAATAAATAATAAATGAATAATAAATTAATAATAAATTAATATTTCGTAAATTAAAACTAAATAAATAACAAATAAAATAATAAATTATAAATAATAAATAATAAATTATAAATTATAAATAATAAATAAGAAGTAATAAATAATAAATAATAAAGAATAAATAATAAATAATAAATAATAAATAATAAATAAATAACATAAAGATACATAACTACAAAAATATGTATATAATAAAATAGTGAAATAATAATTAATTAATTAATAATAATTAATAATAACGACTAATTAATATTTAATAATTATATAATTAATAATTAATAATTAATAATTATTATTTTAATATTATTATTTTTATATGAAATATGAAATATTTAGTATTTAATAAATAATTAATAATTATTTAATAATTAATTAATAAATAATCAATAAATAATAAATAAATTATAAATTATAAATAAATTATAATTGAATAATGTACTAATAAAAAATTAATATTTTGTAAATTAAAAATAATGAATAAATAATAATTAATAAAGAATAAAAAGTAAAAAGTAAAAAATAAAAAATAAGAAATGAATAATGAATAATAAATAAATCAATACATATATAAATAAATAAATAAATAAATAAATAATAACTAATTATTAATTAATAATAACTAATAAATAATAATTTACAATTTATAATTAATTAATAAAAATTAACAAAAAATAATTAATATTTATTTAATATTTATTTAATAACTAATAAATAAATTTTAAATAAATAAATAAATAATTAATTAATTAACAAATAATGAATAATTAATTATTAATTATTAAATAAATTAAAAATAAATTTATAATTAATTTGTACATAATAAATTAATAATAAATAAACAAAAAATCAAATAAAAAATAACTGTCAAATAAATAATAAAGAATTTATTAATAATTAAATAAATATTAAATATTTAAATAAATAAAATCAAATATATCATAAAAAATTAAGTACCTCAAATGACCCTAAAAGAACTGAAATAACAAAAAAATATGATTCGAGACTCATTTTCTAGTGCCATAACTAGTCAAATCGATGATTTTGAAATGATCTTCAATGTGATATGTGGTACAGGCCGAACAGACACTTGTATCGTATGTTATAAGAGTTTTAATTTCAATAAATCGGTCTCTACAACTAAAACCTCTATTTTAGAGTCCTTCTGGGTCTTTCTGGCAGAATGAAAAGAGGTAAAAAACTCAAGTAAGGTGTATAAAAACTATGTGTCTTAGAGCTCGTCACATGCTTCGATACGATATGTGGTACAACACAAATGGACACCCGAATTAAAAGATATGGCCGTTTGAAGTTCAAGAACAATTTTTATCTTTTGAATTTGGAATATATTTTTTCTTTTGATTATCACATGATTTAAATCTCAATTGGTTTTTTCTAATTTGATAAAATTATAATTGACTAGTTGTAGAGCTCAAATAGACTAAAAGATCAGAAGTTATGGTCATTTGATGTCGAAGTATGTTCTTCTACTTATTGATGACTTGATTTCAGTTTAAAAAAATAATTAACTAATAATTATAAATATTAATTAATTAGCACATTATAAATATATATAATTATAAATAATAAACTATATTGGATTTTAAATAATAATAAATAATGAATAATGAATAATTAGTAATTAATTTTGTTTAATTTTCTTCCACTTTTTTCATTACTATTGCAGCAGTTTTCCCAAAAAACCATCGTTAAAAAAATTAAATTTTTTTAGATGATATTTTTTAAAAATATTAAAAAAATGTGAAAAAAATATTAGAGGCAGTTTTTTCGTGGCTGTTTCAAAAACCACCATTATTTTTTTGATTGAAAAAAATTTAGAGGCAGTTTTTAAAACCGTCACGAAAAAAGTGTCGCTAAAACAATATTTTCTTATAGTGAAGGAATGTGAATAGTTGAGGAGAAATTGACTAATAGAAAACATATCATAGTATGTATTGGTAAATTATATGTATTTTTTCACTTAGTAATTATAAGATCAATTAATATATAAAATCGAGTAATTAGATGGTTGTTTCACATGGATATCCCATATCGTTGGATGTATACCTTATTTTTGTTGATAAAAGTATTGAAAAGGATGCATGAATTCATAGGGAATATGGGCCAACGTGGAAGAGGTACTCATATAGAACATGTTAATATGAGGAACTATTTAGGTCTTAATCAAGCAATCCCACCCATGCCTTTCCATGTTACTAACTTTAGTGAATGTGTGAATTGCTGCAAAAAACACCATATAGGGGGAACAAAGATATACCCCTTGATCATTGAGTAGCGGAAAGGGGTCAACATAGTGAATGTGTTACTAAATTACTATATATGTGTTAGCAAGGATGGGTATAATGTTTAAGGGTAGGATCCACTAGTTTCATCATAGTAGAGAACCTCTTTATCAAGGGAACACATGATTGTTATTACTATCAGGGTGCTATAAATCAGTGAAAAAAATCTACGATTAAAACATTTTAATGTGAATACACGATTTAACGTTAGTAAATATATATAAATAGAAATTTTAATTATATCATATGATTTTAGAGGGAACTGGGATAATAGATTATATATAATGGATAAAAGAAAAATGGAATCAAGGTATGAGGGACTGGGTGAGGTCTTTGCAAATATAAGGGACATGGGAAAAAAAATGCTTAGCCATAGATCTTTAAGGCATAATACACCATAGTAAACTAGTTAAGTGAATTTTATATTTAGTTAGAATAACTATTAATTATTCTACATAGCTTATATTTGGGGAAACATCACCCCAGTATACAAGAGGAAAATGTTTTCATTCCTACATAAGGATAAAGAGAAACATCAATGTATGATGAACTATGGTTAAGTGTTTCCCCAATACGTGGTATGTATAAATATCTCATCACTAAGGGATAAAGTATATTGTATACCTAACATGGGGTAGGTAAAAATGAAACACACATTTGGGGTGAGGGGAACTATCCTTCTTGTATTATGTAGGGGATGATTTGATCTATTATTGGTTAGGGAAAAGTTTCACCCTAGTTGGGAGAAGGGTGATGTGTATCATTAATTACATTTCTCCATGAATAATGAAGGTTTTTAGTGACCTAGAATATCATCTATGATGGATTTCATTAATATAAGATTAGATAACTAGGTGTGTTCATGAAAAATAATAATGAGTTAAAACATTAGGTAACTAAATTCCATTGCATTTTTTTATTTCCATTGGTACCATTGTCATTTAATGTCATGTAAATTAAAATGGTTGAATTGGGAAAGTAAATAGTATTTTTAGAACATTTTAGTTTCTCAATTCATCATTTTTATGACCCAAAAAGGGCTTAATGGGGGCCGATTTATAGAAAAATATGTGTAGAACGATAGACAATGAGTGCCTGTGTAGAGATATTTATATATGTACGACTATGTGGAACAATAGAATACATTTGTGGGTATGTATTTAATTTTCATGGTTTGTTCATGTTAACAGGTGAACTCATCTAGTTATACCTAAGATTGGGTTCATTGTGAACAATAAGATCTATTTTATTGGTCTGACTATGGTGATTAAGATTACCAAATCACCCATAATGGTTTACATATCATAGGAATTTTATTTTACATTCAGATATTTCTACCCCTAAAAGTGGGGGTTCTAATAAATTTACCCCTCATAGTTGCATCTAATTTGTAATATATGGATATAATTCATATAAAAACATTACTCTATAATGAATGTTTAATGAACATAACATCACATGATTTGGTATGGAATGGGTTTCAGGATCTTTTCATTATAAACAACTTTTATACTACTAGATGAGTATTTAGTGCATATGAACAATCATGAGGTTTTTGTTAAGGCCTAGGCTTGAGATACTTACTTCTAAATATATATTGGGGGACCACATCACTTTTGTAAATCCTTTTTGCCTTAAATATTCTATCTCACATAAACAAACTCTCGCTATATATACAATTTAAGTGCATAACCACATTTTTCAGAATTTTATTATAAATATTTGATAGGAATGATATGATATGTGAATGTCCCATACATAGATGATGTTACCTACGAACTTTTTTAGTTGAAGAACTCGAGAAAAACATTTCCTTCTAATATATTTATCTTAGTGATTCTCACTCTTTTATTAAATCATATTTCCAATTTTTTTCATTTCCATCACATTTTATTTATTCAACTAAATAGGATGAATTACTTTTCATATGAAAATGATATAATGTACAAAAATAATTTTTTTTAATAAGATTATAACTGTTATAATTTATGGATGATTAAGTGCATTTAACCTAGTTCACAACATTATATCGAATCATACCATCAAAAAATTACATGGCTCGTTAGCCTTGAATTCATAAAAACATACTTTTGGAAAGGAATAATTTTTATAGATTTTTTCTTCATTCTGATTCGTCTATCCTAAAAATAATCACATTCAATTTTTCCATATGAATATTATTATTTGGCTTTATAATTTTGGATAACATCTCCTTTGATGAATACTCATTCATGAAGATAGCCATGTGACACCATCTTTCAATAGTTCCTGATTTAAAAATAATGATTGATGATATTAAGTTGTTCCCAAATGAAAATAAATAATCATTATAGATATATTAAAAATTATGGATCATTCAAAAGGTACATTACCCTGTCGGAAATTTCTCAAACGTGTGGTAATATTAAAATTTAGTTAAAAAGTGTTTAATCATATAAGACGATTTATTAGAGATACTTGGATTCAAGGTTATTTTTAGACATCATAAATAGTACTTATTCATCGCCCTGACCTAATCATATAGACAATTAATTGATGGTTCCACAAAACCAAAAAATTCTATCAACATCATAGATATGTTGGTATATGTCTTTGAGGCAATCAAAAGATAATGAGAGTCTATAGTCTTGGTGAAATGCATGAAAAGTATCTCCCCTACCCCCACTATTATTATAGAGATAAAATCAGATGTACCATGTCACTAGTAAGGGATATAATAAGGATGGATGATTAATCATATAAGAGGTAAATTCACCAATATCTTAATATTATTTTTAGTGTGTATATCAAAATGATTCTACAACCCCATGGACCATGAATGAGTTAAAGGAGACTGAGGAAATGTAAAACATACTATTCAATTGGGATTAAAAATTCATATATTTCCATTCCTGACCAAAGTCATTTCTTTAAATGGTTATCATAAAAATATTAAATCTGGGATCATATTTTATGTTAATAGGCTATCTTGAGATATTCTAGATATGGTGATATCTACCGGTTTGGGACACTCAGACCGTGCTGAGGGAAACTACCGTTATAATATATTCAATAAATTACAAATTGGTATATGTTAGTATTTCCATAAAATGTTGTATATTATTTATCAAATGTGTGACTAGTTCAATATGGTGTTTTTTATAAAAACTATAAACCAATCTAATATCTACAGTTCGAGATTATTAGAACACCTGAAAAAATAGTTTCCAAGGAACAAAATAATGGCCCCTAAATTCACAGAAAAACCCATATTGTATTAAATTTTGTGTTTATGAAAAGAAAATATGATTGGTAATTCTCTAGATCAAATAATATGAGAGTATTGAAAATTTGTGTTTAACCCAATGAGGCTTTATTCTCCACAGAAGTTGTTAGTATCCATGGTCCAAAAGATGCCCATTTATACTGAATCATTCTACGAGATTGAGAACATATAGATATAACTAAATATTTTTCTATCAATATTCTTTAAATACTATCCTAGTTTGGTAAATAATTATTGTTCATATAAAATAGGTGTCTCTTTTTCTTCATTGAAGTCCATTTCATGAAACAACCAATGATCATCCTTAAACATTGGATGATTCTAACATGAATGTACATTAATTATTTTATAACATTTTTTCTCTAAAAATATCAATTTTTCCCATAATGTATTCTCAATCACAGATTGTACATTAATAATGTGCAGTTCTTAAAATAATTACTCGATGAACATGTGATCCCTATTATGGGAATGCGAGTTTGTCTAATAGGTAACATAGTTGATTGAAAAAGTAGTCAAGAAGAGTTCCATAACAAAATAAATGAAGACATTAATTCTAGAAAATAATATCGTGGATTAAGTTCACTTGTTCTATATTCCAATTTTTCCTTAGAAATTTATGGATTCCCTTTTTTCTAAAAATACCTATATCCAACTCGTCTGGAAACCTTGTTCTTAATTATATTTTCAATCACATAATTTCAAGCCACATTAACCCCATCCTAGAGTATATTCTATGTCCATATGATGAACCAAATCATGGTAAAAAATAATTCTACATGAACTGGATAATACATGAATCTTCATATGAAAACATTTAATCACTAATCATAATGAATACAGGTATGTAGATGGAATGTAAAAAATATATCAACTATATGTTCATGGGTATAGGGTAGAAAGACTCATACACAATAAAATATAAGCTAAAATTCATTAAATCATAGATTCATGAGAGAAATTCATAATTAATGGTAGATATATCCAGTCCATTGAAATCATAAATCACTAAATGGAATCTATTAAAAATTACACATATTAATATATGATATAAGGAATCGAAGCATCATGACATAGATATTTAGCGGTAACTCTATTAATATTGATTGAACAACAAAAGTTTAACATATTAATAATTAATGTATATTTTTCATAATTTCAATCGATCTCGAGGCCACCATGTAGAATATTTAATAACTAGTCACAATGTCTCTAATGTTAGAAGATAAAAAATATGATGGGGCCACCCCATCTAAAGATAAAGTTATATAGAGAATAATAATGACTGGTATGGAAATTTTTTGGTGGAAGAGTGTGGTAGATCACACATATCTTGGTTGGATAGGGAAATTTATTGTACTGTATCCCTTGATACAGATTCACTAGGATATTCATGGACCAAGACTCACATTCCCAAATTTAAAAGGTATGTGTCTAGTAAATACCTCGATGATGATAATGAAACATTCATTCAAATGAGTGGATGGGGTGTTGGAAATACCCAACAAAGTGGTCATTTCCATGCCTTGCAGTCCATCATAGATTTAATACCTTATAATAAATCATGTCCCTAATTTCATATCAATGTGAGATTAAATATTTACCTAATTAATATTCTTGGAAGGGTTCATACCCTTAGTGGGAGAGGATAAGCCTTTTATTCTTATTTATATTTTTTATTTCATTGTATATACCTTTAAAATTTAGGTACATTAGGGATTATTATGCACTTAACATATGAAAGAATTAATGGAAAATAGTTTAGATCTCTATTGGGAGGTTGTTTTATATTCATTATCTTAGATTATGAGGGTGTCTTATGCATATCATATATGGCATATTTCACTCTTCGCATATGGAATATAGTTATTGTCACACTAGGTATCAAAGTATTATCAAATAATCTAGGCTATTGTCACTACCAATGACTATCAATTCAGATAAGGTAGTAAAAAATCATTTTAATATATATTACATGTCAAAATATAAATTTTGTCATGTATAATATCTCACATGCCACATTGGAGAAAAATGAACCATGATTTTTTTCATTAAGATAAATAAAGAAAATGTAATTTATTAGTTTACTTGATGATAATAAATAGAGGAAACTATAATGTGTAATATATGATGAATGAAAAATAGTAGTCAATTTTAATATTAAAGAAATGATTGTATTAAATTTCTTTGGTTAATCCAAAATTAAGAACATTTTCTTCTTAAACACAATTTTTCATAAAATTTTCATTTAATTCCCTATAAATTTTACTGAGAAAAAATAATATAGCAAAAACAATTATGATCTAATAAATGTTTTGTTTGAAAAATATATTAAGACTGAAAAATTAAAAATTTAAAAGAAATAAGATTACTAAAATTAAATGTTTGACTTTCATTTCACTATAAAAATAGTTATCGTTATATTTTATATTTCAAATAAATAGTTAAAGTAGTAAATTTTAAATTTTGATTTTGAAAAAGTGACCATATTTGTTAGATTATCATAAATGTACTATATTGGGATTATTTTTAAAAAAGTTTCATTACAGAATAATTTAAGGGTGAATTGTGAAAAACAATGTTTTTTTAATTACAATGACTTTTAAGGCTTCCTTATGATAATATAATTCCAAAAAATTTAAAAAAAAAACTTCATAAAAAATATATATAACTAAAATTAATAATATAAAATTAATTGATTTATTTAAATACGTATATTATATATTTTATGTTTTATGATTTATTTTTACCTAAAACCATTTTACTGTGATATTTATTTATTTTATTTTTATTATTTTTTAACACATTCTTAAATTGTATCTAAACAAATGGGATTCATATTTGGAAAATAATGGTCCAAATTATGTATTATGATCTTTATATTTTCAACATATAAATATTTTACCTAGTGAAAAATTATTTATAATTTTAAATTTAATATGATAAATGTGTTAGGTCCAAGTGAAAAATCCACAAAACATGTTGTAAACAAGACAAAAAATGAGTGGTTGATTGATATATAAATTTACATCATCCTCAATTATTTATTTTCCTCTTTTAGAACTATATAACATGAATATTGTTCCTCTTGTTATAAAAATGACACTCTTCTCATGTATAGAATGGGAAATTCTCCACCACTTTTATCCTCACACCATAAGCCCATTAGTGTAACCAAAATCCAATAAAATACATCTTTGAGACTCCTCTTCACATCTTATAGAATTTTGTTGTTTTTAAACACCACCCCTCATATAATTAATCTAATTTTCAATGGAGTTATTCAAATTAATGAGGTACAATTAAAAAAACACCACTTTCCACTTCTTTTTCATTATGTCTTAATTTTACATCACATAATATATTTTATAATAATAAAAAATATATAATGGTCATCATCATTATTATTAATTATTATATTATTTTAATTATTATTATTTACATTCCCCATTATCCTTAGACAAAGAAACTTGTGGACCACGCGTTCAAGAAGACTACTTCATCTAGAGATGATTTATTTTATTTTCATGAGCACCACAATTGATTGACTATAAAGTTTTATATAAAAAATAAAATTATTTTTATGTCACCATTTATATTTTGGAATTATTATATAAATATTAATGTAAATATTAATATTCTAACATTTATTCTAAAAAATTGTTTATATATGCTAATCATTGAATATATCTTCCCAAATCAAGACCAAAACTCTCATGGAATAAAATAGACATAATAAATAAAAATAAATAATATATTCTAGTACCTTGGATAATATTGGAATGATAAGCATGATTATAAAAAAATATAATCAACATCAAAATTTTAATTATTTCATGATATATTAAAAATCGATGACATTTACTAATGAATATAAACATTATTTTTCTAATAATTGAATAATATATTATTACAAATGAATATTATATAGGGAAATGTATATAATATTAATATTGACTATAATCATCTCCAAGTTATTTATTTTTCTTTATGCCCATATTTATTATTTTTTCCAATGCATTCCATTCTTGTTTTTTTATTCGAATATGTATTATTTTCATTGATAGTAAAATTACTCTTGACCTATTTACAAATAAAAATTTTATCAAATTTTTTATTAGGGAGATATAAATGAATATATTCCTAATATTTATTTTTTTCACTTTCTTGAATAATCATTTTATCTCAACTGTATATTTCATTTTAATAAAAATCATAAAATTTCAAGGAACCATTATTTAAATATTTTTTCAAAAATATATTTAAAAAATAATTTCTATTTTTTAGGAAAATATTATTATTGAATTAAATACTTATCAGTTTCTTCATGTCCTAACCTAATGGTTCTAGAATAGAAAAACCCCAAGACCGCCTACATTGGATAGTGGTAGGCGATAAGCATTGAACGACATAACAAATATTAGGGTCATTTTACTAATGTACCTATATGGTAACACCTCAAAAAATTTATGCTAAAGTGAATTAGAATAATAAAAAAATATGTCAAATATAATGAATGAACCATGCATGTAAAACATCTATGTATTACATGTGTATTATCATTAAACTAAAATTTAAAAGGAGAAAAATACATGCCTAATAATACGGGCCTACCAAACTGAAAAAATGTAAATTTTAATGCTATGACAACCCATCACTTAATCCCCATGATCCAACCACCATACACAATCAAATGTACCACGTATCCCTATGATAAACTATAATCACCACAAACCATTTTTTCATATGTACATGTTATGATACATTTTGGTAAATACTATGCATGAGTGAGTATATAAATACGGAGTAACATGCCCTTGAATGATGATGTGGGAGTAATAAGGGACATTAAATGAAAATATATCTCAACAAAAATAATGAGAGTAAGAAAATAAAATGACATGGATATATATATATATAATAATACATATCAGAATAATCCGAGACAAGTGATAATGGATATATCAATCTGACATCCTAGCATAGGAAATAGTTTCATTAGTTCCTAGTGGTTCATTAATGATTCCTAGAAAATCACACATTTTTTTGATGACATATAAAAGTAAACCCACACATCACCACTATGTCACAGAGTCGAGGGGCCATAATATCTTGGTAGAGGGTCCATTCCCTTAAATAATATGGGGGTGTCACTTAGTAGATAGCTAGAGGACCCATACTCTATCCCAATAAGAGGGGCCAACTCAATAGATTGATAGATGATTCATGCCATTTACCAAACGGAGGGTGCCACTCTAGTAATCAAAAGAGTACCCATGCCCCACTCAGTGGGAGGGTGCCACTCTGATAGTAGATGGATGACCAATACCCTACTGTGAAGGTGGGTGAAACTCTAGTGGATGAGGACCCATACCCTGAAACCAAAGGATGTGGCCACTAAGATAGTACATAGAGGAACCATGAATTTCCCTACACGAGGGATCCATTCTAGTCGTTGATCAAGGTACCATTCCTTACTATTTAGGATGGTTCCACATTGATCACCTAAATGATCCATCCCGACCAAAACCATCATCAAGCATTGCCCAAATAAATTTCATGACTATAATATATTGCATCATATCCCAAAAGACACTACAAATTACACTATTTTGTTCTATATGAGAAAAAATCTAGAAAAAATACTCATATCCCAAAATCGGAGCCAAAATGAAGGAGATATGAGAGGTATACATTTCCTAAAAAAGAATGTATGGGTACATGGTGTGTAAGGGGACCCACATGACATATGGTCCATCACATCAACAATGTTGTTTCTTTGCTGTTACTTGGATCATTCGCCATATAGTCTTACATGGAATTCCTTAGCCACTAATGTTACTATACATGCCTCTAGTTGTGTTAGTGTAACCATTCCAATTTTTGTGTACACTAGTAGATGGTTTGTCCTGCCGCAATGGGCCTTTTATATGTGCCATGCCACCTGAACAATCTTGTAGGGGAAGATCACATATCATATGACCATTAACCATTCCAAAACTGAAATTCTACAGCTATAGGGGTACTACCTGGTGTGTGTTCCTCCTAGTAGACACCATGTAGTCATGTTTTTCCCTGAAATTCCAAATTTAATATGTAATCCCATATGTGCACACACATCCGAGAATCTCTCCACATGGCTACCCACAATCTTTGTGAAAGAATTTGTTCTCCCTTTCCAATCATTTGTTTTATGAAAAATGGATTTCCATTTCCCCGTTAGAAAGTCGTATGCCTTGTCATCACCCGTAGTACCTTACTAAATATCCCAATGCATAGCAAAATCACCCATATCTCAAAATTCCTCCAAATCCATTATTGTTTCACAAATATTTTCATCAAATGTGAATCCATTATGAATTCAGTGTTCGTATATGGCTTGATCCTGCATGGAAATGTCTAACCGAGACCTCGTAGACCAATAAATGACGAATGGGAAGAAAAAAGGGGAAGAAGAACAAGAAACATATGTGAACAAATCATTGGAAAAGTGTTCCAATCCAAAAAATACAAAGTTCGATGTTTGAGGGTGTGAAAACAGAAAAAAAAAATTAAAAATAGTTTACAGTCTCACGAAAATGCTCACATTGAAAGAAGATCAAAGAAATAATATTATCATGCACAATATTTTAATAAAAAATTTAATAATTACATAAAATGATGAGTCCTACCCCAATTTTTATAGTTCACCGATGAAGTATGATATCACTAGAAAAAAGGTTTTTTTCGTTGTTACTTGATTCACCAGGATCCAATGTAACATTGTTATTTGATCTCAATCTGGTTATAATAAGTGGTGGAAATAACCTCTCCATGTTCCCAAGGTTATAGAGATAACCCTTTAAATCCTATATTACATATTTTAAATATAGGTAATTAGGGTATTAGTTGTTTAATTAATTAATTAAATTAATAAATTAATCAACTAAATGCACTCTCAAACAATAGTTTTATCTGAATGACTCCTATCGACTGAATTTCAGTCCTGATGAGGGTTAACTGTGGATTCCAAATTCATATGTGGTCACATATTTTTCATAAAAGAATATTTTTAAGAGTTATTACATTTTAATTTATTAATCATATGTGTGTGGTATAAAATATATGTGATAATATTATAAATTAAATTCTGGGAACACCAGAAATTAGAATCATGTGTCGTCTCAGTGCTTGGATCAGAAAGTATTTATATAATGATTTAAATGTATCCATGAAACGAAATATTATATATATTCTTTAACCATTCAATATTTTCATACATAAAAAGAAAAAAATAAATAAAAATTTTAGGATACTAAGAATGTATATTGCTCTCCCACTCCCAGGTTCTCTCTTGCATGCTCCCATACTGCCACAACACATGATCCCAGGGGATGGTCCCCCCACATGGGGTCCTATAATGATGATCCATAACCACCAACATGTTTTATAAAATGGTGGATCCATCATCGACGTCCAAATTTCCCATATTTATAATGTGTGTGGGTCATCGATATTTCTTTTGAGCTGGGAGACATAGAAGTCGCAGTGAACCCACTCCAACTGTGGGGGTAATGAAAGGTAGAAAAATAGCTCAACAATAGTCTACAAGATCATGAATGACCTAATAAATCATGTGGATAACATTCCTCTTTGTCTTAATCCTCATAATTCACTGTATGGGGAGAAACTTTGGTAAAGGTGGTATAACTATTCAAAATACAATGACCTATGATGTCGATATCTTTAAGATTTATGCCCGCTCTAGGCTTCCTTCATCCTCCCATTAATGAAGTAGAACTTCTATATTTTCTAATGTACCATCTTTTTTGGAAATAGAGATATCTTACCGATATCATTCCAACATATTATTAAGATTTATGGTCTCCCATATGAGGACTATATATGATCCATGCTAATAATATAGTTTTTTATATTATTTAATGAAAAGTATTCTAATGGTTAGTGATCTTCACAACTCTATCCATCATATAACATGAAATCCCTATATGTATAGTCCAACTCTGAGATTGTTCACTCATATTCCCATCTATGTAGGGTTTAATGGTTTTACTCATCTTCATATGGGTTCCAAATTCATACTAATAGCCTCCTGAAAACTGTGATATAAACCACACAATTGTTTTAGAGAAATATATTAGAGGTTCCCTATAAAGGTTAACAATATCCCATAAGTAAAATTACCACAAATATCCACATAATGTATGTCACATGTTGTAATGAAGTGCAATCAATTCATGAGTCAGTCAACTGCCACCCAAATATTTTCATGAAAAATTTGTATCCCTAGATGCCCCATATCAATGTCCATGTATATTCCATCCAATTTCCACTATGATATCTGAAGGGGGCAGCAAGAAACCTAACAGAATTTGGTGATCATATTTTACTTATTGACATGTGAGGTATTGTGTGATGAAATCAACCACACACCATATCATGCATTCCAACAAAAAATTCCACTAAATGTCTCTTCATATCTTCACCACACTTGGATGTAAAACCAAATGATTTCTGTGAACTTATATCATTACCTCATCATGGATCATGATAATTTCGATAAGAAAATTTTATTCCCTCCTTCAAAAACTACACTTGATGAATATCTGAAGAATATATGGTTTTCTAAGTTCTCATAGACCTTTTCTCCCAACTAAGACTCTCTCTCACGGTGATGGAGTGGATGATTAAACATAACCCACTCAAGAAAAGCTTCATCCTCCTAATCAATCAGTGTAACAACCAAGGTATATATAGAATAATAAATTTTTATTTCTATTATTATTAATGAATAAGATATTAATTTTATGTTAAAGGTGACTCTTTTTCCAATAGTGTACACTACACGTAACAACGGGTTTCTCCAAAATCATATGTTGAACATATTAATTGGTAATACAAAAAAATAATATAGTACCGATATAATTATTATAAATGGCAGTTAATGCCTAGCCTTTGGAATTTGGATACTGAATAATATCCACATAATTTTTGAAATATGGATTACACATGTTTTTTGAATATGTTTATATTTATTCAATAAAATTTAGAGGCTCAAAGTAAGATTGAATATGATTTTAAGCACGAAATACTCTATTATTTGTAAATGGTCCTTTTACCCCCTTTTAAAGGGTAGAATATTTAAAATCTAGCTATTCAAATATATATATATATATTAAAAAAATATAATTCTTATTTAGAAGAGGGACATCAAAATTTACTTTGGATGAAATTTTATAATTTTTTTGATAAAGCTCATTTTTAATAAATAGTGAAAAAAATTTCATTTTAATTCAAAACTGCCTTTTCATCAAATTTATTTGCAATGTAAAGTTGGCCTTTTAATTTTTTTTAAAGAATAAATATATTATGTATGAATAATTTAATACAATTTTGTTCATTTTTTGTAATTTATCATTGAAATTAGACATAAAAACTAGTCAATCTTTTGATATTTATTACTTCTTAAAATCACATTTTTAGTTTTAACAACGAAAAATAATTTTAAATAAATTACTGAAACATATATGCTTTGAATTTTGAAAAAACTATTTCTTATTTGGAATTAGATTTTCAAAATTTTGTGATTGGTACCTTCTATTTTTTGACGTTGTGAATTGTAACATTATTAATTATTTTATTTACCATGGTAACAGGGTAAATCAAGTAAATAAGGGTAATAAATAATATTATAATAATATTAAACTTCCCTAAAATATGTCCAAATAATATTTTATGATAAATTTCTGACCATGGTCTTCCTTGGGTCGATTTTGGGACCCCATAGAGCCAATTTGATGTAAAAATGAAAAATTATAAGAATTAATTTAATATGAAAAAATATATAACATAAATATGTATCTTTTACTATATTGTTTTATGAGGTTATATAATTGATATCTTTGACTATATATAATCACTAGAAATTTAAACCTATATCCTATACCAGGATATTTTATTTATTATTTTTATAAATTATATAAATAAATTTAATAATAACACAATGATGATGTTGTGATTACTTCATTAATGAATAATTTAAATAAATTAAATTATAAATATTAAAACAAGTGTAATTTGAATATTTTTAGGCCATCCTTGAATTTTCTAGATGATATTGACATATTGTGTTTTTGTGAATGCCTTTTTTCAATGTTATCGTGTTGTCATGACTTTAAAAAAATAAATAACATTATAGTATCAAAATTGAAATAAATGAGTTTTTAAAACAAATAATATTTTATTAAAAGATATAATAGTCCTAAAAATAAATGAATTTATCATAATAGCTCATATAATGTTAAAATTGTTATTAATATTTCTATTATTGTTCTATTGGAATTTTATAATAAATATAGTCACCATATGTTATGAAAATTCAAGAAAACATTGTAAGAGTTAATGTCTTCATCTAAGGGTAAAAAATAAAAGATAAGGTAAATTTTGGGATATAAACTTGTTTAAAAAATACTTTTTGAGAGTTTTGTGACCCAAAAACATCTTATATTTGAATTAAATGTGTTTGGGACCATTGGAAACTGAAATTAAATTTATAATAAAATTATATTTCAATAGATCCCTAAAGTGACCCTCCTTCCCCACCTCCTCTACACAGTTTATCACAGCTCTCAATCTGTTTTAATCATCCAAATTATGATCCAATAATCTTAATACTTCCCTCCCTACGTCATATAATCCTTACATTGGTAATAATAAACATCAAGAAAGCCTTTTGGCTAAAATCAAAAGAGTTTTCTTGATTTAGAAGTATCATCTTCTCTCAAGTTCCTTTATTTTATTGTCATTATCCACTCCAAATGATCTTATTATTCATTGATAACATAAAACACCAGTATCCTCAATATACAATAATTTTTTTTGATAATTATTATCACTACACATACAAACACCTCCATCTACCGGATATAATCATACTGTTTCTATGGATGATGAACTCCTGCCACACGAAAAGTTGATTGTTCAATTTCCCCAAACCACCTCTCACGGTGACCATAATGATGAAAATATTTTTATATAAGATATATATTATATTTATATTTTCTCTATTCTTCTATAAATTTTTATTTGCATTATGCAATTATGCATTCCTTATTGTGTAAATACGATAATTTCATTTGAGGAAGTGCAGACTGCAGACCCCTCAATGTGATATGACTCATTCATTCCATACACAGAACGTATAAAGGATGGAAGTAATGAAATTACTTAATTTATAAAAATATTATATTATAGTGTAATTATAGTATACCTATGTATCATATTTTTTTCATTCATTTAAATATGAAAAATAAATTAATGTAACATTCAAGAGTAAGTACAACATTCTTTCTCCCTGAATGGTGCATTTCATTTCATATCTCCAAATGATATGGAATATAATAAACTCATAGATACTAGATATAAATGATATTTAAATCATGAATATTGTTCTATACATGATGTAATTTTTACTACATGGACAATTTATTGCAAAAAATGTTAATTTTCTATTCGAGTACCGAATATCGACAAAACGACTGATATTATGTTAAATAATTAAGTAATTTTTATAACAAGAGGATAGATAAAACTATGTGAATAATAAAATTGAAAATGTTTCTAAATCATGTAGAAGTTATCCTATTATTATTATTCATGAATATAAAGAACGAACAAGAAAAGTTAGACTCAAGGTAAGGGACTTCCTCTCAATCTCCATTCATCGAGAAATATAATTATAATATATATCACTTTCTTTTATACAATGCATAATTATACCCATTTTATTTTAATTTTTTTCAATGGCTTTGAAAATGAATCTTTTGTTTTACAAAGCATATTACTAAATAAAAAATCGAATTTTTTATAACATATGTTGTGACAATGACCTTTGCACTGCCTCTAGTATTATTTGATATTTGGATTCCATAGACAAAAATATTTCTTTAAAAAGAAAATAAATAACATATGAATTTTTTACATATTTTTTTATTGAAAATGCTTTTGAGAAATCATTAATTATTATCATATCTTGAAATGATATATTGTAATTGTATTGTGAAAATGTTATCTTTTATTTTGGATTGTTTTATGTGTTATGATCAAGTTTTGGTTATTGGGAATTGTTTACATTTATATGTGGTTCTGGGATAAACCATGGGTGGGTGAGCCCGATATAGCTCTACATTGAATTTTGTATTGTGAGCGAAGTAAATTTTAATGTTTCCCAAAAGATTATTAGAGAATATATTGTGATAGTTATTCCAAATGTAACTCTCTCTGTAGCAATGAATGCTACAATGTAAATATGTTATGAATCCTATAATATACCTTTATGATTTTTGATTTCTATGTGTTATTCATAAATCTAATGATTTAATGAGGTATATTAAAGAGATTATATTTTATAATTAAAAAGTATGAATTATTTTATTTGTATGTATTCATGCAAAAATGTTTTTTCATTATTTTATATCTCTAACAATGATTTGAATTCTTATAAAAAGTTTTTGAAATGTTTTAAATAGGGTATAAGGAAGGATAAGAGGAAAAAATAATTCAAGGATATGTTTATCAAGAGAATTAATCTTGATTTCATTATGCAGTTTGATTATTATGAAAAATTGGATAGAGTAGGAGTGTCTACATTGTAATTTTTGAAATCTAATGTAATAGTTATGGCCTCGTTATCTAAAATGCTAAACCTGAAAAGATCCTCAATGTGAATTCTTAACATAAGTAAATATTATGTAGTGATTATGTGTGGGGCCTTATAGTTGGTATTAGTGGTTTGTTTAGATTACATTAGAGGATAGAGTTTTGTTTAAGCATAAGTGAAATTTTTATATAACCACAATGGTAATAAAATTAGAAGGAGTCATATTTATTTTAGATTAATTGAATGCGATTAAGATAACATGAATATATATATCTTAGTGTTTACCATCCTCATAAGATAGTATATTATTATATTACTAATATACTCACACTAATATTTTTTTAGTAAATGGATTGATCTAATAGGCACCAAAGTAACAATGGATGTAAAGAAAATTGTTGTGGTTTTCAGTATAAGTAACAGAATTAAATGTGAGATGCAGTGAGAACTACTTTCGTTATTCTCAACAAAGAATCTATAGTCATGATTTACCACTTGATCCTTTTTGATTTTTCTAAGGAATCATATATAGGAAAAACGAATCCATATGGAAGGTAATGTAATATTCATAAAGTAAAGTATTTTCAAAATTATATTTGTCAAGGATATGGAATGAAACACCTATGAAAAAGCTTCCAAGGGACGAGAATATTTTATAGATGTGGTAATGAAGGCCATAAAGAAGTAACCTACCATGGAAAAAGGAAACATTCTGTTGTCTATAGGAAAGGGAAATAAGTTATTTCTGAGGGATAAATTGAATGTTTTAAATGTGATGTGCATGGTGATTACTCAAATTTAATTACTTCTAAGATAGTTCAGGAATTGGATCATAAATACGATATAAACATGTGTTTTCCAATTCCAAATTCCATTCCAATTATAGATGAGTTAATAGAAAATGACCTATGATGGTTTGGATTTTTTCTTAGCTCATGTTTTTACATTATTGAAGCATAGGTCATTATGAATTCTTTTGTTTGAAGAAAGGAAATATAAAACAATAAGATGAAAAATATGGAAAAGGATCATGAATATTGTTCTATGATTATGATGTCTAATTTTTAGGAATATAAGAGTTATATAGAATAAATGGATGATGATATAATTGAATTCATTAATGAGGGAATTACATTGGAAGATATCATGTATTTGTAACCCTTAAGTCTATTATATAAAAATTTAAATTGAGGAAGAATTATCTTTTATTTTTTGGATATAGTTATAAATTACCATTATGTTTTATATGATCCTTGAAGTTGAAGGAATTACCCATTTTTACTTTTTTGGATGCAAAATGAATGGTATTAGATAACCTTCAAGGATAATTCATGATATAATTTTTATTTCTGAAAATATCTGATTTTTAATAATCTTTTAATAATGATATGGTTTTAGAAAAATTATCACCCAATGAATGGATGAAAACTCGTCGTGTCTGGTAAGGTTTTGAGAATCAAAACCACAACCGAAGGGTGATAAGGCTACATCACCTTCCCCAATCCAATGTGAAGTCCCTGTTTAGTATAACTTATTATTTTTAGTTAAATATTTTTATTGGTTAAGAATAAGTTGATTTTGGGAACTTATATATTATAAAATTTATATCTTTTTTAGAGAAATTTAATTTTTTTATTAAGTGATAAATGTTATTTTAGAATATGTTCACTCTTTTGGGAACACTATATGCCTAAGGAAAATAGAATACTATGAGATTTCACTTGATGAGTAGTGTTTGAATTTTATTTTGGAGTAATCTACATTTTATAGTTGAGATTTGGTGATTTAGGTAATTTATAAAAAAATGATTAACCTATCATGGATAATATGTGATGAGGTTAGTTACTTTGTGTTATGTCAGTTAAGAGTATTCGATGTTAGTTAGAGATGAATGTTAAGATTTATCATGGAATACTAGGTTATCATATCATTATGAATTTTTGGGTATCCATATAAGTTTATATGACTTTGAATAATTTTAAAAATAATTATTTTGAATTTTTATTCTTGAACTTTAGGTTATTGTTTGAGGATTTTTGGAGATTAAGAGTAGTATATCATTTTATAATGGATTTTCCTTTTCCATGATTATCTGATATTTTACTAAAAATTTTGTTTTTCGTTAGGTTTCAAGATAAGATTAATAAATAGTTATTATTTTGAGGATAATGTGATGGAATTTTTAAGTTGATTATATCACTTTAGGTGTGACTAAGTCATCTTTAATAGTCATCATTTGGAGAAAATATGATTTTATGGTAGATATTTATTAATAAATGAACCTCTACATGGCATGTATTTATGTTTACATTTTTTCTTATTCAAAGTATTAAAACAATTCATCAAATTTATGAAAAGGACCTAAAATATTTTTATCTTAATTTTTCTACCAATAAATAAAAGACAGTTTAACTCATTACAGGTTTGAGGTTTTAGGGTAGTTATCTTTCTCTTAATAATGTTTTCAATCACTCTCAATCAGAACTGAACACTTAGTGGATCTTCCATATCCTGTTTTTCCCACATAGAATCCTAGTATGTGTTATCTTGGGTGACCATTGTACTTCTCTTTCTTTCTTTTAATTTGATAGTTTTAGTAACTTCATTTTTTTGTTGTGTGATTTGAAATGATGTTTCTGATCATAATTTTAAAATTGCAAGGATGCAATTTCGAAAAGGGTAGAATGATGAAATGACATAATAATTTATAGAATAATGGTTTTTTATATCTATTAATATTTATTAATAAGATAATAATTTTTCCTTAAATGGGGATCTTTTTCAGATAGCATACTCGACATGAAACACTATGTTTTCCAAAATTATTATGTTGCACACAACATTGATTTATACTGAAAAATAATTGAGTAATATTATTATTATTTTAAATGGTAGTTAAAAACTAGCCATTAGAATGGTGAGAAAGAATAATATCATTTGAATTATTATGAAATATATTACACATGTTTTTTAAATTAATTTAAATTTATCTATTAAATATTAATGGCTTAATATAAGAATGAATATGATTTTAAGCGTGAAATACATTAATATTTTTAATAGGTTGTTTTTCCTCTTTTCATGGACAAATATTTTTAAATCTAGTCTTTTCACTTTTATATGGTATATTTTAAAAAAATATATTCTTTATAATCATTACATGAATATTTAATTTGAATAAAATTGCGGTATTATTTTGAGAAATTTCATTTTTAATGAATAGTGAAAATACTACATTTTAAATCAAAACTGAAATTTCATTAAATTTATTTATATAGATATATTGTACTTTTAATTGGTTTAAAAGTATAATTGTGTTATTTTTTTATTAGCTAATCCAATTTTGGTAATTTTAAGTAATTTTACATTGAAATGGGATCTAAACAAATTACAAACTTTTAATATTTATTACATCTTAAAACTCATCTTTTTGGTTTTGAAAATGGGAATTAATTTTAGATAAATTCTACATCTTCTTTATTTGGAATTTGGGTAAATTTATTCCATATAACTAATTAAAAGGTTAATATATTTTGAATAGGTACCTTTTATTTTATGGGAATTATGAATAGTAACTCTAGAAGTTAATTTATTTTCCAAAGTTAAAGGGTAAATATGGTAAATAAGGGTAACAAATAATATTATAATAATATTAACCTACCTTAACACATGTCGCAATCATGTTTTGTTTGATATTTGTGACCCAGGAAATCATTGGGTCAATTTTGGGACCCCATGGAGGCAGTAGGATATAAAAATGATATTTTATATGAATTAATTTATAATATAGAAATATATAACATAAATATGTATCTTTTAATAAAAAAAAATTTATATAGGGTTATATAATTTATCTCTCAGACTATAAATATTCATTATAAAGAAAAATAATTCCCATAACATTTTATTTTATTAATAATTTTTATATATTAAATAAATAAATTTATTTATGACACAATAATGATGTCGTGATTTCATCCTTAATGAAAAATTCAAATAAATTATATTATAAATATTAAAATAAATTTAATTTTAATATTCTGATTCCATCCATCAATTTTCCTGATGTTATTGACATATAATATTATATTTAATGGCTTTGGTTATAAAACATTAAGTTTTTATCACTTTAACAAAAATCAAATACTTTATAGTGTCAAAATTGACATAAAAGAGTTTTTGGAAAAGATATTATTTTATAAAATGATATAATAGTCTTAAGAATTTACAATTCAATCAATAGACATATATAATGTTAAAAATTTCATTACTGACCCACGCATGTTTTTTTGTTGTCATTTTATAGTAAAAATAATTTCCATATGTTATTAAAATGCAAGAAGACATGGTAAGAGTTAATGTTTTTAACTAAGGGTTAAAGATAAAGGATAATGTTAATTTTGTGATCTAAAATTGTCTAAAACCTATTATTTGAATGTTTGGAGAACCAATAGCTTCTTATATTTGAACGAAATGAGTTTTGGACTATTTTAAATAGAAAATTAATTTATAATATTATAATATTTCAATTCATTCCTTAAGTGACCCTCCCCCATCTTAAAAAAGGCCACCAGCTCTACCCACTTAATCAAACATATCAGGACACATGGAGAATCCAAATTATGGTCAAATAAGTTCCCAAAATCTCTCCATTTTATTTATAATCCGTACCATTTATATAAGAAAATGCCTGAAAGAAATTTTTCTCAAATCAATAGAAGATACCCAATTTAGAGGTTATGTCTTCTCTCAAGTTCCTTTTCTTTATTTAACATCCCCACTCCATATAATCTTATTATTAATTTATTACATAAAATACTAGAATCCTAAATATACTACTATTTAATTCTTATAATTATTTGAACTACACTTATACACACCATCATCTAATGGATACGAACATACTATTTCATTAAACTGTGAACCACTGCCTCACAAAATGATGATTGTTCAATTTTACCCTACGAAATCTCATGGTGGGAATTATGATGAAAAATTATATATATATGAAATATTTTATATTTATATTATCTCTTTCATTATATATTTTTTTATTTAAAACATACATTTATTCATTCCATAATGTGTAAATATGATAATTTCATTTGAGGACGTGCTGAGTACCTCCCCTGAAAGTGATATGACTTGTTCATTTCATATATGGAACATATAAAAGATTAAGATAATGAAATTATGTAACATATATAAAATATTATATAATAAAATTATTATAACATATATATGTATCATTTAGTCTTCATTTTGTTAAATATTAAAAAGAAATGATAGTAGCATTCATGCGACCATGTGACTTATCATCTACATGAACAGTGAATTTTATTTCATATCTCCAAATGTCATGGACTAATATAAATACATATATAATAGAAATATATTATGTTTAATTCAATACTATCATTATATAGAAGATGTAAATCTGACTACAAGGATAATTTATAGAAAAACCAGTTCATTTTTGACTCAAGTAACAAATATTGAGAAAATGACAGATATTAAAATAAATAATTATGTAATTTTTATAACATGATGATAAGTAATATAAAATAATTAATAAACATAAAAATGTTCTTAATTAATTAGAAATTATCCTATGTTTGTTATTCAGGAATATAATGAATGAACGATATAAGTAGGACTCAAGGTAAGGGTCTTCGACTTAATTTACTCCCATTTACACATATTTTGATAATAAACATCTCCTTAGTTTATATGGTGAATAATTATACCATTTTTCATTTAATTGTATTCAATGGTTTTTAAAATAGTTCATTTTTTTATGAAGTGTTTTACTTAATTAACAGGGGAATGTTTATTTTTAACGTTAGTGGTGACAATGACCTTTCCACCACTAGGACTATTATTTGATACTTGGCTTCCTTAATAAGATGTAATATTTTTTAAAGGGAAATAAATACTATATAACATCATTACATATTTTGGTATTGAATTTTTTTTGATATATCATTGATTATGCCAATATCTTTAAATGATATATTGTCATTGGAAGTTGAAAATTTTATCTTACCTTTCTGATTGTTCAGTGTGTTATGATTATGTAATGATTCTTGGGAATTGTTTAAATTTATGGGTGGTTCTATGATAAACCAAGGTGGGTGAGCCCAATATAACTCCCTATTACATTGGGTAACATGATGGAGTTAAATTTTAATGATTCTCCTAAGAGATTTTGGGAATATACAATGATGGGTATTCCAAATAAAGTCCCTATGTTGTTGTGAATGATATAATGTTTGTATGTTATAAATGACAAAATTTACTTTTATGATTTATTAATTCTTTGTGTTATTCATAAATATTATGGTTATAAGTTTTATTTTATAGAGATTATGTTTTTTGAAAAAAAGTATTATTTCTTTGATTTGTATGTATTCATGGGCTAATTTTTTGTTTCATTATTTTATATCCCTTACTGAAATTATTATGCTCATCCCATGTTTCTGATATGGTTTTCATTGGTTATAAGGAATGACAAGAGAAAGGAATAATTCATGAATATTTTAATCAAGAAAATTAATCATGTTTTATTTAAGGAGTTTTATTATTGTGAAAAAATATGATAGAGTATAAGTGTCTTCATTGTAATTTTTTAGATGTAATGTAATAGTTATGGCCTATTCCCTAAAAATATAACCCTGAAAAGATCCTCAATGTAAATTCATAATTTAAATCAAGATTGACTAATGATTTTGGATGGGGCCTTATAACTTGGGTCACCTGGAAGTAAGCTAACTACTATAATGCCACCTCTACCAAATGAGCCAAGGAATTTCAGATAAGGGAATATGATAATATGTTACCCTTCCATAGATTATTGAATATCTCAATGTCATAGTATGACATGAACTCCGACTGGTTCATCTATCTCAGGTTAAATTATCTCTTTTCAATTTCATATCAAAGACTTGGATGGTCTGAGTGAACAACAATGTGTTCTCTTAGAATATATTTTCGTCACATCCTTAGATTAAAAACTACCAGTTCCATTTCTAGATCATGATTCATGTAGTTATGCTCATGGGGTCTTATCTACCTTGACCCATATGTATTAACTACCTATCTTTGAATCAATACATAGTTGTGACTATCTCCCAAAAAAAATTTATTATAGTATATACTCAACACTCTTATTTAGCTGTATAAAAATAGGATCACATGCCAACCTAGGCCTCATTTTCGTGAAGGATATTTATATTTTCTCATTTGTGGTTAATGAATTACCTTTCCACTTCAGGGTGGTCTTAAGAGATATAATTATAGAGAATAATTCGAAAACCCACATATATTACTCATTTAATCCTAGAAAAATATTCACATCCAAGACCCTCATTGGTGTACCATATAAAAGCACTGAATCGGTCTTCAAGGAGTCCACATATAATAAATTATCAAAAAAAATTGTCAATATAAGAACCTCATGGATCAAGAACTATTAGATCAATATATTACATTAAATATGGTGCTCCCAGTGAAAATAAAGGACCATCTTCAAGTTATCTGAATGACCCTCCTATGATAAATATTTTATGTGTATGTGGTCAATAGGGACAACAGAAAATATGTCCTTATAATGATATAATATCTAGTTCATTAAATCCATTAACATTGTATGGGTAGTCATAAAATAAAATAGAATATTTACGATCTCATAGTGTATTTAGTGACATAAAAATTTATAATTTGTCTTATTGTCCAAATAGATACTCAACTAGTGGTATCCTGACCATAGATAAATCTTAAAAAATATTATAATGTCTAATAACTAATGATGATGGGTATTAAACCTTACCATGGTGTACATGTTCTTTTTCAGGTCCTAGTTCAAGTGATGATAGTCTACATAAGGATATAAGATCTCATCTTTCTTTTCACAATCCAAACTAGTTATGCCCACGAGGACACACAAGGTATGGTGATACTCTTATCTTGACAGTCATCCAACTATTACCGCATTTACCAATGATAGGTAAGATCTATCCAGTATGATGCATAAGTTTTCATAGTGGATCCAGGATGCATGTAAATTTGAATCTTCATCCCCTACCTTAGTGGTAGTCCCAAAACATCATTTGGGAATGAATTCATAAATTCTACATGACTGAAGTAATTCAAATTCTCAAAGTGCCTTACGCACCACAGGATACACATTCCAATTGATGTTTAATGTGAAGAATCATCCTTATTGCAAAACCCACTAGTCCCACCATGATATCCAATGACCCATAAAGAATAATCACATCCCATAAGTGTGAAGGAATATGAAACATCTAATGTGATATTAAATTTTTTCTCAGACCGTTGAAAACAATCCATACCCAGGATGGTGTCATAGAGTTCAGTCACATTGACAAAAACATCCCACAATACCCTATATCTTCCAAGCGATATATTTCAATGACAGTAGTTAATATTTATAGAATAACTATTCCATATAGGAACCTCATGTAAAAGTTGTTAGGTTAACAGCTTAACATGTTTCTCCATCTATCACGTAGAGAGTAATGATATAAAATAATAAATTTTACATATTTCTACTAATAATAAAGCAATACTATAATATAAAAATATCATACCTCTAATAATATTGTGCACCAGTAGGGAATACACCTCCATACCCTGATATGGTCTTTCCTATCAACTAAAATCTCTCTAAGACTGTCATCGGCCAACAATTAGTTGTGGTGTATGGATCTTAATGCATTATATACCACTCATAGATAATCATCCTCGAGCCCTAATTTCTCCTATTATGAATCTACCTCTCTATGGGCCACCCTTCCCTCTCTGGGAAGATACCTGATCTTGTTGAATCATCTTCCTTCGTATTAATTTTTTAATATTATGGCCCTCTATAGCATGCCTGGTTGAGAAATCTTTTGAAATGTAAAATCATACATCACCATCATAGTACCTCCCCTCTATAGGCTACCACAATATTATAGGTTGTCACAAACAAATTCCCTGAGTATGATCCTTGGATGATATCCTATGATGTGATCCTACTAAATGTCACCTATTAGCTATTGTAGACGAATAATCACTATAACTCCCACTGTCAGCTCCATCTACATGGTGTACTTCTAATAGGAATCTCTATACCACCAGTGACTTCTCACACCTACAACGTAGTTGGGAATTCACAAGAGTACTACACTAGAACAAATATTATTATGGAGACCTTACTCAAACATCCTCACATATAAGTATCCATCTTGAATCATGTTGATTGAATACCATGTAATCTCTATAAACATTATAGAATACTATGGAAGTTTATATCTATATGTACTAGAATATGAAATGAGTGAATGTTTGAGGGATAATAAATCCTCAAAAAAATAATCCATGATGCCATCCATTGTGTTTGTCGACTAATCATGCATGTAGGTAAAAATAATCCATAAACACTGAGCCTCTCACTAAAAAAATGTATCTTCTAATAAAACCACCTAATAATTTAGTGTCTGAATAAACCTACAAACATGGATTACCAACTCTATCCAATCGTCCCCTTACTAGGGATCTCTCTATCCATGTACCCACAAATTTCTCTAGAACTATAACTCACAAAGTGTGCTAAGCCTATATACATTAGCTGACTTAGCTAGTATGATCAGATACTCGATAGGTGAGGTAGATGCTACCAGTCAACCTCAATGAATAATAACATGAGAAGACCCCTAAACTAAGGCCTCATCACTCGTTGGATCTTTTTCATGATCCAAAATCAGTAACATTACTAGATTTCATCATGAAGGAATATTAACAATTTAATTAGGATGCACCATGGTAAGATGAACACAAACACACACATAAACACACAGACATATATATGGAGACCAAACTCATAAAGGAATGTAAAATAACTCAATAATATATTATTCATGTACCATCTATCCCACAAAAAAAAGTATTTGTTTATTTGGTCAAGAAGTAGGTGGTCAGAGTTATATTTAATGAATACGTCGACCAACACACCAAAATTGGATTCCCTAGCCTAAATCCCACACTCGAGACACAATGAAACCATTACCCGAAATCCAAGACAAATCCTCCTTAAGAGATGACTCCAAACATCATCACATGTAGTTGTATTCTTTTGTACCATTTTTTCATGACCTGACACGACGAGTCTTGATACACAAGAACAAAAATCCCACCTTCAAATGACAGGGGCCAAGAAATATAACCAAAAGGAATAAACAATATGGTATAACTTCCATAATAGACATGTACATTATCTCATTTATCTTATTTTAGAAGTCCATTGGAATAATAATAAGATATAAAACATCTATAGAATAAACTATTCATATAAAACATATAGGGAGTACAAGTGTATAGTCGTGTAAAATAAAAATATAAAAGGAGAAAAATAAATTCCCAGACAAAAATTTAATTTAATATTAAAATAATGACAATTAAATGGTGAGAGAGACCATATTCTAATCTCGGAGTTACACCCCCTCATATGTGACCAAATGAAATGGGTAACTTTATGGGCATCTATAATGTATGCTGACCTATCTCTTTTTTCACAAGACATGACTTGTGATAATGATGCTCGTTTTGGGGTAATTATATACATACTGTTAAGTCCCCAAGGTTGAACACCCTAAGAGGGGGGGTGAGTCACGGTATGACTAATTTATATTTAAATCCTATTCTGATCTTGATTCACTGTTAAGAAAAACAATCTTATCTCTTTTTCCCGTTGCATAATATAAACTGAATGTAAAGCATGCACATGACACAAAAATTTTCACTTGGTTCACCATCACTGGGATACGTCCAAGAAGAATACACCGGCAATGTTTCGATGTACGAAATCTACTATTAACACACTACTGTTTAAATTGTTCGGGATAGATCACTTTTATTCCTAGCTCACTGCATTTACAAATTTTAGGGTCAAATCCCTACTTTCCCAAGGGTCACTCCATGTCTCACTATCTCTGGCTCACTGTCAGTGGAGAGGATCACATTCTTCCTCTTCTTTTTCTAACTTCTCTGGAAAGGATCCAATAATAGTTTATCGGCATGTATGTCTCTTCATTATCTCTAATAAAATATGCATTCTTAACTATTGATAGATGCTCTATTGAAGTCCAACTTTTACATGCAGATGAATCTCACTTTGGAACGGGTGTACCGGGCAACTACAATTTTTAGGTGCATCCCTTGCGACACCTTGCACGTAATTCCTTTGACTTGCGAAAAATAAAATTTCCGTGCAACACTACTTTTACGTGCAACCTCCAAAGTTTATGTGAATCCTTTAAACTGCCTTACGTGTTATTTTCCTGCCTTGTGTGAAACCACTTTTGTTGCAACATCTCTTTCACACCCATATGACATCTTTTGCGCGTAGTCAATACATTTACATGTAGCCATAGCTTTTTTCACAGCACCTACACTTTACACGCAAACTTAATGTTAACGTGCACCTCCTTTGCGAACATCAATTTCATGCACCAGAGATTAGGTATTTTCTATGTATTGAAATCCTTGAATGGTGGGGGTTCACTTCATATTTATAGGCAAAATGGATCCCGAGTGAAAAAAACCTTCTTCCATGCGCAATCCTCTTCAACCACAAAAAACACATCTTCCACGCCACAACGTATTTCACGCCTAGGTCCAATTTTTTGCACACCTCATTCCTTGACAATTTTTGATCTTCTGATCTCAAAACACCTCTTGCACGAAAACCTCATCTCTCTATTACACCCATCCCATGCATATTTCACGCAGTGTGGAATTATTTCGCGCATCCCGCTGAATTTTCGCACCACACTTAATTTTTCGCGCATCTCTCCAATTTTGGTCTCACCTCCCTTTGACAAAAACACATCTTTCCATTTTCCGATATTGAAGACCAAAAATTTGGAAAACACTGGAAAACAGCATGACCATGTATCTGCTCTTTTTTACTGCCTCCAGATCATTCATTCCTTTGTCGAGGTTCCTCAATCAATCATGGATTGTTGGAAGCATCCCTTGAACCTGAAAAATCACCTTTTAATTCCCCTTTGTCAACACACTCATACACCATGGTCTTCTTTGTCAAAAAACAGGACATAGAGGCCCACTGTCAAGAAACACAATCACCTAAAAAATTCTTCAATGATGCCTGGATAGATTTTTTCTCAATGGCCTCCCCCTTTGGGAATGTTGACAACTCTTATCATAAAAATTCTCTGCACTTTGATATCACATAAAGCTCTTTCCAGCCACCACCACCATTCACCTCTTGTGATTCTGATAGCATTCAAGGATCCACTTAGCACATAATCTAAGCCCGCATGAGAAATGCTCGGCATGAGAACCAAGAGTAAATGAAAAGAACATAAATTTATCACTTTAACTCTGACACCCAATGTTGACACCAAACTGAAACAAATTTTTGGAAATATTCTTACCACATTCCAACACCACTCTTCTACTTTTATAACAATCATCTTCTATCATGATATCTATTCTTTGATCGATCACTTCTATCATTGTCAGATTTAATTTGCTAAAAAGCTCCCCCTTTTTATTGCCCCCTATAGCGTTGCTCCAACTATCATCTTCTCCCCATGTCATTTAGGATTTGTCAATTAGCCACATTTTCTCTCCCTTGAACAATCACTATTTTCTCCCCCTTTGTCAAGAAACTCAAAGGTCTCTCTTTTGTAGTTTGTAACAGAGTAGAGAACTCATATCATTACATTTCAGGAAAAACACATCATAACTCGAGGAGAGGGAGGGTATATCCACACTCTCTCATGTGCGGGGAATCAACTGAACTCCTAGAGCCAGTCGATGTCTCTCAAAAGCATCCTTGGGTAAGGCCTTTTTCAGAATGTCTACAACCAGTAGCTCTTTAGGCACATACTCTAACTTCACGATTCCCAGCTAAACCTTCTCCATGATAAAATGATACATTAGCTAAATGTGATTATTCCATGAATGATGGATGGGATTTTTTCTAAGATTTATAGCACTCAAGTTATCACACTAGATTCTGATCAGAGACATCACTTCAACTCCCATGTCTTCAAGCTACTACTTCATCGAGAATAATTGTGGGCATGCTTGAGTGGCCGTAATATACTCAGCTTCTGCGGTGAACAATGAAATTCAATATTTCTTCTTGATTAGCCAATAAATACACAATCCACCAAGATAGAATGCGCCTCCTAATGTTGATTTTCTGTCATCTGCTGATCCGGCCCAATCTGCATCTATGTAACCCAATAACACTGATTAATATTTGTCATTATACATCAGACCGAAATCCATGGTGCCTTTGATATACAGAAGTATTATTTTCACTGTGAGCATGTGGCTTTCCTAGGGATTGCTCTGATATCTCGCTGCTTGGCATGTGGCAATGTAAATGTCAGTCCTTATTGCGGTCAAGTACAACAAACTTCCAATCATTTGCCCGTATTCTATGATTTTAATTTCCTTTCCATCCTCATCTTTTTATTATTTCATCGGGGTAGAAACCAGAGTCGTAATCTCCTTGGAATTATCCATTCCAAACCTTATTAGAACCTCCTTGTCATATTTGGATTGAGAAATTAATTTTTCATTACTTCCTTATGTGACCAATAAACCAAGGAAAAATATCAGCTCTACAATATTTGACATTTCAAACTAATTTTTCATTAATTCAGAAAACTGTCTACACTGAGCTTCATCTCATCCACCAAATAGTATACCATCGACATAAACCAACACCATCATCTATTGATTACATTTTTTGCTGAAATAGAGATTGTAATCAACTCCCCAGCGTAGGAAACAAGTCCTCTTCTAGCATTGATCAAGCCTCGAGTACCATGCTCTTGGTGCTTGTTTCAGCCCATACAACACCTTCTTCATCATGCAAACTTTGTTCTCATCTTAATGAACGAAAAAACCATCTGGCTACTCAATTACACCTTTTCATCCAGAACCCCATTTAGAAATGCATATTTGATGTCCATCTGGAACACTTTGAACTTTATTTTCACTACAATGGCTAAAAATAATCTGATTGCCTCCAGACATGAAACTGGTGAAAATGTCTCATTAAAATCAATACACTCTATTTGGGAATATCTTTTTCACACTAGTCATGCTTTATTTCGAATCATAGTACCATCTTCATTCATCTTGTTGCGAAAGACCCATTTAGTCCCAATGACATTCTTATTTGCTGGCCCCAAAAAAATCTCCCATGTATGATTCTTCTCAATCTGGTCTAATTCTTCATTGATAGCATAAACCCGGTACTCATTTTCAGATGCATCTGAAAAAAATTTAGGCTCCAATGGAGATAAAAATAATGTTCGCTGTGATGATTTCATTGTTCTTGTATGAACATGAGCTGTCTAATCACCAATGATATTTTGCTTATCAATTTTAGCTTGAATCATTGCCTTCATAGCAGATTCAGAATGTGTTTACTCTTTCTCATCATCAGTATCTTCTTTTGAGTCATCCTCTACCACTTCTACTCCCCATGTGTTTCTTACATCCTCATCACATTCAACAAGAAACAGTTCATTGGGTCATTGAGTATTTTGTTCATTTTATACTACAATGAAATCACTGCTCTCAACCATTTTTCCCGGCCTTTTGTTAAAGCATTAATATGAATTGATTTTCCCTTAGTAGCCATGGAATATCCCCTCATATCCTCATGAATCAAATTTCATGTGATTTTCTTTTTTGGAATGAAGCACTTACTTCCAAAGATTCGAACGATTTTCAACATTGGCTTCTTTCTATACCACATTTCATACAGAGTCTTACCTTACTTCGGACAGAACAAAGACCTCTTTGAAATATAGACAGATGTCAAAACTACTTCCATTAAAAATTTCTCTGGCATGACCTTTTCAATAAGCATTGTTCTATCCATGTTGTTGATGATCTGATTTCTCCTTTCAACAACTCCATTCTGTTGGGGATTTCTCACTGATGATACTTGATGCCTTATCTGATTTTTCTCGAGATAGTCTTAAACATGACTGTTTGTAAATTATGTACCATTATTAGTATGAATCTTCAAAATATTCTACCCAGGCATCCTTTCTAATTACCTCCTATACTACATTATGCAACTAAACACCTCTATATTATGGGTAACGTCAAATACCCAAGCCATTCTGCTATAATAATTAATTAAAAGGACATATTACCTTTGTCAATTTATAGCTTGTGGTGAGATAGGTCCACATTCATCATCACACACTAATTCTAGCACTCTAGTTGATTTCTGTTCCTTTGGCCAGTATTTCATTATGATGATCTTCCCTTGCTGGAAAGCATCACATGTATGAGGGTGATCACATGATAGTTTGGGAAGTTCTATAGCAGCATCACCCTTTACCAGATCTTCCATAGATGGTTGACATAGACGACCAAGTCACTTATACCAAAGTAGGTTTTCTTCCTCTCTAGATAAAAGGCATGTATCTTCTTCCCCACCTATAAGGTAATAATTTCGCTTTGTCCTTTTTCCCTGTAGAACAACTAATCCATATTTTCCTTTCAAAACACACATCTTCTTGGTAAATCAAATAGATTACATAGAGTCGCATAGTTGACTGACACTGACCAAGTTATGACTAAGACCCTCAACTACCAAGACATCAGCACATCTCATTTCTTTTCCCCCAAACATGGCTTTTCATGAGCCAAAAATATTCAGGCCTTCATCATTTCAAAATATGAAAATTCTTTCTTTGTTATATTTTATTCCTATAACAAGATCCTTATTACCTATCATGTGAGATGTGCAACCACTATCAAGGATCCATACACCTGAGCGATTTGATGCCTTAAGGGAAAATGATTTCCACCAAAACCATCTCATTTTTGATCTTCTTGGTCTATACTTTTTACTTCACACTTATCATGGATTTAGACATATGTTACATCTCATATAATGATTGACCAGGTTCATCTTGCAAAGCTGCAAATTTATTCTGCATTTTTAACTCACATGTTGGTTTATTGATTTGCTGTATGTGAATGTTTTGATTCTTCTTTGGCACATTTCTCTGTATGGTCAAAGTGTATTACCTAGCTGTGTGTCCAAATCCTCCGCACCAAAAATAGTTTCCTTCGAAATATGTTCTTGAAAACTATTCTCTTTTGGCTACCACCTCGGTTCTTGTTTCCATAGATATATCTTGGCTATGGAACACACATACTGTGAATGTACCATCATTCCACAACAATAACACATGATATAAGGAGCATTACTTCGTGTTACATCATCACTATGAGTTTCCCCATGGGATCTCTGAATATTCTGATTCTTTTTTGTTCCCAAATAAACCTTCATTCTCAGTACAGGTGCTTGCGGTCTTACTTCAATTGCCACAGATTTTTTCTTATGATCAATCCCTGAATCAGCTTTGACGTCTGAGCTCAGTTGCTGTTTTTTCTTTCTGAACTAATAGGCTCCTCTGTCATCTTTTCAGTCTTCAGAATGACTTTATTTCCCATGAATTTTTTGGGAGTCAAGGGTTTTTCATGGTCTTTAACTTTTCTCTACAGAATGACAACTTCTTCTTCAAGCTCTTCGATACGCTTGATGTGATCATTCACATTTCTATTCAAGTCATCGATTTCCCATTTCTGCTCTTCAATCATGATATTATTCTCACTAACTGATTCTGATTTCTCTGGTGATGATAACTTGAGCTTCTCAATTTCTTCCATTAACTCAGACTTCTCTTCTTCCTGCTGCTGCATATAGGGTTTGGCATCACATTTTTGGCTTCCATTGTTTTGGATCTCTAAACATCTATCTCTTCATGAGAAGCCTATAACTCGGCTTGCAAATATATTCTTACTTCATCTTATTCTTCTTCATCATCTCCTTCAGTTTCGTTCTTCAATTGAGAACTACCGATGACTGCCACCATAGCATTTTCTCCATGATCGTTGCAATTTTGAATCACCTCAACCTCTTCAACCTTAGACTCATCTGAACTATCTATTTATTGTGAAATAAGATTATTCTTTTTGAAGAAATTTCTGTTGAACTTCATCTTACATTTCACAGAGGCTGATGATTTATTCTTGGGAATTTCAACTTCATATTCATCATTTTCTTCTTGAAACCTTTTGGGTCACCTTGCTTCCAGATGACCAACCTTTCCACATTGAATGCATTCTAGTGGAAGTTTGCATTTAAAAATTCCTTTTTCTATTTGCAAATTTGATCAAAGGAATGAAATCACCTCATTTGTATCTTCTTCTTTTTGAGAGTCATCAATGGTGAGATTCTTCATGGCCTTGAATTCCACTTATTTGAATTTTCCCTTTTCCACAACATCATTATCATCATTTATCATTTCATATGCAACAAAGGTGTTGTGAGGGTTATCCAATGTCAGCTCTTTCGGGTCTTTAACTTCCGAAACATAAAATTTTGTATTGAACCGTGGTGGTAGTTTTCTCAGGATGCGCTTCACAATTTTCATATCTTTGATAACTTCTCCAATACCTATCATGTCCTCCAATACAATATTTACCCTGTTGAAGAATGAATCAAAAGATTCATTTGGAGTTTTTCTCAGATCTTCATACTTGTTCCACAACACTTTCATCATTGCCTCTATTACCTTTGTATCCCCTTAATATATATTCAATAGCTTTTCCATCATTCCATGTGATGTTTTTGAAGACATCACCATTGTTTATATAGGATTGGATAGGGCTCCCCCTAAGGAATTAATTGCATTGGAATTAGCATCAAACTCTCTACGCTCATCTTCTGATAATGAACCACTATTAATATCAGTTGTTATGCCATGCATTGCTATTGTGAATACATTCATTCCAAAATAATGGAAGTAGTCTTGCATCTGATTCTTCCTTAGTTGAAAATTGTTCCCGTCAATGATCGAAATTACTATATGATTGGTGACCTCCATTTGATAGAATAACAAATATCAACCTCCCTCTAATACCAATTGTTAGGTTCACAAGGGTTATTACCCTGAGATGGGGGTGAATCAGGGTATTACTAAATTAAATTTAAATCCCGTTATGATCTTGTTTCGATGTTAAGAAAAACACACTTTTATCTCTTTCCTGTTTCACAGTATTAACTGAAATTAAAGCGTGCAAAGGACACAACAATTATTACTTGTTTCACCCTCACTGGGATATGTTCAAGGAGAATACAATGGTAATGTGCTGATGTACCAAATACACTATAATCACACTGTTATTTAGAAGGTTCGGGATAGATTACTTCTTATTCTTAGGTTCACTGCCTTTACATAGTTTAGAGTCAGCTCACATCATTCCCAAGGGTCACTCCCAGTATCTCTCTCTGGTTCACTGCCGGTGGAGAGGATCACCTTTTTCTTCTTCCTTTTCTCACATATCTGGACTGAATCCACTCATAGTTTATAGAACTGTAGGTCTCTTCATTATCTCTAATGAAATATACATCCATAACTGTCGATAGATGCTCTGTTGATGTCCAACTTTCACCCACAGATGAATATCACATTACACCAGGTGTACCGAGCAACTACTATTTTTATGCATAGCCCTTGCGACACCTTGCACATAATTCATTTTACTTGCGCGAAATACAATTTTCGCACAACACCACTTTTACATGCAACCTCCAAAATTTATGTGCAGCCTCTACGCTGCCTTGCACATAATTTTCTTACATTGGGTGAAACCAATATTCATGACACACCTCTTTTATGCCCACCTGAATTCTTTTGCATGCAACCACATGATTTACGTGCAGCCTTAAATTTTTGTGCAACACCTACACTTTACACACAAACAGAATGTTTATGTGCACCTCCCTTGTCATCTTCAAATTTGCGCACCAGAGATCAGGTATATTTCCATGTCTTGAACTCCCTGGATGTAGTGGGGTCACTTCAAATTTATAGGTAATATAGACCCCACGTGAAAAACCCTTCTTCTTCTTGCAATCCTCTTCAAGTGCGAAAAACACATATTTCGCACCACACCATATTTCGTGCCTCACTACAATTTTTCATGCACCTCATGACATTTCCAATTTTTGACCTTCTGATCTTGAAACACCTCTTTCGTGGAAACTTCATCTCTCTATTACGCCCATCCCACACATATTTTGTGTACCGCGTAATTATTTTCTCACATAAATCCAATTTTGCGTGAACCTCACTTTTCCAAAAACACATCTCTCCAATTTTTGATTTTCAGGTCCAAAAATTTGGCAAACACTGGAAAACGGTGTGACCGTGTATCTGCTTATTTGTACCACCTCATGATTGTCCATTCCTTTGTTGAGGTTCTTCAATCAATCATGGATTGTTGGAAGCATCCCTTGAACCTTTCAAATCACCATTTAATCCCCCTTTATCAACACACTCATACACCATGGTCTGCTTTGGAAACAATCAAGACACGGAGGACCACTTTGTAAACAAACACAATCACCTAAAAATACTTCAATGATGCCTTGTGAGATTTTTTCTCAACTCATAACTAGTACGGTGCCTCGACAGTTTAAGGGGGGGTTATTAGACAGAAAATTTATAGACATCTCAACCAATAACTTGAGATAAATAATATCCAATGAAAAGGATATATGTATATGTATATATATATATATATCAAATAATAGAAACCAAATGAGGTAGAATGGGGATCTCCATATTATAACCCATCCCATGAAAGAGTTCAATTAGTTATAAAATGTCCATCTACTCTGACTGGTATCTCACACATATTTCTGAAGATCCATCAATGATAATTCACACCTCACCACTATTCCGCATATTCATGTGGTAACAATATCAGGGTAGAGGACCCATACCCTAGTAAAAGAAGAGGTTTTACTATGTAGATGTATAAAGGATAATTCCCCTTTCTCGATAGGAGGGTGACACTCAATAGATCAATAGAGAACCCATTCCATGTCTTAGTAGTAGGGTGAAACTATAATGTCCAGGGACTCATGCCCTGAATCTCTAAGAGGTTTCCACTCAAAAAAATGATAGATGAGTATTTCCACATCATAGAAAGATGGTTTCACTCTAGTAATCAGTATAGGACCCATTCCATGCCCAACAGGAGGGAACCACTGAAATCATATGTATAGGACCCATGCCTTACCTAGTAGGAGGGTGCCACTCAAGTGTAAAAGGATCCCTGACATGACATAGTTTGCGGGTTTCACATAGGTAGATGATACATGACACATTCCACACCTAGTAGAAGGGTGATGCTTTAGTGGTCGATTTAGGACCCATGTCTCACCCAGTATGAGGGTGTGACTCTTGTCTCTCTGATGATCCTGTTAGATAATGATTTTCTTCGATAATTTCCTAAACAAGGGTCACACCCATAACATCTCACATTGTATCCCAAAATACACTACAAAGGATTCCATCATATTGTAGGTGAAAAAATATCAATTCTTCTACTCAATAGAAGAAATATGTGTCCAAATGAAGAAGATATGTCAGGTATAAGTTTAATAAAAATGGATGTATGGGTAAATAGATATTAAGAGGTCAAAAAATATATATAGTTCCACTATAATAACATTATATGAACTATTCGGTCCACATATAATTGCCTCTGAAAACCTACATGATTTATATAGTAACTACATGGAATTTCGCATCCACATGGGGTCTAGAACATTTTCAACAAAATATTGGTGTACCCTTTACATGAATGTGAACTCTGGTACATGTCATGTCCTCTCGTATGAGGTCCTAGCCATGTGTTATTCAATATAGCCTATCCAAATATGGATTGTCACTAGGAATTTTACTTGGTCACTTAAAATCAGTCCCTTTTTATTTCAAAATCCATATCCCCACAACCATATTTTTACAAAACTAATGTGTTCATCTTAGTACACTATATGTAAACTGGGATTTCATAGATGTTCTAGATCTACCTTGGTGCCCATCATCCAAGCCCACATCATCAAATAAAACCTTCTGGATGCCTAAAATCAATGGGGGAGCCATTATTAATAATTTGTTTCCATACATTGGCTAGAAAAATAATTTAAAATTTACTTTTTCAAAGACGTAGTCATTTCCATTTCTCATAGTGCCTCATTGGATCTCAAAATCTAAAATTGAATCAACCAAATCCAACACATAATCTGAATCCATACCTATATCCCCAAATATTTTGTAACACCCAAATTCAACATGAATAGGGGGTCAAGAATGATCTCACCTAGTAATGTTGAATTAAGATCCCATTTCTCAATCAGTGAAGAATGAAAGTAAGGGAGGGGAAACAACACAATAAAAAATATATGAAATATTCATTTTACAAAAATTCATGGACAATGAATAAAAATTGGGATTCCTGGGGGGATAAAATTTAATGAACTACTGAAAAAATGATCCTCGTCACATGGAAAGGCTAGATTTTAATATAGACAAAGTAAATAGTATGATCATTAAAATATTTTAATCGATGGGTGTAGAATCCCAAAATTTATGAGTCTTACATAAATTTGGTTTATTACTTAATGAAGAATGTGATCTCTAATTAATGTGATAATTCATTGGATTTTCTGTGACTCAATTCACCTGTATGTGGATTTTCATTACTATCTGATCAAAATCCTCCAACAATAGGTGGTCAAACTCTCCTATCAATGGTTCTTGGGTTATGTATCTACACCTAGGGATCGAAAAAAACATGACTAAAATAGATAGAATTATGTTTTTAGTGGTTTAATGAATGAATGAATAAATCTAATGTATGCACCTTAAAATGGATGTTTTATTATATTAACCCATACTAACCCACATTTTCCTTCACATCAGAAATCCCAAAAGTTATAGACTTATCCATGGTCTATGATTTTCAATCCATGGATATGTTTAACCGTAATCAAAATTTATTTCACAAATTATGTGTATGTGGTTTAAATTATATTTAATATTTTTATTAAATTTATTCCAAGGACCCTAGGACTCACAATAATTCTCCATCTCATTTATTTGATATGAAAAAATATCTATTTATATTTCAATGTTTTATAAGAATAAAAGGTCTATACATATTCCATTTACAATAATATTTGGAAATTGTTTCTCAATAATATTTTATGTTTCTCATCCATATTCCATGAACTAGAAAATATCTAACATCATTGGAATAATGTTTTAAAGATCACTTTTAAATGCCTATATGATATACTTATTTGGGGTGAATAAATTTTTGGTATCAGTTTTCATAATTTTATATTACACTATATAATATCACATGAATGTTAAATGAAACCAATTTTCATTCCATAAGATTACATGATTTGATGAATGATTAATATATTATAGAACACTTATGTATATATATCATCTAGAGGGGACTATATCACTCTCTAATGCATTACATAATGTTTTATATCAGGTGATATAAAAAGCATGTTTTTTGGACATGATTATTGATGGATTTGTTGAAATGTTTTCTCAATACATGATTGTATATATAATATTTTGAAGCATTATAGTTTTTATAATTATTCAATTAGAATATGTTTTACAACTTTATAATATGGGAATTTATGAGGGTTGCTTTTTTTAAATATTTTCTATGAAACATAATTATCAATAACCATTGTCACAATGATATTGTTTTCCTATTCTTATTCATATTCTTATTTAAAATATTATATTTTCGTCTATTGTCCATGGTTCAAGATTATTATCTCAATAAAACTCTTAGGTCAAAATATTAATTTGATCCTTTGAGATTAAATGTACTTATAATTATTTATAGATAACTCTTGTTTCTAAATATTCATTTCTATAAGATATTTCCCTCTTGATCATGATTTTTAACATTATCATGATATAAAAAATAATTAAATGTTGATAATATTTTCTATAACTAAGCATTTGAGATAACCCCTTATTATTTTCCCTCTTCCCAAGGTTAGGAAAATGTTTAAAAATTATGATTTTTCGAGAAGTAAGCCTAATGTAGTTTGATTTTAGAGAAATGTTCACAAGTATTATAATATTAGTTATGTATATAAATGATCCCCAAAAAAATAATCCATTTTTTTGGGGTGGTGTGAATATTTTGGGAGATTTAATATTAAAATAATATCATTCTTTTGAAAATATATTTATGATTATTTTAGGATAACTATGTTGGTATTAGAGTAGGGTTTATTTATTTGTTGGAAAATGTCAAGATAATATTAGTGAAAACTCTATCAATAATCAATGATATAAGAAAAAACCATAATTTTTCTAAATGTGTATAGTGTTTTGTTTACTAAAAATGAAACCCCATTATTCAAATAGTATTTTTTGATGGCTCTAGAATTGAGAAAACTAAGAGAAATAACCTTAAATTTTTTTTGTGTATTTAATTGATCATCTCATAGCATAGAACAAATGTGTGTATCTTCATAACTAGTTTTAAAATATCAAGGTATATGTGTTGGTGATTCACATCATCTATACGAATCATTATAAAGGATGCGAGAACATTATATTATATTATTATTTAATCTAATTGGATCTAAGCAATGAATCTTATATACTAATATATATATGTTTATATCATATGGAATATATTTCACATATTAGTTTTTAAATTTATGTTAGTAGTTTTAGATTTTATAATATTGAATTATTATTAGTTATTATATTTAACATTCCATTATTTAATTCAATGGATGGGCATGGGGAATCTGAGTTAACAATTTGTGTGCTGGGATATGTGGTGATTATCCCAATGAGTTACTAAATTTGATGGGAGTGAGACTAAAAAGTCCGTTTTTATTTATCACTAAATACCCCAAGGTATGAATAAAAATAAAAATGACATAGTTATACAAAATACACAAGGGTAGGAGAAACATTTTATTATGTTCTTAATTTGGAACCTTCTACCATAATTTTTTGGTCTTCCAACACTCTAATTTTTAAGAAACAAATTAATTACTTAGGGAATATATTTTCCACTCTATAGTATTCAGACCTTGAGAAGGATGTCTTTTTTTATCTTATGGATGGTGAGGCTAAATAATGGTGGACCATAATTATGAATATAACAAAAATTGTATAATTGTACTCTAAAAATGGGCATAATTAATGAAATATAATTCAAAGAATGTTTTACACAAAATATTTTCATTATAATGAATATATAATTTCAAGTGATTTTATAAAAGGAGTTTAAATCCATTTAAAACTATGATGATATGATCTTAAGAATTTTCATATATACATAAAATTATATTTTCTATCCTTAAAAGTATGATTGAATGATTTATTTGGGGAATAAAATATAGTCTTGTAAGTCAGTTATCTATAATATACATTTGAATATGGGAATTGATAGTTTTATGTTCATATATATTGGAAATAAATGTTTGGGACTCCCATTATTTATGTGATAATAATGGAATATGGAATGTCATTGAATGTAGAATGATAAATCACACACGAGAAATAAATTTCAATCTCCTACTTGCTAAAAAAGTATGATATAGATTTCTAATGGGAACAAGAGACTATTTTATGGGTTGTTGGATTATTCATTATGCTCATGATTATCAATGGGGGATGAAAAGGATGATAACATTAAAAATTATGTGTATAAGGTCAAAAATAATACACCACCTACTATTTAATATTTAAAATAAATGGACTTTTTTAATTATGAATGTTTATTCCCTATAATAATTGATAATGTGGATGTAGGATTTCAAAGAAATCATTGACCAAGTGTATAGGGACCTATACATTTATTATCACTATTGTTAACCCTGAAAAAAATATGTGGAAAGTCACACTTACCATCCACTTCAGAACCATTAATGTTATATTTTATTCTTCTTCTACACACATAGTTATAACTACAACATTTTATAAAGACATCAATTCACCTCCATAATTATTAGATACTACATTATTTATGAAAAATAAATGTAGTGTGGTAAATTCATCTCAAGAATACAAATTCTCTCTATTATAGTCCTCCATGAATGTGCTATATGAAAATATGATAATTATTACTTTGGTTAAAGTGGATACGATTTTATGAATTCATTGGATCATTTTATATAAAAACCATATTAATTACTTGGATAGAGTTGTAACATTTAATATACCAAAGAATATATTTTTCATCTATAGATTCGAGCCTAACAATGAACCACCAATTGAAACTAGAAACATTATATTGGTCCTAATACCTAAACAAGAAGTGGGATTTTTTTAAAAATGGATGTATAAAAACATGGCATTGGAGATATCCATATTGATAGGGAATATATCGATATTTTTATTAAAAAAGTATCTGGACTTTACTCATATCATGAGGTTATGTTTTCAATTGAACTCATTCATGATGATATACCCATATCAAATACTCCTAAGAAAATTTCTAAAATTAGATTGGTTCAATTTATTAAGGAACTATGATAAGATATATAAAATGGTTTCATATTCCCAAATGTTTCACCATGAGGCTTAGTAGTTCTTTTTGTTATGAATACTGATAGATCATTGTGTTGCTTCATTTACTATTGTGGACATTACATAATCACAACAAACAACAAATATCCTCAAACTTTGTCTAATGATATGTTTACTCATATTTGATGAGAATAATAATTTATTAATATTTAACTTCTTTCTAGATATCATCAAGTAACGGTGAAATTTCAATATATACATATTACATCCTTCTTTAAAATACATGAAGACATTTTATTCACATTGTTTCAGTTCATACATATAAATATCCAATTAATAATTATGGATCTGATGAATAACGCCTTTATAGATTTCCAATTTTATTATTATTATTTATTGTTGATATTATCAAATATTATAAGATTATATAAGATGTGTGTAAAATCTAATGGAATGAGAAATTATATGTCATGTCTATAGATTTTTATATATTTTTTAGAAATTATCTTTGTTTGTTTATGTAATCACATGTGCTGGTACAAAATTGGATCTATTGAATATAGTTTTTATCAATGATTGGTCGAGTCAAACCATTGTAATAAAAATAAATTGTTTTCTAGTATTATCATGATATAATATGTGATCTTTCATAAATTTGACATCATTTTCCTATCCTCAAACTATGTTAACCTAGAATGGAGTGAACATCCTCATAATGAATGAATGTGAGTAATTATTTATGGAACAAAATAAGTGTCTGATTACAATATATATTCTCATATAACTAAATAGCGTAGAATGGTGTGTAATATATAGTGAATATTAAAAGAAAGTCTTGGGATGCATCCTCATGGAGAATGATAAATTAATTAATTTTGTATAACTTTTTTTACAAACTCATTATAAAAATTACCCAATGAATGATTCGGTACTATGTTTAGTGATCTCAACATATTTTATATATTAAAACTATCTATATATTGTTATGTTTGGAATCTGTACTAAAACATGTTATGATATTTTTTCGAATAGTTGGAGTATAACATGCACTGAAATAGATTGTAATATTTGATCGATGTCTATGACTACTCAATAAATTACAACTTGTGGGAGGAAAATAATGTGTTTTATGTTATATATTTCAAATATCATCATATATTCTCAATTTATTATGGTTCAAAAAGAACCAATACTCAAATATTTTCAAACAATCAATGTTGATGTAATGAGGTGTGGGGAGAAACCCAACCATTCCCAGATGACCACTCCACCATCCATTCTAGTGAACATAAAAAATCATAGAATGTTGATATGGAGCAATAGATACTGAAAAAAAATATTCTAATTATCAAAATTGAAAAATATGGGGTTTATGTCTTCAAACCCAAATATGCCTTCCATCATGTTCAAATCCAATTAATGAAATAAATCAGAACTACTATGTATCATTATTCTATATTAATCTTATATTTTTTATAATGTGTTGACATCTAATGTAAATTATTTCTTTGGATAAATTAAAGTTGGAGATTTTAGAACATATATACCAGTTCTTAGTAGGATAGATATTTGGTGATTACGGAATGAAGACTAATTAGATGCTACTACTATTTCTTATACCAATATTAAAATGGGGAAACAACATCACAATTTATTTCCATAAACACCCTAAGATATCTATAGTCTATAATACTATTATGGTTATATGTGATAATCATGAAACATAATTAGATTTTATTTTCACCAAATTAAATTTCTCATATGACTAAATCATTATTATATAAGAAATGGATGTGGTAATCCTTTGTAGAGTAACACTATACTTTGTATTAGATAAAGATATTATCTTTAGATTCTAGATAAATTTTTTATCATTAGAGACAGTGAATAGATTCAAATATTCTTAACACCCTTAGTTATATGGTAAATTTGAAAGGATCATTTAGTTTATTTAGTATATTATTAGATCAATTTCAAGGAATATACATGTTTTTTGTTATAGAAAACTTCACCTAAAATATTTATATTATAAAAAATGTTTCTACACTGGGATATTTATTAAACAATACATGATTTATATGTAATAAAATGTGGGGCCCCAAAATGATTGGATTATATTGGATAGAGAGAGAGGATATAAACTAAACCTATTCAAGAAATAATAGAGAAGGATTAAACCCAATAGTGGAATATTAAATTATAAAAAAAGTTTATATATAATTTAAGAAGACAATAATTGATGAGATCAAGAGTTAGAAGTTGGTGAAAATGTGTTCCTCATGATATCTCCCATTATACGGGTTATTAATTTTGGAATAATGGGAACTTGAGCCCAAGGTATATTGCTCCCTTTGAAATTTATGATTTATTAATGACTCTATCTTATTTCAATGAAATCCCTATATAACACTACAAAATTCATGATGTGTCTCATGTATATATTTTTATGAATATTATATTAGGACCATGACATGTATAAAAAATTGAATCCATGAAATAATATCATGACTTACACTTTGTGGAAAACCTAGTGGAGATGCTTTAATGAGGAGTTAAGGTTGTGTAGAACATGACCACCCATATAGAAAATGTTTTATGGTGGAATAGTATGTTTTATAAAGATATATGGGTTTATATGGATGTAAGAAGACATAAATATCCCTACTTGTTTCTATCATTTTAAGAGAAATTTAGGAAAATATATTCTTATGTTATGTAGCATTTTATAACCCTTATTTATAGATAATATTCCCCCTTAGATAAACACATTTTTAAATATCTTGTTTCAACTAATAATCCAAAATATACCACAATAAATTTTATTCGTAAAATTATAAACATTGTAGAAGATTCAATAAATTGGAATAAATAAATATATGTACAAGAAAAATGGAAATAATTTATAAATCTAATTCAATAATTATATTCAATTAGTATATTAAAATAGAAAATAAAATCAGTTTTTTTAAAAAAATTAATTTTTAGGAAATTATATTTTTTGTGCAGTGCTATTTTATTTTAAGAAACTAGATAGATTATTGTTAAATGATCTGAAAATATATAGTTTATATAAATAATATATTAAATATATTGTAATTATTTAATTAATATAAAATTAAAATAAGAATTTTTATTATTTTTAAAATGTATTTTAATAGAAAAAATATATTTTATTAGATTTAAATTATGATATAAACTATAAATTATGATAATAATAATTTTATTTGAAAAATTGAAAAAAAAAATTATACCAGACATAAAAATATTATCTTTGGAATAATATTTAGCAGTTATCCTGAAATATTTATTTTAATGTTAATTGTAAATAACATGGTTTTTAAAAATACAGTGTCTTTTATTAAATCATTAGGAAATATGAATACCTCAAGATTTTTCAAATATGTTTCATACATAATTATTTATTTTATATATGAAATTATAAATATTAATATGTAATGTTTAATTTGATATCATTTGTTTGATATTTTTCATCATAAACTATAATTTTCTCTATTTTTTTATATGTTAAATATTCCTTATTTCAGAATAAATATTTTCAACTTTAATAAATTTTATCAAAAATAACATGTAACATATTCAGTGTCATGGGAAACAAATTACTTAACAATTCCCACTTTTTTGATATGTAAATAAATCACATTGGTAAAAATTAGTCATAAAGGTGGAATGAAAAATAGTAAAAATGTTATATCTAAAGGTTAAATGATATAATAAATTTATTAAAATATATATAAAATTCGCATTTGAGTGATTCCCTAACCAAACATCATCTGATGTCCATTATTTTGAACTTACGGTGCCAATTTCTTTAAAATATTGTTTCTGATGGATATTTTAGGGTGTGAACCATCACACATTTGGGTTCTTTTCCCCAAATTCCTACTTTCTAAATATGGAAACCTGTCCTCACCATCATCAGTGATGAACAATGCTTGATAAAATGGGATTATGTGATATTTGTTCCTCCTTCAATAGACCCCTCATTGTAGAACGCTACCTATTCCATGTATGCATCATATATTAAGTCATGTTTGTGGAACTCATTCCATGTTCTGTCTCAATGTCAATGCCAGTTAATTTTGATTCTTCTATATCAATATGGATGCATCATTAAATCAGGTTGAGTAGTCACATTGGGAACATCAAGGCATTTATTGCCATTATGTATATTGTGAACCAATATACCATTTTCTATTCATGATATTCACATGTTAGGTGTCATAGGTACGAAAACCAAGTCATCCTATGTTTATAATGAGGTAATTGATTCCAGGGGAACAATTCATCCATGGAAATTTACCATAACAATAGAAATTTATCTCTTTTTCTAGGTATTCTGAAACATGTAAAATTTTCTACACCATGGGGAAATGGATCAGAATATCATATTTCGATGTATCGAGGAAGGGGTTTAATATTTTTGGAGACTGATTAGAACATCATATTGAGATGGATCATGTAGGTGTGTCATTATGAGAGATGATTTATCACTAGGATGGTGGACTAAGACACCCTATTGAGGTATATCATGGAGGTGTGCCAATTGGTGGGTATATTTTACACCAAGATGGTTGATCAAGTCTCCCTATCGAGGTAGACCATGGATGTATGCCCCAAAGAGGTAATATGTGAAAACTATATGGTTTATTATGATTCCTTATTGAGTAATCTCAAAAATTTTGTCCACATTAATTAATTTTCACACCAAGATGATGGATCATGATACCCAATTGAGGCGAATTATGGTTGTGTGTCCCAAGGAGGGAATATTTCACTGTTAGATGGTTGGGGAGGACACCCTATTAAGGAAGATCATAAATCTGTGTTCTTAAGAGGTAATATATCACCCAAGGATGGTTTATCTATATTCTTTATTGATGTTAATCATGGAGGGGTATCCCTTGGAGGTATGATTTCACACATGGATGGGGGACCATGATGAACTATTATGGTCGAACATGGATGTGTGTCCCTAGAAGGGGATATTTCACAACATGAGGGTTGATCATAAATCCCTAATGAAGAGAATCATGGAGGTTTTTTGATATGATAGAATATTTCCCACATGGATTTGTGATTTTTATGCCCTATTTGGGCATATCATGGAGGTGTGACCCCAAGAGGGATGATTTCACACTTGGATGACTGACCAGGATGCCCTATTGAGGGGGGTTATGGAGGTGGGAGACTAAAAATGGTACAATTACCATTGAGCAGTGGTCGTACATCATGGTCATTTGAGGAGGGATACTCATGGTGATGGTATATTTTATGTTAACTATGATCCCCACTCCCAGACCGATTTTAATGGCCATTAAAGATCCTACAGTAGTTGACCCATATGTCATAAATAGATGTGATATATGATCACTTACCTTTGGTCACGAGGCATATCTAGAACGTACTCACACATGAATATCATAAAAGGGTAGAGAGAGTTTCCACTACCTACTGCTTCCTATGAGATAATCCATGAATATACACTATGTTGAGAGAGTGCATTTCCTAATGACATACAGATACACATACATACATGGAATAATGATGGAGGGGTGATATTAATATAGAACATATTGTTATCATTAGATGTATCATACCATTGAGGGTGGTATGACCTAGTGGGAGGAGTTGTTACAACTATAGAGATGGAAATTTTAATCCCTGTACATTTGGGAACCACAAATATTGGAGAAGCGATATGCGGGATGCCTCCAGTAATGAGGTTTCTGGAGGAGGGACCTTTGCGGAAATCCAAAAGGTGCATGTCCAAGGATCATGGAAATGGATATGTCTCCCAAATATTCCAACTGATTCTATTTCCCCAACACTTGGGAGAGTTGGGGACTTCCTATGAATATCACCACTTTTATGCGTGTGTGGATGTATCTCATCACTACTGGGATATACCTAACCCAAATGTATCATTTATGGGTACTATTTCTTGTTCCCTGTGCCGATATTATTCTATATATGGAAGTGCTGGATTATGTGAACTACACTTGTAGAACCATGTTTCCCCTGATTGAACATGTAAAGGTGATGATGGAAAAATCAAATACTATGGGTGTCCTATTGGTTTTCATGAATATTGTTACATATGAGAAAAAGACAAGGAAAATCATGAAAAAAGTGAATCATATCAAGACACATCTTGTGATGAACATCCTAACATTAATATGGTAAATCTTATAATATTTATTTATTCTTGGATATTTCTCATCCCTTAAAATGTAATGAAATTCATTTGTTATCTTGTTCATGAGTTGAGTATTACATAAGATAGGGAACTCCATTATGAGACTCAAGTAGAGAGTGAGGTATACTCATCCCTTGATGTGAAGAGTGTAGGGTACCTCCCTAATACCACAACCACGAGTGGCCAGCTCTTATATGAAGAAACACTCATAGATGAGGCAATAAAAAATTTACTGATTCCATTATAAGGGAACTTCCTAAAAAAATTCAGGAGTTCATGTTTGGATCGTATTTCTCCTGTAATTGTTCCCTTATTTTCATCATTTCATTATATCTTTTAAATTATGTTTTTGAATAATTCTTATTTAAATATAACATTAAACTGTTTTTTTTAGATTAACCAAAAACAATGGCATCCATGTTAGTGATTCATATGGTCAGATATGAAACAAAGGGTTATGTTCTCATAGCAGAGATAGTTGTAGAGTCCATGGTGTTCAGACCAACCAGGGTGGTTCCTCAACTAGGATCTACCGATACCATTTTTTCAATGGAGGGGTTGAGTCTTCACCCATAATATGTCTTTTTGAAGGGGTTGTGGTGGACGAGCCTATCATAAATGTCCCATTGTAGGAGATTACCGGTATCTGTTCCTCAATAGATGGGGTTAACATCATTCCCTCAACTGGCATGATTGGATATAATAGTGTAGTCAACACTAACACATGTTTATTGAGAAAGGATGATGCATGAGATGAATAATATTCTAGAGGTGAGGCCTTAATAGGGGAGGCATACATTATACAAGAAGATGAAAAAATTGATGTCACTGTAGTGACCACACCCATCTTGGAGGTTCCTTCAATATATGCGATATGGATAGTGTAACACCCCGATATGTTATGAAAAATATTATTTTAATTTCATTGATTTCTTTTATTGTACAGCACGCCAAGTATAGATTGTACTATACACAACACCGTATTAGCTTGTAGTATACGCAACGCTATTCTTGGATCGTGTTACACACAATTTCATGTTCAGTTTATAATAGTAATTCTACGTAACATTGAGTGTGTGTATATATGTATATATATATATATTCAATGTATAAATGAAATATGGTTGGATTCTGTTATATGAAACAATGAAGGATTCTTGCACAACACGCAACCCTGACTTGGCTTTCATTACACGCAATCGCGACCTTCCTCGATAGCGTGTGTTGTACGCAATACCTGGTTTTACTAAACAACGATATATTATTATAATATTATTATGAACTATCCATCATGAATAGTATTAACTAAATTTTGAATTTTATAACATTATTATTCATCTTACAGATTTTCTAGTACATGGTATAAGAACAAAATAAATTTTTTGGGTAAAATAAGTATTTTTCAAAAAATGCAGTTTTGCCGCAATTTGATGTCGCACCCACATTAAATATAGTTTTGTACATGTTTATAAGTTCAATTTGACAAATAAAATTATTCTTTAGGATCAAGATATAAGATTTTACCTTGGATAAATTTTTCATATTATTCTGAAAACTTTCATATTTTAATGAATAGTAAAAACACACTATATTTTAATTAAAAACAACTTTTTTCATCGTAATAATTTATGTTGTTAAATTATAAAATTGAATGGTTTCAAAGTATAAATAGAATATATTGTTAACATTTAATATAATTTATTTCATTATCATTGATTTTACATTGAATTCGTAGGTTAAATAAATTCAATCTTTTGCAATGTTTTAAACAAAAAACCCATTTTTCGACAACGGGAATAATTTTAATTTAATTTCTAAAAATTTTGTGTATTGAATTTGAAAAAATTGATTCGATATTTCAAATCAGTGGGTCCAAATTATATTAATAGACTACTTTTTATTTTTGGGCATTATGAATAGTAACTACGGTAAATTTTATTTACCATAGTAAAAGGTAAATCAGGTAATTAAGGGTAATATAATATTATAAAATTACCATAACACTTTTCTTAATACAATTGGAAGTTTATATTTCATCCTAAATCATATTTGGGTCGAAATGGAATCCATTAGAACCCACTTGGAGGTGATTAAGACCTTTAGTTTATTTTATTTAATGGAAAGTGAAATATGTCTCACTCAACTTTAATAATTAAATTATTTTTAATACAAGCTTATACAGAATATAAATTCTTTTATAAATACACATTTGAAAGATAAAATGTATTTATTTATCATGGTAATTTATTTTTATTTTTTAAGAGTTATTTAATTACCTTATTATCTTATACATTAATGATGTAGAAATTATATATTTAGTTAAAAATCAATAATATAGTTTTTATTGAAATAGTAATACATATCAAAAGGCCCAGAAACCAGCAAAAAATTTATTATTAGTGTATTTATAAACCCTAATCATCCACTGGTCGAATTTATGACCATTTGGATCCTTATTAAGGTGATTATGACACATATAATATTTTATTTTAAATGATGCCAATGTTGTCACCTTCATAATTTAATAAATATAACAATTTAAATATTGTGATTTTATGATGATAAATTCATGTAAATGTATTATTGTCAACTTTAATAGATTTATATTCATCATATGATTTTATTTATAATTTTTATGCAACAAATAAGTATATTAAATAATATACAAAAATGTTGTAGTAATTATTTTATTAAGAGATAAACCAAATAAATGGTTTTAAAAATAATAAAATAAATATTATATGAACTATTTAATGTGATCCACAAATTTTAAAGATACATATGACCTATTATGAATCTATTAAAGCTTTTATTTTGTTCATATATTCTGTATATATTTTATTTAAATTCATATATGTGAATAGTGTCAAAATTGACACTATTGTTATTTTATAAAAATAACATATTATAAAATTGTTTAAAAATCACAAAGAATATTTAAAAATTATAAATTTAAATTTATATGGTCTAAACTGTTATAAATTATCCAATTATGTACAATTCACAACAAAAAAGTTATTTGTTCTTATAATTTAAAATTTATAATGTTATTACCACAAATAAAATTAAATTGATTATGTAAGGATAAATCAAGTTGAAAATGTTTAAAATAATTTCCTAACAAGTCTAAATTTTATTGGTTGATGAGATTACAACCCTATGGAATCTAATAGTCGAATATGAGTCATTTTTTGAGGTTTTTAGGTGGGTTTAGATTTATTATAAATTAATATTTTTAAGATTTCCAAATGTGCCCCTCTCCGCCCTTATAAAAGGGTACCTCCTCCCTCTCTTCCTCACACCAAATTGAGCCTTCAATATCGGAAAACCCCTACTAAATGCTCTTCTCCACTTCACTAAAAACATCCCAGTGGACTTCGTCTACTAAAAAGACCAATTTTAGTGCCCTAAGAGGAGGTTTCAATGAGGCGTATCGAAGAAGAGGTAATTTCTTCTATCGATTCATTAAAACTTCTCTCTTCTTCAACTTCTACTTCATTAGTTTTTTAATTATAAAGTAATAACATCAGTATAACTAATATACTGATCTATTATTATAAATATGAAATAACCGCATTTCACCTTCGATCCATCCTACGGAAAACAAAATCACCGCACGTGCGTACGTACGGAATACTGTCTCCACGCTGTGGTGTAATCTGTTTTTCCACCAACACATTACATGGATTGGTATTATGGTGTAAATAATAACTATACATAATTATTATAAAATCATAATGATTCTGATATATTGTATCATCCACTCCAATTCAATTCAAAAATTATGGAAATGATATCATCGCTTGTGCGTACGTACGAACTACCGTCTCCACGACGCGATGAGATTCATTCTCCATGTTAACCATTTAAGAATGATTATAAAGTATATATAAGAAATAGTATAGAAATATATGACATTATAAAGCTACTGGATTTATATATATATTTGTGTATGTCATCTACTTAATTCCATTCAAGTCAATAAGGAAATGAAAATAGCGTTCATGCATACGTACAGCCTACCGTCTCCATGAACAGTGTTTATCATTCCTTTTATCAATCTACAATATATATGTATATGGTGATTATATATTACATATAAATCATTTTTTACATTCTGGAATTAATTAAATCAGGTTATATGTAATAATATCATGAACAACAAGTCCAAACATGTACGATAAATAAAATGATTTTACCCAAAATGCTCTTTAACATGGAATTTACAAAAGAACGGGTAACATAAAGTCATAAGTGAACCATATATGATATCATAACAATTAATATGATTCTGTAATAAGTCAATTACATTATTAAAATCATTATACAGGAGGTTCGGATACGTACGAAGCATATCTGACCTAAGGTAAGGGGAAATTTATCAATCTCATTTTTATCCGAGATTGTTTATTCATAAGTATTTACTTGGTATATCTTTATCATCCAAGCCCATGTTTTCTAAAAATGACATCATGTATGTTTACTATCCTTTTTACCTATTTTTGTCTTTTACTACATGGTATGTAAGGAATAAATTTTTTTTTACGTTACGAGGTACTTTTTGACCTTTCCGACTAAAGTACAAGAAAAATGTTATTTTTAACTCATACGACGTGAATGGATTTTTACAGTTTCATAATGCCTCATTTTCATAAAGCTTCCTCTACATGTTTTCAGGATTATTTTCAAAAAACCCTTTTCTTTTAAAAGTACATGCCATTTTTTGAAAATAAAATGATTTTAAAGAAGAAAGGATATTTTCCTCATGAATTCATTTCAAGTGTTTTGTCAAAACCATTTTCCATCTAAGATGAAATTATTTCAAATGTGTATGTTTAAAGTATAATGTATCTATGATTTACATGCTGTCAATTTTCTTATGATGAAATATCCATTTATTTTATATGGATTATGTGATGATGATATGATGTTTATGAATCCCATTTTATTCTTTAGGTTATGATGAATGTTTTAAGTTTATGTTGTGGCACAAGTAAGAATTATTTCATTATGAGATGGTTGGGACCTATATGTCCCTCCAATTCATTGGGTAACGATTTATATCTCATGATATATACTTGGTTGGAACGACATGTTAAACTAGTTAAGTAATACAGGACGAGAACGAGGAGTGAACTCTATTCAGAAAGGGACTTTGTCCACTAAGATGGTCTTGGTAGTAATGACTTGGCTAATATAGAAATCATTTCATGTGCTTAATGGTTGCAAAAAATACATGTTTTATTCCCATGATATTTTATCATTGTTAATGTTTCTTTATGATATATTCCTTACGTACATCGAAGATTCATGTCTTTGCTCAAGATTTTGATGTTTAGATTTTATGTTGAAGTTTTTGAATTCAAATGTATATGGATTGTTTTATAATCTCTATGTTTACCCTTACTGGGCATTTGATCTTACCCATTTTATGTTTTACATTCCCCTGGATATAAAAAAAGGTTTTAGGTATGAAAAAAAGGGAAGATCTTTATTGGGAGATGTTGAAGATCTTTCACCACGATTAAAAGATTTTATTCCGAGTTTCTAAAGACACTAAACTATTATGGTCCTTGTGTGTTTGTTTTTCTTATGTATTAAGTATTTCGCAAAAGTAATGTAATGTAAATGTACGTCAGGCTTCGGGTCTCTACAGATAGAGACCCCCAAAAAGGTGGCTGAGATAATGAAATCAAAAAATCTAATCAAGAGTGTTATAATTGATAATCAACCCTCGAGTGTTCCATTGGATATAGCTATGACATATGTTGTGGGAATGGGGGATAGTGAGAATTTATTCCCTATGGAAGTGGATTTAATCCCACTTGAGGAAATTTATATAGAAAATCAATCCAATTATGTGTTGGTGATATTTCTTCCATATAGACCTTCACCAACAAAGGAATTGGAGGATTCGGGATTAGATACTAATATTGATTACCAAGTTGATCATTTCATGTAATGTCGGTATGTGTGTAACTTCATCACATTCACTATGATGGATTACCTTCCCGGAAATGTGGGATCAGTCTTCCATTGGTGTGTTTTCATGCAGAATGGAAGGGTATATTTCAACACCCTTCATACTCTAGGTCAATAATTCTATATCTTATGTGGAGATAAGAATGGTACTAGTTTAGCATCTCTTGGAAAAAGAACACATCTAAGAGATAAAATCTGCAACAAAATGTTGAAGGGGAGTTCACTCGTATATAAGGGATTATATAGGAGGATACAGTCTTGACCACTTTCCCAACTAAGATAATAAACCATCTGAAGGCCCAGTTGGTATCATTAAAAACTATGGCAGTTGAGGCGGAATCTGCTATAGAAAAATGGAGATCAAAATTGAACAATATAATAATTAAGGATAAAGAATTATATTATAATTTTGAGGATGTGGTTGACTTCTTGGTGGAGTGGCATCGTACTATTGAGTCTACTCAGCTGAGGTTATCTATGCTCAAATATTTATTACTTGTGTTTATCATTAGGTAATCTAGTAAAGTAGATGAACAAATATATTGATGACCCTCAATATCATTGCTTTATTTTTATTAAAATCTCACATTGTTCAACAATTTTTCTTTCATCACCCCTCATTATCATAATTCAACCATACTATTTTGATAAAAAAAGAAGAATCCCTATGTTCATGTGAGTCATGCTCCTTGTGAGAAAAAATGTAATTCCATGTGATTGATCATTTATATGTGGATATAATACAGTTATTAAACACTTTGGGTCTATATTTGTTTTCTAGACAGTTGGCTTTTTGGGGATGAAAGTGGCTATCCTAGGAGAAAGAGGATCTCGGAATAGTCGACTTCTTTATCGAACATGTAGATGTTCAGAAAAAGGGTTGGGCTTGGGATGTTTAATTATACTTTAGAAACAATAATGGTCATCAGGAATCAAGATTTCCAATATCTGGAATGCAATGGAGGTGGTAGGATGATATACAATAACTTTTTACAATGATTAAAACAAAACACTCATTATTATTTTATCGGTGATGGGGAAAAATTGAGGTTCCGCCAATGAACATGTTCAAAACATGGGACCACCAATCTCAAAATCTCATCAAATGTTTTTTGGGGAATATACCCAAGATGGTTGGTAAGATATTGTAAAATGGGACCTTGACCTCAAGGGGGAACCATTTAGATATAGAGTATGATGTGGTTCCAACGAAATGGACATGTGAAACATGGAGATGAAGTGAATAAATTATTGAATGGATTTCAACCATATATGAATTATTACACCATGCCTTTGTGCAGATTTATTTATGCACATTGGTCAGAGAAATTTTTATACATGTATACCAGTTGGAGAGTTGTCTAAAATGTCAAGGGATGGTCAATGATCACAAATAATTGATTAGGTTGCTAGTGTTGAAGGAAAGGGATTATCAGGAAAGCACCTAAGATACCTAGGAATATTATATCATGAGATATGGAAGACAGATACACACATTAATGTTGTATTGTCAATACATTGGAAATGTAGCTTAAGAACATATGGTGAGGATTACGTATCACATAGTTTAATGTCATGTGATTCGGATATGGTTGCACAGTTTAACACCATGGGATTGGGGCACATGAACAATCCTAGATGGCACGTTCCTTGCTACAGTGGTGGGGTATAAGAGGATATGGGATTAGTCATCCATAGGTTATGGTTGTGATTATTGTACCATAAGGATGTATTTCTCAAATGGGATATGGTTGTTTTATGGGATCTGTATACCAATTTTGATAATATGTGTAGTAGGACCAGCTACATAGTATATCCAAGAGACATCTCGCATGCACATAGATTATAGTTCTAATGTTTGGAAAATTAATCACAATTTTAACATCATAAAACATAGTCCATAGGGTGATAATACTAAAAGGATATGTGTAGTGTGGTGGAGTAACAAACAAAAATTATTTAAGGATCAAGAAAAAATTACACCAAAAACCACATTCTACAGGGGACTTGCAGATAGTATAAAATCATGATTCATATACCTGGACACCTGGAATAAATTCATAGAGTTAGGAACACCAGATCTTATTTTATGGCCATAGGGTTCATAGAATGGGATATAACTGTGAGGTCATAGTGTTTAGAACAATGGGAATCCTATAGCATTTGGCCCGATAAGAATGATTTGTCGCACAATGAGAATAGATGGGAAATTGAGTCCCCATACAATGAAAAACAAAAGGGGAATGTTTAAAATATTTAAATGTCAAATTGAATATACTTGGGACTATATGTTTAAGGTCATAATGTTCAGACCAATTGAAAATATTTTATGTTCATATTTCTCGGACTAGAGTGCTTTTTATCTGAATAGAATGTGTATATCATTGAAAATGTTTCCTGATGTTGAAAATGTACTCTATGAGGCCACCTAATTATATAAATACAATCCATGGGGAAATATCAATACAGTTTAATGTCATTGATTTTAGACAGATACTAATATATTAGGTTAAAAAAATTTGTAACATATGGTGTCATGTCTCAATAGAATATGAATGAAATCAATGGAAAAAAATGATGTGAATGTGGGGACCTTGGTGGCTACCATATGACACAAAAAAAGTCTATGAGACAACATGTACACAAATAATGGTCATTATTATTTGATAAATATCCATAAAGGATATTTTTAGTGATGAAGAGAAAAAAAATCCGATGCGGATTATGGGATATGGTAGACTAACACCACACAACACATTATTAGTATGACATGAACATAGGTTAGAGTCGGGATTCCTTGACAAGGACTCTAACAATTTGTTAGTATATTTTGGACCATTTTCTGCTCACATGAATCAAACTTGTTCAAGGATAAATCCCTCCAAACCCTTATGCCTATGAAATCAATTATTGGTGTGAGAAAAAGTATATGTATGGTGTTACTATAGTTCTCATTGGAAAACACAACATGTGGAGGAATGAACTGAAAAATCATACATGGTTTATTCCAACATCCCAGACCTAGATAGTTAAATTGATGTAATTCAAGGATAAGGAACAACAATTGACCATGTTAAGAAGACATTATAGCCACGTTGGATTTATAATTGGAAAAAATAAAGATGTATTGTAGGCCATTTTTGAAACAAAGGAGTTTATATTTGTTGTAGAAGATCCCTTAAGGCATGGTCCTAGGACTGTTGGTGTTCTAGTGTTGAATGAGAATATTCCATTAGGAAGACTTTTTAGATCTAGAGGATAAATATTATCCAAATATAACAAACTATTAAACCCCAATAGAGATGTGGTAAACGTACCTATGGGAATATTAGGGGCCTCAAGAGTGATTCCACCATGTTCTTCACCATTCAAGATGATTTTGTGGGCATGTTAGAGTAAATATTTTCCTAAAGGGGACATACCCCATGGTGAGTTAATCGATGTTCCATACCGAAGTTGATATTTTTTTGTGTCACTACATATCTCATGAGGATGTAAATCGATCCACATATTGTTCTAGAACACAACATGGTAAGAGTCTGACAGTGGTGTAGTGACATTATCTCTGGTGTGGATATCAAATCACTTAATATTAATAGGTATCCCAATTTTTATACTGGTTAATAAGTGGTTCATCTAATAAATTTCATATAAGGAATCAAATTTATATATGAGGTAAAATCATCGCTCATTAAAATAATTACATGTTTTATAATGTGTATGGTAGTAGTTTAACACCATTCAATTGGGAAATTGGTCATTTCTATTTAATGTTATACAACTACGACTATAGTTGTTAACAGTTTAATGTCTTGAATCTTAGACTGGAGGATTATTTTTCATATTATGTTCTCACAACATTGAACAAATGGGGGGAAATATATCCAAATGGGGTTATATGGCATTAATGTGAGATGAACCTACATGAAACAAGGGAAAAAGGGACCCTTTGACATGAAAAATTTGATAGTCGGTACCACATATTGACCATATACTACTCGATAATAGAGGACTGTATAATGAGTTGAGTACAAGAATAATCATATGATTAAATACACTATCATCTCTATATATCCCCTGAGAATCGAAACCTAGATGCACATACTTCTGTGAACTAGTGTGGTAGGAAATTTATCCTAGAAGGGTATTCCATATAAAATAAGGATATTTAATCATAACAGAATAGTATATGATGCATCCTAAATTTATATGGATTAAACCATGTATCATTAAGAGGTATCCATATTTTATAATGGAAAATATCATAGTTTAACGTCATCCACCAAGGACATTAGTGAAGATTGTGCATTGAGATGCTTGTTATATTATTTCCTGATGTCATGATATGTGGTAATATTATCCTGATGATGTTACAATGAAAATAAATAGAGTTTATACATTAAAATAAGTCCCATAAGGGTATTTTGGGGTGATAACACTATAGGTAACTAATATTTTTATTTAAATGCATTCATGGTATAAATAAATTGTCTAAGAATCATTATGTATCCCATGAGTATGTTAATAAATCCACACATAGTTATAGAAAGTGGAGGTGTCATGGGCCTGCTGAAACACCAGGGATGAAGCTAACCGTGTGAAATAGGGGTAGGTGAAAATAGTTTATATTCATAATACTTGGACCAGGTGTGGAGATTATAGGCTATTTATGTGGTGTAAAAAGTTTTAAAACATGATGTTAAAAGAGACATGGAGGCCTTAAAGCAAATTAATAATTCTTAAATCTAGTTGGATATAGTTTAGGGTTACACAACTAGGACAATGGAAAATGGATTAAACCCATGATTCATGCACTATTGGAAAATAGTTAAATTCATGATGCCTAGACTACGGGGAGTGTTTGTTTCAAAGAAATTTTTATGGAATAAATTTGGTATATTTTGATATGAAATGATTCATGGAGGATCACATAACACATGGATTCCATGATATTAACTTCATGCATTATATGGTTGTGATATTTTGACTGTGAATGGTACCATATTGAAAAATTGTTTCGAAAAATATATTTGGACCCAAGGATGAAATGTTTGGGAATAACTATGAATCCCATGAGGTTGGTAATCAATTAAAATAATTTTTTCGAATAAGGTTTTAGATAATAACAACACATAAACTTTGATAAATTCTCTTAGGAGAGGCAATTATGGTGTCCCAAGAATGTCATGGTGCATACAAAGTCTAGGAAATGGGGATACTCTAAGGTCCAATATAATGTGATGAGGAAAATGGTGATCGTTTACATCATATCATATATGAAATCCAGATTTTACATGGGATAAGGTTTTTAACAATCTCATACATATCAAATATGGCATCTTGTTTTTATACAAGGTAACACTTTTTAGATAATCCCTTACATATCTTATGAGTCATAGTGGATTAATATGTGGTTGGATTTTTGGATCATCCGAATTTCATCATTTAAGGATTCCCAATTTTGTATATAGAAACATCACATTGAATAACATGGTATGCAGACATCTTAATTTATAATTTAATAGAATATAAATTATAATATGGTGGGTGAAAATAGTTTTCTGTCATTATGAATGGAATAATCAAGTATAGATTAAGGTCATACATTCCAGACCGCTAAAAATAATCAAATTTTTTGTTGCACCGATAACATGAAAATAGTGTAATTTCATATTACATTAACCCATGAATGTTGTTTAAGGTCTTATTTCTTATACCCTTGAAAAATATGTATGGTCTTCGTTCACTTAACATTTTAAAATAGTTTATGTTCATACTAATGGTGAAATTGTCCATATCTTATGAAGTATTTATTTGGAAACATAGTGTTGATGGGAGGAGTGATACACAGTTATTACATAGTGAACAAAGAATATTATTTTTTTTGAAGAAAACATATTATTGATTTAATGTCCCTGCTAGTTGGGATATAACATTGGATGATTTTTTTCTGGGTATGAAATGTTTTTGGAGATCCATAACTATGTCACCATGGAGGAATGAGTGGAGGAACAAAAATCTAGGTATATCTATGACATCTAATTCTGGTGCCTCTCTAAATTGTGAATGGCCTATAACCAATTTTCATCAAGGGATTACAATATATCTAAATAGTTATATTCCATTTTATGATGAAAATTTGGGTTGGTGGAATTTTTTTCAGAGTGACAGAATCATAACCTCGATTGAAAAAACTAACTTTGTTCCATATATCAGGGAGTATGGGGTCACTAGGATTGAATTTTGAGCCATCAAAGGATAGACCAGGTGGGATTTAGGGAGCTTTTCTATCCAAATGTTATTGTGATGGCCCACTATTTTTTTTAAGGATGTTATAGAAGTTCTTGTTGAACACCTCGATTTGTGTATTTTCATGTGCATGGTAGAAGGATGTATAGTTGGGCCGAATGTTGTAGATTATGTAAAATATATTTAACATGGAATAATGTAAGTTAGTTTCATTTTCAGTAAGAATATAAATGAAAACAGAATACCAATGAATGATTTTGGATCACAAAAACTTGATCGCGGATCATGATTTAACTTCATTGAGAGGAATTTCCCTAGACCATTGGAATAAGAAGTTATTTTCTATCAAAATGAAATTTCCATGGTGAGATGTCACTGCAGTGTATGGTCTCATTATATTGAGTTCCCATACCAAAAATGCTCATGAAAACTTTGTCCAATATATATGCTCTATAATAAGTTTAAAATTATGGAATGGATCTAAAATTTGTCACACCTCATGGAAAACTCAATGCAGGCATGAACCATGGTGGTCTCGAAGTGAAAAACCCTCCAAATCTAGTGATAAAACTTCTATAAAACCTGATGTTCCTCAATTTACCCTACATGGACATCCCAAAAAACCCATGTAATCTCATATACTTGATAGAAATTGAAGATAATTCCATCAAAACATCATCTTTATAGACTACTATAATGGTTTATCTCACTCTAGAGGGTGAACTATTATTCATACCAATAGATTTTATCACTCCTAACTCTATCTGGTGGGAGAATTTCATGTTAGAGATACTCAACAAATGGAGTTATCCAATCAAGAATTTCCTCAACTATAGGAGAATCCTAAGTGACTGATTTCAAAATCATTATCATCCTATTGGTTTTCATCATCTAATGTGGGGGGTTGATGACCCTTTGGTGTTCCACATGGATAATTAATTCCTCATGGTCATGATATGTGAAAGATATGGATATTAATTTTAATATAATTATCAGGAACATTATTTGATTCGGGACCATGACTCACCTTTAATTGAGTAGGAAACTATGTCATCACGTGATAGGTATGTTCTAGTAGGGACATGATCTTTTTCTATTGGAGGATGTAGTCAATGTTTATATGTCTAATAAACAATTAAAAGTCTCCCATCACAATAAAGTTGGATAAACAAATATTGAGGGAAGACTCAAGGCTATCAATGAGAGCATAATAATATTCCCTTTTATTAGTGTAGCATTCTCAAAATGTGAATGTAGATGGAAATAGGACTTGTACTATGGTTATGATATCAATCACTATGAATACTCGAATGAGTTTAGGGTTATTGAGAAATATATTAGTTTAGTTCTAATATGATCCATTGAAATGAATATTCCAACATGACATTTATGAATCCACAAATATAATTTCCTTATTTAGGAAATCAAATTATAGGGGCAATTATTCCTGATCCGAATAGGTGACAAGAATTTCTACCAAGGACTGGCCTTCGATATCCTTATAAAAAATAGAATTGATGTCAAAATACATGAGGATCAATTCTTAATATTCAAATCATTCCATCAGTATGGGGAAATTGGGAAAATACTTTAGCGGGTCTACCGAATTCACCAAATATATCTCTAGATTCTTCCAATAATGTCGCAACATCTGCATGGGAAAACATAGTTTGAGGAAGGACTTCTTGATATGGGAGTATCTAGACTTGGTGTCATAGAGAAGGTTATTATGATAATATTGGATATTTTTTCTTCCATCATTGTTTATCTCGGATATAAGGGATCTATGATAATATTCCAGGGTTATCACATAGAGAAGAGTATCGTATTCAATGATAGATGGAATTAAAACCAAAGGTAGTAGAAGCTACTACATGATATCCTAAAATACTGTTAGGAACTCGTCATCCTATTCATAAATGGGGAGTTTCTATATTATCATCAATAAATGATTAATTTTTTTTGACCATATTTACAAAAAAAATAGTGTATATAGGGTAAGTGTCCTTGAGGGCCATTAATCCCAATTGTTTCTCAAGGATGGCGATCTGATTGATGGACATGATTATATCAGGTTCATTATCAATGAAAATTTATCAAATAATTAATCCAATAAAATTACCATAGGTAACCCAAAATGCACACATTAATGGATTTTTGTTCAAATGATGGTAGTAGAGGAAGCTGAAAAATTTCTCACGATCCTTGAGATTGTTTTGGTGATGGTGATATTTTAACAATAAGTTATATTTGTAGAATTTCACCAATGTCTTAAGGATTCGTTTGATGATGTGGTTCATGGACTAATAGAAAGAGGATCCCTAATATTTCATGTTTATGAGAATAACCTAATAAGAAAATGACATTATAGATCCCTAATGGAAGTGGAATCCTAACACATAGGGACCATCAAGAATGGGTTATACTTGAAATATACATTCAAAATAGAGAGAACCTAAAACCCTATTATGAAATGGATCAAAATATCCATCACCAGTAGTGGAACACCATCATTTGTATAATGGTGGTTATGTTCATAGAAGATGTTACATTCTATAATCATCCAAATCATCTTCCTAATTGATACAATGTTTGATATCCATATGGGGTACTGGAATTACGGGATGAAGCTGGACAAGATCATCTTTTCAAATTTTTAATCAATCATAACACTGTGAAAGGGGTTAATTTTTATGGGAGGCTGCTTGCACCTATAATGTCTCACTGGGAGGAAGAGATGGTGTACAACGGTATGAAGGTAAAACCCATTAATCTCATCATTTTTCTAGGTGATTACTTCATAGTGTTGTTTTAGGAAGTCCATATACTATTAATTCTAATCCATAGAAATGAATACACTTATTATTTTCAACCACAGATCTTCTATTGTTCAAAGGATCTATTGAATTAACTCATCAATGGTGGTGGATACAATCCATTTAAATATAGGCTGTGTTTCTTCTAAATCCTTTTCATTTTCAAAGATAAGGGAATCCAAAAAAGGTGGTGGATCTTTTAGGATAGTAAATTCAAGGGATGCCTTGATACTTACATTGGTGGGCATAGAATCATTAAAAAGGGGATCTCGTTCTACTGAAACTATGGAAAGAGAAGATATGAAGCCAATTCCATCCAGCCTCAAATAATGAGTTCTATTTTTTCAAATAAATTATGGCGAGTCAGTATATGTCGAGTCAACCTTTATCTATAGAACAAGTGAGAATGTTTTGGATCATATTTCTTAGGTTGAACCTCTTGGTAATTCATAGGTGTGTAGATTTATAGTATCACACTGGTCTATAAATTGTAGATTTAAGAGTCAATATATGGGTCATCCTTCTTCATAGGGATACTGAAATCCATATTCTTGTTTACTATTGGAAAACACCAAATAAGCATCAGAGAAAATAAAATTGGTGAAATTCCATAATAAGGGTATTACATTCCCCACCAGAGAAAAGAAACTAAGACTTGCAAGTTTCATGAACATACAAGGGACATGTGATCTTGTGACCAATTCATGTTGATGGAAGGACTCCTCATGTAGAAAATAACTTATAGAAATTCACATGGAGTCCCCTTTAATAGACATTCCTTCTCCCATAATGACTCTCCAAATAGGCAATGTCTTCATGAAAAAAACCGAATGAATGCCCCTAGGTCACATGGTTTGTCTTTGGAAGGTTCCTGATACCCCATTTGAAATTCCTAAATAAATAGAGTGGAATATTATCAAAAGGGAGAAACCCCCATGGATCAAAAATATCACACAACATATCATTATTAGAAAGGATAAATGTTATTAATGATATTAAATAAAACTTGTGAGACCACTAGAACTTTTAAAAATAATTAAAATGATATATAGGGGATGAGGAAAGCAGAACTCATGGTTATTGAAGGACATGAAACGTGCCCTAGATAAAACCAAAAAAAACCATAAGACCACAGTGACATGTCAACCTCATCTCATAAAATCCGTTGAGATTTTTAGTTGTGCTGCACAGAATTCCTCTGGTATGTAAATGAAATTTTTATCCTCCCCATCGACTCCCTATGGAAAAAAATATAGTTGTACCTATACGAAATCTCATGCACCCCTATATGACAAAAATTGGTCATATGAGGAATTATTGGAAAATTGAATAATTTAATTTGTAATTAATCATAAAATAAACATAAATCACAAACATTTTTAGAATAAAAAAGGACATAAATGGAAATATGTGAGAGGTACTTGTGGTTTTTGATATATATGTGATTCACCACTGGTAAAACTAAAAAATTCTGCATTGCCAGGGATATAGGTCCACCTTATCTTGTGAAATATCTTTGGCTTGTACTCACCACTGTTTCGCGGTCCTTAGGTATGTACAAGAAAATCCACACTTCCCCTTCATCCCTCTAAAGTAAAAGAGATGTATTTTTCTATCACTTTCCCGCACAACTTCAAAGGGTTCATATTTTTCACATGACACATCACCACACTATAGAGTAATATTCCTTGACATTCCATAAAAATTTTTGTATGTCTCCCAACCATTGTCACATAAAACAAAGGAAAAATAGGGATGAGGTCGAAGGTACTATTTTATGTAAAACGCTTGTGATGAACCAAAGAAGTCTGCATCACAGTCCCTCAATACCACATAAAAAGCATTTCAGTCTCAATGAAATAGCCAGAAAACTCATTAAGAATATCACTAAACATCTTTCAAATGATATATTGACTCTCATGAAGGCCCATGGGAATGTCCATAGAACAAGATGAAAATTCATTTTACATGATCACATGATCAATATAGTCATCATTAAATTAAAATAATTTCATAAAGGAACCATTGTCATAAGAGACTTTTGACCAATAAAAATCAGTTAATGCACTCTGAATGACACATTTATGAGACTCATTAAACCATTTTGTTCCATCCGAATTTTTTGATCTGAGGAATGGATCCATGCCAGATAAATCTAAAAAATCGGAGTGAATCTACAGTGGTGATCCTAAATATTTCCCGCAGCATGATGAAAAATGAATGTGCTACTAAGTAAAAAAAACTCTTAAGAGTAAAACCGCCATGACTCAAAGGGAACATATAAGAGAAAAAAAATCACATGACCTACTAGATATAAATATTATAATACACCGATGAATGGCCAGAGTGATCATGAACTATACATATAGTAATTCCCATGATAATTCATAGATCACATGAATGACTACAGATAAGGATTTCAATGAACAAACTGTATGTCTGCTAAAACAATAGATACTTAAAATAAAATAATATTTAAAAAACCTATAGAATTCTCAATAAAATGGATAAATTTGAGACAAGTGGTGGAATAATGGAATGAAATACATGCTCAATGTACCTCACGTGATTTGTGTGAGTCCTTAGAAGACACAAAATAGCCTCAAGTCATCTGGCACAGATCATGAAAAATTCCTTCAACTTGTAGTTTGGGACATACAGAGTTACTTAGACTTGTCCAATAAATTCACATGGTCCCCCTGGTTCCACTATATTATTCTCATTAAAACCTATGGGTCTGGAACCTGAACCATACAAATACCTTCATATACACAACCTAACTCATACAATGACATTTTCACATACTAGTCATGTATCGCACTTGAATCTAGGAATGAAATCCAAGCTCATATGAAGCACTTTAGGAATGCCAGCTGAGAACCACGATACCCTCTAGACATGATATTCAGGTCTCATGATGATTGATAGGGATGTTATCTATGGTACGTGACATACATCGGATCATATCACGTAGAATCTTGTGATATTCCCCATGTATGTTGATATTTGTTTTGCTCTGACTTCAAGGAAAATCCAACCAGGGAAAGGGATGGAATAATGGAAAAGACAACTACATCATGCATTGTACCTCAGACAAGTCAACTAGGCCATGTGATACCATCTAGAAAAGCATGTCGGGCCATAAGGGAAAAGTCAGTTTATAAGCCCCATTATCAAGGTAAAAAAATGACTCTGATTCCTACCATATTTTGGATACGTAGGCTATATCTTCATTATTGGATCTACGTATTGATTATCCATGGTGATCCTAGTATCCAACACCTTATCCAAAGCATTGGCATCGATCCCTTGTTAACCCTTGGATTTTCACAACGAGCATAGAACTTATGAGATTAGGGTGTTTCGTTGATCTTGGAATATTATGTATACACCTTATATTTACAAGGGAACCATCAGTGTGTCATCCCTAGTATAAAAAATATATGAAAACACTAAGATTTATACCAAACATCGCAAGGACTATCCTAGCATACATGTCCCATATATATATTTATTCCATGATATTGGTCATATGTTCCCCATTGGTTCTCACATATAGTATATAACACAATGCCTTAAAGATTTCATTTCACATCTCATTTTACACCATGAATATCCACTCACTAGGTAAATCATAGTATGAAAACCCTGATGATTGGTATGGTATGAACCCCCTTTATATAAGGGGATATACCGTGGGGCTAGTCTCATGGGTGGAATAGATCTACGATGAATCTAATTAGTTCCCTATTTAGGATACATATTCAACTGTTCCTTAAGGATAAAGATAAATATTAATAATCATTGGAAATCAAAACATCTAATCATCCTCATCCCTAAAAAATGACATTAATTACATGATATCAATTGTTTCTCACAATGAACATTGTTCACGTGGGATTAGGGACTCGCAATAGTGAAACTTTCTATGTTAGAGACCTCAATAATGCTACGGGAATCCTCAGTGTGTTATCCCCAATAAATTGAACTATGATGAATTTGATTCCAACCATAAATAGGATACATAGGTTTTCTCACTATGACAAAATCCCATACATCTGTTGTCTCGTTACCAACACTTACATTCACGCTTCATGATACTAAACTAAACAGGATTAATAAAATATCTAGGTTTTTATTCCAAAAATAACCATGTTTTGTAGGATTCCCCACAATGTCCCAATCCTCTCCATAGAATGTTAACCCTCTCCTCACGTGGTAGCACATTATGAAAAACTTGGTCATACGACTTCATAATATAGACTGGTTATAAATCATAATGATATTGGACGAAGAACCTTTAGTACATATAGATGGATTCATGAATGAGACCATGCATCCATTAGTTCATCAATGAGACACACTACTATGTGTAATGATATAATTATATAATTAATCGTTTTTTAAATTAATCGGTCCCATATCGAGATTCAAAAGAGATTCACAAACACATCTTAAATCCATATGAGTGTCTGGAAGTAAAAAAAATTCCCCTTAAGAGGGTATGACGAGCCTAACCTCCCATAGATTCATACATTGTTAGTCCCCAAGCATCTTTGGACCTAAAAACAAAAATCATTGCTCACTATTGAAATTAAGGTCTAAACCCATCAACAGATGGTGGAACCATTGGGAGTTTTTAGGAAAAGTGGAAATGGTCACCCATAGAGCGGAACTCATTCAACTCCTAAAAACCTGACAAAACATAATGGTGAAACAAACGTTAATCTCTGTAATGAAAAAAATGATTAATTATTATCCATAGATCTAGTTTTTTTTTCATATATTCCTATAAACGTTAAAGGAAACATGAACATATCCTATAACAGAATGATCAGGATATAATGTGTGAGAATATTTTATGAAAACCCTATACAGACAAATATGTAATACCTCCATTATGTTATCAATGGTATTTTCTAACAATAGTTATATAAAATAAGTCCATCGTCGTTTTTTAATGAGTAATTGAGTTGAATAAATGAATCAGGTAATATAAGGAAAATTGGGTTATCCTCAGAAATTTGATTCAGAACATTATTCAAAAGATATTGAACTAATTGGTAACCTTTTAACTTTTTGTTTTCATGACTACATATATTGACATCATCACAATTTAAGATAATTTCTTCATCATACATCATTATTTGTGAGAAATCATCCATGAATGCAACCTCTGTGGGTTGAAATATAATATCACATTCTAGAAATAATCAATGATAGGTTGAAAATACGATGCTCAAAATGTAACATTGATATGGTATAATTTCAACCGAACATGCTTCTCCTGATGTTCTCCATTCACAAAATACAAGCGAGTTCGCATCACCCAAAAAATGTTGATATTAATCGTGGGGCTCTCATTACAATAACCATAAATATCAAGATATTATCTTCATATTGTGATAGGCACCGTATTCCTTATCTGATGAAGGAGGTACAAGATTCCAAATATGGATCCCATTTATTTTTGTTGACACAGAGGAGGGTATATGTTGACCACCATCACCAACACTGTCCCACTAATACCCATTAGTGAATAAATGGGGTTGTTGTCCAACAAAAAATCTCCCCTATTGACCATGTACGAGCTATATGAAATATTCATCGAAGGAGGAAGGAATTGGATATCTAATAGGTGGATCATATTACCTCTACTGCTAATGGTGCCTGTCAAACAAATTTGAGATGGACCATCAATGAGTCTTATATTCCAAGTCATTCCGAACAAGGCTATGGCCATTTTCACGTAACCGACATGAGCTATGATCAAAGTTTAACCCCCTTGAATGAGGCACATCATCATATTATAGTGGCATATGGATAAAATAAGTGGTCAAATATACCCACTTAAATTGAATTATTTTTCTAATTTATCATAGGGGAACAAAATTTACAAAATCATATTCAAAACAAAACACTTTTAAAAAATGACATCATATTTTAGAAATAGCTATAGAACCCCTTCATAATATTTCAATGTTTTTTTAGATGAAGGGACATGTGAATACTCCTATCCCTAAAACCATGATTGCTTAAGACTCTGATCATTTTGAACAAGTGGATGTACTGGAGAAAACACACATTCTTTCTCCCTTTCAACAGGATTATCAATATATCACAATTGAGGGTGTATCATAAGACTAGTTTATAACCACATTCCAACTGATGCTCACATGGTGAGAGTAGGACATTCCTTTGGATAGGGGAACATTCCTATTAAAGAAGTTCAGGGGCATATTCCCAAGGACTAGGATCATGGTTATATCCCCATTATGGCAAGGGATCACAACTTGAGAGGGGGAAACACCTTGGGGTAGGATTAAAATCTTGAGGAATAATTAAAATGGAATACTCCAAATTCAAATGATCAGGTTCATATTATAGTTTTAGTCAGGGGTAACCATGTGAGAATGATACAAAAAAATACATGATCATAATACTATTAGTGAATCTACCCGACATACTCTGGAGGATCAGAAAATTTGGGTGTATATTCCTACTTCTGCTGAGGAAATATTATGTCAGCATTATTACAAGGCATCATAGGGGGAGGCATATATTCCTTCTCCCATTATAGGGTCCATTCTGTAAATCCCAATAGGGATTTAAATTTTAGATGAGGATCATATTTTTGATCAAAGATAGGCTCACAAAGTGAGGGTAGTACATGCCTCATGGTACTCTCACATTCCAATCAAAAAACTAGTAGCTTATTCAAGTGTCTTAAGATCAAGATCATATTCTCATCATGAATAAGGCTCACCTAGTGAGAATGGAACATGCCTTGGGACATGGTCACGTTCTTGTCAATAATGAGAAGTCTCATTGTCATATCTAGAATCTAATTAGAAACCAAACCATACTCCTATAGTTCCAGATCATTATAAAAGTTCCAAAATCTATCACAAAATAGGCTCATATAAATTGAAAATTATAGAAGGCATGTTTTCATATTTTAACCATGATATATAATATGTCCCATTCTCATTGTTTTCTCAATACCATTGTCCTTGTGGTTGTTCGAGACACATTATCAACACCACATGTGTTCATCCACTCTTATATATATGTATATGAAAAAGAAATTCACTACCATGATATTTATCTTCATTTTAGTGTAAATATTGATTGTTGGGACTTTACTAGTGACATCCACCATGATCAACCTACCCACGATGATATCTACCATAGACAAAGAAATCATCCCTTTTTCCAGAAATCCCCATATAGATAGATAATCCAGACATTGATACCTTCATATAGAAAGGTTCTATAATCATCAGGGTCAACTATATATGGTTACACATTGACATCCAACATCACCCACACTCTCCTTAGCATGGCATAATCAGATCCATCTTCTATGGTCTAACTAGATGATTCCATATAAGTCTGACGAGGAGAAGGCTGACATTGAAATATAAAGATAGATATATAGAAGAAGCCTCCCCATAATGTTTGGGGCCCTTTCTACTCATATATATGAGATCCTAGATGAGTTATAAAAGTAGTGATTTCTTTAGCTATGCCAAAATATATTAGATACTCAACAGTGATTGAATTATTTACATATCCCTTATCTAGCATAAGATATTCACCATTAGAAAATCAATATACACTATTACCATTCGGACCTAGATTCTATCTCTATGGCCCAAGATCAAAAATCATAAAATCACAATGTAAATCATCCACACACATGATTCCATTGGTGAAAAACTCTTTGGAAGCTGATCTCCAAAACCATGTCATGTGGTCATATTTGATATGGGGGACAATATGGAGCCTTACACATTACCACTAATTAAGAATAGAAAAAAACCATCAGATATAGAATCCTGCAAAGTTTTATCCTACAACATTTTCATGGGACTAGGTAATGACCGATGCAATCAATCACTATAACAGAATTCACATACCTTAATGATGCCCATGTATAATGGATAGGGAGATAGTATATACAAAATTATTTAAAACTAGTCCTATAAACACAATAGGAGGACATTCTAGATATGGATACCAAGGTTGAAATCACCTAGAAAACATCCAAAAATTAATGGCTTTTACCATGGAATGCCATCACACCTAGCTCCAACATGAGGATAGATGTTACACATCACATAGGAAATAGGAGTGGCTATTATGGTGTATGTTCAAGAGTTGATTCATCCCATTGGCCTAAAAGTATATCTACAACTACCCTACCCCCTCAAATCATGAATTCCAGGGAGGATTTAGGATATACCATCAACAGCCATAGTTGAAACCCATCCCATTGGGATGGGAAAATATATATCTCCTTCACAATCACTAGGATCATCATACCATTATAGGAACCAAGAGACATCAGTGTTAATTCTAGATCACCCCTATAGTATAGGTATGTGATCATTTTTATCATTCTATCTATCCCATGAATCACAATGCCTTCAACTGGAGTCATTGTAATACCAAAAATAAGACCAATCCATGTAAATTGTGGCCCTAAATTACACTCACCAGATAATTATTGTGGGATTTTAATCATCGACACAATTGAGGGAATCAATATTCTCATGGTTTGGGAGGAATCAATCCTCAATTGGAATTCGACAAGCTAGTCCCTCATGAAGAAAACCCCATCTTAGTCGGGGTGCATTCAATAACCACAAAAATGAACTCCCTTAGATTACATTTTACTGGAATAAAATAAGAGGAACATATGGTGAATACAATCACACCCTATAGGGGTCTGATGCCAAGATGGCCCAACATGAAGATGGGTTTCAATAAAGACCTCGAAGAAGGTAGTGTAGAATCAATCTGTTGTGTCGAGAGGAATGGAACAACCACCATTTCCCAATATTCCTCAATAAATTTTTTCATTGTCAATAATGTAGATATGTATAATGATGAAAGTGAAGTAGTCCACGACATGTAGAACATTCCAAGAGAGGGGGTGAATTGTATGAAAAAATGAGGCTGTATGCATGAGGAACATAATACAGCTCTGAAAAATGGAACATCTTAATATTGATCTACCACCTCCATTATGGAATATTAACAAGGGGGTGTGTACCACTTTTTGATCACCTCCCAGAATAAATTAGGTTCCATCACTGAAAAAATGATTATCTGAATTTGAGAGAGAAATTAATACACTCAAACAGATCAATGAGGATTTACATAGAGGCAATATCCCTAATGGGTATCGTCTTTAAGAGGAGATGAATGTCCGCCCAACCATGTATATCCTTATTAAAGAGCGGTATCTAATAATCTTCTTTTATTTGGTACTAGAAATCTAGTCCACATAAATATAGAAGCCAAAATAATCACGACTACCCTGTGTTGTGACAACAACCTCTCCCCCTCTAGGAAAATAGGTCAATCTTTGGATGAATAAATAATCAACAATAGATAAATCTGTTCCCACATCATCAACCCGACTAGATCCTTGTATATGGAATAAAACTCATGAAATGGTTCCCATGAATATATTTAATATATTTGAGTCCTTGGATAATCTAATGGATGACATAGAAGGGTGACACTCACCTGTGCTACCTGAGAGGAATCTCTATCCCGATTGGGTGGATGGCACTTTTCCTCTACCCAATTATGGAAATCATACCTTCTCAACATTTCAATTTGTGGGAGAACATGAAAATCATCCCACACACATTGTATCCCAATGTGGGGTGATGATGGTCCATAGAGATCATTAGGTGGAAAAAAGCTGATGTCTTCTGTACAAACTCCACTAAGGCTTGCATTTTTCTAGTATAGTAGTCTGCTAGCAAGATCTCTATCAGTATGGGAAGACCATTGTTGTCAATTTATATATAAATTCAGTTAATTACTATGAAATATGATGATGGTTGACCTGATGAACTATAAACAATGAAATAATTGAGGTTGTTTGTCATCCTAAAAAAGAGGAAGGGTTTGACATACCCACTCAGTATCCCTCTCTCATAAAGGAAATTATTGTAACTATGTGATGAATAGATTAGGAATGAGTTGAAGAAACCATTAATTCAATTAATATATCTAGTAGGAAACCACTAATTTGCTGAAAATATCCAAATTTCAAGAAGAAGTCATCCATTGGACCTGATCCAAAACTTGACTCGTCCCGCATCACATGGGAAAGGCCAACCATAGCATTAGTTGCAGCTATCACTATTAAGCCACAAAATAATTCTATCCAAATACCCAAGAAGGACACAAAGTATCTTCAACCTCCTGTAATGTTATTTATACCAAGGAATCACCCTCATCCATTTGAATAATTTAATCATGATCTCATAGGATTTTGAGAAATGGATAAAAAAAAGCATACTCCTTCTATAATGAAAAAGTCCCCTATTTTTCTTAGCATCCATGGAAAATAACATTATCACAATAAAAAAAACCTTGTATTAATAAGGAATCCAACCACATTTTACATCTCGATTACTACCCATTCAATATACGTCTTGAGTTTAATATCATGAACTGGTTCATCTTTATATATGTCTTTCATTGAATGTTCAATTCCAGAAAAGTGGTTTTATATGACTCCCTAGATAAGGTGGCTTGGATAACCATGAATAAAAAAAAAATAAGGTTATTGGAATAATGTCCCAGACAGATGTGTGAAGAAATTTTCCAACTAGATGACCCACAATACAATTGATCGATCCCATGCAACTCAAAAAGAACAATTTCACAAACCTAAAATAACTCCACAACCTTAGAAGGAGAACATAATTCTGCATACAAAAGGTGGGGGTGTCCTTAAGAACTAAGATAAAATAAAGTTGATGTGTTATATTCTAATCTAAGAAAGTACTAACCCTTACCAAAATAGTCCCTAGAGAATCAGTGAGATGGATACTACCCCAACCAAATAGAACTCTTAATAGAAGAATAAATTATATTTATTTCATTCAACACTATATTCTTTTCATACCCCTTCTATGATAATGAGTTTTCCCAGCGCATGTGTTTCCCATATACAACTATGGAATGGGAGGCTAGAGTCACCAAAACCAATGATACAGTGGACCATATGTACATGGTCAAAATTAATATTAATGTCATATCCCCATGGAAGAAATATATGATGATGAGAATCAATGAAAAATTCTTTAGTAAGACCAACAGGCCTAGGGAGGAATCTTAGTGCCCTCCAAAAGCCATCTTCACCAAATATCCATTCATGGAAACTTAGTGGGGGTCCAATAAAATCAATCAAGGCATCATGGAAGGATGGTGAAACATATTCCACATGCAGTAGATACCCCCACAACCTCATTAAAATATAGGTTTTCCATCAAAAATTCATCGTCTCCATATTCCCATATATAGAAGAAACCCCATATCTAGAAGCGATAACCTCTATCACAAAAATTATAATGTTTTGAAATAGATGGTAACTTTACCATCCAGTATCTAAATCCTCAATATGTAACATAATTCCAAAGAACTCATGTAGTAACTATTTCTAGTACTCTAGAGTACATAAGAGTTCGAGACAGAAGTCATTGCAGTCGAGGTCTATCAAATGCATAATGTGGAATTATCATATCGTGTGACAATCTTGTTCCCTGATCATGATTAGGATGATTCCCTTCAATGAAAAAACATAACCCTAAACACTATTAGAAATTAGATCTTTCCCAGTGCTTCTATACCAACGGTTTGCAAAAACCGTTGGTATAGGTCCCCTTTCCCAACGGTTTGGCCAAACTATTGGGAAAGGCCCCCAAATTGGCCACTTTTCCCAACGATTTGGCCAAACCGTTGGGAAAGGCCCCCTAATAGGACCACTTTTCCCAACGGTTTGGCCAAACCATTGGGAAAGGTCCCCAAATATGCCACTTTTCCCAATAGTTTGGCCAAACTGTTGAGAAAAGTGGGCCAAAATTCAACATCCTCCACAGAATGAAAATCACAACCAAAGACCTATACCAACGGTTGTTAAAACCATTGGTATAGGTACTTTCATTTTTATCATACCTTCGTACCGAGAACATTATATAAATCAATATTTAAAATATTTATGAGAATTCATATATATATTCATGTAATTATGATCAAAAAAATCATGTTAGGTTAGTGGTTGAGTCGTTCAATGATAAACAAGGGGTCCTGGGATCAAATCCCAGCGGATGTTTTATTTTTGGAATTTATATACCAACGGTTCCATTACCGTTGGTATAGATTTCATATTACCTATACCAACGGTTTCCAAAACTGTTGGTATAGGTCTATAGAAACGGTTTTTGGAAAACCGTTGGTATAGACCTATCCCAACGGCTTACATGGCTATGGTTCTCCAAACTGTTGGTATAGGCTATACCAACGGTTTGGAGGCCTATACCAATGGTTCGAAACCGTTGGTAAAGTTTAGTTTTCCAGTAGTGAAATTTCCCAATAAGACTCAATAATTTAAATGTATAAAGTTATCTTATTTATAATTGTTCTCAGATTAATCTTTTCCCTGTCTATACCCTTTGATTTTTGTGATATGGTGGAGGATATTTTCCTTTTTCTAATGTAACCATTCATGTGTATGATAATAAGGATAAATTCCACATAGGAAAATCATTCTCAAATACCAATTTTGCTATCTCATGTCAAATGTTTAATTAATGGTATTCTAGTAGGATACTATGTATAACGTCCAACTCTCAGGGATCTAAATCAAAAGTCACATGGAGATACCTTTAACATTCAACCAGTGGATGAATTATCTATTTAATGTTATAGTCACCATACTTCATAAAGAAAGTGCCCCCTTCGATATTTATGGGTCCACATATACTAAAGAAAATTTCAATAAAGAAAGGTGGCACACAACCAATGGTGTATAATGATATATCGGTTTCCACTCCCAATTGATTAGTGCCGGACACTATGAATCATTAGAGTATGCATGAAGACAACTTTGTTATCCCCATATTCCTAGCCGAGGACTCAATTTTAATCCAAGTGGTCCAAGCCCCTCCTATTCTTGGGGACAACATTAGAGGCTTTAAAATCCATCATATCTCTTTGATGACACTGTTAATGTGGGATGATAATGTCTCTATTCTTGGACTCCATCACTGTGATGATTATTGTAATGCCCCCAACCTCCATTCCTATCTCCATCTCAAAATTACTCCATATACATAGAGGTGTAATAAGAAGAGGATGACCATATGAAAACCCATATATAATTCATGGAAGGTGTCTCCACCACCATCGATAAACATTAGAAGTTAAACCAGGGAACATTGGTTGTCTTGAATCCTACAATGATTAGTTCTATCATTCCCCTCGAAGATCAAGAGATGTAAAATGAATTTCTAATATAGAAATGATATCTGTGTGCATGGAACTGAACAAAAATTCCTAGAATAAACCCAAATGTCTCTATATAGCATCTCATGATACAAGATGAGCATCAAGTCTTAAAGTAGTAAGTTAGTATGATTCACTCCTCACATTCCCCTAATATAGCGGCATTGGTCAATAAGTTGAACAATGAAAACACTGTCTCAGATGTGAAATATCTAAAATGGATTAACAAATTCATCCATGTGAAGATGAATAATGGTATTATTAGGCTACGCATCGATTCAAGGACCTTAATCAAAATTTCTCAAAGGATGATTTCCTATTAGTGATCACATAACTCTTGATCGATGAAACTACATGTTTCATACCACTTTCATTCATAGATGGGTACTTAGGGATCAATAAGATAAAGGTGTACCATTAAGATTTAAGAGATACTACCTTCAGAATAAATATTGGGATCTTTATGAATCAGGTTATTCCATTGGGTTTGAAGAATGCTAAAACCACATATCAATGCGGCATGCACTATATCTTTAATTAATTCCTTGTAAAGAGAGTTGATTGTTATTTTTATGACCTTGTGTTAAATCCTGACAGTGGTGTGATCACATCACGGATCATGAAACAAATATAAACAAGTTAGATAGTATAGTATAAAGTTGAATATACTAAAATCCACATTCTAGGTAACTACAATGAATCTCCTTAGTTATTAGGTATGCCACTATGGCATTGAGGTTTACTAAAAAAATACATTCTCTATCATAGCAATGTCACCCCCAAAAATCATAAATAATTGAGGTGGATAAAAGGGAACATTTATTACCTTTATTTATTCATTTACAACATAGATGGAATAGCTCATGTATTCACTTGGATAATAAATAATGGAATCACCTTCCAATGGGACAATTATTTCCAAAATTCTTTTAAATGTCTCAAGTAGTACCTAATGATCCCATTGGTTATGATGCCTCTGGTGGAAGGGAGGCCACACGAAATATATATGGCTACCATGGATCACACACTAAGAACCCTCCTCATATAAAATAATGATACATGGAGAAATAATAGTCTATATTACCCCATACATACTATGACAGGTACTGAGACACGACACTCAGATGTGAGAAGAATTTCCTTGAACTCATCTTCATAGTGAAAAATAGAGGCATTAATTGTACACCCATCCAGTACAATTGGTATCTTGGATCTATCCACCCATGTACATACATTGATGTTGGGTTCTAAAAAGGATCATAGCCCGATGGGTGGTCATTATTTAGTAATAAGGAATTCAGTTTGTCTCATAGAATTTTGTGAATTGATAATCCCTAGTTGATTTCCCTGTAGTATATCCTACCACATAAAATATATCAAAGGAAATCAAGATTCTAAATGAAGATTTCTTCTATGCTGATGAAACTCCCCAATAATGGGAGATGTATCTTGAAGGAACCTCATTAATTCATATCTATAAAAGGATTGAAAACCCAAATATCAACTGGGTTGGATTGAGGATTGTATTTCTCTCTTCTGAATAAGTAGTTTTCACTTCTATTTCTCACTATCTTATGATTTCACAAATAACAAGGACGGATACCAATCCCTCATCACTGGTTTAGAATTGGAACTCCAACTATAAATATCCTACCTAAATATCTTTGGGGATTTAGATTTAATGATAAAGATGGTCAATGGTGACTATGATTTCATGAATGAAAAATTGGCCTCTCTCACAGGTTATGTCAGCAGAATGATGTAGGAATTCAGTTTTGATCCCACATTTAATCATGTTTTCTAATAACAGAATGCTCAAACTGACACATTGTCCAATGTGATCACCATCTTGGCCAATCCTGATCCGTAAGATACAATATTTAACATTACATGTCAGAGAATGGTCTAATCAATCAACATTGATGATATCGAATTAATCAATTAGTTCAACCCCACCATAAATTATGATGCCCCAATAGTACCACTAGATGGATGGATCCATTAATAAGATATCTAGAAGATTGGAATATTCCAATAGTTGGAGTTGGGAAGAAATAGATTCGGGGCCACGCAGTGAACTTTTCTCTCCATGATGGCCCTAATGAGAAATAAAACCCATTACAAACTTGTATTTGGCATTAACCTCATCAGAAGAATTGTAGAAGGAGTGGATTATTCTGTGATTGAATAATTCCATGTAGGATCTTTTAGTTCCCATTTATCTAAGATTAGGCTCTCCCACCAGATAAAAAATCTAGTATATTACTAGAAAACAGTGGTACAAGACTGCATGTAATTCACTAAGAAATTTCTTGTATTCAAAATCGACGAAATCTTCGTCAATAAACATCTATAATTGAAACATAAATGTAAATATCCATAGACATTTACCTCTTGGGGGTGAATTTTTGGAGGAAAATATCCCCCATCCTGGGCTAAGTAGTTCATGTACATCCTTATTGCTACCAACTATTTTACCCAATAGGCTTAGAAGATACTCATCATGGTGGTCAAGATGAATAATTTACTCAACTTCAGGAAGTCCCATATCATCACCATGTTTGGATTTCTTAAAAAAATGATACACAATATTACTAACTTAGGTTCTGTATAATTCATGATATTATATCAGGAGTGCAATATTGAGTTAAATAAATTATCTCACTATAATATATTAGTAAATGGAAAGATAGAGTCCTTCAATAGGAATTTTTCAAATATACTCCCAAATATGGTGAAAATGGATAAGAAGTCAGGGCCATAAAAACTCCTCCAAACATTATGGTCCTACCATACCACCACACATACTACAACAAAATTAACACCATACTCCCTGGTGTTAGGGACTAAGGCCATGTTACCCATATAATTCAAACTATCCTCATACTAAATGTCTATTTTTGGAAACATATAATATAATTAACAATAAAAAATTAGATATATTAATTTTAATGACTCTGTGAGAAGAGGATTCACACATAGCATAATATAAAAATTCCTTAGAACTGAATGATTGAGTATTTTAAGAAAATCATTTACTCTCTATTAATTCCTTCAAGGGGAACTATTATTGGTCTTTATAACCCTACCGATACAAGGAAAGAATCCCCCAATATAGTAACCCATTTGTGAAGGAACTTACATCATACATAAGGCTTACCAATATTGTGATTACTCACTTTCCAAAATGGATGAGTATTTTTCCACACGTCACACCAATACAAGGTTTATCAAGAAAAAATTTGCATAAGATATAATCCTATTAATCCACAACTATGTAATTTCTTCATTCAGTATGGCCATGTGACTTTAAACAGCATGTCATTTTTCATTTTCATAAGACATTAAATTACAACGTTTTTTATGAACTATGCATTTCTTGATTCCTTTCATCATATGATACATAGTGACACAAGAACCTCTATTATTAGGACCAAACATATGATTATTTTCCTTTTATAATAGGTGATACAATGTCCTTTCTACATGTTGATAAACTATATGGATATGTGATATCAACATCCATTCATGTTGAGTCTCCGACATCCATTCTGCATGATGTTAAATTTCCACGTTCTTCTAGATCTACAAATGGATTAATTCCATTTCTGATGAGATACATAGGGACAAACCAATCCTATATCTCGTTCCAGACACATCATGATACAAAATTCCCTTGTCACACCCTTTCAGTCTCTACATTGTATGAAACCCATGCCATTCTTTATTTCACACATCGAGCATATCACACACAAGCATAGGAGTTGTGGCAGGGAAATAACCTCTCATTAAGGCAAAAGGGAAATCAAAATATCTATTATGAGTCATTTCTTTATGATGTTAAATTGAATGGTTGATATCCTTATCACATTATGTTAAAAAGAATGGTTCTTAAGATCTATGTGTGGTTTGATTCTCAATCTCATGAGATAGGTAGTGATGCCTAAACATCCATTCATGGGACCAGCCACAATATTCACATAAAATTCAATTTGGTATTCTATCATCCTCATAGTATGACATTAAATTCCATGGGATTTGATGAACTATATGTGGTTTGGTTTTAATCCCCATAATATATATATTGATTCCCAAACATCCCTCTTTGGGCCTAGCCAAAACATTTATATTTAGTCACGTCAATTTTACCTTATCCTCAGCGCATGATGTTAAACTGTGTAGAGCATGAATAACTATATATAGGTTGATTCATTTCATCATAGGTTACATAGTGTTTCCTATATCATCAATCCTAGTCCCAGCTTCTATGTTACAAAAAAATATTACCCTTGTGTATATATTGGTAATACTTGAGTACAATATTTCTTATTGGAGAAATACTTGTTAATTTATTCCTACCCTTGCAGGATACGTAGTGATGCCGTGATATCAAACTGTAAGCCTAGTCACAAGAAAAATATATAGAGGTTCCCCCCTCCAGGAATATGGGTAAAACCATCATATGACACATCATAATGAACAATGTGTCGCTAGGTTTTGATACAATATAGATACACAGTGATTCACTAGTTTTCATCTTTTGGTCCATCCACAACATTTCCTCACTTAGATGCCAGTTTCCATGCCATTACGATATCACGAAAAACTACATGGATGTATGTCCTTACCATAGGACACTAAATTGCATGGATGTATGTCTTTACCATATGATTTTAAACTACATGGAATTATGTCCATAATAAATAATGTTAAACTAAATCAAATTATGTCCTTTTTATTGTTTTGTTCTAGTTTTCGGGCAAGAAATTCAGAACATCTCCATATCCATTGATTGATGGACCTGTTATCCAAAAGAAGGTGTTCGTTGGATGGTCTGACTAGCGACTCTTAAGAACTCACATTGGTCAAGATGATGGGAAGTCGGGCTTATCACACACACTTTGGAGGGAATTATTGCATGTTCTGGGACTCTCTGAAATATTTAAGACGTATTCATATGTTCACGAATCTTTGTTTTATAACCAAACATAGTATCCACGGATTTAAACGTCGTGGGAAACGGTCAATTGGACGCAGGGGTTTGGAATCATTTATGCTTGAGTATTACCATCCCTCGTTGGATTAATGACCTCGAATGGTTGGAACTCGCTTGAGGCGGCACTAGGGGGTGGCACGGTGAACTGATATAGAGATGATCTGTCGATTAGTTGTTGGGATTGATCCTCAGGGAGGCTTCCTATGTACCCTGCTTAGGAGGCGGGGATCAAAGTCCACGTAGTTCGTATATACAGTTTAACATCATGTGGGATGAGGGTGGAACTCGATGTGAAGAAACGACCTAGCGATGGGCTAAAACCTCGTGCAAGCTTCCAACGTACCATGCTTTGGCATGTATCAAAGTCCTAGTAGTTTGCTTTGGCGTGTGGATTACACTCTGAGGAGGCCCAGAATGATGGATTGGGGCTTACACTCTTAGTAGGCTCATGGTAGGATGTCGTGATCGATGCTTACTCTAAGACAAAGTGAGTCATGCTCGGTGTGAGAAATAAGAGGCTGTAGGGACCAGAGGATCACGTCGTGAAAGGTGCATCTGTAAGAAGCGGATTAGGTCTTACACATGGAGTGGCCTAGGATGATGAATTGGGGCTTACACTCTGATGAGGCCCAGAACATTGGGGATTATTCCATGATGGGCACCCGGGGATACAATGCCCAGCGGGAGAGGGAAAGGGGGTGCTCATTTTCCCATATCCTCCCTTACAGTGCATGATGGCTTCCTTCTAAAGACTATTTTACCATCTCCGTGGAACCCTCAACATGTGTATGGGTAGAAAAATGATTCCCAAGCTTAGGATCCATATTACCGTGGGAATTTGAACCCAAGAATGCTTCGGGAATCTTCTCATGGTTCGGGGAAACCCCTTTCCACTGTTTATCGTTGGTATGTGAACTCAGAATGGCGCGCTGATGTGCCTGAAAGTTACACCACACAAATATGGTGGCTCCGGTGGATGCCTTGGCTCAGGGCCAATGAACAGGCTAATGAGGGAGTCACAGAGGACTTGGCTGGATCGGAAAGATTTTACCTGGCTCTATAAATGAGAACACTGATGTATTTGGAGAGCCACTGAGAGGAATGGGTGGTGGCACCCTTCGCACGGGGAAGTTCCACGCTGCTGGAGAAGTCGTCCATGAACCAGGGTGGTCTGCGAACTGGTTGGCATCCCACGAACCAGGGTGGTTCAAGGATTTGGGTTCAATCCGCGAACCAGGGTGGTTCGTGGCTTCTGGTTCAATATGCGAACCAGGGTGGTTCAAATAGGGTTCCATGCGGGAAGCGGCGGCCAAGGGCTGCACCGATCGGAGGATCGTCGGTCGGGGCTTCGCCCGCGTAGGAGAGTGCTATGTGGTACGACGGATGGGAAAAGAGGCATAAATTCCCTGGTCTGCGGGGAAGTCATCTGCGGAGGGGGTAGGGTTCGTGGTTCTCATTTTGCATTTTTTTTAGGTTCAGGGTTCACCAAATTATTATGAGTTTTCCAATTACATTTTAATTTGTATACCTGCTGTGGTTCATGGATGGGAATTTTTCTGTTTGTGAAATCCGTAGCCTTCCTTCAACCGATCTCCTTCCAAATCTCTAATCCCTCCTAATCAGATTCCAGATCGTTGATCTACTTTTCTTCCCCCCTTGGTCCCCTTTTATAATGTGGGGAAAGGGATGTGTCTGTGGCCATACGACACCTTATGCGGAGGCCCACAACCAAATTCCTAGTTCACAGCCGACTTGGTCCATCTGAGATTCATGGTTGGTATTGAATGCTTACCCCCCCCCCTCTGCGAGGCGAACTGAGGGAGTGCTCCGCGGCTGTGGAGGGTTCTCCATTCCGCGAATGACCACAGGTACAGCTTGAACTGGTCGACATGGTCCGTAGTTTGGGTGGTTCATGATGGTGAACCGGACTGGCGCCCATCCTTCATCGTGACCGCAGAGGCTCTCCACCTCCATTTCATGAACAATAATGGTTCACAGAGGGGGGTTCCTTGCGGGGATGGCCACAATGCGCTTCCATGGGACCGGTTCGCAGACCGTTCCTCTTTGTGTCTCTTCTTTGATTATTTTCCCCAATTCTTAAGGGACTTGGTTAGAATCTCCTTTGTGGATTTTCAGACCCTATAAATTCCCCCCCATCAGAATGGGGTCCGATCGGAATGAAGAGGAGGTCATTCCGATGCAGAGTGGTTCTAAAACTGAGATGGTTTGCGGTAGAACGGTGGACCCGGTAGAGGACCACACCTATAAATATGGGTATTCCTTCAATTTTCCATAACCGAATTCCCCACGAAACCAGATCTCCTTCACCTCCACGTGTTTGCTCCTTCATCAAGTGCCTAGTCCGCGAACCGGCAGTGAACTCTATGAACCATTCCTTCTTCGTGGTTGCCTTCATCTGTGGACCAACATCTCAACCGTTAACCATTACTCTTAACAAATTAAAAAGTTTTTGATGATGGGCTGCGGAGGAACTTGCTTGACGATTTTGATGATCTGTGGACTAAAAATATCTCGAACATTAAAAAGTATCTATGTATTCAGCATAAAATCAGTATTGAAATTCTGTGGAGCGACTTGGTTCGTAGTTTCCTAGCCAATTCTCCACAGGACAGGGTTTCGCGGACTGATTTTGAGAAGGGCTGGTTCATGGGATGATGTCATCACAAAATATCCTCCAAGTCCTCCTTGCAGATTTTGATTATGAAGGCCTTTTAACCATTCATTTGGTTTTTTTCTTGTCCTGATTTTTATTCCGGACTATCCAATTGTTGGATCCTACTATGTAGGGAGAAAATATGGTTCCCCCTCATTCTGCAATAAGGTCTACTGTAGAGCCACTCACAACTGGTTTAGAGAGTTGTTCAACTATGAATCACAGAGCAGAGGGCATCAAAGAAGACCCTAGTCGGTCCATCATTCCTGAGGATGGTGCATTGAAGAACCTACTCTCTACAGAACTTCTAAGTTATCCATTATCCAATCGGCTCTCGCTCTACGGCATCAGTCTTCAGGATGACGTCCATATCCCCCCTACATTCTCTGGTCTCCCTTTTCCTTTCCTTGAATCATCTTCAAAATTCATTCAGGCAAACCTCACCCAATCTGGAGAGATAATCTCCTATTTTGGTTTGGAAAACGCATTTATTCTAAGGGTATCTAACTAGACCCAAAATTATCAGCGCACTCAAGACTTTTCTTAGAAAGATGTCCTTAAGGACTACCCTTATATTGTCAACCTTTCTTGAAGGGATCCTAATGTATGGTGGGTCCCCAGGTGGGATCTTCGGTCCGGCGGGCTCTTCCCAAATGATTCGGCCTGGGATTTCTGGGTCCATCATCACTGTCGGGAGTCTCCCGATTCACTAGAGGCGGTCAATCTATACTCCGTAGTGTGGGATTCCTAATTTGCTGTTTACCCACCGTCTTTGATCCCGCCCGACCTATTCAGCCACTATTGTTCAAGTACTAAAACCTTCCACCTTTCCCATGGTAAATTCGGCATTAGTCTGTGGGATATATACCAGATTGGAGGACTGCCGATTGCTGGTGAGATGTATGACTATTTTTTTCGCACTCCCGATGCATGGGATGACGTTGAATAGGTGCCTTTATTGTAAAAGAAGCTGTTGTAAATGGCAGAGCAGTCACTGGGTCAGGCCTTGCGTGCCTGCTTGATGATTTCTTATAGCACATGGATAGGGTTATTTCTAAACACTACTGGTCCTGGGCCGAAGATCAAGTACCACAGGACACACCCTTCTCAGCAATCATGAACCTCCCCAGGTACCTACTGGGCGGTTCTGGAGGTGGGCGACTACCTTTCATGGCGTTACAAGGTGCGCCCTAGTGTGTCACCTACACTTCCATTGGCTGGTCTGTTTGCTATGTTTTTGAGCGGCGGGCTATTTAATTCCAAGGATGTTAACCCAGGTGTCCGGGCCTGCACTTTGATGATGGCGGATGATTTAGTAGGGGGACATCTAGTGACTTTAGCTGTGTACACATTGGCCCATATCTATGAGCTACTGAGCCACATGCAGGTGGGCGGGTCACCCTACCGTCTAAGGAGACCATTTCAATTTTTATACGGCTGGGTGGCGGATCATTGTCATTGTTATGAGTATCGTCATGACACGGCCATCGCACTTCCTACCATTCATCCTACCCTACTAGATATATCTAAATTTTTCTTGAAGCCCCTCAACTATGGTGAGGTTCTCGAGCTCCTGAGTGACTTCTCCCAGTTCATCTTCACCCCCTACCCCACCCTTTCTGGCGTCTTAGTTTACAACCGTCGGGGGTGCCTGGAGGAGTGCTCTTACATGATCTCTCTACGGAATGGGTTTCTATCTGCATTGATCGATGGGGTTTCTCTATGCGAGATGTGTATCCCGTGTCGTTTTTCTCGTCAGTTTGGGTGCATGCAAGTCCAAGTTTCCCTTCCCCCTCCATGGGCTCGAGGACTGAACCCAGCCATACATTGTTAGTGGTGGCTGATTCTGACGCGAGAGGGATCTAACACAAACATTCCCCTTCCTGATACAGGGGCGACTTCCATCCTTTCCATAGAGTATGTAAAAACATGGGTAAAATACTATCCAGATGGGATCCAAGGGAAGGATATCCGGAAAGTTCCCAAATCAAAAGGTATGGTGGATGATGCATCCACCAAACCTTCCTCATCAGTCTTAAGGGAGGACTAACAAATGTCTCATCGATCAAAGAAACTCAGAGAACTTTCCTCTCCTATCCCTGCGGTGGCTGCAGTTCCAACAAATTCATCCCACTTGTGCGTGGATGAGGACGACCCTGTGGTGTCATGTCCCAGCGAGACCATCCTGGAGGTCCTACCAGTCGATACCGGGCTTAGCAACTTTTTCCCCAAGCCTGAACCATGGTTAGAGGCTCCAGACGTTCCAGCTTCAGAGTCAAGTTTTTGTGAGCACACGTCTGCGCTGGCTGCCATGCCCAACTTTGTTCTTGTGTTTCCCATTGAGGATACCAAAGATCCTCATACCATGGTGGACCATAAGGCAGTGCGTAGGTGGACCTAGCCCCAAATTTGTGAAATCATCACTGAAACCCCTTTAGCTTAAATGGAAACTAAAACCGAATATCTTCGTCATCTCTTCTTGGGTTTGGGGTCAGGTGGCTTTGACTATCAGCAGTTCTATTCTCTCGCTTTCCATGTTGTCATGGCCCCTGAGGAAGCTGTCACTAATGAATGCAAGCTTGCTCACTTTGATACTTCTCATTGTGGGGCCTGAACCTTGGAGGAATCCATGACCAATATCCATCAACTGATAGTACGGGAGGCAGTATCTCAAGATTAGGTGGTCATCCTATCCTTCGAGTTTCATGAATGTGAAAAACGTGCCACGATGCTGAGGGATCAACTATTCGCTATGACTGGTCGTCTTGAAGCCACCAGAAAAGGGATCAATGATCTCCAAACCACAATGGATCATATCCTCGCGGTGAATGAGGTTGATACCAAGGAGATGGCAGTGTAGGAACAATCTTGCTATGACCTTCACTACGCTGTCGCTGATATAGTGGGGGGAGCGAGTCAGGCTCCTTTATAATTATCAGAGAAACTTTTGTATCCCATGTTTTACTTACTCCTCTGTCCCCCATCTTTTTTGTGTGAAAGAGAGTCCCCGGCTTGGGGACGTCCTCCCCTTTTTGGTTTGAATGAAACACAGTTTCTGTCAATCACTTGTTGCTGTGGAATTCAATTGTTAGTTAGAAAAACTGTTGTGAAACTAACAATTCACTAAATCAGAACTAATCATTGATCATGAAAACAAGCTCAAATATTTGCCTGGACCATGGGATGCAGAAAGCATAGTCTGACTATTTCTAGGGTTTTATAAGAAAACCCCACAATCTTTTTGACTTTTTCGTTTAATGCCCTTATTTTTCCTGGTCCCATTTAGCATGGACCCAGCGGGTATAACCCGGCTTTTTCTTAGGTCACCCTTTTTGGTTTTTCGGCCTAACAGGCTTTGTGCCTCTTTCTTTTGTGAGTGGTTTATAGTCCTACCATCAAGACTATCACTACTGATGTTTTACATCGACCAGCTTTAACCAAATATGGTGGGTCGAGGGCCCCAATGGGTTTCAACTGATTAAATGTTATCTCAACACTCTTCCGACACATGTGTAGGAAAACATGTTTGGACGACATGCAGGGAATGTATCAAGGCATGGGGGCCGCGTCGGCGTACAGATGTAGGAAGAGCATTGGCTAAAGAAGTCTTAACATTGGTAGACAAGCCATGGGTGATAAATATGCAGAGCAGCTGAGGGCATGGTATGCATAGTCATGAAAATCTGTCCTTATGTCAAAGACATATCCAATTCTGATGGCCAAGGGACATCATGGAAGTCCAACTTTTGGAAACCACCATGGGTGGCATGGAAAATGAATGTGATGTCTAAAAGGGTCTTGAGAATATTTGTACTAATCAAGAGTGTGTGTTGAATACCACTACCCTATGTGTTTAGTTAGTTTAAGAGATGGCTGAGTCTTGGTGTAGTTTAAATCCATGCAACTGGGACATCATTTAAAATCGAATGGCTTCTCCTAGTTCTCAGTAATCTTGTCAAGGACGTTCCACCATATTCATACAGGGTTGTGAAAGAGGTTGGTAAACTGTAGCTCAGAGGGTTTCTGAATCCCAGGATAGAAATGGGGGCTCAGAGGCCAAGATGAATACGAAGAGAATCATTGCCTAAGGTAATCTTGCCCTTGGTAGAGGGGCCAGGGGTGATAAATATGCAGATACTCTGAGGGCATGGTATGCACAGTTGTACAAAGGTGTCCTTAAGTTTAAAAATATCAACTTCTGATAGCTGATAATCTTCAGGGAAGTTGAGATTTGGGACCACCAGGGGTGGCTTATGAGAGATAGGATTTTTCTGGGTACATAGTGTGTATTATGATGAGAGGGTGCTTGAATAAGGGGGAAATAACTAGAAAAAACTCCCAGAGAAAGGGTGAAGTAATTCTTCCTCACGCCAGTGTGAGGCTGTAGTTCATGCAGGTTTGACCCATCTTTTAAAGGATATAGAAAAAGGATATGTTTCACATTTAACCCATGATGAGTATGACCGTGTAGTTTATCGTTATTCGGTTGGGACATAATCCATGTAGTTTAGCATCATACGGTGAGGAAGAGAGGTGTTTTTGAAGGTTGTTGTCCAGTTTACCGTCATGCAGTGAGGACGAGGGTATTTTTGCAAACGCTGCTCTTCATCAGAATGCAAGTGGGTTTGAATACCTCAATATGCTCCAGACGTGGGGATGGGTTTGATTGGTGTAAATCATGGTTCCAGGGCTTCATGGATCAGGAGAGATGATATGGGGACTCTGAGGATGGTAAGCGTACAGAGCTAGGAAGAGTATCACTTGTGGAATTCTTGCCTTTGGTAGACGGGCCAAGGGCTATCAATATGTAGAGCTGCTAAGGGGTTGGTATGCATTGTTGTACAAATCTGTCCATGGGTCGATGACTTTCCACTTCCGATGGCCATGAATGGTTATGAGGAACCCTGATTAACCGGGCAACGAAGTTTGTCATTTGGAAGGAGAATGTATGGACATGTCCGGGATATCTGCCCTGGTTGCTTGCTGAGTTTCAAAGATCCCCTTGCACTGATATTTTCTTTTTTTTTTGTGCACGGGGTTGTGCCTTTATTCCACACATTTTAAAATCATGTGGTAAGGACATGATACTCCTATTTTATTGGTCATAGTGCTCAGAACATTGGGTGACTATTGCTCCAGCCACTCCGAAGATAACTGAGTCAACATGTTTTGATATACGTGAAACATGGTTGGGGATGGAGGTCGTAAACTGAAACATTGAACCTTCCCGAATTAGGAGGTATGGTGTGGGGGATCTGAGGCTGGTAGGCGTATGGAGCTAGGAGGAGTACCGCTTGAGGAAATCTTGCCTTGGATGGATGAGCCATGGGCTATCTTTATGCAGAGCCATTGAGGGCATGGTATGAATAATCATAAAAATGTTTCCCTGGGTTGATAACATTCCACATCCGATGGCCATGAATGGTTATGAGAATATGTGATTGCTCACAGTGTAGAGTTTGGCATGTGGGGATAATGGTGTCTGGGTATACAAGACACAACTTCACTGCAATTGTTTGTTGAGTCAAAGTAGCCTAGTCCTGGATTGATGTTTGTTGATGTAGGTCTCTATGTGAACCACTGACAGACACATATTCTAGCCACATAGGGATACCCTAGCAAGGCCTAGATGTGAAAAGGGGAACGAACTTGTAAACCACTTCAAAATAATCTTTTGGATCAGGAGGTATGGTATGGGGGATCTGAGGCTGGTAAGCGTCCGGAGCTAGGAAGATTTTCGCCTATGGAAATCTTGCCATTTGTAGATGAGGCGGGGTCTATCATTATGCAGAGCCACTGAGGGCATGGTTTGCATAGTCATGCAATGGTGTCCATGGGTCGATGACTTTCCACATCTGATGGCCATGAGTGGTTATAAAGATCCATATGTTTCCGGGTCGTGGAGTCTAGTGTATGGAGGGGATGCATCCAAATGTGCAAGGAGTATCTCCATCTCGTATCGCCATGTATTTTGGGTTGGTTGTGACGATGTCCTTGGAGTTTAGTGTCATGCGGTGAGGACGAAGTCCATGCAGTTTAACATCATGCGGTGAGGACGAAGTATACACCCCATGCAGGTTTGGTCCATATACGGGGGAAGGGGAATTTTTACAATTATCATCTATGCAGTTTAACGTCGTGCAGAAAAGATGCAAAAATACTCCCTGTTCAGGTCTAGCCCACAGACGGGTAAAAGGGATCATTTTTAAATCTTTCTATCCTTGTAGTTTTCAACATGAGGTAAGGAAGAAAAGTACACCCTATGCCGGTTTTGTTCGTACATGGGGGGGAAAGTGAATTTTTATTTTTTATTCATGGAGATGGGCCAAGATGAGGAACCATGGAATGACTACGAATCCTGCAACGGCATGCATCAAGCCGCACGTAGTTCTCGGAAATAGGTACACCCCGTGCAGGGCCGGTCCAGACATGGGGGAAGGGGAAATGATAAAACTCACTGTCCGTACAGTTTAACGTCATGCGGTGAGGATGAGGGATACACCTCGCACAGGTCTGGTCTATACACAAGGGGAATAAGTAATTTATTAGGGAGTGTCTACTCTAGGATAGGGGATCCCAGTGTCACTACATATCTTGAAAGGGCGGGAATCAATCCGTACGTAGTTCTCTGAAATCCGTATAGTTTAACGTCATGTAGTGAGGAAGAGTTCCATACAGTTTAATGTTATGTGGTTCAGATGGAGTGTATTAGTGGATTCTTTGCCGTTCAGTCGTCATGCGTTGAGGACGTGAATACACCCTGTGAAAGTTTGGTCCATACAGGGGGGAATGGGCTTATTTGTTTTTTCTTTTAAGTTGGTTGGGCTAGGGTGTGGAATTCAAGCATTACTACGTATCTTGCGAGGGCTGGAATCAAGAATCATGTTGTTCTCTGAAAGATGATACACCCCGTGCAGGTTTGGTCCGTACACAGGGGAAGAGGGCATTTTTAAATCACCTTGTCTGTGCAGTTTAACATCATGCGTTGAGGAAGAAATACTCTAAGTTTAAGGTCATAGAGTTTGGACTGTTGGGTGCTTGGCAGTTTAACTTCATGCAGCTCGGACGAACTCTGTGCATTTTAACATCATGAAGTAAGGACTTAGGTGACCCGACGTGAAAAGAAAAAGGGGGGGGGGGGCGTGTAGTTTAACGTCGTGCGGTGAGGACATATTTCTTTCAGTTTAATGTTGTGTGGTGAGGATGTGTTCTGTGCAGTTTAACATCATGCAGTGAGGACGGAAAATACACCCCATGCAGGTCTGGTCCATACACGGGGGGAGGGAGCATTCATGATTATTATTACCCATGCAGGTTAATGTTGTTCGTTAAGGATATACTCTATGCAGTTTAACATCATGTGGTGAGGACATGAATTCATCTCTATGTGAAATACTTCATCAGGAATCTCGCATTGTTAGGAGTCGTGGTTAATTGATCGTCCATGGAGATCATGGCATATGCTCCGTTGGAGTAGATCTTGTGTACAATGTATGGTCTCTCCCATTTAGGCTCCAACTTCATAGTTTTATAACTGGGTATCATTGGGGTTTGGAGGACCAGCACTAATTCTCCTTCTAAGAAAGACCAGAGGCAGACCTTTTTGTTGAAGGCTCATGCGATCCGATTCTGGTACACTTCCAGGTGGTGCAGAGTGTGCATCTGCATCTCTTCTATCTATTCCAATTCACCTAACTGCTTTTTTGACTGCTCATCATCAGTTAATTTATCACATATGCAAACACAGAGTGAGGGAAGTTGGAGTTCAATGGTAAGGACCACCTCTGTGCCATACACCAATGAGTATGGGGTAGACCGAGTAGAAGTGTGGATTGTGGTTCGATAAGCCCACAATGCATGGAGGAGTTTATCTGGACATGACTTGTCATCTTTGTCCACCATTTTATAGAGGATGTTGGATAGGGTCTTGTTGAATGATTCTATATGTATGTTGGCCGCTGCATGGTAGCGTAATGAGAGGTAACCCTTGACACCATACTCATGTTATTGCTTTTCCAACTCAGTAGTGCAGAAATTGGTGTCGTTGTCCGTCAGTATAGTATGAGGGACACCAAATCTAGTGATGATATTTGTCTTCACGAAGCTGACAATATTTCTTTACCCAAATTCCTTGAGGGGTATGGCTTCTACCCATTTGGAAAAGAAGTCGGTTTCCATGAGGTCATAGTTCAGCTGTTTGGCCGTGGCGTAAGGATATGGTCCCATATCGTCCATCCCCCAGACGGCAAACGGCCAGCAGTACATAGCTTGATAAAGTAACTATGGGTGCTGGTGTATGAAGTTGGCATGAATCTGGCATGAGTGGCATATTACGGTAAAATTATCGCAGTCGCATGCCACTGTAGGCTATTAGTACCCAAGCCTTCGAACCTGATGGGAAAGCATGGTCCCCTGTTGATGTGCTCCAAACACTCTTGTATGTAATTCAGTCATGACGGTGGCAGTTTCTTCTCCATCGATGCCTATGAGGAGAACTTCATTAAGGCTCCATTTGTAGAGGACCTCTTGCTGACCCATTCCACTATATAGGACAAAATTGATTTCCCATCTCCGTATTTGCTCTCGTTCAGCCCTATCTGATGGAAGATCTCACTGTTGAAGGTAGTTCGTGATGGGGATCATCCAGCCGGTGGCAGGACCATATGGCTCAAGGACAAGACAGACTTTTTGGATTTCTAATGTCTTATCTTGAACAAATGGCAATACCGTTCGATGGTGAGCAATGATGATGACTGTTTCATCCCGTTCTGGGTCATATAGGGCTGTGGATGCATTGGCTAATGCATCATCCTGAGCCTTCTGGGACTGGGGAATATAAGTCAATGTAAGTTCTATGGAGAACAGAGCCATTATCCCTCGAACATGGTCAAACAGGGGGATCAACTCCTCTTTTTTGATTGCATAGTCACCGTTGACTTTATAGATGACCAGCTCTGAGTCACCTTTTACCTTAACGTGTTTTACTTGTGCCTGGAGTGCGAGATCCATGCCTGCAATGAGGGATTGATATTCCGCTTCATTGTTTGTACATCCCTCTGATAAGAGGAAGGAATATAGAAGGACTGCCTTCTCTGGGGACACAATTATTACACCCAGGCCCACTTTGTAGAATCTGGGATCCTCCATCCACTTCCCGGTGGGGCTTCGGGACGTGCCGTCAAAGTACATTTCCCATGCTAAAAACTCCTCTTGGACTGAGAAGATATCTTCATCAGGTAGTTCAGTGTCCGGTGCAGTGGTCCCTATTGAAGGGTGCTTTTCCAGAAAGTCTGCTAATGCCTGGCCCTTGATGGCTTTTTGAGGCATGAACCGGATGTCGAACTGTTGTAGGATGACCGCCCGTCGGGATAAGCGTCCGATTAGCCTTGGGCAACAGATATGGTACTTGAGCAGGTTACTCGGCGAGATCAAATGGAACTCATGATGCTGCAAAAAATGTCGAAGCTTTTGAATTGTGAATAACAAGGCTAGATATCTCTTCTTGATATTTGAGTATGGAGTCTCAACATCAATCATGGTTCGACTGAGGTAATAGATACTAATTTCACTGCCGACGCCATTATTTTGTGGAAGGAAGGCTCCCAGTGATTGCTCTAGGGCCGTCACATATATAATGATAGGTCTTCCTTCAGCCTGGGTCATGAGCACGGGTGGGCTTAAGAGGTACTTATTCATGTTGTCTAATGCCTCTTGGCAGTCATCCATCCATTGGTATGTGACCCCCTTCTTCATCAACCTAGTGAAGGGTAAACATTTTCCTTCCAGGTTGGCTAAGAACAGCCAAATATAGGCTAGGTGTCCCTAGAATCCCCTTGGCACAGTGAGATTTTTGGGAGGTGGCAGGCTCAGGATAGCCTTCATCATCTAAGGGTCGACTTTGATGCCACGATGGCATATGAAGAAGACAAGGAATCTCCCTAAGGTAACCCCAACAGATCATTTCATGGGGTTCATCTTCAAGCTATGCTGTCGGAGCTTGTGAAAGATGGTCTCAAGGTCCGACAGGTGATCCGAACGCTATCTGGACATGACCACTAGGACATCCACATAACATTAAATGAATTTCCCCAAAAACAGCTTAATGATCTAATGCATGGCACATTGATAAGTGGTGCCATCACTCTTGAGACCAAAGGGAATGACCCTGTAATAGAATAGCCCTTGAGGGGCCCTGAAGGCAGTGGCTTCTTCATCTTCTCGGGCCATCCTAATTTTATTATTTCCGGAATAACCGTCCATGATGGATAGAGCCTCATACCCAACTGTTGCATCAATTATCAACTCGGTGATTGGAACCAAGAAGACATATTTCATACAATGACGATTATGGTCTCTGAAGTCAATGCAGACACGGATTTTTCCGTTCGTTTACTTGACTGGGATGATATTGGCCAACCAAATGGGGTATTGGACCTCTCGAATGAATCCTGATTTAATGAGCTTATCGACTTCAGCCTCTATTTTGGAAGCATGTGAGGGGTGTGTCCTTCTAGTAGCATATTTTTTGCCCCGGTGGTCTTATGAAAACCTAGGAGATGCGTTGCTACCTCAGGATCGAGTCCAGTCATTTTGGTGTAATTCCAGGTGAATACATCCTGATGTTCCTTCTGGAAAGAGGTATATAGCTCATGTTCATCGGGAGACATGGCCGCACTAATTAGAGTTGGCCTCGGGTCTTCTTCAGTACCCAGGATTATTTCACTGAGTTCACCCAAAGTGGTTGAGATACCTTACTCAAATGCGGGAGGTGCATCCCTGAGATCTTCCCCCACTTCATCTTGCAAATCCTCATCTTCTTGGTCTGACGAGGAGAGAGCTCCCGCCACGAGTTCTTGAAAGACTAGATGCGAGGTGTTGTGGGAGTCCTTGCTTGAGCTTTCACCCCATGATTGAGGGTCAGCGGATGTTCCCAAATTGTCACACTCGGTCGTTATGGCTGAAGTCATGAGGACATCCAAGTGTGTGTCCGGACTTGATCTCCTACCTTCCACATGGTTTATGGGCAGGACAAAATCTCGGCCAAGCCGCCTAAGGGGGTCATCAGGAACCATTTCCAGGCCATTTGTAGCGGGGATCCAATCGACACCATTGACCAAAGTCTTCTTTTTTATTTTTCTCATAGAACATGGCATTGATGTAATGTGACTCAGAGAGCTTAAAAGGGGCCTTGTCAGCGTGCAAAATCCCACATTGTCCATTGACGCAGTACTTGATACACTAGTGGTAAGATTACAGAACAGCCATGTGCTTATGGAGCCATGGCCTTCCGAACAGGGCATTGAATGCTGTGCTCTTTCGGACCACTAGGAATTCCGTGTAGGCTACCAGGTCACCAAATGGGTCTTTAGCTTAATTATTCCATTGGTTTATACTCAATTTTGTCATAACCTACAAGAATTGTGGCTGAGGGAATTAGATCATCCTCACTCTACCCCAATTTACAGAGCGTTGGTAGGGGAAGGAGGTTAACTCCAGAGCCATTGTTTGTAAAGACTTTTCAGATATCAACACCATTCAGTGTGCCAAAAACATATAGTGTCCTGATATGTCCTTGCATGATGGAATCTTCATCCTAATAGGTGAATGAAATCACTGAATCGCATTCAGCCAGGCCAGTCTCTGTCCGGTAAATCTCGGCGGAAGCTACCTTGGCTTGAAACTCCTGGGGGATAATCAATGCTTCGATAAGTGCCACCTTAAGGTCAGCTGAAAAACTCAGGGCATCCAGGATGGACATCCTAGTCGGTACCGTCGCCAGTTGCTTAAGTATATCATATTTCCGCTCAAGCGGCCGATGTTTCTCCATTGGATGGAGAGTCATGGAGGGTGCTTTGGGAGATAGAGCATTTTACGAAGAGGGACTGGCCATGAGGACAGATGTCAATGGATTTCCCATATTTTGAGGACTTGTCCTGACCGGTCTGTATGTACGCACTAGGTGACCAAACACATGCTCCTCCTCTGGTGGGTATCGCATAACAATAGGGCTAGAGTGGCCAAATGTGGATGTGGAGGGGAATTCCCTCTCCTCATGAGCACGTTGAAGGGCTATCCCACACGTTTCATCAATATTGACGGTCTGGGCTGGGGTCCTACCATAGGGTTTGTTTCGGCCACAGCTGCGCCTCCCCGAGTATCCTCGACCTCTGCGGTTCCTCCTCCTAGCTCCTCGTGTCAGGAACTCAGGTTTTTAGTCATACCATTCTTTAGGGAATGATTCCATGAGAAGGACGCCGTTGATAGAACCAAAAATTGGCTCTTCATCATCTGACAGGTCAACTTGAACGGTTGTCTCTGATGGCGTCGTTTGGTGGGTAGGTACCTGTGGTGTCAAATATGAGGGCATAAAGTCTTCCAGGGTCAGGACTAACCTTGGCCCCACCGCGGACAACTCCTCTTGTGATTGTTTTGTCCGTCGACTCTTCATAGATGACCAGATCGTAGAGGATTGAGAGGCCGATGTGATCGGCCCTGCGGCTCCAGGGGTTTTGGTGGCAACACCAGTAGATTTAGTTGAGATTGGAGTATGCCCTGGGCTCGGTTGATAGTCCTCCGAGTCATCCAGTTGTCAAATTTCTACCCCTGCTTTCGAGTGACTTTCTGCCACCCCACCTCTTTATTGGAGTTGGTGGTAGAGATACATGCCACATGTGCTGGGGGTGGTCCCAACTCGACTTGTCTGAAATCTACCATCCTCTGCAGCGGTTCATTGAAGACAATTCATTCTCGGATATTTTGCCCCAACATTTGATGGTAGGGGTAGTAATCTAGCCTGTCATCGTGATTGACTTCTTCAGGTCTCCTCGACTCCGGGAGGCGGAGCAAGTTGCAGTTCATGGCGGCAATGAAGTAACGACGAACTTGATCATCCCAAAACGAGTATACTTTTTGTCTTCGTTCCTCAAACATGTTCCTCTTTGGTCCTCGTTGATCATACCATTTAGGTGGGGCTGGATGCTGATATGCAGGTGGGACCTTGATGATTTGGTGGAGGCCTAGGCGGTGGAGCGGGCAAAGGGGCCGGCTTGAGTGTGACAACGGACGCTTCAACTCTAGTGGCTCTATTCACAGGAGCCTATGAGGCTATTCTGGACTTTGAATTTGTCCGCTGCAGGGAGTCCTCAATTCTATGGGCAATGGCCGAGAGATGGTGGAAGCCAGTGGTGCACTCCACTGTTATGAGTGGTGTCCGCAGCTCATCTCTAAGATTATCGATGCATATGGCTAGCATCTCATCTTGAGGCATTTTCCTGTTCAGAGAATATGTCAGACCATTCCATTTGGTGATGAAATATAAGACCCTTTCATTCTCCCTCTACTTGCAGTTCATGAGATCACTGACCATTGTTTTCGACAGCATTGAGAAAAAGTGGAACAGGAACTGCTACTGGAGGTCCTCCCAACTCTTTATCGACTGGGTCGACATACTCGTATACCAGACAAAGGCAGATCCTTGCAAGGTCCATACAAAGCATCTATGTTTCACTACTTCTTGTTATTCCAGAGTCTCCATCATTGGGTCGCAATAGGACGCGTAGTGCATCAAATGATGCTCTGGATCACTTGATCTTTTAAAGATGGAAAATACAGGGCTCCCAAAATTGGGTGTAGGTGGTGTGTTGGTCACCCAGTCTGGGTAGGGTTTCTTCTCTGGCTGTATCGGAGCACTTGGGCCTTCCATCACTTCCAATAGTGCCGTTATTGCCTCGATGTTGTTGGTGAGTCCATGTTTTACATCCTGTTGGGCCCAGTCCTGGGTAGGCATAGCCCGAGGCATTGCCTGAGGGTCCGGGTTGGCCGGTACCAAGTGTGCCCGTGTCGTGTTTGGCACCTTTGGAGGGTTCAGGCATAGTCGCTCTGGTTGCTTCCAAATAGGGGAGAAATCTTAGAATTCATCATCCACGTTTAGGTAGATGGATGGGCCAGGCGCCTCATTAGACGGGAGCCCTGTCCGTATTTCATTTGTAGGGGCAAAACTTATCCTTTGAGATGCACTTGCTGGGACTGCATGATGTGTCTCTTCTTGGGATGCACTTTCAATAAGATGGTTCCTTTGAAGTAGCTCGGCGTTAAGCCACCTCAATTCATTCATCTCTTCTTCCTATCGAGTGAACCTCTCATTGAGCATGAGTGGCTCGTTTTTATCGAGAGAAGGTGACAGGTTTAGGGTAACTGTTCCTTTATTCATATCCTTGTTGGAATCTCGCAGGGTAGGTGGAGGGAGGTTAGCTGAATGGGCAGCCATATTTAAAGCGGTCCTCTTTTTCTGTGTGTGCACACCTGGGGGTACGTTGTGAGTCACAGCCTGACCGGAACCATCATCTCCTGATCTGTCTAGATTTTCATTGTCATCGGTGTCACCCACAAGGTTATCCTCTATGGCGTTGATGAACGCATATTGTGGGGTGGAGGGGATTTCATCTTCCAAATAGGGAGATGAACTCCAGCATCTTCGGCTGGCCTTCCCTTTCATGACCTAGGATTGCCCTTGGACTTCTTGATGAAGTGTGACGCGGAGAGTTATTTGATGCGACCTTATGGTGTGCCTTCCTCTCAGAGGGTTTGATGATTCATATGACGGGATAGGACGAGAGCCTCCTCTTCTGACAGTCCTCCCTAGATTAGAGAATACTGACTCTCATGGGGGATGTTGTTGTTGAGGGGGTAATAATGCCCCCAGGCCTGAGGGTTGTGGTTTGCTCCGTTCCCTGGATGTTGAGTCTCTTCCCGGTTTTATTGGTCTTACGGGGGCATTTTTTGTTAAAAATGCCCCCAGCACTACATGCTGGGGTTGAACATGGATTGCGACAGTGGCTATGGCTATCACAACCTACCTGATCTTGCGTGCCCCCATCCGGGGGTGAACCGGATCTGGTGTCGAATTAACCTGTTAATCAGTCCCTTCTGGATAGGTAGGAAAAGATCGTTGATTTGCCACTCGTATGCATGAGGTATGTTGGATGCTCTCGATGGCCTGATTCAGGAGTCCTTGAATAGCTCGTTCCTACTGGGCCTGAGGCTTCTGGGACTTACTCAAGGTCTGACTATGTTGGGTGTGTTGCCTTTCCTGAATAGGGGTTCCACCCGATTACTGTCTCGATGGGATGAGATTTCATGACACCATACCGAACGGGTTCTTCTGGTTAGGGAGAAAATTTAAATGAAGATCCTTGTGTTCCCCCCATCCCCTGATATGGACTCCTATCGGAGAGTCACCATTGAGGCGGCGTAGTTCATGCAGTGCACAGAGGCAAGCTGCCTCCATATTCTCTTTGCGCCTCTCGGGGTGTTGTTGTCGTGTCGAGGAAAGGGCCTACTGGTCGATGTCACACAGGAGGTCCCCCATCGTCTTAACATGCTCTACATACCCGTTAGGGGGCAGGAAGCTCGATTTTTTGCGGGAGGATGTTCATCCATAGATTGTGGTGGATTTCATGCATGAATTATTCTGACAACTCCCTGGGTATGTCGTACTGAGAGGTGGCCATGTGCCAAAACATAACTGGTATATCATTCTTGGCCAATTGTTTCCTTAGCTGCAGCATTTCAGCATACTCCTCCGCCAGTGATTCCTCTACATGATCAGCCCAACTAAGGCGTTCACTGTAGTTGGAGGCAGTGGGACCTGTATGTATTGAATTTTCATTTTGGTGATTCTGAGGTGGTTCAGAAGATTGAACGAGGCCCTAGAATATCTCCTGATCAATGAACGGCATCGCTAGCGACAAGCTAGGAATCTGACATGATTGATCCTATCCTTCTGAGTGCCTCGGCATACGAGGGTCTTTTTGTTCTTGTATCGGCAGGGGGAGAGACTTCCTATCGAAATAATATGTCATCGCGGGGAGGACCTCCGCAATGATGACCGTAATGGAGAGGACTACCATTACTGCTTGACGCTTCACTACATAGAGGACTTTTGCAGTGCACACCCTGGGGAGGAACTCTAAGGCATGTTGTAGCAAGGGGAGGACCTTCTGGCTATGAAGTGTTGTTACGGGGAGGACCTTCACAACAACTACCACCATGGTGAGGATGACCATCCTGGATTGACGTTCGACGCGCATCCTGGGGAGGACCCTCAGGACACGCCACAACAAGGGGAGGACCATCTTGTTGCTTGGGGCCAATGTGGGGAGGACCTTTACAATGGCGGTCGTGGTGATGAGGACTACCATCATAGCTACGACAATGGAGAGGACTACTATTTATGTGGCCGTAGGGAGAATATCTGCGGGATACATCCTGGGGCGGGCCTCTAGAATGTACAGCAACAAGGTGAGGGACTTCTCATTGCTCGACATCTTTACAGGGAGGACCTCTATTATCAGGGTGTTGAGGACTACCACCATAACCTGATGCCTGGCTGCGTGGAGTTCCATTGCAGCGTGACCCCTGGGGAGGACCTTCATGGAAGACCGTGACATGGGGGGGAATATATGTAGTGATGAGACGTTACTATGGAGAGGACCTCTATAGTTGGGACTAGGATTGCAAGGACTGCCATCACAATCTGTGGTCCCACTGCATGGAGAGTGATTGCAGTGTATACCCTGGGGAGGACATTCATGGTGGACCATAAAAAGTGGAGGACCTTCTTGCTGCTCAATCTTATGGTCACATGGAGGGTTTCCGTGACTCGCATCAAGAGAGAATCTCTCGTGAGAGATCGTTATATTCCCATGGGGGAATCCCCCACGGGTGCTCTAGGGAGGACCTTCAATGCTGTTGGTAGCAACTTTGCGGGGAGGTCCTTCACAATTGCTACTACCACTATAATAATATTGTAATGGGTGGGCAGGGTTTCGAGTCTTTGATGCATTCTTAGCTGCATCGGAAACTCCAGCATCCAGCAGAGCGGAGTCATGAACCCGATCATTTATTTTCCAGCTGCCTTCGGTGCATTCGGGGTGATCCTTTGCGGGCAGCAGGGATGGTTTGCTATTGACAACAGCCTTCACCTCCTTCAAGTACCTATCTAATTCGGTCCCAGGATGCATCTGAGAAACGCCGATGGACATCTTGACTTTTAGTAGAGATATATGCCTGCTCTGGGGAATCCAACTTGATGGAAGGGTTCCCCCAGTTGGAACATGTGAAGCTGCTCAATCTGGTTGCCCTTGGGTCACAAAATATGGCCGGCGACCCTCTTGGGTATAAGTAGGGATGAAGATCTGCTCCGAGGCGGCTATCTCGTCTCTTAGATGAGTCACCTCAATTGGGGAGATGGCCTCATGGGCCCGAGTCCTTGCTGTTACCGTTGATGCAATTACATGCTGGAAAGTCTGCAAGATATGATATGGGATCGATACCTACTCCTCTATCATTTCGATGATATGCAAAGAGACATATTTGGCTGGAACATGTATAAATTCAAATTCCGGTATCGGTGTAGGACTATCCTGCTTCAGTCCTCCAGTGGTCATTGGGTAATGACAATTCTCTTGTGTTGGGGTAGGTGAACGAATCTTCCACTGTACTGGGATACGCCAGTTTCTCGCTCTGTTTACCACCACATCAGGGTGGTGGACTTTACTTGCATCTGCATGGAGTAGGCCCTGCATATATAGGCTTCCCACCGTATCGAGTCGGTGGCCTTTGTTGGCGGGGAGACGTGACCGTCTATGATTTGATGCCACATCTTGGTGGTGGGATTTGATGATCGCCACCATATTAGGATGTTGGGCGTCTGAAGCAGCTGCCAGGAGCTGGTCCTGCATGTTCTGGGTCTCCAGCATATCAGGATGGTGGGCTACACAACCCTGGGAAGGGAGAGGTTCTATTCTAGTAAGTGTCGTCCTGCATGAGCGACAGGCTTGATGGATCTTGGCGGGGATGCACGCAAACTTGTATGATGCCTCCATATATAGATGGCGTTCTTGGGAGGAGTGAATAAGTGTAGGTTCCTATTCGTGGTACGTCTCCATGGATGGGTAGCAGAGCTCCGCCTCAGGGACTAGGGTGATGATCGTCCCTGATTGTACGTCTTCACCCCTCATCAGGCGGTCCGAGGGGCCGGAGCTCGGGGAACGTGGTCCTGAATCTTTGGGGAGACATCCTCCTCGACATGAGGATATTGAGTCTTGGCGTGACCGCGACGACGTCTGATGGAGGGGCCTTCGAGTGGAACCCCCGTTTGGTGGGTATTGTTGGAACAGGGGTCTTTAAAGCATGATTTGGCGTATGGTTTGTGTTTGTTGTCAATCCTCAGTGGAAGTTCAGGATGTGTACCAACAAAGAGATTACACCGTTCAAGCAGAAAATACTGATGGAGAAAAACAACTGAGAACTTGTATAGATCCTGAGGTGAAACTTAAGGATGCAGTTAGTAAGCTTAAGATTAAATGTAAGAGCTGCAATAAGTGGAAATCAATTGTAGAAGAATCAAATGAATATGTTGATCAACTTGAAGCTGAAATTGAACGACTGGAAGAATTTGTGAAGATACAGTCTAAAATAATTGAAAGCAATGATGATGCAGTTGATCTGAAGCTAAGAATTGAAGAGCAGGCAAAGGTCATCAATGACCTCACATCCAGACTGGATGAAAAATCCAAGACTGCTGAGGGTCTTGAGGAGGAAGTAGTTACTCTAAGGAGTAAACCGGAGACTGAATCAGTTCCAAAAGAACCGAGGAAGAAAATACAGTTCGGAAGATTCTCAGATGCATAATTACTTGCAAGAGCCAAGTGTGGTTCAGATGGGGTTGGAAAAGTCTTGAGTGATCAAAGACCCGCTTGCATGGGAAAGAGTGGAATTGGCTGTGAGGCTGAGTCATCAACTGCGGGAAGTGAAAAGATCCAAAAGAAGGACAAGATGAAAGTTGAAAATGATGAAATGTTACCTAGAATGCTGAAAAAGGAACCCTCAATTCAAACTAAGAGACGACCCGAAAATTATCCTCAAACATTCAAAAATGATAGACAGTCTTACTATTCTCCCAAGGAAGAAGGTATAAGGAGAAATTCAAGTGAGAAGTCATTTCCTCTCATGAAGTGTCAGTTCTGTGGCTATCTGGTCCATACCATGTCTTATTGTGAAGAGGCAAGAAGCTATCTGAATGGAGAAGATATAGATGCTCAACAAAGGAGAACAATATCATATCCTAATTCTCATAGAAGAAATAGTTTCTATGGATATTGTTTTCGTTGTTCTAACTTTGGTCATAAGGACGTTAATTGCAGGAAGAGAGGAGACATAGACACCTCATACCGAAGTTCAAGACAAGTCAAGTCTCGTCAGCAAGACAGTGTTTCTCTTTTAAACAGGTTCTCACCACTCACAGAAGACTTTGAATATGATTAACCTGGGTATGCGGAAGAGATAGTTGAAAGGCCATCAGTTCTATACACTCAATCTAATGTCTCATGGAAGGAAAGGAAGAAGATTGAGAAATCGAACCTTGCAGAGGTAGCCCTCAAAGCTACAAAGAACAACAGTACCTGGATTCTGGATAGCGGTTGTTCATCCCATATGACGGGTAATGCCGGCCTACTAACGAATATCATAAAGAATGTTGATGGTACAGTAATATTTGGTAATGATGGGGCTCTGAAAATCAAAGGGAGTGGAAGTACCCAATTAGCTAATGGAGAACTAAATAAGACTGAAGTCCTTTACGTAGATGGCCTACGTCATAATCTCCTTAGCATGAGTCAACTTTGTGACTCAGGACTTATAGTTACTTTTAATCAGAAAGGCTGCACCATCAAGGGAAAAACCGACAATTCACTTATGAAAGGATGCAGAACAGAAGGCAACTTGTATCAGGTTGATAGTGAAGAAAATGTATGTTACATGACTGTTGAAGAAGAAAAAAATTTGTGGCATTGGAGATTAGGACACATCAAACAACAAGACATGGAGAAAATATCAAAATTGAGAATTGTCATGGACATCCCCAACCTGAAGCGTGAGCGTGAAAAATCCTGTGATGCTTGTATTCGTGGGAAGTTGGTCTGCAGTTCATATCGTCCAAAGAAGAAAAAGGCATCTCACCTTCTTGATCTGATTCATACAGATGTTTGTGGTCCAATAAATGTTTCCGGAACTCATGGAGAAAGATACTTTGTCCTTTTCATAGATGATTACAGTCGAATGGCATGTGTGATGCTCATTTAACGGAAACGAAAATTCCTTGACTGCATGAAAACATATCGGCGAATCGCTGAGAATGATACTGGACGAACAATCAAAGTGTTACGATCTGACAATGGAGGAGAATACACGTCCATTGAATTTGAAAATTATCTGGAGAAGCATGGGATACAACATGAGGTAGCTGGTGTGAGAACTCCACAAAAAAATGGAGTTATTGAACGAATGAATCGACAGGTGAACAACATGGCACGAACTATGTTGATTGAGAGTCGTATTCCACCACATTACTGGAAAGAGGCTATTCAAGCTGTAGTATACATTCAGAATCGAACAGGACTTTATATGGGTGAGATGAAGACACCATATGAGTTGTGGCATGGACAGAAGCCTTCTCTAAAATACTTTCGTGTGTTTGGAAGTAAATGCTTCATCAGGAACAAAGAAGGAAATCAATAGAAATATGGCGACAATGCAGATGAAGGAATTTTCCTCGGTTACTCAATGAATAGCAAAGACTACAAATGTTTCAACAAGCATTTAGGAAGGATTGTGGAAAGCAGTGATGTTAAAATAATTGAAGAGAAAACCACAAATGCTTCAAGGACGTCATATGATGATATGATAGAAAGTCAGGAATAATGTGAACGTGAAGAAAATACAAATGCAGAAATAGAGGAAGCTGTTCAAAACACTCAGCAGTCACATCATGATGTTGACTCAGAAGAAGAATCTGAAGAAGAAACTATGGCTGAAGAGAATACTACTGATCCTCACAGGAGAAATCAAAGAGCTGAGATTGATCCATCCAACATAATTGGGGACAGGAGTGCACCCACTCAAACAAGAAGGATGAGGAATACCATGCAATCTGCATTTCTATCAGTTGTAGAGCCATCCTCATTCGAAGAAGCTGCAAAAGATTAATCTTGGGTGAAAGCCATGAATGATGAATTAGATCAGATTGACAAGAATCAGACATGGGATCTTGTCCAGAGACCCGAAGGTCACAATGTGATTGGTACCAAATGGATCTTCAAAAATACGTTTGATGAGCAAGGAAGTGTTATCAGAAACAAGGCACGACTGGTATGTAAAGGATACTCCCAGATTGAAGGTATTGATGTTGAAGAAACCTTTTCTCCAGTTTCTAGACTAGCATCAATCAGGCTTTTCCTTGCCATGGCACTCCAAAGAGGATATAAAGTATATCAAATGGATGTTAAGACAACATTCTTGAATGGTGTACTCGAAGAAGAGGTCTACATTGAACAACCGGTGGGCTTTGTCTTGGGTACCGATGAAACAAAGGTCTGCAAACTAAAGAAAGCTCTATATGGTTTGAAGCAGGCACCACGGTCGTGGTACTCACGGCTAGATTCATATCTCAAGAAGTTGGAATTCAAAAGAGGAGGAGTTTATCACAATCTCTATGTGAAGAATTCTCCAAAAGATCAATTCATGGTTCTTGTCTACGTTGATGATATCATATTTGGTGGCAGCAGGCAGAAATCAGTGGATGAATTTTCCGACCACATGAAATCAGAATTTGAAATGTCTATGATTAGGGAGCTCACATATTTCTTGGGGCTGCAAGTGATTCAAAAGAAGGAATACACATTCATTTCTCAGGAAAAATATGCAAGAGAGCTGCTGAAGAAGTTCAATATGAAAGACTCCAAACCAATGTCAACTCTGATTGCAGTTGGAACTAAACATGGAAAGCATGAGGATGGGAACTCTGTTGATCCCACCATGTATAGGTGGATCATTGGAAGCCTACTGTACCTGACAGCGACATGGCCAAATATTGTCTTTGCAACATGCCTTGCGGCCCTCTTTCAGAGTAATCCATAAGGGGAACATATGGAAGCAGTAAAAAGAATCATGAGATACATTCACGGTACACATAACTTCGGGTTATTTTTTGCTGCAGGCAGGGATAGTGAATTATCCGCATTTTCATATGCTGAATGGGCTGGTGATGTGGTAGAGAGAAAGTCCACTAGTGGTGGAGCTTTCTATATTGGGAAGAAATGTGTTTGCTGGTTGAGCAAGAAACAGGAAAGTACTCATCTTAGTACGGCTGAAGATGAGTATATCTCTGTGACAAAAGCACGCACTCAACTTCTTTGGATGAAGCAGCAACTAACAGATATTGGTGATAAGGTGCAGCAACCAATGGTGATTTATTCTGATAACAAAAGTGCAATTGATCTTACAAAGAATCCGGTTCAGCATTCTCGTACAAAACATATTGACATACGGTATCATTTTATCAAAGAAAAGGTTGAACAAGGAGTGATTAAAATGGATCATGTTGGAACTAATGATCAAGTGGCTGATATCCTAACCAAGCCATTGTCCGCGGCTGTGTTTGAGAAGCATCGGTTGAACCTCGGTGTTCAACCACCTCCTACTGCATAAGGAGGGTCCGGAAATCCCCTCTCCCCCTTTGTTTTAACTGTTTTCATCTGCTTATGGCTGTGATGCCGGATTATGGGGGAGATACTATTCAGGGGGAGTATGGTTTGAGCTGAACGTTGAACAACTTATCGGTCTTTGGTTTTATTGTCAATGGGGGAGAATGGAATAAATTCAAGGCACAAATTTCTTCTGTGATGAGAAGTATAAGAAGAAGGATAACATCTGGCGTCATGGAGAATTTCAAAACACCGGAACCCAATTCAAGCCTCCCCTCTTGTTTTCTACACCGAGCATTGCTCACGTAGACTTGGAGTGTTGGCTGAGTTGATTCTTGCGTTTTGGGTTTGCTCATGTTTGGAGATCTATTGAATTTATTCTGATTTACAAAAAACACAAAGGGGGAGATTGTTGGAACCTGGGTCTTCAAAGCATGATTTGGCGTATGGTTTGTGTTTGTTGTCAACCCTCAGTGGAAGTTCAGGATGTGTACCAACAAAGAGATCATACCGTTCAAGCAAAAAACAGTAGTGAAGGTGGCGCCGTTTCCCAGTGTTTGCCAAATTTTTGGGCCTGAAAATCCGCCAATAAAGTAAAGTGTTTTTGGAAAAGGTACTTGCGTGCCGAGATATTGGAGGATAAAATACTTGCGCGCAATATGTTTTTTATGACCAGAACATAAAAATTTGGATAAGGAAAGAAGGTCGCGCAAGTGTTGGTTTGGTAGCGCAAGTGAGTTGCGCGACAGAGGTTATTGAAGACAAGACTTGTGCGTCGTCGAGGGACTTGAGCGCCGACGCACAGGGGGTCCAGTTTTCCTATAAATACTGGACCACCCCTCCTCATTTCTGATGGAGTTCTAGGCTGAGAGATTGTTCGAGCTCTCGTCGTGCATGTGGTTTAGTCGCGCAGGTGGTTGTTTGGTCGCGCAAGTAGAGCTTGCACGCCGGTTGTCTGTAGTGCGCACAAGGAGGTTTGGGAGTGAAAGGAAGTGAACCGCACAAGTTTGTTGTCGAGGAAGAAAGAGTCGTGCAGGTGCATTGGTGACACTTGCGCGCCAGTTTGGACTTGCGATCCGTATTGGGACTTGCATGTCCGGCTTCGAGAAGCGCGCCAGGTTTTGCTAAAGCCCGCCGGCCTGTTTGGAGCTGCACGAAAGCCATGAGACTACCAGATATATTCGAGTAAAAGTGATATTTTTCTTCTGGTGAGAATCGGACTTCAATAGAGCATCTACATACAACTGAAGATGCATTCTCTTGAAAATTATGAAGAGACCTTCACGTCTATAAACTGAGTGGGACTTCACCAACGGCAGTGATCCAGGGGGAGTCAACGGGAGTGACCCGAGGGGAGCAGTGGGCTATCCTTGAAACTTTGTAAAGGCAGCGAGCTTGGGACAGAGTAACTGTACCCGAACATTTGTAATCTACCGATAGTGAAGCATAATGGATTTTGGTACGACCGACAACCTGTCGGCGTATGCTCCTTGGACGTAGCCCTTAGTGGTGAACCAAGTAAAAAGGGTTGTGTCTTCTCTGTGCATGTGAATGTTTTCTTTCTGATCATAATCATCATACAGGTTCAACAAGTTACTGCCAACGTGGGAAAAAGATCCATGACATTAAAAGAAAAAGTGGTCACCCTGATTCACCCCTCCCCTATCAGGGTGTCCTGGGGTCCTTCAAGTGGTATCAGATGGTAAAGGTTGCTGGTGTTGAATCTGACCTTCTTCGCTATGGAAAACGCGGTCAATGTCAGGGGAGTCCCTCACATCGATGGAAGCAATTTCCAGATCTGGAAGAACATAATGAGATCTCACCTAAGATCTCTTGGAATGGAAGTTCTTTTTTCTACTGTGCATGGAATAAAAGTCACTGATCCAATAGGTATGGCTATGACTGAAACAGACATGAAACTTCTTGATGCAGATGCTAAAGCACAAAATACTCTCACTGCAGCCCTATCTGATCAGATCTACCTGAAGGTGATGAATTGCACCTCATCAAAATCCATGTGGGATAAAATTTAGAATATTTATGAAGGTGATAGAAAAGTGAAGGAGGAGAAACTACAAGTGCTACACAATCGGTTTGATGATCTGAAGATGCATCCAGACGAGAATGCAGACTCTTTCTTCAATCGAATTACTGAAGTGGTTGGAGCAATTCGGGGTCTAGGCGAAGAAATCAAAGACATTGATATTGTAATGAAAATATTAATAAGACATCCACCTCTGTAAAACGCGAAGGTGTTAGCTCTTGAGGAAAGAGATCTTTCAAAACTTTCTCTAGATGACTTACTGAGCAGTTTGGTAGCATATGAAATGAGAGTCAAACCAAAAGATGCTACGACTCGGGTGAGCAAGGAAATGGCATTCCAAGGCCATGGATAAATTGAAAATCTCAAAGGATAGTAGCGGTGATGATGACGAAGAGAAAGAAATTCATTCTCTCATTGCAAAGAAGTTCCAGATGGGGAAAGGGAAATTCAAAGGGAAGTTACCTCTCGCATGTTTCCGTTGTGGAAAAGTTGGGCATATTGCCTCTCAGTGCTTGAAGAATATCAATGATGATGACAGTGAAGATGAAAACTTCAAGAATCCTAAGAGAAGCTTCTTCAAAAAGGGAGTCTTCAAATCTGGTAAGAAAATGCAAAGGAAGAGTTTTGTCTGTGAAGAGGAAGAAGATGTCAACGAATTCTGTGATGAAGAAGAACCAGAATTTAAAACTGGGAACCATGCTTCTATGATGGCCATTGTTGAAAAGTCAGAAGATACTGATTGAGAAAAACAACTGAGAACTTGTGTAGATCCTGAGGTGAAACTTAAGGATGCAGTTAGTAAGCTTAAGATTAAATGTAAGAGCTGCAATAAGTGGAAATCAATTGTAGAAGAATCAACTGAATATGTTGATCAACTTGAAGCTGAAATTGAACGACTGGAAGAATTTGTGAAGGTACAGTCTAAAATAATTGAAAGCAATGATGATGCAGCTGATCTGAAGCTGAGAATTGAAGAGCAGGCAATGGTCATCAATGACATCACATCCAGACTGGATGAAAAATCCAAGACTGCTGAGGGTCTTGAGGAGGAAGTAGTTACTCTAAGGAGTAAACTGGAGACTGAATCAGTTCCAAAAGAACCGAGGAAGAAAATACAGTTCGGAAGATTCACAGATGCAGAATTACTTGCAAGAGCCAAGTGTGGTTCAGATGGGGTTGGAAAAGTCTTGAGTGATCAAAGAACCGCTTGCATGGGAACGAGTGGAATTGGCTGTGAGGCTGAGTCATCAACTGCTGGAAGTGAAAAGATCCAAAAGAAGGACAAGATGAAAGTTCAAAATGATGAAATGTTACCTAGAATGCTGAATAAGGAACCCTCAATTCAAACTAAGAGAGGACCCAAAAATTATCCTCAAACATTCAAAAATGATAGACAGTCTTACTATTCTCCCAAGGAATAAGGTATAAGGAGAAATTCAAGTGAGAAGACATTTCCTCTCATGAAGTGTCAGTTCTGTGGCTATCTGGTCCATACCATGTCTTATTGTGAAGAGGCAAGAATCTATCTGAATGGAGAAGATATAGATGCTCAACAAAGGAGAACAATCTCATATCCTAATTCTCATAGAAGAAATAGTTTCTATGGATATTGTTTTCGTTGTTCTAACTTTGGTCATAAGGTCGTTAATTGCAGGAAGAGAATAGGCATAGACACCTCATACCCAAGTTCAAGACAAGTCAAGTCTCGTCAGCAAGACAGTGTTGCTATTTTAAACAGGTTCTCACCTCTCATAGAAGACTTTGAATATGAAGAACCTGGGTATGTGGAAGAGATAGTTGAAAGTCCATCAGTTCTATACACTCAATCTAATGTCTCATGGAAGGAAAGGATGAAGATTGAGAAATCGAACCTTGCAGAGGTAGCCCTCAAAGCTACAAAGAACAACAGTACCTGGATTCTGGATAGCGGTTGTTCATCCTATATGATGGGTAATGCCGGCCTACTAACGAATATCATAAAGAATGTTGATGGTACAGTAAGATTTGGTAATGATGGGGCTCTGAAAATCAAAGGGAGTGGAAGTACCCAATTAGCTAATGGAGAACTAAAGAAGACCGAAGTCCTTTACGTAGATGGCCTACGTCATAATCTCCTTAGCGTGAGTCAACTCGGTGACTCAGGACTTATAGTTACTTTTAATCAGAAAGGCTGCACCATCAAGGGAAAAACCGGCAATTCACTTATGAAAGGATGCAGAACAGAAGGCAACTTGTATCAGGTTGATAGTGAAGAAAATGTATGTTACATGACTGTTGAAGAAGAAAAAAATTTGTGGCATCGGAGATTGGGACACATCAAACAACAAGACATGGAGAAAATATCAAAATTGAGAATTGTCATGGACATCCCCAACCTGAAGCGTGAGCGTGAAAAATCCTGTGATGCTTGTATTCGTGGGAAGTTGGTCTGCAGTTCATATCGGCCAAAGAAGAAAAAGGCATATCACCTTCTTGATCTGATTCATACAGATGTTTGTGGTCCAATAAATGTTGCCAGAACTCATGGAGAAAGATACTTTGTCCTTTTCATAGATGATTACAGTCGAATGGCATGTGTGATGGTCATTCAATGGAAATGAAAAGTCCTTGACTGCATGAAAACATATCGGCGAATCGTCGAGAATGATACTGGATGAACAATCAAAGTGTTACGATCTGACAATGGAGGAGAATACATGTCCATTGAATTTGAAAATTATCTGGAGAAGCATGGGATACAACATGAGGTAGCTGTTGTGAGAACTCCACAAAAAAATGGAGTTATTGAACGAATGAATCGACAGGTGAACAACATGGCACGAACTATGTTGATTGAGAGTCGTATTCCACCACATTACTGGAAAGAGGCTATTCAAGTTGTAGTATACATTCAGAATCGAACAGGACTTTATATGGGTGAGACGAAGACACCATATGAGTTGTGGCATGGACGGAAGCCTTCTCTAAAATACTTTCGTGTGTTTGGAAGTAAATGCTTCCTCAGGAACCAAGAAGGAAATCAATGGAAATATGGCGACAATGCAGATGAAGTAATTTTCCCCGGTTACTCAATGAACAGCAAAGACTACAAATGTTTCAACAAGCGTTTAGGAAGGATTGTGGAAAGCAGTGATGTTAAAATAATTGAAGAGAAAACCACAAATGCTTCAAGGACGTCATATGCTGATATGATAGAAAGTCAGGAATAATGTGAATGTGAAGAAAATACAAATGCAGAAATAGAGGAAGCTGTTCAAAGAACTCAGCAGTCACATCATGATGTTGACTCAGAAGAAGAATCTGAAGCAGAAACTATGGCTGAAGAGAATACTACTGATCCTCGCAGGAGAAATCGAAGAGCTGAGATTGATCCATCCAACATAATTGGGGACAGGAGTGCACCCACTCAAACAAGAAGGATGAGGAATACCATGCAATCTGCATTTCTATCAGTTGTAGAGCCATCCTCATTCGAAGAAGCTGCAAAAGATAAATCATGGGTGAAAGCCATGAATGATGAATTAGATCAGATTGACAAGAATCAAACATGGGATCTTGTCCAGAGACCCGAAGGTCACAATGTGATTGGTACAAAATGGATCTTCAAAAATACGTTTGATGAGCAAGGAAGTGTTATCAGAAACAAGGCACGACTGGTATGTAAAGGATACTCCCAGATTGAAGGTATTGATATTGAAGAAACCTTTGCTCCAGTTGCTAGACTAGAATCAATCAGGCTTTTCCTTGCCATGGCACTCCAAAGAGGATATAAAGTATATCAAATGGATGTTAAGACAGCATTCTTGAATGGTGTACTCGAAGAAGAGGTCTACATTGACCAACCGGTGGGCTTTGTCTTGGGTACCGATGAAACAAAGGTCTGCAAACTAAAGAAAGCTCTATATGGTTTGAAGAAGGCACCACGGTCGTGGTACTCACAGCTAGATTCATATCTCAAGAAGTTGGAATTCAAAAGAGGAGGAGTTTATAACAATCTCTATGTGAAGAATTTTCCAAAAGATCAATTCATGGTTCTTGTCTACGTTGATGATATCATATTTGGTGGCAGCAGGCAGAAATCAGTGGATGAATTTGCCGACCACATGAAATCAGAATTTGAAATGTCTATGATTGGGGAGCTCACATATTTCTTGGGGCTGCAAGTGATTCAAAAGAAGGAATACACATTCATTTCTCAGGAAAAATATGCAAGAGAGCTGCTGAAGAAGTTCAATATGCAAGACTCCAAACCAATGTCAACTCTGATTGCAGTTGGAACTAAACATGGAAAGCATGAGGATGGGAACTCTGTTGATCGCACCATGTATAGGAGGATCATTGGAAGCCTACTGTACCTGACAACGACATGGCCAGATATTGTCTTTGCAACATGCCTTGCGGCCCGCTTTCAGAGTAATCCAAAAGGGGAACATATGGCAGCAGTAAAAAGAATCATGAGATACATTCACGGTACACATAACTTCAGGTTATTTTTTGCTGCAGGTAGGGATAGTGAATTATCCGCATTTTCATATGCTGAATGGGCTGGTGATGTGGTAGACAGAAAGTCCACTAGTGGTGGAGCTTTCAATATTGGGAAGAAATGTGTTTGCCGGTTGAGCAAGAAACAGGAAAGTACTTTTCTTAGTACGGCTGAAGCTGAGTATATCTCTGTGACAAAAGCACGCACTCAACTTCTTTGGATGAAGCAGCAACTAACAGATATTGGTGATAAGGTGCAGCAACCAATGGTGATTTATTCTTATAACAAAAGTGCAATTGATCTTACAAAGAATCCGGTTCATAATTCTCGTACAAAACATATTGACATACGGTATCATTTTATCAAAGAAAAGGTTGAACAAGGCGTGATTAAAATGGATCATGTTTGAACTAATGAGCAAGTGGATGATATCCTAACCAATCCATTGTCTGCGGCTGTGTTTGAGATGCATCGGTTGAACCTCGGTATTCAACCACCTCCTACTGCATAAGGAGGCTTCGGAAATCCCCTCTCCCCATTTGTTTTAACTGTTTTCATCTGCTTATGGCTGTGATGCCGGATTATGGGGGAGATACTATTCAGGAGGAGTATGGTTTGAGTTGAACATTGAACAACTTATTGGTCTTTGGTTTTATTGTCAATGGGGGAGAAAGGAATAAATTCAAGGCACAAATTTCTTCTGTGATGAGAAGTATAAGAAGAAGGATAACATCGGGCGTCATGGAGAATTTCAAAACACCGGAACCCAATTCAAGCCTCCCCTCTTGTTTTATACACCGAGCATTGCTCATGTAGACTTGGAGTGTTGGATGAGTTGATTCTTGCGTTTTGGGTTTGCTCATGGTTGGAGATCTATTGAATTTATTCTGATTTCCAACAAACACAAAGGGGGATATTGTTGGAACCGGGGTCTTCAAAGCATGATTTGGTGTATGGTTTGTGTTTGTTGTCAATCCTCAGTGGAAGTTCAGGATGTGTACCAACAAAGAGATCATACCGTTCAAGCAGAAAACAGTAGTGAAGGTGGCGCCGTTTCCCAGTGTTTGCCAAATTTTTGGGCCTGGAAATCCGCCAATAAAGTAAAGTGTTTTTGGAAAAGGTACTTGCGCACCGAGCTCTTGGAGGATAAAATACTTGCGCGCCATATGTTTTTAGGACCAGAACATCAAAATTTGGATAAGGAAAGAAGGTCGCGCAAGTGTTGGTTGGGTTGCGCAAGTGAGTTGTGCTACAGAGGTTATTGAAGACAAGACTTGCGCGCCGTCGAGGGACTTTCGCGCCGACGCGCAGGGGGTCCAGTTTGCCTATAAATACTAGAACACCCCTCCTCATTTCTGACGGAGTTCAAGGCTAAGAGATTGTTCGAGCTCTCGTCGCGTAGGTGGTTTAGTCGCGCAGGTGGTTGTTTGGTCGCGCAAGTAGGGCTTGCGCGCCGGTTGTCTGCAGTGCGCACAAGGCGGTTTGGGAGTGAAAGGAAGTGAACCGCACATGTTTGTTGTCAAGGAAGGAAGCGTCGCGCAAGTGCATTGGTGACACTTGCACGCCAGTTTGGACTTGCGCGCCGTATTGGGACTTGCGCGTCCGGCTTGGAGAAGCGCGCCAGGTTTTGCTAAAGCCCGCCGGCCTGTTTGGAGCTGCATGAAAGCCATGAGACTACCAGATACATTCGAGGAAAAGTGATATTTTGCTTCTGGTGAGAATCGGACTTCAATAGAGCATCTACATACAACTGAAGATGCATTCCCTTGAAAATGCTCAAGAGACCTTCACGTCTATAAACTGAGTGGGACTTCACCAACGGCAGTGAGCCAGGGGGAGTCAACGGGAGTGACTCGAGGGGAGAAGTGGGCTATCCCTGAAACTTTGTAAAGGCAGTGAGCCTGGGACATAGTAACTGTACCCGAACATTTTTAATCTACCGCTAGTGAAGCATAGTGGATTTTGGTACGACCGACAACCTGTCGACGTATGCTCCTTGGACGTAGCCCTTAGTGGTGAACCAAGTAAAAAGGTTTGTGTCTTCTCTCTGCATGTTAATGTTTGCTTTCTGATCATAATCATCATACAGGTTTAACAACTTCCTGCCAATGTGGGATCAAGATCCATCACATTAAAAGAAAAAGTGGTCACCCTGATTCACCCCTCCCCTCTCAGGGTGTCCCGGGGTCCTTCAGGTATGAATTCTTCAACATCGACCTCATCTACCTACCTAAGATAAGGGAGGTACGCATTGTCCCGTTCTGGGGATAGACTCTTGAAACGGTTGGAGACAGCGACATGGGCTGTCTGGATCCACCTTTGCGGTCACTGCTGGGCAGGAGACCGGTGAGTTTTGGAGGATTGGAAGGCGTGCATGGCAGTCTCCACTATTGGGAGAGTACCATTCGTCTGGTACTCTTGGATAAACGTGTCTGAATCCTATCATTGAAGACACTGGGTGTGGGAGGGGTCCTTTGTTGTTGAGGAAGTCTCTTCCTTACGTCATTTGAAACACGCACTTGGGAGTTCCATTGTGATGCCATTGGATCGAAGGGAGTTCTAAAAGTAGTTCCTGCAAATCATTTTAGCAGATAAATGTAGCAAACCCGCCAAAGCAGCATCTCATAATCCCATGCATAATTAATGACCTTGCTTGGCTCTCCTCTAGAGCATAGGGGGAAATGGGTGGGATTATGATCAATATGTCATGTTTGGTTAAATATTCACATAGGGTTCACCATTTTTTGTTTTGTTCTGGTTTTCAGCCACGAAGTGCCCAACATCTCAATATCTAATGATTGATGGACCTTCTTTCAAAAGGCAAGCGTTCTCCGGATGGTCTGACCAGTGACTCTTAAGAAATCACATAGGTCGAGAGGATGGGAAGTCGAGCTCATCACAGCCTTTATGGGGGGAATTATTACCTGTTCTGGGACTCTCTTATATATTTAAAATGTATTCATATGTTCACGAATCATTAGTTTATACCCAAACATAGTATCCATGGATTTAACCATGGTGGGAAATGTCAACTAAACGTATGGATTAAGAATCATTTATGCCTGAGGTTTACCATCCCTCGTTGGATTAATGACCCAGATGGTTTGGAACTCTCTTGTGGTGGCACTAGGGGTGGAGCGGTGAACCGATATGGAGATGATCGGATCGACCGGTTGTTGGGCTTGAATATCATGGAGGCTTCCTGCACACCCTTCTTAAGAGGCAGGGATCAAAGTCCACGTAGTTCGTATATACTATTTAATTTCATGCTGGATGAGGGAGGAACTCGACGTGAAGAAACGACTGGGTGGTGGGCTTGAACCTCGTGGAGGCTTCCTACATACCATGCTTTGGCATGGATAAAAGTCCTCGTAGTTCGCTTTGGCTTGGGGATTACACTCTGAGGAGGCCCAGAATGATGGATTGGGCCTTACACTCTGATGAGGCCCATGGTAGGATGTCATGGTTGATGATTACTCTAAGACCATGTGAGTCATGCTCGGTGTGAGAAAAAAGAGGCAGCAGGGACTACCGGATCACATCGCGAAAGGTGTTTCCTTGAGAAGCTTAGTGGGGATTACGCATGGAGTAGACCAGGATGATGAATTGGGGCTTACACTCCGAGGAGGCCCATAAGGTCGGGGCTTAGTCCGATATGGACGCCCGGGGTGACAAAGCCCAGAAGGAGAGGGAAAGGGGGTGATCCTATGCCCATATCCTCTCTTACAGTTCATGAGGGCTTCCTTATAATGGTAATTTTACCATCTCCACGGAACCCTCAGCATGTCGGGGGGCATAAAAGGGATTATAGAGCTCATGATCCACATTACCATGGGAATGTGAACCTAGTAATGCTTCGAGAATCTTATCAAGGGTTAGGGAAAACCATTTTCCCCTGTTTACCGTGGGTATGTGAAATCAATATGGCATGCTGATGCGCTTGAACGTTACACCACGTGGACCCGGTTGCTCCAGTGGAGGCCTTGGCTCGGGGCTGATGAACAGTCCAATGATTGTGCCACAGAGGACATTGCTGGATCAGAAGGATTTTACCTGGCACTAGAAATGAGAACACCGAAGTATTTGGTGAGCCACCGAGAGGTATGGGTGGTGGAACCCTTTGCGTGGGGAAGTTCTACGTGGCTGGAGAAGCTGTATGTGAACCAGGGTGGTCCTCAGACTGATTGTCATCCCACGAACCAGGGTGATTCGCAGCTTTGGGTTTAATCCACGAACCAGGGTGGTTCACAGCTTCAGGTTCAATCCAAAAAATAGGGTGGTTCTTGGAGGGTTCCAGGAGGGCAATGGAGGCCAATGGTGGCGCCGATTGGAGGCTCGTCGGTCAGGGCTTCACCCATGTAGGAGAGTGCTACGTGGTTCGATGGATGGGAATTTTGGTATTCTAGAGATTTTGTGAATTTTCCACGAAATAAATTCCTATATGGATATGAGCCAGTAGAGGTGGCTCTGGCACCAATTTACTTAGAGTTAAAAGATGAAACCACCGCTTTGAGCTAGACACGATTGGAAACTAGTGCACACTAACAGGCCTTGTTGTACTCTTGGTTATGACACTCCTGGGGGATATGTTTAGTATAATTCTCATTTTTTTACAAACCATTATGAAGGGTTTAATTAGTATATAAATCATCAAAGAAAACATTTTTATGATTATGGATTCTATCCATAAACTGTTCAATTTATGTGAAGTGTTTTACACATTTGGAATTATGTAATGTTTTTCATAAACTAATATATTGTATGATATTTTTTATAAATGGTTCTAGGTGAAAAGAATGGAAATCGTATCAATTCATGTAATCTATATAGGGATTGGCATCTTACTCAATATTATTATAGTGTAACTTGTGAAGTATTTGTTGCTGATCAGCTTATCACCATTGTGAGACAGCTCACTAATGTTATGAATAATAACTTTAACCGTATAGAGCACCTTGATCCACAATGCGGAGGATCAATTTTAGGATTCATCATGAGGCAACATCCACCAACATTAAATGGGAGTAAAAATCAATTAGTAGCTGAGAAATGGATTAATTCCTTATAGAAAATATTTCATGCTTTGGGGAGAAGCAAAGGAGAAAACGTTGTCATGAATGTTTATCACCTCATGGGAGATGCATAACAATGATAGTGATTAATACAAAACAAAAAATAACATGAAGAAGTATCGAACATGTAATTGAGGGCGTTCAAAGAGCTTTTCTTAGAAAAATAATTTCCTCATGATCATCAAGCAGATATGGAAAGACAACTTCTCAGTTTGAGGCAAATAGAGGATGGGAATGTCGCAAAGTACAAGGCTAACATTACCTCAGAAGAGGCCATGGGAGCAAGGACAAGTTTATGTGATCACTACTGTGGAGGTTGAAGCTCTGAAAGACAAGGTGTCAGGTAATTTAATGATTTCCTCAAGTTTATCCCATGCCATATTTGATTCTAGATCATTACAATATTTCATATCTTCCCAGTTTTATATGAAAAATATATATTTCCATTTTTATTTAACAAAGGAGTTGTCAGTCAAAACTCATAAAGGAAGTATAACTGTAATGAAGTTGTGTGAATTAGTTCACATTAGGGAATATAAATGTTTTTTATCTACTGATCTCATTGTCTTACCCATTATTATATTTAATATAATAGTTAGTATGGATTTACTTTCAGACCATGATGTGAAAATTTATTATAAGGAGAAGGAGGTTACAATTCTCGATGATGATAAAGAGTACCTTATCTTCATAGTAGAAACATCACCACCTAATTCTTATCTATATCCACCCCCAGTATCTCTACTAAATTCAATTATTATGGAGGAAGATAAAGAAAAAAATATTGGTGAGAAAAAGAAATATTCAAATAGAGGACGTACCTATTTTTCAAGAATACGTTGATGTGTTTATAGATGATTTACCTAGAAACCAACCAGAATGTTAAATTGAGTATTTCATTGATTTAATTCCGGGATCAAGGCCCATATTGAAGATGCATTATAGAATTTCCCTTGTGGAATTAGTGTAACTAAATTAAAAACCAGATGAATTGAGTAATAATTTATTTATTCACCCTAGTGTTTCTCCATGTGGAGCCCCAATTAATTTTGTTAAAAAGAGAGATGGATCATTGAGGTTGTGCATTGACTACCGAGAGATCAATGATATAAAAATAAACAAAAAGTATACCCTACCTCGCATTGATGATTTATTTGACCAAATTCATAGAGAACATTATTTTTCAATGATTAACCTTCGATCTTGATATCATCAGTTGTGTGTAAAGAAGGAAGTCATTCCGAAAACTGCATTTCGAAATAGGTACGATCATTACATGTTTACAGTAATGCCTTTAGGATTGACTAATGCACCCAATGTATTCATGGATATAATGAATAGAGTTTTCAATTAATATCTTTTTGACATTGTAGTGGTATTAATTTATGATATCTTGGTATACTCCAAACGTTATGAAGATTGTAAAAATCACTTGCGCATTATTCTAAAGACTCAGACAAAATGAATCAAATAGGAACTTTAGTAAGTTTGAATTATGGCAGCAAGAGATTTATTTTCCTGGCCATATTGTCTCTAAGGATGTAATCTCTATTTATAATTTAACTACAATGGACATCCAATAATGTCCACCACCGATGAGTATAACTCAGGTACGCAGTTTTATTTGTTTAGCAGTTTATAATCGGTGTTTTTTTGAGAATTTTTCATGATTGGAAAACCCAGTAACCAAGCTGACACGTATAGGGGTTAAATTTGTTTGGACAAAAGATTGTGAATAATGTTTCCAAGATCTGAAGAGAAGCTTATTCAACTCTCTTGTGTTGACTCTACCATAGAGGAATGATGGGATTGTTATATATAGTGATGCTTCCAGGATGGGACGTGGTTATGTCCTTATGTATAATGATAGTGTTATTTCCAATGCATATCAAAAGCTAAAAATTCATGAGAAAAAAAATCCCACTCATGATCTTAAGTTACTAGTTATAATATTAGATCTGAAGATATGGTGAAACTATCTCTATTGTGAGAAAGGTGAGATATATACTGATCACCAGAGTTTGAAGTGTATTTTCCCACAGAAAGAACTCAACATGAGGAAAAGATGATGGCATGAACTGCTCAAGGATTATGATTTCACTATACACTACCACCAATGGAAGGAAAATAAGGTGGCATATGCTTTGCGTAGAAAGTATCATGTAGTTTTGAACAAGATAAGAGTTGAAAGAGATCCTATATTCATGGATATAGTATAGATTGACATGGGAATAACCATAGAAGGTGAAACATCAATAATTTTTCAAATGGTTTCAAACCATATTTACTAGGAACGGTAAATAGTTATCTAACTTGTGATGATGTGTTTCAAAAGAATATTATAGCTATGAATTATTGTAGATTGAGTGACTTTATATATGAAGATGGAATATTGAAATTTGGGAAGAAACCTTGTGTTCCTAACATACCTGATCTAATTATGGAATTGTTGGATGATGTTCATAGCTCCAATTTTTCTATATAGCCATGGGGCACCAAGATGAATAGAAATTTTATGGAACATTTTTAATGGGACGAAATAAAGAGGGAGATTACTAATTTTGTGTCAAGATGTATGGGTTTTCCATAAGTTAAATATGATAGGAATCAACCCAGTAGAGTTAGGCACCCTATTCCTATACCTAAGTGGAAATGGTATAATATTATAATGGACATTGTCCTGGGGATATCAAAAAATCTTAGAAGGAATGATGTATTATGGGTCATTGTTGATCGACTTACCATGTCAGCACATTTTCATGCTATAAGAGAAGATTTACCACTTGAATGTTTAGAATGACATTATATTATTGATGTTGTAAGAATTCATGGGGTACCTCTGTCAATTGATTCTAACAGTGATCCCTGTTTTACATCAAGATTTTGGAAAAGTCTTTAGAATGCCCTAGTTGGTATGACAACTACATCTCAGGCTCGCAGCCTCAAAGCATTGTTTGCAAATGATGGTATGAAAAATATTTTTTTCTGGGTTCTGAAAAATCCTATCTCACACAATATACATTTCTATTTTTTAGATTAGTGATAAGGAACTATTTCACTATATCAGATGTGGTATTGAACTAGAAAACATTGACATGATAATTAATTTGATTCCTCAATACACTCTAAAATTTTCTCACATTCACTATTTCATCAGTCGTATAGATAGTTACATAGTGGTAAATATGTGTAAAACAATATAAATTTTCCATAACTAAAATCGGCCCCATCTATATGTTCATGAAATCCTTGGATTGATCATCCCATGGGGTCTTTGGAAATAAATAATTAGATATGATCAACTACAATTCCCTCCATGTTGCTTCCTGATATTGACCAGCCTAATTTAGAATAACACACCCGTGTTTGGTAGAACCTCTTAGTATATAATTATTAGTTACAATAAAATAAAAATAGGTTTCTCCATATGTTATACTATATAAATGATCATATCAATACGTAAATTTTCATAGAAATTCATTCCATCCAAAAATGTTGCCGGTGGATGATACTGTAGGAACTCAAAATATAAATCTCCCAATGAAGGGGAAGAACACAGAACTCCTCATACAGTATGCTCAATCTGCATGAAATATACACAAAACATTGAATTATAACCCACATAAATGACATTAAGATGTTACATAAGAGGAAAAATTGGAGGTATAATTGGTGGATCTGGGGATACCAACTCTCTAGCATGGTGTTCATGCCATCATAACGATTGAACATAGGGTGTGATGGTGGAATTTCACTACAATTTGAAAGCACATCCCATAGATACTATTTAAAAAAGAAATAACCTATACAAATAGAACTAGATTTGTTAAAAATAATATATATACAATAATCCCACCACTCGTACACCTTTAATAGGTAGGTGTAGGTTATAAATAATTTTCTATATTATATCAGAGGCACTATATACTTCCCATTTCTATAGTTAGGAATTTGTTAAGATCTTTATTTTTAAAAATTTTAATTCGATCTAAAGTATAATTTTATTTCAAATATTTTTTAAATTTATAAAACAATTGTTCTCCAATTTTTATCCATAATGTACCATACACCTTATGAATAGAAATGTGGCATCCTATCAACCCATACTATAAAATTTTCCAATACTTGTGAACAAAGGTCCCTAATTCAACCTTCCATAGTATATTTATAAGGGTGTATTCCAAACCAATAAAAGAAACAAAAATTAGTTATGAAAGGGACTCTATGTGGATACTATGTTTTCTCAATACCCTACAAGAATCATTAGATAATAGTATTTTTATTTATAAAATTCAGATGAATCATGATCATCATAGGTGATGTAAACAACAGAACTCTCTTATATAAAATGACATATTCAAGAAATGAAAATTCTTTTAATGGATCATAAAATAATGCATGATAAATTATGTATTTATCATATATCATTACACTAATAGAAAAAGAGAAATCCCAGTTATATCAAATATAATATTACAGTATATGTGAATCACCCTATAGTGGAACCATATCAACTGTAATAAAAAAATATAGTAAATAACAATTCCAGTCATGGAGATATGGATTTTCACTATACATGGGTTTAAATGGACATGAAAATCTCATTGTTAGACTCTATAAAAATTCAAAACACTCAAATATTATATAAAAATACTTATCCATGAATTTAAACCCTTTGAAACCACTTTGTGACATCCGAAACCAGGGTGCTACATAGAAGTTCCTTGAGCCTAGTGGGATAAATGGAATCAATCACATCTCTTAGAATGTCACGAGATACTGACTAGAAGTGAGGGCTTTTGGTGTGTTTTTGGGGAGACTATTTCCTCTCTACTAGATTGGATCATAGAAGAAATATTATAATAGATAATATTAATAACAGTAGAAACAAATGACATGGTATATTTAAAGATAAACAACCACGAAATTGATATCAAAACTCAAAAGTGGTAATTGAATATTATGCATTAGGATGATCATATATGTAACGTAACTATAAATCGAGAATAAATGGATACAAATATTAGGTAGAATTACCATACTAGCTATTTAAGAAGAAAAATTGAAAATTCTATCCAGAATATTATGCTCTAATCCTTTCATCTACTACCAGATCAGTCCTATGTAATGATAGTAGTCACAAATACATAAGAGTATGCCTCCCCTTATCTACACTAGAATGTATGCATTCTTACCATGTACTAAAGGTAGATAAAATTTTAATTTCATAGAATATATTTATATTTTTTATTTATATTGAATTATTTTGAGACCGTGAAATTTGACGGAACTTGATTATGAGGCATGGTGTGCCAGGAATGATCCATCAAAAAATTATTGGCTATAAATATAAAATGTTAGCGGTATTCCTAAAAAAGAATAATAACTCTTAAATAGGTTCCCAGATCAGAAATTTTAGTGCACCATTTTATTCAGTATTACAGGTTTACCCATGGCGCGACTTAATCAGTACATGCCTCTGATGAGAAAACGCAAAAATGACATAATGGTAAATAAAATAATTAAATAAATTTATATTAATTTTCCAATTTTTTATAACTCACCAACAGTGACTCATATTAAAAATATGAGACTACCTCTAATCGTGTAAGGGTATGATTTCCTTAGAAAAATCCTAACATTGTCTGGTGCAGTTCAATAGTAGAGGATTTTTTTAGCCATAAATAAAACAATTATGAAACAATTATTTTATTTTCAAATCCCTGTGTCTAATAAATGGTAACTCAGATTGGAGATCTGAGAGTACCATTCAGTCGAGGGTGAATGTAAATTTTATCTATTTTTTATGGTTTTCTCATTAAATGAACTAGTGGGATTTTCTATTTTATGAACTAATGTTTGGATTGTACATTTGAGGGCACCACTGAATTCATAAAACTGGTTTTTTTTTGGTGAACCATAAATTTTAATGACTCGGGTTAAATGGAAAAGATAATTTTTGGACTTTTTGGAAAAATAATAAATTAACTCTTTGAGTTATTTTAATATAAATCAACCATTGATGGATCTTTGGCTAGACAACAGTGTAATGATGGTCATTAAATGGAGATAAATAAATGGACTACTACATTTTTTTTGTAACTACTACACCTATGTTTTTAATAGGTTCATTAATTAAGATTATATAATTAACAATAATAATGGACACATCATGGGAGTTAATTCATTAATTAATTAAACCGTTGGCAAGTGAATTCACAAACCACAAGAGAAAGCTCAGAAACAACACAGATTATTTAACCATCCAATGAAGAACGGTGATCGATCGATAACCATCGGAGTACTCGAACCAGTCATCGAAAAACAATGACGAATGAATACTAACACGGTTTTCTTCAATTTTATACAATGGATTAAAATGAATCCAGATCAAGGATTTATGTGTTTTTTATCACTTTTTTCTTGTTCTTGAATAATATAATGAATGTGGATCAACCGACTAATGTGTTGATTTGTGATTCATTGTTTTTTGAGGGAGGTTGTTGCAGGGATTCACTTTGGGGTTTTCATAATCATTATAATGATTACTAATCCACCCGTATAATAAAACGCTATCATGGTGGGCACGGGACAATCCGAAAAAGGACCATACCCTCAAATGCTATTAGGTTTTGTGAAATCTTCATGAGAGTCCAAGAAATGTGGTAGAAGGGTTATTTTTTGGGATTTGTAGTGATTTTGGAAACCTGGGAGGCCCATAGGTGCTGATGAGATTGAAAATGGACCACCAGAGCATCTCTGGTGCCCCGCAAAAGGTGCCACAAGCCTAGTGGTGGCGGTGGATGGTCCATACCGGCTAGGTAGAGAAGAGGTGGCCACATGCGTCGTTGGGGCGAGAGCCGCGGACAACCTGTCCATGGTGTTCGGAAGGTGTGGTGCCCACATTCAATGTGGGGGAAACAAAATAGCCCACTAATGGTTCTTTATGAGACAAAAAGGCTGGCTTCAGCAGACCGATTCATAAGGAGGGGTGGAACCCCACATAAGGGGTGGATCTTTTAGGTGGTCTAGACTTGCTGGCCAGGCCAGACAAGTTAGTCGGGCCAAACCAAACCTGACCAGACCTAGTCCACCAAATATTATATAACATGAAATCCATGAGTCTGATTAATTCACCATCTATAGAATGAGGGACCTTACGACGGGAGGAACTTTTGGAAAACTTCACGAAACATATGGTAGAAGATGATGTATGGCCATGTTGGATCAGACTCAAATATTAATGGCCCCTATTTACCATTTTTCCTATAACCTACGTACCGATTTTCTGATTCATGCGCTATATATCGCATTATAACACATACATCAAGACGGTATTCTATTTTAATTATTCATGGGACTTCATTGCAGTTGAGGTTTGACCGATGGTTAGAGAAGCATAATCTCCAGAACTCAAGCACACCAATTTATGATATCTTGTGGCTGGATATCAAGTGATGAGATACCCTCCATGGATTAGAAAAAGAGAGACCCTAAATGGAACAAAAAAAGAGAAACTCTATGTGAATTGGAAGTAGTGAAACCCTCTATGGATCGACAGTAGTACGACTCTCTATTGATCAGAAATAGAGAGACCCTTTCTGGATCAGCAGTATATCTACCCTTTGTGGATCAGTAGGAGAACCTATCAATATAACAAACTGATCTAGCTCAAGACTAATCATCTTCATTCCTATTTTTGGTGACATTTACCGAGTGTCATATGAGTCTTTTACATTGTTCTATATGGTTGAGTTCTTACATGGTGGTTTAAAATTTGGGTTATTCTTCACTGTTGTGTTTTCTTTTGTGGATTACCAAGAGACCATTGGGTTTAATGGGGACCCTACTAAGTATTATTATACTCACCTCAGCACGGGCTTCACCCACAAGTGTTTTGTATGATTCATACTTTCGACGTTTCAACATAGGTTCTCTAGAGGATGAGACAGAAGGATTCTACAACTATTGACATGTTGACCTAGGACTAGTTGTGGCTCAGTAGGACTGGTTGGGTAGAACATACTAATACATCTTCTAGTAGCAGCACTAATCTCACGATTAGGTTCTGTTTCCCATAGATAGCCATTAGAGTTTCCTTTTTTTACTTTTTTGTTTTTTGTTCCTTGTTGGGTTTGTATTCTGGACTACTTTATTTAACTTGTACTTGTACTCAGATTTGATTCAGTAGCACACTTGGTTTCTCCATTTAGAGCATTGGGATGTGGTTAGACTTTTGTGTATATAGGTTTAAAGGAAATGCCTTCCCATTTGAGGTATGCCTTTCTGATAATAGTCACAAGCCCTTGGCCAAAAGAAGTTGGGCTTAGGGTAGTAATGACATGGTCCATAGGGGACGAGTCATGCCAAATTGTATGGGAGGTCAGTTCTACCAGAATAACTAAGAGTCAATACTTTTCAATGGGGGAAATAGTATTAAATAGTTTGAGTTCATATTTCAGTCCAGGGAGTCTAGTGTTGGTCTGGTGACCGATATATCCGCACACCAGGACCCTGAATTTTGTTTCCAGACACGGAACATGAAAACAACAGTTTCATGTGTTTTGAAAATGTTTTCTCTTGACCTTATTTGAGTCATCTCACCAGGTAAAACTTATTGATTGTGGATCATCTTGATTCTAGTTTAAGATTCCTCCATATAGATAACCATCTAGGATTCTAGTACGTTATATTGTGGATGGTCCAGAGATTGATAAGGCTTCAGTCCATGGACCATTACCCAAGATGGTACCATTGGGCAGTGTCCCAGTAATACCACTAATCATTGGTCAACAGTTACTACTAGCGATACCATTAGAAGACACATGTAGTCTTAGTTACTTACATGAGTTTTAATGATAGATACCCCTCAGGTTCTTATGTGAAACCAGCTCTCAAGTTGCTAAGGACTGGCTTGAGGTGGTGACAGTGTTTCCATTTAACTAGAACACCATTTAATCAGCTGTTGTTCCTAGTAGTGAGACTTCTACATGGCGCAGCTAGGCGATGGCAGGGTCTAGATTACCCGTTTGTTAATGAATTTTCTATGGATATACCTTGAGAACATTTATCACATTATGGGCCTCTTTCCATAAAATTTCAAGGGGTATGTGTTCAATACAGATTCTACTTCTTTGGGAGGACTAAATGTTGGAAACTGAGCTTTTGTTCAGGCGTACTGACCATTCCAGGTACTCAATCAATATGATACGACTAGTGTATAAGGAATCAGAACAATCAGAGAGATATGTTTAGGGATATTTGATCTAGCACTATTTTTCTATGCATTCCAACATATATTAGGGTGCTATAGAGAATCCTTGTGGTTGAAACTTCCTTGTATGAGCAGATACAACTAGTGAATATCAACAATGTGAATGAAGGAAACTGATGTCAGTCTTCGAGACGTTGATGTGTAAATTTTTTGGTAAATGATATGAATGGATTAATCTCCAGGGAAATGAACATGGAAGAGGATCTAGGAGATAATCATGTGGTGGTATACATTTCAACATGTTACAACCACCACACAATGTGTTCCACACCATGATGAGCGAGCTGGAGGACAGAAGAAGGGATTATCTTCATGTGGTAAAGGAGTATGACCCACGGTAACCAAGAATTATTCAGGGTATGGTATATGTCTACTACAATCTCCCATATTAAAAGAAATAGGTACTAATCATTCCTTCTTGTCCTAAATATTTTTCAATTCCTAGAGTTTCCAGTTAAACCGTTGACTTGATCGTTAAATATGGATATATGAATGGGTGGAGACTCGATAATCACACTTATAACAATGAGGTGTTATGACCCTTGAGGAAAGAGTTTCGGTTGGAACCTCGTTATAGTAGCGACTTGGACTTACATCATTAATCTGGGTATGGACTGGTCATCAACAATTCATGCTCATATTGATTGTTTAAGGTAAAAAAGAATGTGGTATATCCATAGTGTTGGAATTGGGGTTTCCTTGGTTGGAAAAAATGGTATCCCATTTATCACGGGATAAAATCATGTATTGTGGGGTTCATCCAATCACTCTAGAGCTGTCAAGGCCTTCCCTCATGGAAGTAGGTGTTTTTATTTTTTAGTTCCCAACATTAGTGGTGCAGTGCGGACACATCCATTCCAATGGTGTTTCTAGTATTACCTACCTATAGGGGGAAGTAATTGTGTATCATTTTACACCCTGTTATGGCACCGATATCAGCATCATTATATTAGATTTCTTTTGTTGAGCTTCTAAAGAAGGAAAAATAGGGGGAGAACTTGAAAATAATGGCCATGTATGATCATATGGTAGTGGTTATGTGTGATATAACATCCCTTATCTTTTTTAAGACATAAACGTGATTTATTATATAAAATTTCAGTTATGAAAACTCCTAGGATTGAGGGGTCTAGTGTCTTGTGAAATTAGGAACATTAAATAACAACTTAGAAAATAAAACATATCATCATTATTGAAAACATAATTTACATGACCACAAAATTCATTCGTACATAGAATTTCATGGGATAACATGAGGACATGTATATGAAAAGGGTGAGCTATAACGCCCAGTAAGGAAGTAAAAAAGACATAACATGATGAATATAGTACATGTTAGGAAATATTCATATCAATAGATCATAATATAAACATGAACATAATGTCATGATATAGTATGACTATTATATCATTGAAATATAACAACAACATTTAATATGATTTTAGCATGAGACAAGACTCAGTGAAAATGTAGCATTAGTAAACCCTCATTGAACTTGAATTAGCATGAGTAATACTTCATTTCAAAAAACGTATAATGATACTAGTCTTTACCCAATGCATTATAGGGATATTAGGGCACACACTTCATAATAATTTCTTTTCATGCATTAGTGTGCCCCATGGAACATATAACATGGATTCATTAAAAATCAACATTTATTATATGATAAAGGAATGTGGAATTTCTACATGAAACTGAATAATCTATAATTAAATGTGCATGAATGTGAATACCTTTTATAATGAAATGGGAATGGTATTCAGTAAAAAATGAATTTGTCTTGCAAAATCATGGTGAAATTTTTGCAACATAATAATGTGACATAAAATTAATAAAAATGGTTGATGAAAGAGAATATAAGTCCCCCGACTTAAACATTACATTATCATGTGTTAATTAAATAATTCATACTGAGGTTCCATTCAGGATTATATTTTTAGAGAATCGGGTCAAAAATATTTCATTACATCTTAAATATTACTATGTAGACACTTCTACTCAATATCTAATTTTTCATAAAATAAAAAACACATAAATGAAAACAAGAGTTCTTTTCTTGAAATAAATATTCCTGATTTCTTCCATTCGCTTACCCGTCCTTTTACCCTGAGAAAAATATTTCAAGGACCTGGGATGAGCATAAGAAGCATAGTAAGGGTTATAAATTAAAGAAATAAAACATTATCCAATCAATACATAAAAAACATAATCTCTTTAACATACCTCATGAAATAATAGGATATATGAATAACACTTAGAAATCATAAATCATAAAGTTACCTTGTGGAATCAATAAAATATATACAGTGTAGATTTCATATCTATCTAGGGAGTTACGTTTGGAATACCCATCATAGTATATTCCATAAATAGCTTAGGAGAAACATTAATATTTACCTCCTTCACGTTACCCAATGAACTGAAGAGATATCTTGGTCTCACCCGCCCAAGTTTTATTAAGGAACAACTAGTATGGGAAAATAATTCCCAAGAACCATATTATAATCATAACACCTGAACAAGATTAAAGGAAAGATAACATGTCCACATTGAAATGAAAATATAAATTTTCAATATATTGACATAATCAATCCATTCCAAAAAACCATTTTCAATACCATAATACAAAAAAAGAGTATATGTTATTTATTTTCCTTTTTAAAAACATTACGACTTGTTAAGGAAGCCAAATACCAAAAAATTCCCATAAAAGCAGAAATGTCATTATCATCATGTACATTAAAAAATTTATTTTTGTAATTTAGTAACATGATTCACAAAGAAATGATTTCCATTCAATGAAATTAAATGTCAAATGGGTTTATACACTGTATAAAGGAAAAACGTGTATAAATCACAGTATGCCTCAATGAATGGAGATTGAGACGAAGTCCCTACTTCCTGTTCGACATAATTCGTTCATTCTATAATATCATGAATAATAAACTAAAGTTAATTTATACTTTATTAATAACTTTTTTCTTTTTAATTATTCCTTTTACATCACATATTTCCACATTGTAAACATTACATAATCATTTAATTTAATAATGGTTGTTTTGTCGATATTTGGTACATGAGTCAAAAATAAACTTCTTATAATTACTGGTTGTCCATGTGGTTGAAAGTATATTATCCCCAGAATTATATTAATTATTTAGATATCATATATATTATATATATCAAGTATATTTATGTATTTATAGTAGCATATTACATTAGGAGATATAAGATGAAGTGAACTATTCATGGAGACGGTAAGTCATACATAGGCATAAACACTACATTCAATTATTTTTTGTATTTAATGGAATGAAAATGTAATGATGAAAATGTATATAAGAATTTTAATATTAGATAATATATAATTTCATTAACATACACTTTTATACATTCCACTTATGGAATGAACGAGTCATATCACATTGAGGAGGCGGTTGACCGCATTTCCACAAATGAAATTTTAATAATTACCCATTAAGGAAACCATAATTGTATTATATAAATAAAAAATATAGAAGAATTTAGGAAATTTAAATATAATATATATAACATATAAATAAAACGACATCATAATGGCCACCATGACAGTTTGTAGGTGATTATTAAATAATCATCGTTTCGTGAGGCAGTAGTTCACCATCCACAGAAACAGTATGTTTCTTTCCATTAGATGAAGGTGTGTGGAATTGTAGTTCAAATACTTCTCATAAAAATATCCAAGTGTATTTAAGATACTTTTGTTGATATAAATTAATGGAATAATGGGTGTTTATGGGGTTGGATAATGAAAGTACAAGAGAACCTTAGTGAAGACATTACCTTTTGTTGGGTCTACAAGTCTAGAAACCCTAAGAGGGGGGGGGGTAAATCATGATATTACAGAATAAAATGACTACCCCTTTTGATCTAGTTTTTCTGTTAGAATAAATCCACTTCTCTCTCTTTCCCGATGCAGAGTATGAACAAACTGTAATGAATGCACAAGAAACATTGATTTTTTACTTGGTTCACCCTAACTGGGCTATGTCCAAGAAGAATGCCCTAAAAGTGTGCTGATATAACAATTCCACTATAAGTGAACTAATATTTACAAGTTTGAAGCAGACTCACTGTCCCTCATTGTTTACAACCACTCAAAATTTGAGAACTCACTACTCTCTCAACTAAAGCGAGCTCATTTCATATTCATAAGATCCACTCACAGTTTAAAGAACTGTAGGTCTCTTCATTACCACTAATGAATGCATCCTCTATAATACATAGATTCTCTATTGAAGATATATGTTCAGCCCCTGATAAATAACCCTTGACCTCTGAACACTGGGAAATTCCATTGGAAACACCTTCGCAAAGCACCCTACTTTGCAAGGCTCCAAATTTTGGAAAGCACAAACAAGATTTCATGAATCTCTTGTATTTTCATGAAGCAGTCTCCCAAAGCACTCTCACAAAGCTCATTGAGCCAACGTGGAGCTCGCAACTTTTGCGAAGCTAGTTTAGCCACCTAAAAGCTCTTATTTCATGAAGCACTATACCTTCTCGAACCGACTTCGCGAGCAAAGATCAAAAATATTTTCTCAGCAAATTCTCTCTAATTTTCACAAGAGGGTCGAGGCCTATTTATAGACGATTCCACCAACCATCAAACCTTCCACATGAATTCAATGCCAAATCACCTCATATCATGATGCTCTAAAGTTCCTGATGAAATTCTCTCAATGTCATGAAACACCACGACAATTTTCTGATCATGGAGCTCGTCATAATAGCAGAGCGTCCTGTCAATTTTTTTGCACCTTCGCCATGAAGTGCCCTCGCAAAACCCTTCACCACCATGATGCACTTCAACCTCTACCATTCGCGAAGCACGTCATTATCACGATGAATCACTATCAAAATTCTTCTTTTCTTCGTGAAATCCAAACCATGAGGCCTATCTTCGTCAAACTCATTCATTTTCCATATTTAAATATGATCTTCAATGAAATCCTTATTTTGTGATGCTCACTAAACTCCAAAATTTGGACATCCAAAAATTGGAAAACACATGAAAATGGCGCCACCTTGTTTCTAATTTTTGTAACGCCTACATATCGTCTATTCCTTTGTCATGTTTCTTTTTAAACATTGATTGTCAAAAATATCTCTGGAAATCGACCATTAACCATGGAAACCTTCTTTTTCAAAAAACACAATCTACCCAAAAATGCTGCAATGATACCTTAAAGGATTTTTCCCCAACAATCTCTCCCTTTGGGTTTGTTGACAACTATTCTCAAAATGATTTTATACACGTTGATACCTCAGTGAGTCTCCTTTCATCATCAACCATTTTTCACCTCTTGCAATTTAGATATAGACCAATGATTTACCCACCATATACTCTAAGCCTACATGAGCAATGCTCGGTGTGAGAAACAAGAGTCACATGAAATGTTCATCAATGAATCACTTCATTTCAGACAACATCTGCTGAAACAAAACTGATACCAATTTCCAAATTGATACCAATTAATGATTGCTGGAATCCTTCTCACACCATTCCAAAAACACTCTTCTCCGTTCATCATGATTCTTAGCTATTGTGATATCTAATCATTAATCCATAACTACTAGCATCGTTAAATTTAAAAACACTCCACATATCTAATTGCTCTCACCCTGTGTAACATCCCAGACCCAGAAGCCACAAAACCGATGATCCGAGCTGGGTGGTTACATGACCTTAAGCACGCCTCCCCGTACACCAAAGGCTGTCAACTAGCAGCAGGGATCTATATGGTCAAGTGGGGATACTATACCCCCATTTTATCAGAGTAAGACACAAAAATAATAAATCAATTTCGGAAACAATAATCAACAAACAAGGAACATTTACAAAAACCATTTCCATCAATCAAATATGTCATGTCATACTATAAGTACAAAAGTGGACAAAACCCTAAAATAAAGAAATGAACAAAAACCCTAAATGGTCCTGAATCCTAGTACAGATCCTCAACCAAGTGCTATCCATGTCCACTCAACTATCTAGCAAGGGTCCTTTCCCTTCTTCTGACCTGCAAACATGAAGTCTGCTTGGGTACCCAACGGCGGCCCGAGCAGGGTGTTAGTACAACTCAGTAGGCCACCACCAATGGTTTCTACAAAATATCCAGTATAAGCAGGTAGTGAATGAAATAGGAATATGAATGAGAACTTCCAAATAATTAATTATGTTAACACTAACCAGTTCATAACCGATACCATTACCACTTCCATTACAATTCATTTACTTCCAATTATCATCATTTACCATTTCATCATATTTCCATGGGTTAATCACATACATTATGTTACTTCAGTCTAAGTCCAACAATCACATGCAAGAGGTTAACCACATTGTTCTCCTATCTCACTAGGACTAACCCCTCATAGAAACCATAACCTCACATTGAAGCCTCAGTCTGGGTGGATGCAACTGTTAGGAGAATAGAACCTCTGCCCCATTCCTAACCCGTGCATTTAGGGTGGAGTTTAGAACCTCAGTCTTCACTCGACCTTTGGGCATAGATCCTCATGTCATACCCCACTCTACGAAGCCATGTACACATGCTTATATATATAATTAACCACCAACCATCCAAACCATTTCCCTTCAGTTACACTATTCACAACAACCCACATTGGAATCCACATCATGCCTTAACACATTAACACGTTACCATTTCACATATTTTAACCATTCAACCAATTCCCATGTGTTATGCCTATCTCAGTAAGCATTCAACATTAAACCCATAATCTATTCCATTGTGGACATTAATTAGTTTACACATTAACCGATTTAACCAATTTATCATATCGATAAATCAACCATTTAACCCATTCCACATCAACCCTTCGGTTATTTCCAAGTCTAGGTGAATCACCTAATATCTATTCCATGTTCAACCAATCATGCCAACTTATTTATCAAGTGCTCTAAAATTCATTACAACAAGGTCACTTGTTTTATATCAATCCCTAAATCTAGGAAAAGTTAGCATATCCCATTGATGTCCCCAATTAGGTCATGTCTATATCAACAGATCTCATAGGGATCGTGAGGGTTCCCATTTTTCATTTTAAACACCATTATTACAAAACATGCCAATGATATCCAAAATATAACCAAAGGAATGAAAGAACACAACTAAACATGAAAAATACCCAAATAACAATGGGATATCACTTTTATCCCACCTACCTCGAAACCGCGGTCGAACACACTCTTAATCGAGTCATTAGACCTCGATCCGAGAAAAAATTGGAGCTTCAACCTATTACCCACCCAAAATATAGGGTTTTAGAGTTTCAGAACAAAAGGGAGAGTAGATGTAAACCCTAAAACAAAAGGAGAACCAATGATGAGATTAGCCTTACCTGGAGCTTCGATCTGCAACCAACGACCCCAAAAACGACTTAGAATCAAAGTAGAACCACCCTTGGGAAGCTTGGTTTGGCCAAGTTCAACCTAGGGTAGAGAGGGTGGAGTAGAGAGTAAAATCCCGAGTTGGGGTTTAAAATCCCGGAGTGGAAATTTTTTAATTTTTCCCAACTTTAAGTGGTCGCACGGTTTGTCCGCACGGTTGGGCAAACTGGGCGCAAACCGTGTGCATGCCACTGTCTGGAGGTGGAGGGGTCGCATGATTTATCCGCACGGTTTGGAAAACTGTGCATAAACCATGTGAATGCTTCTTTCAGGAGGAGGAAGTGCCGCACAGTTTAGCCTGGGCTAGATACAAGGTTTGCCTGGCCATGCGCAGGTCATGCGCCCTGGCCTGTCTTGCCCAGATTTCCTTTATTATTTGCCCTGAGCCCGCGGAACACGCCCAAGGCCTCTTATACATTCATAAAAAATCCCTTGAAGTCCAAAACAATAGATTCAACCAAAACATAACAAAAATATTCTGTTCCGAAAACCGGGATCTTACAACCTCCCCACCTTATAACGGCTCATCCTTGAGCCGAGTTTCCAAGCCTCACTGGTCTACCAAAGAGAAGAGCTTGGGCCACTAAGCTCGCATATCTGATTCCCTATCCCAAGATTCTTCTTGAACCTTCCCATTTTTCCATAGTACTCACACTAATGGCACAACCTTGCCTCACACAACCATTTCACTACGATCCACCACACAGATAAGATTCTACTCAAAGGACACATCATCCTCAAGATACACATCCTCAAAAACAACCATGAGAGATGGGTCATGGTGATACCACCAAAGTTGCGACAAATGAGACACATCATGCATTCTACAATACCGCTGTGCAAGAGCCAATCGGTTAGCCACTAGTCTGATCCTCCCAAAAATCTCAAAAGGTCCCACATACCTGGGTGCCAACATACCCAGCCATCGTATCTGATGGTGACCCAGCCTTGGAAACTCCCGAAGGAAAACTTTATCACCCACCGCAAACTCAAGAGGTCTATGCCTCCTATCTACATACGAAATTTTCCTTCTCTGAGCCATATCCATCCCCTTCACGATCAACATAACTCTCTATGAAGTCTCCTACATGGGACTTGTCCCCAATAACTCGGATTCACCGGCCTCTAGCCAACAAAACAGGGATCTACATGGCCTCCTGTAGAGTGCCTCAAATGGTGCCATCTGAATCGTAGTCTGAAAATTTTTGTTGTAGGAAAACTAAAATAATGATAGGTGTCTCTCCCAAGAACCTCCAAAGCCTAAGACACAAGCTCTTAACATGTCTACCAACACTTGGATCATACATTCCGACTGCCCGTCCGTCTGCGGGTGGAAATCCGTTCTCAAAAACATCTACATACCAAGCGCCTTCTGCAACCCCGGATAGAGACTCGATGAGAAACACATATCTTGATCTGAATCTATTGTCCGCGGCACCTCATGCAACCATAAAATTTCCCGAACATACATCTCACCCAACTTGTCAACTGTATGGGCCTCCTGAATTGGTAAGAAATGAGACACTTTCATTAACCGATCCACAACCTCCCATATTGCATCATTCTTCCAGAAAATCCTCAGAAGACCCAAGAAAAAATACATTGTCACATCATCCCACTTCCATTACATAATGGGAAATGGATGCAACAAACCACCTAGGCGTTGATGCTCGACCATCACCTGCTGACAGATAAGACACCATGCCACAAAGCCCGTAACTTCCTTCTTCATTCCAGGACACCAAAACAACCTTCGTAGATCACAGTACATCTTGGTCAAACCAAGATGCACTGCCCACTTTTAGGCATGGAACTCATGCATCTACTCTTCCCGCACACACATTGGCACAACCACATGTTCACGAACACAAACAACACCATCCACGCCGACATCCCAACCAGAAGTTAGCTCCCCACCATTATGATTTTCCTTCATGATCAAACACTTAGGATCAACATGGTGATCTTCCTTAACTAAACATAAGAGCATTGAATCCATCTCTAAGGAAGCAAGAGTGGCCTAACCGCTCTCCTTCTGCAAAAAAATCCATCACCTTCCACTCAGTGCTGGAATCCTAATCCATCAGATTCTGAACCATCCTAATTAGAGCATTAGTAACATTGTTTACCTTTCTTGGCATGTAAATTAAATCAATGTCACAAGACTAGAGATATTCAACCCATCTTTGCTGCTGATGATTCAAATCCCATTGTGACAATATGTACTTTAAACTCTTATGGTTGGTAAACACAGCAAACTGTTATCCCAACAGATAGTGCGTCCAACACTCTACAGCCAACTCAAGGTCATGAGTGGGATAATTCCTCTCATGGGGTATCAACTACCTTGACCCGTAAGCCACCAACCACTCTTCATGCATCAACACTGCCCCAAGTCTGATTCTGGATGCATCACAAAACACGATGTACTTATTACCCGGATCAGGTAAGATCATGATTGGTGCGGTCGTCAACCGCTTCTTCAACACATGGAAGGCATTCTCACCAGAATCAGACTATTAAATCCTAATTCCCTTCTTGGCCAAGCCCAAAAGTGGTGCTTCCAATCGAGAGAAATCTTGAATGAACCTTCAGTAATACACAGCCAGACCAAAAAATCTACGAACATCAAAAAAACTCTTGGGCTACTCCCAAGATTCAACTGCCTGCACTTTCACTAGATCCACTGACACACCTACCTCTGAGATGATGTGACCCAGGAAATGTACCTCACCTATCCATAATTGACACTTGGATATCATGGAGTAGAGATGGTTCTCTCTTTGAGTACTCTTGATGATGTAAAGATGATGGACATGATCGTCGTGAGTTTTTGAGTACACTAAGATATCGTTAACAAAAACAACCACAACCCGATCTAGATAGGGATGAAATATCCACATTATCAAATCCATAAACAATGATGGTTCATTAGTCAAGTTGAAAAGCATTTCCACAAACTCAAAAAACACGTACTGACTCTAGAAAGCTGTATGTGGTATGTCAGAAGACCTCACCCTCAACTGGTGCTAACCTGACCTCAGATCAATCTTAGAAAACACCGATGCACTCCTAAACTGATCAAACAGGTCATCAATTTTAGGAAGACGGTACTGATTTTTCAACATTATCTGATTTAACATTCCATAGTCAAAACATAGCCTTAAAGATCCATCTGACATCTTTGTAAAAAGAAAGGGAGATCCCCATGAAGACGCACTAGTATGGATAATCCCCTTATGCTCCAACTCCTGAAGCTGAACCTTCAGTTCCTGGAGTTTTTCCATTGCCATTCGGTATGGCGGAATAGAAACTCGCTCCTTTCTCGGCAGCAAGTCAATTGTGAACTCAACATCCCATTCATGGGGTAACCTTGAGAAACCCTAAGGAAACACGTCCTAAAACCGATTCATCACAAGAGGAAAACCAGACAACTCCCCTCTTGAATTTTTATCAATCATAAGACATGCCAGTCGAGCCATGAGTCCTCTCATCTGTTGACAAAATGGACCCGCACGCCCTTCTCGAACATCCCATTCTCCACGGTGGACATAAGCGTCAACCTCAAGCGACCTAAATGATACTCTGTGATGATACAGTCTATAAGTTCCCAATACAACACCAACCAATACATTCCCAAGATTAGGTCAAAACCTGACATCTCGTGAATGAACAAGTCCCACAGAAATGATACCCACAAAATTCCAAGGCACAACCCATGCACTACTTGATATCCTGTACCCGCACCCCCAAAGGAGTTTCAATTGACATAACTCCACAGACACTTTCCATGGGAAAACCAAGAACTACAACATAATGAGAAGAGACAAAAGAGTTTGTGGAACCTGTGTCAAAAAACACAAAAGAAATAGTTAAAGATATAAGGATCCTACCTCGAACAGTCGACAGTCCAGCCTCATCATCACCAGGCACAAATTGAACTGCCTAAAGCTGACTTTCCCCTTTACCCTAGGCTCCAGCCTGGACGCGCTGCGCTACACTGCCCTGCTAGCATGAGAGATCATTCCCTGGAGATCAACATCCACCACCCATGCTAGTACGGCCCATGGAGCTCCAACTGCATACCTAACACGGGGCAAATGATCCCCTTCCCACATCCTATACCTTCCTTCCACCACCATAGTCACCCACCTGCTGAGGTTTCCGGCAGAACTTCCACACATGCCCTATCTGGCCACATGAATGACACCCAACTAGACGTCAAGGACACTGACCATGCATGTGCCATGACCAACCACACTGATAAAAGAACACATGATTTCCACTCTGAGAGGTTGAACCTCTCTTCCATCCACTTATCAAACTTCTACCATGTTATGAGCTCTCATGGCGTTACTTTCAACCTTCAGTTGCTGCACCGCTCATCTGTCCATCTGACACTATATGCTCACTACCCGTAGCTCCCTTCCGGTTTTTTTCCGAGATCAGTGCATGATCTAATACCTCTGTGAACCACTTATAGTAGAAGATGTTTACTTGAAACCTGATCTCATGTCTTAGCCCATCCTAGAAACTCCTAGGTACTACTACATCATCCCCTGCTAGCACTTAGACAAATTGACTCAAATCAGTGAAGCGACTAGCATAGTCTATCACCGATAGCGATCCATGAGTCAGGATCATAAACTCCGCAGCCCACTTCTGTCTCAAGGTTTCTAGGTAGAAATGCTCTTAAAACATTTCCTGAAAATCCTTCTATGACATTCCCTCATCCTACTCAATTTGAGCCTGAATGTCCCACCAACTCCTAGCCTGGCCTCGCAAAAATATAAGCAGCTAGCTTCACCCGATTTTCAATAGGGGTCTCCAGATAGTCTAGTATCATCTGGACAGACTCTAACCAGAACTCTGATACCTCTGGCCCACCCTCTCCAGTGAAAGTTAGAGGGTGTTGTAGCTGAAACTCCCTAGTCAGCTAATACATACTTGTTGCAACCCGCTCTAGGTCCCGATCCATCATCTGGATAAGGCTATACATGTTCTCCCAGAACAAGTCTTATCTACCTTCATTGATTACCACATTTTAATGCTTCTCTACTGGAGGAGTGTTCTCAGCAACACCCTCCCATTTCCCAACAGGTAGCTGACATCGTGGTGGCATTTCTCTACAATGCCAAGTATGATATTTAGCACACATACCATATAACATTCGTGACTGCATAAAAACATTTTTACTAGTTACAAAAATAAATTTTTATACTAACCCAACAACATTTTCCAACTTCTTTCATGTCCTATTACTCCATTAAACAACATTTACCCACTTGTTTGATTTCGTTCTTCTCATTATCTCTTGGTTTCAGGAAATGCATGATGCACCATAATTTCCTGCCTCACCCACCCACCCTGTGTGTGTACATAACACAATGCATGTCACATATCTCCCTTCATTCCTATAATGATGCATGAATGAAAATCCTCATGCCTTTAAATCCATGATCCAAACATCATAAAAAAATCACATCAAACCACATGTGCATCACCCAATGGTGAAATATCATCAACTGTAACATCACACAACCAAGAACATCATTTTCCTCCCAGGGTGACTTGGGTTTCCCCGTTCCTAGGATAGCTACCCCCAAGCACGAGCTCCTTACCAAGGCCTGACATGTCTTAACCCCCGGATACCAATCCCAAATAATAAGACCTCAGAGGAGGAGAAGAAATGCCTCCTCTGATACCACTTTGTAACGTCCCTGACCCAGAATCCCCTAAACCAGTGCTCTGAGCTGGGTGGTTACATGACCTTATGTGCACCTCCATGTACGCCAAATGCTGTCGACTAGCAGCGAGAGTCTATGTGGTCAAGGGGGGAGACTATACCCACTTTTTATCATAGTAAGCCACAACAGAAATAAACCAATAGCGGAAACAATAATAAAAAAAGGAATATGTATAAAAACCATTTCCAACAATCAAAGATGTCATGTCATACTACAAGTGAAAAAGTGGACAAAACCACAAAATAAAGACAACAAATAAAATCCACAAATGGTACCGACTCCATGTCTGGATCCTACACCAAGTGCTATCCATGTCCACTTAACTATCTAGAAAGGGCCCTTTCCCTTCTCATGACCAGCAAACATGAAGTCTGCTCGGTTACCCAATGGCGGCCCCAGCAGGGTGTGAGTATAACTTAGTAGGCCACCACCAATAGTGTCTACAAAATATACAGTATAAACAGGTAGTGCAAGAAACATGAATATGAATTATAATTTACAAATAATTAATTAAGGTTCCACTAACCAGTTCAGAACCAAAGCCATTACCACTTACATTAACATGAATTTACTTGCAATTATCATCACTTACCATTTCATCACACTTCCATGGGTTAATCAAAAACATTATGTTACATGGGTCTAAGGCAAACAATCACATGAAAGAGGGTAAACAAATCATTATCCTATCTCAGTAGTACTAACCCTTCATATCAACCATAACCTCACCTCAAAGCCTCAGTAAGGGTAAATGTAACTCTTAGGAGAATAGAACCTCAGTCTGCTTTCCTAACCCGTGAATTTAGGGTAGATTTTAAAACCTCAGTCTTCAATCAACCCATGGGAATAGATCCTCATGTCATACCCCACTCTACAAAGCCATGTCCACATGCTTATATAAATCTGTAACCATCAACGATCCAAACCAATTTCCTTCGGAAAGACTATTCACAACAACCCACATGGGAACCCACATCATGCCTCAACCCATTAACACATTACCATCTCGCATCATTTAACCATTCAACCAACTCCCATGTGTTATACCTATCTCACTAGGCATTAAACATTAAACCTATAATCTATCCCATAATGTTCATTATTCAGTTTACACATTAACCCATATACCTTGTTCATCATTCCCATAAATCAACCATTTAACCCATTCCACTTTAACCCATAGGTTATTTACAAGTATAGGAGCATCACTTAACTTATATTCCAAGTTTAACCAATCATACCAAAATAATTATCAAGGTCTCGAGAATTCAATACAACAAGGTCACTTGTTTAATATCAATCCCTAAATCTGGGAAAAGTCGGTACATCCCTTGGATGGCCTCAATTAGGAGAAATCTATTCCAACGCATCCCACGGGGATCATGAGGGTTACCATTTTCCATTTTTAACACCATTATTACCAAACATTCTACGGTTATCCAAAACATAACCAAAGGAATGAAAGAACACGACTAAACAAAAACAAATACCAAATAACTCTGGGTTATCACTTGTAGACCACATACCTCGAAATCGCGGTTAAACGCACTCTCGATCGAGTCCTTAGACCTCGATCTGAACAACCTTTGGCACTTCAACCTAAAACTCACCCAAAAGATAGGGTTTTAGAGTTTCAGAACAAAAGGGAGAGAAGATGCAATCCATAATCCAAAAGGAAACCCAAGGATGAGATTAGCCTTACCCGGAGCTTTGATCAGTAACCAACAGCCTCAAAAATACCTTAGAATCTAAGTAGAACCACCATTGGGAAGCTTGGGTCAGCCATGTTCCTCCTAGAGTAGAGAGGGGGAGTGGAGAGGAAAATCCTGAGTTAGGTTTTAAAATCCTGTAGTGGAAATTTTTTATTTTTTCCTAACTTTATGTGGTCACATGGTTTGTCAGCAGAGTTTGGAAAACCGTGCGTAAACCGTGTGCATGATACTATCCGGAAGAGGAGGGGTCGCATGATTTATCCACATGGTTTGGAAAACTATGCAAATGATTCTGTATAGAGGAGGAAGGGTCACAAGGTTTATCCTGGGCAGGACGCATGGTCTTTCAGGTCATGCGCAAGCCGTGCGCCCTAGATGGTCTGGACCAGATTTCCATTCTTCTATGCCCCAAGCCCCTAGAACACCCCCAATGCCTCTCATAATTTAGGAAGAAATACCTTGAAGCCTGAAACAATGGAATCAACAAAAACATAACAATAACATGCCTTTACAAAAACCACGATCTAACAACCTTTCAGCTTCTTGCTATGTCTTTTACTAAAACATTTTTTCTCTTCTTTAGCCACAGTTTCTCCCCCATGAGGATCCACTATTTCTCCACCTTTGTCAATGAAGCCAAAGGTCACCCCTTTTCTGTATACAACATTGGAGAGAGCACAAATTATCGAATTATAGGAAAACACAGAATACCTAGAAGAGAGGGTGTCCCACATCCACAATTTTTCACGTGCCGAGAGTCGACTGGACTCCCAGAGCCAGTCAATGCCTTCCAAAAGAATACATGGGTAAGGCCATCATCATAATGTATGAAACCTGTCATTTTATAGGCACATAATCCAACTTCATGATTCCTTACTCAAGCTTCTCCTTGATAAAATGATACATTATCTAAATGTGCTTTTTTCCTTTAGTGATGTTCTGTATTTTTGTTGAGATTTATAGCACTTGAGTTATCGCACTGGATTCTGATCATAGACTTCCCTTCAATACACATATCATCAAGATGCTGCTTCATCCACAGTAACTGTGTGAAATCTTGAGTTGAAGAAATATATTCAGCATCTACAGTGCTCAATGAAATGTAATCTTGGTTCTTTCTTAGACATGAAATAAACAGTCCAAAAAGAAAAAAGCACCTCGGGATGTTGATTTCCTATCATCCGCTGAACTGGTCCAATCTGCATCAGTATATCTCTGTCATTCTGACTGATATTTTTCATTATATATCTTGCTAAATTTTACCATTCCCTTGATATACTGATGTTTTATTTTCATTGTGAGCATGTGGCTTTCCTTGGGATTTCATTGATACTGTGCTACTTGGAAGGAGGAAAAAACAATATCAGGTCTCGTCGTTGTCAGGTACAATAAACTCCCAATAATTTTCCTGTATTCTTTTATATTAAATTCCTTGCCACTATCATCTTTCGATAATTTCTTATGGGTTGCAACCAGAGTCTTCATATAATTGGAATATTCCATTCCAGATCCTTCCAAAACATACATTCATATTTGTATTGAGAAATGAATGTTCCATTCCTTCCTTAGGTCATCTGTAGACCCAAAAAAATGTTAGATCTCTAATCATTGACATTTCTAACTACCTTTTCATGAATTCAGAAATCTTTCTGCACTGAGAATCATCTAATATGAAAAATATTATGTCATCTACATTAACTAGGATCAACATCCTTTGATTAATATTTTTTTTTGAAATAAATATTGTAATCAACTCCTCCACACTTGAAACCGATATTCTTCAAGTACTGATCAAGCCTTGAGTACAATGCTCTTGGAGCTTGTTTCATACTATATAATTACTTATTCAATATGAAAACCTTCTTCTCATCCTCATGAATGAGACAACTAATTGGATGCTCAATATACACCTCTTCTACCAGAAATCTATTCAAAAATATAGATTTGACAGCCATTTAAAAAACATTGAACTTTTGTTGCACTACAGTGGCTAGAAATAATCAGAATGCCTCTAGTCTCACAACTATGGAAAATGCCTCAACAAACATTATTCCCTCTATATATGAGTATCTTTTGCACAACAATCATTATTGGTTCCAAATAACAGTTCCATCTTCAATCATCTTATTGTGATAGAACCATTTATTATAAATGGCACTCTTATTTGTGGGCCTCTAAAAAATCTCCCAGGTCTGATTCTTCTCAACCTGATCAAGCTCTTCATTCATTACATGAACCCAGTTTTCATATTCAGCTACATCAGTGAATCATTTTGGCTCAACCTCAGATAGTAAATAAGTCTGCTATAGATATTTCATTATTCATTCTTGAACTAGAGATGGCTGATCACCAATGATATTCTTCCTATAAATTTTAGCTCGACTCTATGGCTTTTGTGTAGATACAAATTTTACTTCCTCTTGCTCATCATCAGTATCTTCTTCTGAATCAACATCATCCACTTCTTCTCCCCCTTGAATTTCATTCTTCCTCATCACACTCATATGTAAATTTTTCACAACGCTGTTCAATGGTCTCCTCATTATCCACTACAGTGACATCATTTCTCTCAACTACATTTCCCAGCCTTTTGTTAAAGCATTTATTTGCCTTAATTTTTCCTTAGTAGCCAAGGAATATCCCCTCATCTCCACGTGACTCAAATTTCCTATGTTTTTCCTTGTTGAAGATGAATGACTTACTTCAAAATATTCAAAATTATTTCACTGTCAGATTCTTTCCATACCACATGTCATACAGATACATTCCTTCTTTCAGAAACAATATATCCCTGTTATAAATGTAGACTGATTCCAAAACTGCTTCCTTCCAAAATTTATCTGGGAGGTCTTTTTCTAGGATCATCATTCTGGTCGTGTTGTTGATGATCTAATTTCATTTATCAAACACTCTTTTCTATTGTAGAGTTCTCTATAAGGAAACACGAGTCTTTATCTCATGTTTCTCGAGATAGTCTTCCACCTGACTATTTTTGAATTCCATACCATTATCAGTTCAAAAATTCAGAATTTTCTATCTAAGCATCTTTTTTCTCTCCCTTAGGTAAATATTTAAGAAGCTGAACACATCAGATTTATGGGTAATAACAAATACCCATGTAATTATTCTATATTCATCAATCAAAACAACATAGTAACTCTTTCCATCAATTTAAATTGGTGTGATAGGCCCTCATACATCAACATGCACCAATTCGAGCACTGTTGTTGAATTATTTTCCATTTAATTATACATATTTCTGATGATATTCCCTTTTTGACATGCATCATAGGTGTGGGAAAGATCATGTGATATCATAGAGAGTTACCGTGCTACATCATACATTACCAGATCATCTAGAGATGTTTGGCATAGATTACCAAGTCATTTATACCAAAACATTTTTTTTTCTCTGGACAGATTGCACAGATCTTTTTCTCCACTTACCCGGATGAGATTTCCCATTTTACTTTTTCCATGTAGAACCAATTCCCTGTCTCCTCCTTTGATGAAACGAACTATCTTAGTAATCCCTATATAATTTCTTGAGTCACATAATTGACTAACACTGAGAAAATTGTGACTGAGGCCTTCTACTACTAAGACATCAGCACATCTTATCTCTTGGCCCCCAAACATGGCCTTTCCTAATCCAATTATCATCAACCCTTAATCATTTCCTAACTTTTCAACTCCTTCTTTGTCATTTTTATGCCTGTTACAAGATCCTTATTACCTGTCATGTGAGATGTGCAACCACTATCAAGGATCCACACACTAGAGTGATCTGATGCTTTAAGGGAAATTTCTTCCACCACTGCCTTCGTATCTTTTTTTGTCCATATTATTGCCTTCCTACTTGACATGGATTGAGAGTTCTGATCTTTCTCAGAGTATGATGGACCCACGTCATCTTGAAAATCTACAAATCTTCTTTTTTATTTTCAACACAACTGTTGGTTCAATGATCTGCTGCTTCAAACATTTTGATTCTCCTTTATCACATTCCTCTATATTTTCAATGTTCATTACCTAGCGATGATACAAAATCCATCACACCAAAAATAGTGTCCATCAAAATATGTTCTACAAAACCATTATCTATGTGACTTATACCTATGTTATTGTTCCCTTTTATATCTCTTGGCTATGGAACACACATAATTTGAATGCCTCATCTTTCCCCAACAATAACATATGATATAAGGTGAATTCATTCATGTTACTTATACATTATTAGTTTTCCCTTGGGATATCTGAATTTCCCGAATTTTCATTATGTCCAATGCTACCTTCAATCATAGGATGGGTGCTTGTAGTCTGACATCAATTTTCACTGATTTTTGTTTCAAATCAATCCTTGAATCAACCTTAACATTTGAGCTCAATTGATTCTTCATTCCTGCTGAACTACTATGCTTCTGGTTCATCTTTTAAGTCTTAGAAATTACATACTTTCCAAAAATGTGTTATGAATCAAAGGTTCTTTTGGGTCTTTAACTTTTATATACATACTGGAAACATCCTATTCAAGAAATTCGATACACATGATGTGATATTTGTTTGTGTTTTTCAAGTCATCGATCTCCCTTTTTTGTTCTTCAATTATTAATTTTATACTTGATAATTGATTCTGATATCTCTAGTGTTGATGACTTTAGTTTGTCAATTTCTTCCATCAACATAGTCTTCTCTTCTTCTAGTTGCTGCATATAGATTTTTATGTCATGAACAACATTGTTAAATTTATTTTTCTCGGCTCTCCAAACATCTATCTCTAAAAGAGAATCCTCAAACTCCGCTTGCATATCAATTCTTCCCTCAATTTCTTCATAATCATCATCACTGTCAGTTTCATTGTTGTAGAGACCCGAAGCTTGATGTACATGGACATTACATTACTTTTGCAGAATACTTAATACATAAGAAAAACAGACACACAAGGACCATAATAGTATAGTGTCTTTGGAAACTCAGAATAAAATCTTCTAATCGTGGTGAAAGATCTTCAACATCTCCCAATAAAGATCTTCCCTTTTTTTTCTTACATAAAACCTTTCTTTACATCCTGGGGAAATGAAAACATAAAAGTGGTGAGCTCAAATGACTAGTAAGGGTAAACATAGAGAACATAAAACAATCCATAAACATTTGAATGCAAAAACAAGAACATAAAATATAAACATCAAAATCATGATCAAAGACATAAATCATGGAAGTACATAAAGCATAGATCATAAAAGAACATTAATCAGGATAAAATAGCTTGGAAGTAAAACTTGTAATTGTGGAAACCATTAAGAACATGATATTATTTCCATATTAGCCAAGGCATTGCTGTCAAGACCATCTTAGTGGACAAAGTCCCTTTCTGAATCGAGTTCACTCCTCATTCCAGTCCTGTATTACTGAACCGGTTTAACTTGCCGTTCCAGCCATGTCTATCTCATGAGATATAAAATATTTACCCAATGCATTGTAGGGTGATATAGGTCCCACCCATCTCATAATGAAATCATTCTTACATGTGCCACATCATAAACTTAAAACATTCATCATAACCCAAAGAATAAAATGGGTTCCATAAACATCATATCATCATCAGATAATCAATATAGAAGAAATGGATATTTCATCATAAGAAAAGTGAAACCATGTAAATAAAAGAGATATTATACTTAAAAAATACACATATGAAATAATTTCATTTTAGATGGAAAATGGTTTTTATAAAACACTTGAAATGAATTATTGAGGAAAATATCCTTTCTTCTTTAAAATCATTTTCTTTTCACAAAATGTCATGACTTTTTAAAAGAAAAGGATTTTCATGAATATAGTCATGAAATCTTTTTGAAAAAGCATCATGAAAATATGGCTTTATTAAACATTAAAAATCCTTTCATGCCGTATAAGTTAAAAAACATTCTTCTCGTACTTTTGTCGGAAATGTCGAAAAGTACCACGTACGAAGAACGACAAAAGATTCCTTCCAAATCATTTACTAAAAACTCACCGAAGGGTAAAATTGTATATAAACTATTGTAGAAAGATATAAATATTACATATTTAGGAAACATGGGTTTGGATGATAAAATACACCCCAGTAAATCCCAATGTATAAACAATCTCGGGTAAAAATGAGATTGTGATATTTCCCTTACCTTAGGTCCGATTTGCTTCGTAAGTGTCCAAAAATCTTGTATAATGATTTAAATAATGTTATTTAATTATTAACTAATCATCTTCATTGTTATGATATCATATATGGTTCAATTATATCTTTATATTACTCGTTATATTGTAAATTCAATGATAAAGAACGTTTTTGGTTAAAATCGTTTTATTTATCGTACATGTTTGGACTTTTTTTTCTTGATATTATTACTTATAACCTGATTTAATAAATTCCCGAATGTAAAAAATGATTTATATGTAATATATATTCATCATATACATATATATTACAGATCGATAAAAGGAATGAAATATATCGTTCATGGAGACGGTAGGCTGTACGTACGCATGAACGTTTCTTTTGTTTCCTTATTTAGTTGAATTGAATTAAGTAGATGACATACATAAATATATATATATACATAAATCCAGTACCTATATAATTTCATATATTAAATTATTATTGCTTATATATACTTTATAATTATTCTGAAATGGTTACCATGGAGAATGAATCTCATCGCGTCGTGGAGACGGTAGTCCGTACGTACGCACGAGCGATGATATCGTTTCCATAATTATTGAATTGAATTGGAGTGGATGATACAATATATCAGAATCATTATGATTTTATAATAACTATTTATAGTTATTCTTTACACCATAATACCCATCCACGTAAGGTGTTGGTGGAAAAACATATTACACCACGACGTGGAGACGGTATTCCGTACGTACGCACGCGTGGTGATTTCATTTTCTGTAGGATGGATAGATAATTAAATAGGTTTGCTTCATACTTATAATAACATATCAGTATATGAGTGATACTGATGTTATTATATCATAATTAAACAACCTAATAAGAAGAAGTTGAAGAAGAAAGAATTTTGAAAAAATCGGTAGAAGAAATTACCTCTTCTTCGATATTCCTCTTTCAAACCTTCTCTTAGGGAACTAATATTGGTATTTGAAGTAGACCGGGACCTCTAGGATGTTTCTAGGGAAGTGGAGAAGAGAATTTTTCAGGGTTTGTCCGAGCATGAAGGCTCAATGTGGTGTGAGAAAGAGAGGGAGGAGGTGCCCTTTTATAAGGGAGAAGAGGGGATCCTTTGGAATTCTTAAAAATATTAATTTATAATAAATCTAACCCCAGTTAAAAACCTCAAAAAATGACTCATATTCGGAGATTAGATGAGATAGGGTTTTAAGATCACCAACCAATAAAATTTAGACATGTTTAGATCTTATTTTAAACCTTATCATTTTGATTTATCCTTATTTAATCTATTTAAGTTTATTTGTGGCAATAAAATTCTAAATTTTAAATTATAACAAATAATTACTTATTTGTTGTGAATTTTACATAATTGGATACTTAATAACATTATGGAACATTAAAATTTAAATTTATAATTTTAAAATATTTTTGTGATTTTTAAACAATTTTATAATATGTTATTTTTATAAAATAACAATAGTGTCAATTTTGACACTATTCATTTATTTGAATTTAAATAAACTATATACAGAAGATATGTTCAAAATAAAAGCCTGAATAGATTCATAAAAGTTCATATGTATCTATAAAATTATTGGAGCACATTAAATAGTTCATAGAATATTTATTTTATTATTTTTAAAACAATTTATTTGGTTTATCTCTTAATAAAATAATTACTACAACATTTTTGTATAATTATTTAATATACTTAATTTTTTCATAAAATTAAAAATAAAATCCTATGATGAAGATAAATCTATTACCTTTCAAAATAATACTTTTACTAGAATTTATCATCCTAAAATAAAAATATTTAAATTGTTATATTTATTAAATTTTGAAGGTTAAAACTTTGGCATCATTTAAAATAAAATAAAATAAGTGTCATAATCACTTTTATAAGGCTCCCAATGGTCAAATATTTGACCATTGGATGACTATTATTTACATTTATATGACTAATATGTTTTGGTCAGGGGTTTGTGCATTTTATGTTCACAATTAGTTTAATAAAAACTATATTCTTTATTTTTCACTAGATATACAATTTCTGCATCATTATTGTGTCATAACTAATGATAATTATTTTATCCATAAAAATTATAAATAAATTTATATGATGTAGATACATTAATTAGATTTCTAGAGACTTTTCATGATTTAAGTTTCATGAAGTTTATCACCAAAGTAAAATTATTATACTTATAAGATTTAAGAGAGTGACATGTTGTCACTTTCTTTGGTTTTAATAATAATTAAATAATTTTCATCATCATAAGTCCATAAAATGTATGTAATCCGACCCTTAGGTGATATGGTTCGATTTTTAGCCATCTAATTTAATTTTTTCATGTGTTAGGGAATTTTATAACATTATATTTACCCTTAATTACCCGATTTACCATTAACTATGGTAAATAAAATTTACCGTAGTTACTATTCATAATGCCCAAAAATAAAAAGTAGCTTATTAACATAATTTGTACCCAATGATTCCAAATATGGAATCAATTTTTTCAAATTCAATACAAATAAGTTGCAGAAATTAAATTAAAAGTAATGTTGTTGTCGAATGAAAACGGGTTTTTTGTTTAAAACATTGCAAAAGATTGAATTGATTTAATCTACGAATTTAATGTAAAATCAATGATAATTACATTCATTATATTAAATGGTAAAAATATATTCTACTTATACATAAAAACCATTAAATATTATAATTTACCCATATAAATTATTGTGATGAAAAAAGTTGTTTTTAATTAAAATATAGCGTGTTTTTACTATTCATCAAAATATGAAAGTTACCTGAATAATATGAAAAATTTATCCAAAGTAAATTTTTATTTCATGATTCCAAATAAGAATTTTATTTTGTAAAATTGAACTTATAATCATTTCAATAACTAGATTTAATTTGGGTGCGCCATCAAAAGGCGGCAAAACTGCATTTTTTTTAAATACTTATTTTACCCGAATTTTTTTTTGTTCTTATAACATGTTCTAGAAAATGTGTAATATGAATAATTATGTTATAAAATTCAATATATAGTTAATACTATTCAAAACGGCTAGTTCTTAATAATATTATAATAATATATCGTTGTTTAGTAAACCCGGTATTGCGTACAACAGACGCTATCGAGGAAGGTTGTGATTGTGTGTAATGCATGCCAAGTTAGGGTTGCGTGTTGTGCAAGAATCCTTCATTGTTTCGTATAACAGAATCCAACCATATTTCATTTATACATTGAATATATATATATATATACTCATTGTTGCATAGAATAACTATTATCAAAATTGTGTGTAACACGATCCAAGAATAGTGTTGCATATACTGCAAGCTAATACGGTGTTGCATATAGCGCAAGGTAATCTTGGTGTAGCATACAACAGAACAACTTAATGAAATTAAAAGTACTTTTTTTATAAAATCTCGCGGTGTTACATTCTACCCCCCTTAAAATGAATTTCGCCATCGAAATTCGTCTGTATTATAAATGGTTTTCTACTTGAAAGTTTCTTTAATTGAAACCCACATCGTAAAAAGGAATACCAAAACTTATCTTTAAAAACTATAGTATGAAACGTAATGGTTACCCAAATAAACCAATCCCTGGGTTTCCAAATAGGAGAACATAGGTGAAAATATGGATATAGAAGAGAAATATAACCATCATGTTCCGATAGAGAGTGGTAGAGAACATGGCTATTAAATAGCCAACAATCACAAAGCCATAAATTTGGGATGATCTAGGGTACCATCTGATTCATCGGATATAACATCACTAGGACAACATTTTTGGTTTTCAATATCCTTTCCCTAAAGTTAAAAAATTTGAATTAGAAGAAATACTTACTTGATTTTGGTACAATCTCACTATTGTTCGTGCCTTGAGCAATTTCCACTTCATCTCTTAAAGAAATGAAGTTGAATTTATTATTCGTGAAGTGTTAACAGATCATGTGATAAAATGATGGGTCAATCCATCTGTTTCAAACAAAACGTTATAAAAAGTTATCAAATATACATAAGTCCATCTATCGTATATCATTCCAAAATAGACATATACTTCATCTATCATACCACTTAATAAAATAAAACTAGTTTCTACTAAACAATGACTTCCTGTAGGCCAGTGGTAGGTGATAAAGGCTAGTCGCACTTCGGTTTTGGGTTCAATTCCTGCATCCTTGTCTAACGCGACGGTTTGTCGCCCATCTTGCAGGTTATTATTTTTCTAAAACAATGCTATTATAACAAAAAGTTATAGGCTTAAACAATACTATCCATTCCAATATATTGGGTTATCCAAAATACATGTGTCCAATATCGTAGTATAATGAAAATGATTACTTGAAATGTCATCAACCAATCATATGAATACCATCATTTATCCTTTATATATCTTGCTGGTCACATTCCAATCATGTCAATACCTTAATCATGTATTCTCTTGAAAAATGAATACCCATTAAACCATAGTGAAAACTTGAATGCTGTCAAAAGATAACTCTTTCCTCATACAAAAATCAAAAAATTCTATATACTCTAACCATTATATAACTTTCTCCTTATATCAGTCATGATCTCATGAATACTATCAAACATTTAATTTTCTCCTTATCCCTTCATTTTGCTCATATCATCAACATTCCAAAAATATCTGAATAACCTTTCATGGATACTAGTACCATTCATCATATACTTTCAAAACGTAAGGAAAGACAATAGTGTAACAATCCTTAGATGTATCTTTATTCCATAGTACCATGAGATTACTTAAACAACATTACACTTGGTAAAAATGTAATCATTCCACTATATTCTTAAACCATTGACCAAGCTTGAAAAAATTATTTCATCTCACATATCATTTATAGTCTCTTCATCATCAAAAACATATATACTACCCATATGACCATACTGATTCTCTTCATGAGACTTTCCCTTAGGGAATTGGTTTGAATAATGCCCATACATTCCACATTTAAAACATTTAACCATTGTTGATGTCATAGAAATACCAATATACTCATCCCTGCTATTAACTGAACCTTTTCCTTTGCACTTACTAGCTTTGTGTCCTTATTTTCCACACCCAAAGCATCTTCCAGTTCCTTTGAAACATTCTCCTTGATGCCTCTTCCAACATGATTTACATAGGGAAATTGAACTTTCTTTCCTCTATGGTCATCATGAAACTCCATCATTCACATATTATCCGAGTCAGTAATCTTACCAAATTTGAGTTTATTGAACATATTATGAGATTGCTGATTCGGCATAATAATGATGTTTGGACTTCCAAATCCCATTTCATTTGGTTTCTCATGAAGAGTATCATTCCATTTTCCGTCATATCCTCCATTATCGTGAATCATCTTCTTTCCAGCCATTTTCTAAAACCTGAAAAGAATATTGTGAGAGGCAAAAACCATGCTAGGAAAAAACAACAAAATAAAGGGGGAGTAACTTCAATATATAACATCTTAGGTTTAATTATAATATTGTTACCGTAATTCTAGGACTATAAAATATACTTATACTTAACCTTAGGGACATCCCTAGACATACCATAGAAATATCTCTAGGGATCTCACTAAAGTTCTCGCATCCTATTTTTCAATGGTTGACTAAACCTTTCCTCTGATACCAACTATAGAGACCCGAAGCTTGACATACATGGAAATTACATTACATTTGCGGAATACTTAATACATAAGAAAAACAGACACACAAGGACTGTAATAGTTTAGTGTCTTTGGAAACTCGGAATAAAATCTTTTAATCGTGGTGAAAGATCTTCAACATCTCCCAATAAAGATCTTCCCTTTTTTTTCTTACCTAAAACCTTTCTTTACATTCTCGGGAAAAAAACATAAAATGGGTGTGCTCAAATTCCCAATAAGGGTAAACATAGAGAACATAAAACAATCCATAAACATTTGAATGCAAAAACATGAACATAAAATCTAAACATCAAAATCTTGAGCAAAGACATAAATCATGGATGTATATAAAGCATAGATCATAAAATAACATTAATCATGATAAAATTGCTTGGAAGTAAAACTTGTCTTTGTGGCAACCATTAAGAACATGATATGATTTCCATAGTATCCAAGGCATTGCTACCAAGACCATATTAGTGGACAAAGTCCCTTTCTGAATCGAGTTCACTCCTCATTCCAATCATGTTTTACTGAACCGGTTTAACTTGCAGTTCCTGCCATGTCTATCTCATGAGATATAAAATCTTTACCCAATGAATTGGAGGGAGATATAGGTCCCACCCATCTCATAATGAAATCATTCTTACTTGTGCCACAACATAAACTTAAAACATTCATCATAACCCAAAGAATAAAATGGGTTTCAAAAACATCATATCATCATCACATAATAAATATAAAAGAAATGGATATTTCATCATAAGAAAAGTGAAACCATGTAAATAAAAGATAAATTATACTTAAAACATACAAATATGAAATAATTTCATTTTTGATGGAAAATGGTTTTGATAAAACAGTTGAAATGAATTCTTGAGGAAAATATCATTTCTTCTTTAAAATATTTTTCTTTTCACAAAATGTCATGAATTTTTAAAAGAAAAAAATTTTCTTGAAAATAGTCATGAATAAATTTTGAGGAAGTTTCAAGAAAATATGGCTTTATAAAACCGTACAAATCCTTTCACGCCATATATGTTAAAAAACATTCTTCTCGTACATTTGTCAGAAATGTCAAAAAGTACCTCGTACGAAAAACGACAAAAGATTCCTTTCATATCTTTTACTAAAAAGCCACCGAAGGGTTAAATTGGATATAAACTATTGTATAAGGATACATAAATTACATATTGAGAAAACATGGATGTGGATGATAAAATACACCCCAGTAAATACCAAAGTATAAACAATCTCGGATAAAAATGAGATTGTGATATTTCCCTTACCTTATGGCCGATTTTCTTCGTAAGTTTCCAAACATCATTTATAATGATTTACATAATGTTATTGACTTATTAATGAATCATATTCATTGTTATGATATCATATATGGTTCACTTAATACTTTATATTACCCGTTCTTTTGTAAATTCCATGTTAAAGAGCGTTTCTGGGTAAAATCGTTTTATTTATCGTACATGTTTGGACTTGTTGTTCTTGATATTATTACTTATAACCTGATTTACTAAATTCCAGAATGTAAAAAATGATTTTATGTAATATATATTCATCATATAAATATATATTATAGATCAATAAAAGGAATGAAATACACCGTTCATGGAGACGGTAGGCCGTACGTACGCATGAACGCTATTTTCGTTTCCTTATTGAGTTGAATGGAATTAAGTAGATGACATACATACATATATATATAAATCAAGTAGCATTATAATTTAATATATTTAAATATTATTTATTATATATACTTTATAATTTTTCTAAAATGGTTAACATGGAGAATGAATCTCATCGCGTTGTGGAGACAGTAGTCCGTACGTATGCACGAGCGATGATATCATTTTCAAAATTATTGAATTGAAATGGAGTGAATGATAAAATATATCAGAATCATTATGATGTTATAATAACTATTTGTAGTTATTCTTTACTCCATAATACACATCCATGTAAGCTGTTGGTGGAAAAACATATTACACCACGACGTGAAGACGATATTCTCTACGTACACACGCTTGGTGATTTCGTTTTCCGTAGGATGGATAGATGATGAAATAGGGTTGTTTCATACATATAATAACATATCAGTATCTGATTGATACTGAAGTTATTACTTCATGATGAAACAACCTAAGAAGAAGAAGCTGAAGAAGAATGAATCTTGAAAGAATCGGTAGAAGAAATTACCTCTTCTTCGATACGCCTCTTTGAAACCTTCTCTTAGGGAACTAATATTGGTATTTGAAGTAGACCAGGACCTCTAGTATGTTTCTAGGGAAGTGGATAAGAGGATTTGGCAGGGTTTGGCCGAGTTTTAAGGCTCAAAGTGGTGTGAGGAAGAGAGGGAGGAGGTGCCCTTTTATAAGGGAGGAGAGGGGCACCTTTGGAATTCTTAAAAATATTAATTTATAATAAATCTAAACCCACTTAAAAACCTCCAAAAATGACTCATATTTGAATATTAGATGAGATAGGGTTGTAATAGCATCAGCCAATAAAATTTAGACATGTTTGGATCTTATTTTAAACCTTATCATTTTTATTTATCCTTATTTAATCTATTTAAGTTTATTTGTGGTAATAAAATTCTAAATTTTAAATTATAACAAATACTTAATTATTTGTTTTTAATTTTACATAATTGGTTACTTAATAACAATATAGAAAATATAATGTTAAATTTATAATTTTTAAATATTTTTGTGATTTTTAAAAAATTTTATAATATGTTATTTTTATTAAATAACAATAGTGTCAATTTTGACACTATTCATATATTTTAATTTAAATAAAATATATACAGAAGATATGTTCGAACTAAAAGATTTAATAGATTCATAAATGGTCATATGTATCTATAAATTTAGTTGAGTACCTTAAATAGTTCATATAATATTTATTTTATTATTTTTAAAACCATTTATTTGGTTTATCTCTTAATAAAATAATTACTACAACATTATTGTATGATTATTTAATATACTTATTTTTTGCATAAAAATTAAAAATAAAATCCTAAGATTAAGATATATCTATTTACTTTCACAATAATACTTTTACTCGAATTTATCATCTTAAAATCACAATATTTAAATTGTAATATTTATTAAATTATGAAAGTGAAAACTTTGGCATCATTTAAAATAAAATAATATAAGTGTCATAATCACTTTAATATGGCCCCAAATGGTCAAATACTCGACCATCTGATGATTATGATTTACATTTATATGTCCAATAAGTTTTTGTCAGGGGTTTGTGCATTTTATGTCCACAATTAGTTTAATATAAAACTATAATCTTCATTTTTCACTAGATTAACAATTTTTTCATCATTATTGTGTCATCATTAATGATAATTATTTAATCCCTAAAAATTATAAATAAATTTATATGATGTAGATAATTTCATTAGATTTCTGGAGAATATTCATTTTCGAAGTTTCATGATGTTTATCACCAAATTAAAATTATTATACTTATAATATTTAAGAGAGTGACATATTGTCACTTTCTTTGGTTTTAATAACAATTAAATTATTTAAATGGTCAAAAGTCCGTAAAATGTATCTAATCCGACCCTTAGGTGATATCGGTCGACTTTTATCCATCCAATAGAATTTTGGCATCTGTTAGGGTAATTTTATAACCTTATATTTACCGTTAATTACCCGATATACCTTTAACTATGGTAAATAAAATTTACCGTAGTTACTATTCATAATGCCCAAAAATAAAAAGTAGCTTATTAACATAATTTTTACCCACTTAATCCAAATATGGAATCCATTTTTTCAAATTCAATACAAATATGTTGCATAAATTAAATTAAAAGTAATCCCATTGTCGAATGAAAACGGGTTTTTGTTTAAAACATTGCAAACGATTGAAATGATTTAACCTACAAATTTAATGTAAAATCAATGATAACTACATTCATTATATTAAATTTTAAAAATATATTCTATTTATACTTTAAAACGATTCAATATTATAATTTAACCATATAAATTATTGTGATGAAAAAAGTTGTTTTAATTAAAATATTGCGTGTTTTTACTATTCATCAAAATATGAAAGTTACCAGAATAATATGAAAAATTTATCCAAAGTAAATTTTTATTTCTTGATTGCAAAGAAGAATTTTATTTTTTAAAATTGAACTTATAAAATGTAAAAAACTAGATTTAATGTGGGTGTGAAATCAAAAGGCGGAAAAACTGCATTTTTTTAAAAATACTTATTTTACCTGAAAAATTTATTTTGTACTTATACCATGTTCTATAAAATGTGTAAAATGAATAATAATGTTATAAAATTTAAAATTTAGTTAATAATATTAATTACGGCTAGTTAATAATAATATTATAATAATATATCGTTGTTTAGTAAAACCTGGTATTGCGTACAACACACGCTATCGAGGAAGGTCGCGATTGCGTGTAATGCAAGCCAAGTCAGGGCTGCGTGTTGTGCAATAATCCTTCGTTTTTTCGTATAACATAATCCAACCATATTTCATTTATATATTGAATATATATATATATTCAATGTTGCGTAGAATAACTATTATCAAAATTGTGTGTAACACAATCCAAGAATAGTGTTGTGTATACTGCAAGCTAATACGGTGTTGCGTATAGCGTAATGTAATCTTGGTGTAGTATACAACACAATACATTAATGAAATTAAAAGAAAATTATTCATAAAATCTTGGGGTGTTACAATTCTTCTCCTAAGAACTACCGACAACTGCAATGATTGCATTTTCACCATGATATTTTCACTTCTTTATCTCTTCATCCTCCTCAGCCTCAGACTCATCTGAGCTGTCACATTCTTTTGAAATGAGATTTTTATTATTAAATAAACATCTATTGAACTATTTCTTGCCTTTCTTATAGGATGATGATTTCTTCTTGAGAATTTTAACTTATTCGACATCATCTTATTCTTGTAATTTTTTGGGACACCTTGCTGCAAGATGAACAAACTTTCCACATCGAAAACATGCCAGTGGAAGTTTCCATTTAAAAATTACATTTCCACTTTAAGGTTTAAGGAGAGGAATGACATCGCCTAATCTATCTATTTTTCTTTCTGAGAATCATCAATGGTGAGCTTATTCATTGTCATGAATTCCAATCCTTTAGATTTCCCCTTTTCCACAGCCTCATTATCATTGTTTCACAGTTCATATGCAACCAAGGTACTGTGAAAATTTTCTAGTGTTATCTCCATGGATCATTATCATCTAGTAATGAAATCATCATATTGAACTGAGGTGGATGTTTCCTCAATATGTGCTTTATGATCTTTATGTCCTTATTGATTTCTAGTATACCTCTCAAATCTTCCATAATAACATTTACCTTGTCATAGAATCCATAAAAATACTCATTCGGGTTCTTTCATAGATCATTATAATTGTTCCATAATACTTCCAGCTTCACTTCTCAGACCTTTGTATCTCCTTCATATATGTTCAGAAATGTTTCCCAAATAGAATGTGATGTTTTTCATGACATCACCATGATATATATAGCATTGGATAGGGCTCCTCCTAAAACATTGATTCCCTTTGAATCAGCATCCAATTCTCTTCACTCAACTTCTGATAACTCACCGCTATTAATATCAGATGTAGCATCATGCATTGCTGCTGTAAACACATCCATTCTCAAATATCGGAAGTAGTGTTGCATCAGTTTCTTCCGTAGCTAGAAGTTGTTATCATCTAATATCGGAATATTTTTTTTGCTTACTGACCTCCATTTGAGAGAGAAACACTGATATCATCCTTTCCCTCTAATACAAATTGTTAGGTCCACTAGGATGGATACCCTTAGAGGCGGGTTGGTGAATCATGGTATGACAGATTAAAACCACTACCCCTTTTGATCATGTTTTGTTGTTAGATAGAAACCTCTTCTCTATCCTTCCCAATGCAGTGTACGAACAATCCTTAAATCATGCACAAGATAGAATGATTTTCACTTGGTTAACCCTAACTGGGCTACGTCCAAGGAGCATACACTGGAAGTGTGATGATATACCAATTCCACTATAATCACACTTTTATTTAAATGTTCAATGTGGACTCACTGTCCATCCTGGTTTACAACCACTCAATATTTGAGAACTCACTACTCTCTCAACTTAAGTGGGATCACTTATTCTTTAGAATATCTACCCACAGTTTATAGTCCTTTAGGTCTATTCATTGAAATTAATGAATTCATCCTCCAATATACATAGATTCTCTATTGATGTTCATAGTTCATCCACTGATGAATACCCCTTGTCCTCTGAATACTGGGAAATTCCTTTGTAAACAATTTCGCAAAGAGACCTACTCCGCGAGGCTCCCAATATCCATAAGCTCAAACAAGAATTCATAAAGCTTATGTCTATTCACAAATCACACTTTTTAAGCACTCTCGTGAAGCTCACTAATCTAATGTGGAGCTAGCAACATCCGCGAAGATAGGTTTACTGATGATAAGCTCTTCTTTTGGGAATCACTCTGCCTTCACGAACCAACATGGCGGGCTGAGAGAAAAAAAAAATTTCTGAAAATTCTCTCTACTTCTCTTGAGAGGGTCGAGGCCTATTTGTAGGTGATTCCACCGACCCTCGAACCTTCAAAGAGAAGTTAACTCCACATCACCTCAAATCACGAAGCTATGATGTTCTATCCAAAATACTCTCAAAATCATGAAGCACCACAACAGTTTTCCGATCAGGGAGGTCATTTTAATCACGGGGAATCCTGTCAATTACTTTATGCCTTCACCACAAATCTCACATGAAATTCCCTTCACCGCCGCGATGCACTTCAAACTTTTCCGTTTTCGAAGCTCGTCGTAATCGTGAAGAATCGCTGTTAACATTCTTCTAGTCTTTGTGAAATCAAAACCATGAGGCTTATCTTCATGAAACACATACCTTTTCCATATTTAAATATGATCTTCATGGAAATACATAATTCACGATGCTCACAAAACTCTAAATTTTGGACCCCAAAAATTTATAAAACACTAGAAAACGACACCACGTTGTATCTGTTCTTTTTATACTACCTCCAGATCATCCATTCCTTTTCCATGGTTCTTTGTTAACATTTATTGTCAACAACATCTCAGGAACTCGAAAATTCACCCTAGAAACATGCATTATCAACAAACACAATCAACCCAAAAACGATGTAATGTTACTATGAGAGATTTTTTCCTAACAACTTTAAATCGGATAACCACCCATAGTTTAAAACATGAGACTTTATTGGATTGCCTTATTACCAAATTAAAGATTATAGGTGGAATATAGGGATGTGGGAAGCTTCTTGGAGAATAGGATCTATGAACCAAGGAGCTTGATAAGTGTGAGAAATGTGTTAGAGGTGGTGACCTTTTATTAGAGGGAGGATGGGCTCTTTAGGAATGTTTGAATGTATTATTTTATTATAACATTATTATTGGTTTCAAGAGGTCCAATACTCATTACATTTGAGTATAATATTAATTTAGGTCTAAATAAAGGTATTTAATAAGTATTGGGCGGGTTTTGGATAATTTCTAATCCTTATGTTTTTATTTAACCCTTTATTAACTTATTAATCTTTAATAATTTATTCGTTTATATTTATACTATAGGGTTTATATATTTACTATAAAATGATAAGCAACCCAAAATGGATCATTAATGAAATTTCTAACCACATATACATACATTGGCCTAATATTAGATTTTAAGACTATTTTATCATTTAATAAAATTTTAATTGAATAAAAAAATAATTTATGCCAGTTTTTATAATATTCATTTCATGACTTTTTTAAAAATCCTAAAAACATATTTTTTTGAACAATATTAATTAATTAAAATATATCATGTCATAATTATCTCTATAATTAATAGATAGCATAAAAAGATTTAAAATAAATTTATTTTTATATTTATAATCTCATATAATTAAATCATTTGTTAATAAGCTAATCACTACATCACCATTGTGTCATAAATAAATTTATTTATATGTTGTTTAAAAATTATAAATAAAATATGATGATGTATTAATTTCATTCAGATTTATAATGAATATTTATAGTCTAAAATATCACCTACATAAAGTTATATAATTGTTTTACTAAAATATATGTGATTATGTTATATATTGCTAAACATTAAATTAATATTTATAAAATCTCATTTTCACATACAGGTGGCACTATGGGGTCCCAAAATCGACCTAAGGATGCCCATGGTTAGAAATATTTAATTTAATTGGGTTAGGGCATGTTTTAGGGTAATTTAATATTATTATAATATTATTTTCTACCATTATTTACCAGATTTACCATTTAACCATGACAAAAAAAATATTTACTAAAGTAACTATTAATAATTTCTAAAAATAAAAGATAATTATTGACACAATTTGAAAACCATGATTCTAAATAAGGAAATATTTTTCTAAATTCAAAATAAAAAAGTTTGTTAAGTAAATTTAAATATAATTCCCGTTGTTAGAAGCATAAAGTGTGTTTTTAATAAATAATAACTATCAAAATATTGACATGTTTTTATGTCTAAATAAAATGTGAAATTAATTCCAATTATGATCATCGGAATAAAAGATAAAAATATAATCCAATTACCATTTAAAAATAATTAAAATGAAAATATAACTCTATAAATAAATTATATGAAAAGACAATTTGAACTAAAAATGCAGTACATTTCACTTTTCATTAAAAAAATGAACTTTATCAGAAAAATTCCCAAAAATATACTCAAAGTAAATTTTTATGTCCTTATTCTAAAGAAAAAGTTTATTTTTTCCAATGAAACATTTAAAACTGAAAAAACTAAATTAAAAATTTTTTCTCCATCCAAAGGATGTAAAATAACTTTTAAATAATATTAGAGTATTTAATGCTTAAAAATTCATTCATTATTATTTTAAGCCTCTAAAATTTATTTGATAAATTTAAAGTCATTTAACAAAAAAAAATATAATAATATTTTAGTTATTTATATTCATTCCCATCAATACAACAACTAGGAATTAACTAACATTTAAAATAATATTATATTATTATTTTTTAGTATGACTCAACCTTCTGTGCAATAAGAGATTTCTGAGAAATCGATTGTGCGTTTCAGGTACACCATGGAACATAGCATCTGATTTAATGTAAAAATAACATTTAATTAAAAAATATTAATAAATATGAAAAGGTCATAATATTTATTTACATAGGATGTTAAATATTTCCCCCTTCTGGAAATTGCATCCCCACAATTTTTATTCTCTTATCAAATTTGTGGGGATATTTATCCCTCATAAAATTCTCAAATTACAATTTTTCCTCATTAACTATATGGTTTTTCCACAAAACCCTTACCTGATGAATTATCTTATTCTACAACACTTGCTCTCTTCGATCAAGATTCTGGTCTTGTTGTTCCTCATAAGATAGATTATCTTCCAACTGAACTTCCTATAGACTCAAAACCTATGATGAATATGGAATATAATTTCCAAATAATGAAAAATGAAAAACATTGTGTACTTGGGATAAACACAGAGGTAAATCCACCCTATAAGAAACTAATCCAACTTTCTCCAGAATCTTGTAGGGTCTAATGAACCATAGACTCTGCTTTCCCTTCTTACCAAAATGCATCACCCTTTTCCAAAGTGAAACTTTGAGAAAGTCATGATAACATACCTCAAAATAATGATCCTTCCTCTATTTATCTACATAGCTTTTCTTCCTACTCAGAGTTGTTCACATGTGAATCTGAATCAACTAAAATTCTTCGTCCATCACTTCTAAAAATTCTTGTCCCATTTGTTTCCTTCCACATAATTAATCCTAAAAATATGGAGTTCCGCATCAGGTTCTATATAATGCCTTAAACAGTGCATTCAAAATACTAGAATGAAAACTGTTATTACAAGAAAATTCAACCAAAGAATTGTGTTGGTCCTAACTTCCTTGGTAATCCATTGAGAAAGCATGTAAAATATCTTCCAATTTATGAATTATTCTTTCTGACATACCTTCTAATTGAGGATAAAAAGCTGTACTAAAATTTAATTCAAAACCCAAAGAATTCTAAAGGCCTTTCCAAAATATTGATGTAAACCTAGGATCACAATCAGATACAATGGAGAGGGAAACTCCATGTAACTTGACAATATATTTTACATACAATAGATAATGTTGATCTAGAGAAAATATATCTCTAATAGGAAAGAAATGATCAGAATTAGTTAATCAATCTGAAATAACCTAGATTCCATTATTACCTCAAGATGTATTTTGTAATCCCACAACAATGTCCATGGACATATTTTCTCATTTCCACTCTAGCACTGTTTAAGGTTGAAGCATCCCTTGCATTAATTTCTACTTTTCTTTAACGTATTGAATATTTTAACCCTTCAATGTAATGTTACCAATATCTCTTTTCATTCCATTGCCCCAGTAATAATCTCAATGATCTTTTACCTCATAGTACTGCCGGGATGAACTAAAAATGGAGAACTGTGTACTTCACATAACAACTCATTCGTTAACATTTATTAACCAGGCAAACATATTCTCTTCCCAAATCTCAAAATAAAATCATTATAAATGTTAAATTCAAGAAAATTTCCATTCTGAACCTTCTCAACCATTTTTTCAAGTCAATATCTTCCTTCTTCGCTTTCTTAATTATCTCTGATAGAGATGTTTTCACAGACACATGAAACAAAATAGAAGAATTTCCTGCACCAAAAAATTCTATGCCAATGTTCATCAAATCTTTAATCAATGTATCTTATTCCAAACATAACATGGATAATGTGTTACTAATTTTTCGTCTCAAAGCATCAACAAGACTGTTTGGTTTTCTTAGATGGTAATGAATTGTGAAATCATAATCCTTGATTAATTCTAGCCATCTCTTCTATCTCATGTTCAATTCATTCTGACTGAATATATACATCAAATAATTGTGAAGAGTTTATATTTCACACATTACCCCATAAAAGTGATTCTTCCTTATATTTAAATAAAAAACTATACCAAATAACTCTAAATCATGTGTAGGGTAGTTTAACTAATGAAGTTTCAACTGATGAGAAGCATAAGAAAATACTTGATCATTCTGCATAAAAACACATCAATGTCCTTTCAACAAAGCATCAATGTAGATAAAAAAAATCCATATTTCTATAATTTACTGCCAAAATTAGAGCATTAAACAATCATATTTTTCTTTCATAAAAACAATCATCACATTATTTTATCTGAATGATCTTAACACCTTTTCAAATTAACTTAGTAAGTTGGATATATACATGTGCAATATTATGGTCAATCCTTATATAATATCATGCTAAACCAATAAAACTATTGAACATAGTTATATTTGTCGGTGTTGGCCAATCATCAACAACTTTTGTTTCAAAATGATTGATTGTTATGCCATTTTTTAAAACAATGTGACCAATGAATGACATTTTTTAACCTAAAATCACACTTGATGAGTTTCCCATAAAATTTCATTTCATTTAAGGGCTCAAAAAAACCATTAAATGTGATTTAGGTTCTTCTTTACATTTGGAATATACCAAAATGTCATCAATAAACACAACCACAAACATATCCAAGAAGTCATGAAAAATTATATTAAAAAGATCCATGAATACAGTAGGTGCATTGGTTAACCCAAAAGGCATAACTAAAAAATCATAATATCCATGTCTACTATGAATCTTGGTTTTTAGAATGTATGCTTCCATTACAATCAACTGATATAACTCTAAACACATGTAAATCATCTAAAAATACTAAGATTCCAAGAGCTGATCAAACAAATCATAGATATGAGGAAAAAGATACTTGTTCTTAGTAGTGAATTTATCCAAGGCTCTATAGTCAATAAAAAGTCTCATTGAACAATATTTATTTTTAACAAATAAGAAAGGAGTATCCCATGGTGATGTGCTTGGTTAAATGAAACCTTTATCTAATAACTCCTAAATTTCATATTAAAATGTAAAAGTTCAATTTTAGCAATTTGATAATGGGGATTTGAAATTGGAATAGCATAAAAAAAATATAAATAGTAAATTCAACTTTATCATCAGGTATTATACCAAAAAACTCATTATAAAAACATCAATATACTCTTTTTCCACTAACACATTATTAATCTGAATAGTTCCTTTGTTTTCAATGATATGTGTATTGTAACATTCATTTCTATCTTTTACAATTTTCTCAGCTTTCTGATATGTCATCAAAAGTATGGGTTCAATCATTGTTAGAGTTAATATTTTCATTATTATTTATATTATTTTCAATTATTTAATCCCTCCCAATTATTCAATGTGAGTCTATTTTCATCATTTATGTGTTTTTGGTGTATTTTGGTATTAAATGTGAAAATGGGGTAATTCTATAAAATTGGAAGTTTTATATATCTTCTTTTTTTGGGGCATAACTATTATAATATTGGTCCAATTGAAGTGAATCCTTTTTTAGGCTTCATATTCTTGTGGGATTCAAATGTTCCTTCTGAACTAAGACCCAATTCAAAACCCAATGGTACAGAACATTCAATCAAGTGGAGAACTCATTCTGGCTGGCAGAATAGACCCCACCGTATTAAATCAACAATATCTAATTTAGCCGACTTTATAAAAGGTTCTTCCAACAGGTGTCGATAGAGGACATATAAAGTACAGTTCAAATTATATTTCATAAAATATTAATTTCATTAAGGAATATTTTGGGTGCGTCCAAGTGGAGTTCGTGAAACAGTGTTTGGTGGCCAGAAAAGTAATTTCTATTGATTCATCCATATCATTCTTTACAACTGTCCAATAACTCTCAATTTTTTTTGGTCAATAGCCAAATTCATTTCCAAAATTCTATAAGAAGGAATCTCAGGGATTTTCATCCATCTGGTGGGCTGAATAGAGGAAATCATCTAGAAGATAGATCTTAGAGCATCAGATTTTCTATTCTTTTTTTTTCTATCTTTTGATCTTCTTAGCATTGTAATGACTTCTTCTTCCCCCATCAACTCAGTTACCCTTACCATGGTGGGTTAGATCTTTTGAGAGATTGGGGAAGGTTAGGTTTCCCCTTTTGTAATTATTGAGTTCTTGCACGTAATGTTTTAATATCCTCTTTTCACTTATGCGAATCTGTTTCAATTTCATATAACAGTTTTTATTATCATGTAGGATTGTATCTTATTTTAGATTCTATTGTATATTTATATTTGATCAATGATCAATATCTACCTCCATGAGGTTCTGGTTTATAAACGATGGAATAGACTGGGATTTAGTGGTGTAGTACTCATTGATCACCGGTACCTGTGTGAGGAGTTGTGAATGTTCTTGATTTTTTGGGATAAACAAGACCTGATTGGGAATTGCTTAAGATATTTGGGGTTATTTGCTACAACTATATTACACATTGGAAGGATAGTAGAACAATCTGAGGTTTTAGTAAGGTTTATTATCACAATTTGTTTGAACAAGGGAGTGAGAAGAAATGATTGTGGATTCTCACTCTAAATGATTTAGTAAAGGAGAATTAGGTAAACTGAACAATGATAGAATTACAATTGGAAAACCAACCCTAACATGAACAACATTTAATATCACTGATTTAAATAACATCATTTGTCAATTTGTTTCAAAACATTTACTTAATTACTTAACTTTATTTAGTTTCTTTCTTGTATTTTAAAAATCAAACAATTTCTAAAAACAACCTCACTTCTTTCTCTTATTTTAAGGTGACAGCTTAATTGTTGTGCACTCCTATCTATAGACAACCTAGGTAAAACACTATAATACATTTTAACATAGGTTATATTTGTTTTTTACACACCCCACGATAGGCATGTGTCATTCTTATACCCAAACTGAAATTCAATCTCAAAAGAAGTATCTTTATCACTACGGTTAATCTAAGAATAATAAATGTAATGCCAATCCAAACCAAAATATCATTAAACAATACTATAGAAAAAACAATAACGTTTGTAGGTTGATTCTTTCTGTGCACAAGGACAGTAAGGTCATTATCATATCTTTTTTTCTAAACATTTTTTCCCAGTGTTTTCACCATAATTTTAGTATTTATATCTTGAGATGGAATAGCCAATTTACTAGAAAATTTATCAGAAATTAATGATATAACCTGAATCATACAACACAATGACATAATCTGAGAAACAAATATTATACATGATATTACTTCATTCGAGGGCCAAAAATCTACTGATGTAGTTGAAAATGATTTCACCGCCCTTTTATTTATGTAGTCTGGCTCCTTTTCCCCAGTTGAGTTCTTTGTTGGACACTCATTATCATAATGACCCATTTTATTGTCCTTAAAACATTTTATAGACTGTGAAATATATTTTTTATTACCATTAACATAATCTTTATCAGTGAAATTATGATCCTTATGTCCCTTTTTACCACATATTTATCCCCTAATAGAATTCATAATATATTTCCCATCATTTTTACCACAATTTTCACTAACTGTAGATTTAAGTTTCTTACCATCATACCTTTTTGAAGAGTTCTTCCCTTTCATCTGATACCTCTTCCTTTTATTATTTTGATTGTCAAAGAACACTTGATCATCGAAAAACTCATTTTCCACCTTCTCCACACATCGAACAAGTTTTTTATAACTTATAAACACACAATAATCTTAATAACTTTGATACATTGGCTTTAATCCCGAGTAAAAATTATTTATTTTACTATCAATATATCATATTAAATTTTGAGAATACCTATCTAGTAGAGTGAATTTTTCATCATAAGTTACCATTGGGTCATCCTCCTACCTCAATTCCCTGAATTATTTTTCCATCCTTAGATGAACCACCTTAGAAAAATATATCTCAATATAAAAACCTTTGAATTAATCCTAAAAAAGAGCATAAATATCCTCAATATCCTTGAAATATTTCACCATCGACCACCACCGATCGGATACACCTTCAAAATGGTAAACTAAATATTATAATATTGATGTTATGAACACCCCATGACATCAAAAAAAATTATAGTGCTTTAATCCACCCATCTGCTATTAGAGGGTTAGATGATCCTCTGAATAATGAGGGATGTATCCTTATCAAATGATACACCCCTAACATGTTACTTTGTGGTCGATCTGGGGGATCTCATTCCTGGGTAACACCACCATTTATAGCCTAATTAATCTTTTCGATCACTACAAAAAAATATTATGTTTCGATTCTGTTTATCTCATGTTTTTTATTTGGATTGTTGTTTTCATCTTGATGTTGTCCCATCATAGCTAACCTGTTTCCTCTACAAAAAACCATTTTGAACATAAAAAAATTACAGGTGAAGCAACATAAAAGTATGTAAATGATATATCATTTCATTATTACCATAAGGTAAAAATTATTTATGGATATTAATTTAACAATATCATAACTCATAATTTTGTCTAAATCGACCTCCAATAAAAACTCTAAGGCCCCAAGCATAAACATTGCATAATATTTAGTTATTTCAAAAATTCAAATTCAGGATCTTTTGAGGATTAGATTTTTATAGAATTATGTTATAAATATTTTATCACATCTAAAATATTACAAATTAGAAACTTCTACTCATTATCCATTTTATTCATAAAAAAATATTAAAAGAAAAGTAGAGTTATTTTCATAATATTAATATTCCTGAATTATTAACTTATCTCACCATTCCTGATACAATGTGAAAAAAATTCAAATATTGGGGATGAGAATCGAAAGATCATTATGGGTTACAAAATAAAGACAGATAACAGTAGTCTATAAATACGTACAAATCATAAGCTCTTTAACATACCTCATGAAATCATACCATTTTTGAATAACACAATGAAATCATAAATCAAAAAGGTAACTTGTGGAATCCATAACATTTATACTCTATAGGTATCACAACTATGTATGGTGTTATGTTTAGAATACCTTTCATAGTATATTACCTAAATATATTTGTAGAAAAATTAAGGATTACATCTATCACATTACCCATTTCATTAGAGAGATATTTCAAGATCACCCGACCTAGGTTTATCACAGAATCACCTGTATAAGTAAAAAGTTACCAAGAGCCATAATATATCCATGACACATGAAAACGAACAATGAAAAGATAACATTTCCACATTGAAATCACAATATAAAATTTTAATATATTGATATAATCAATCCATTACAAAATCCATTTTCAATAAAAAAAATATGAAAAAAATATTATATGGTATTTACATTCCTTTTAAAAACATTACGACTTGTTAAGGAATCCAAATATAAAATAATGATTGTGGTGGTATGAAGGTCATTTTCAGTACATATGTTAAAAATAAAAATTATTTTTTCCATTAGTAAAACAATTTATAGTTAAAATATTCCATTTGAATGAAATATAATGTCCAATGGGTTTATACACTATATAAAGGAAGGTTGTGTATAAATCATTGTATGCCTCAATGAAGGGAGATCGAGATGAAGCCTTTACACCGTGTCCGAATTGACTCATTCATTCATTAATCTCCTAAATAACAAAATAAAATTAATTTCTACATGATTATGAACCTTTTTCATGTTTATTATTCCATTTATATCACTTATTACCATGTTATAAACTTTACATAATCATTTATTTTAATAACGGTCATTTTGTAGAAATTTGGTACTTGACTCAAAAATGAACTTCTAATAATTACATATCGTACATGTGTTAAAAATTACACTATCTGTATAATAATATTCATGATTCATAGAGAATATATATATATCATATATCCAGAATATTTATCTATTTATAATAGCACATAACAGTTGGAGATAAGTGAAAAATGTACCCTTCAAGGAGATGGTAGGTCGTACGTACACATTAATGTTATTTTCATTTTTATTTTGTATTTAATCGAATGAAAACATAATTATAAATTGGTATATTATAATTTTAGTATAGTAGTATATATAATTTTATTAACTTCATCCTTTATACATTTCAGGTATGGCATGAACGAGTCATATCAGTTTGAGGTGGCGGTAGTCCGCACTTCATTAAATGAAATTATCGTGTTTACCCGTTATGGATACCTTAATGGAATGATATAAATGAAAAATATAGAGGAATCTAAAAATTTAAATATAATATATATTTCACATATTTATAGTTCCATAATAATGACCACCATTAGGGGCGGTAGGAGAGAATAGAACAATCATTATTTCATGAGGTAGTAGATCGTTTTCCACAGAAACCAAATTTTAATATCCCTTATATAGAGGTGTGTGGAAGGTTAGTATGAATTATTATCATAAAAAAATCCTAGTATATTTAATATAAATGTGTTTTTATAATATAATGTAATAAAAATATTTTAAGGGGTTGGATAAGTAAAATAAAAGAAAAGAACTTGGGAGAAGATGTTATCTTTAAATTGGGAACTCCATATTGTTTAAACCAAAATATATTATATACTTTCCTTTTTCACAATGTAATGCTTAAAAATGGAATATAATTATTTTGGGAGCATATTAGAGTCTATTTTGGATGTGTCATGGGTCTTGAGAGGTGTTATTAATGGATTATAGGTGGTGACCTTTTATAAGATAGAGGAGGGGATCTTTCAGAATGCTTGAAAGTATTATTTAATTATAAAATTATATTCATTTTAAAATTGTCCAAAAAAAATTAAATTAGAAAATCATATGAATATAAGTCTAAATAAAATCATCAAATTATAATTGGACTGGTTTTGGATATTTTTTTAATCCTAATCTATTTTTAACCCTTTGTTAACTTATATAAATTTTACCATGTCTTCTTGTATATTCATACTTTATAGTTAATATATTAAATATAAAATAAAAAAGGACCCAAAATGGATCACAAATGAAACTTTTATAATCATATACAACATTTGGCAGAAATCATATATTTTTAGGAATGATTTATCATTTAATAAAATATTAATTGATTTAAAAACTCATTTGTGAGAATTTTTATACAATCCATATCGTGACATTTTTTATAATTAAAAACAACTTTATTCCATTGAAAAAACTAAATTAATTAAAATATAACAAGATAACATTAATTTTAAAATTCGTTTATAGCTTATAATGTTTAAAAATAAATTTAGTCTTATATTTATAATCACATATATTTAAATCTTCCATCAATAACATATTCCTTAAATCATCAGTGTGTCAAAATAAATTTATTTAGATGATGTCTAAAAATTATAAATAAACTACCATGATATGGGAATTTTTTCATCTTTCTAATGAATACTTATAGTATAAAAAATAGCTTATATAACTATATATATAAATTGTTTTCCTAAAATATATAGTTTATGTTACACTTTCCTTAACATTAAATTAATTTTTATAAAATTTTATTTTCACATACTAGTGGATCCATGGGGTCCCAAAATCAACCCACGGATTCCCACGGTCAGACATTATTCATCCAATATAGTTAAGATGTGTGTTAGGGTAAGTTAATATTATTATAATATTAGTTTTACCTTTATTTACCAGATTTACCATTTAACCATGGAAAATAAAATATTAACTATTGTTACTATTCATAGAGTCTAAAAAACAATAAAAATTTATACAATTTGGAAGTCATGATTTGAAATATTGAATCCATTTTTCCAAATTCAAAAGATAGATGTTGCAGAAATTAATTTAAAATTAATTCTCGTTGTCAAAACAAAAAAGCATGTTTTTAAGAAATAATTTCATTCGAAGGATTCATATTCGATTATGTCTAATTAAAAAGTTAAATTACATCCAATTACCAAAATTATATTACATAGTAAAAAAATAATTAAATTAAAATTTATAACCAATTAAAAAAATATAACTATATAAAAAAATTAGATGAAATGGTAGTTTTGAATTAAAGTGCTTTATTTTTTAATATTCATTCAAAAAATTAACTTTATCAGAAAAATACCAAAAATTTACCCAATGTAACTTTTGATGTCCATATTCAAAAATAGTTTATTTTGAAAAATGGATCATATAAAAGTGTCTACAACTAGATTTAAAATGTGTTCGCCATCAAAAAGTAGTAAAATGACCTCTTAAAAAATATTACAGTATTTCATGCTTAAAATTGGATAAATTAATCTTTTAAACCTCTAAATGTAATTGGATAAATATAAAGACATTTTAAGAACATGTATAATTGTTTTTTTGTTAGTTATGTTCATTTCTGCCAATATAATGGTTAGGTGTTAAAACCCATTAGAATAATATTATATTATTATATATCAGTATGACTCGGCCTTGTGGGAAACAAGATATTTCAGAGAAACCCATTAATGTGTGTTGGGTGCACCATCGAACATAACACCCCCTGTAAAGTAAAATAAATATTTATTTCACAACTATTAAAAAGTATGAAAATGTCATATCTTTTATTTACCTTGGATGATATAGAGAAAGGGGTGTCTCATCATAAGTACATAAAATGGAATGTAATGGGGTTATATAGATACATGTACAAAAAACTTAATGGAACATAAATTCCAAATATGATTTTTTTTTTCAAGAATGTAAATGAGAAGAGTTAAATTCCTTACAGAATTTATGCATGGAAATGAGTGAATATGGGAGGTGTAATGAGAAAGAAAGGGTTATCTCATTATTAAAACATTAGGATTGTAGTATAGGGGAGGTCTGAAATGATACCCCATCATTTTTAATTGAAATTAAAATGGTATAACAACATTAAAAAATATGGGAAAAAATAAGAAAGGATGAAATTGTGTACGGAAATTTGGATGGGTAACGAGTGTATATGGAAGGCATTTATGAGAGAGAAAGAGGGCTCTCATCATTCGAACATAAGTAGGGAAGTATGGGGGATGTTTAAAATTAAACTCGAATATTTATAATTGAAAATACAATGGTATATAAACATACCAAACTATGGAAAAAAATGATAAAAGAATGAAATACCTTACTTGGATGTCTGACCCCAAATGATTGAGAGAGGCGTGAGAGAGGCTTCTTCGGAGCTTGGGTCACCATTGGAGGATTCTAGAGAAATAATGAAATGGTTTGGCTGAGATCTTATTGTTTTTAGTGAAGAGGAAGTCTGAGATTAGGTGGGTCTATATAGGAAATGTGAGGTAATTCATTAATAATTAGGTTTTGGGTACCACACATTAAACTAATAAAAACCAAAAACCATACATTGAGTTTTTTACTAAGGTTTTTTAGAAAGGGGAGTGGAAAACATTCTTTTACATGTCTAATTAATGAAATTATTAAAATATTAGTCTTTCGTATGTGGAGGTGTGTCACACTCTTAAGGAAAACATTTTAAAAGTTTAAAATATTCTATAAGCCTTGAAGGGTCAACAAAATATTTTTAAAATAAATCAAAAAAATCTGAAGATCACAATATTATAATGGAAAACCATATATTGGAAAGAATACCATTTTGATTATTTTATTATATCACTCATAGGATATTTTAATTTCATAAAACAAATTATATAATTAACCGACATTTAATTTTTACACAAAAATATGACTCGCTCATGAAAATTAAAAAAATTTCACCATTTGATAATTTTTACATCCTAATACCAAAAATAATATTTAATTTATCTAAATAATTTTCTAAATCTGTAAAATTTTTAGTTTTAAAATAAAACCAACATTTATCAAAACTTTTTGTGTTTTGAAAAAAACATCTTTCAAACCTTAATAAATATTGTAATTATATTCAAAAAAATTTATTTGAGCACTTATATTTTAAAAAATGTAATTTAACAATAAAAATATTTCATTAAAATATTATTTAATTCAATATACATTAATTCATCAAATAATATTTGTTAATTTAATATTAACAAAAAATATTCTCTGTTCTTTAAAAACTATTTACAACGTAACAATAATAAAATGAATGTATATTATTTATTCTATAAAAATCAATACGCATAACCATTTTGCTATGGTCGTGTTATATAACCTCATATAACACCCACATAAGACATAATGGTATGGTGTGCACTGGTGATAGACTCTTGAGGTGGCGTGGATAACATTGGTCATGTGGTAATATCTATTGACTTCCACTTCTCCCATAAGCGGTTTTTTGGAGCTTAAAATGTTGAATCTCGACTTGGCCTTAGTAATGAGCAAAGACCAATTACACCAACTCATTTCCAGGATTAGACAAATGGACTTCGTATGGATAAATTCTACTAGATGAGGCAATATCTTCCATTTTCTTTGTAAATTGGATTTTTATAGCCCTATATTTATAATAATTATGTGATCATTGTTGAATGGATATATTTGCAATGGTAACAATTCATAATGGTATTTTGAAATCCTAAATCATAAAACTGATGAAGTGTATATTTTATATAACTACTTTACATAATAAGACATTTAATTAGATTAATATAAATATTCAATTATGAAATTTTTTGTTGTTATAATCATCCCCATTAAGAAATTTCTCCCTTGAAATTTCCTTTTTGAACACTAAAATAGTTTTGGGTAACTCTACTTCATCACTTCCTCTGATTCCTACATTGCTTCTTCAAACATTTGGTTTCTTTATAACACATTCATGAGGGGTATTGCCTTATTTCGTATAACTTTTTCAATACAATATAATATCTTCACCGGTTTCTCTTCATAGGAGAGGTTATTATCTAATGGTATCACCTCTAAATTGAGAACATATGATGGTTCAGGTATGTAATTCCTCAATAGCGATTCATGTAATTAATCATGTACATGAGATAGGGTTGGTGGGAGTGTTAGTCGATAGGCATATTCTCCAATGTGATCATTGATCTCAAAAGGGCCAATGTACGTTGGACGAAGCATTCCCTTCTTTCCAAATCTCATAACTCTTTACTATGGTGATATGCGTAAGAGTACCACGTATCTGACATCAAAATCTATGTATTGTTAACAATTATTCGAATATTTCTTTTTTCATATCTAAAAATATTTAATGTGTTGATGGATGGTCATAACATTCTCCCCCATTTCTTCAACAATTTCTATACCTAAGAGTTTTTTCTCCCCAACATAATCCCAATATGTCAATTTTTTTCATATCTTCCCATAAAGGGCTTCATAAGGCACCATTTGTATTATTGAGTTAAAAACGTTGTTGTAATATAACTGAACCCAAGGAAGATGTTGATCTCATCACCCTTTTATTCCCATTGAGCATCTTCTCCACATGTCCCCAAGTGTTTGGATATCCCGATCAGATTGGCCATTAGTTTGATGATAATAATTTGTACTAAAGTTCAGCATAGTATTCAGAACTTTTTGAATATTCTTCCAAAACATATAGGAGAATTTTTCATCTTTATAGAATATAATAGATAGTGGTACTCGATGCATCCTTACAACATAACTGATGTATATCCATGCCTGTTGATACTTTGAGAAATCCTACCATGTTGCAATGAAGTGTGCAATCATTGTTAGATGATCCACAACAACCGAGATTACATTGTCTCCTTTGGATGGATTTCAGAAGAACAGTGACAAAGTCCAAGGTGATGTTCTTCAATTTCCATACAGGTATGGGTAATGTTTTCATCATCCCCATAGACATCGGCCTCTCAACCTTCACTTAATAAGATAACAGACACCCTGATGTATACTCCATGATCTTCTTTTCATGTTATCCCAATAATAATTTTCATAGAGATCTCGACACATCTTTTTGATTCCTAGGTGAATAGAGAAAATTTTACAATGGGCATCATCCAAAATGTCTTTCTTAAACTTCAGACATGATGAAACACATAGTATTTTTTCAAATCACTCAATTCCTTATTCATTAAAATTGATCTTTAAGGATTTCCGTTTTTCTGATAGTTTCGACATTCTTTTGAATTCCCACATCATCATTTTGATCATCCTTTATCTTTTCCAAAAGATATGGTTGAGAATTAATTTGTGAAAAGATTTATGATGATCCATTCTTTATGATTCTATAGTATATCATCATCAAATCTAAAAATATTGGATCTTTATCAATTCCTATCAATGATATAATTGATAGGTCATTTAGACATAGAGAGTCCAAAAACTTTTTAGCTTTCCCAATTTGGTAATAGATATATTTGTCATAGTCTTTGTTTAGCTCTAACCGTCTTCGTAGGAATATATTCAACTCATTCTGTGTGAATATATACATGAGGCTTTTTTGGTCTGTGTATATTTCACACTTCTCCCCAAAGAGGTAATGTCCCCAAATTTTTAATCTGAATATTACTGCATCCAACTCCAGATCATTTGATGGATATTTTTTCTCATGTTCTTTCAATTTCATTTAATCATAGGAAATTACTTTGTCATTTTTCATCCAAACCAATCCTATGACCTTCTTCTAATAATGACTAAATAAAACAAAATGTACTCCACATGTGGGTATTGTGAGCATAGGCTTAGTGATAATCCTATTTTTCAACACCTTGAAGCTATCTTCACTTTCATCATTACAATTAAAATTTACTCCCTTTCGAGTTATATTGATATAAGGGATTGAGAATCATGAGATATTTCTCACAAATCGATGATAATATCCATATAACCCCATGAAGCTACGGATATCCATTTTTGATACTATCTTGAGCCATCACAAAATTGCATGTATCGTGGAAGGATCCATAAATACCCCATTTCGTGTGATGATATGATCCAAGAATGATACTTTATTCATCCAGAACATACACTGGTTTACTTTTCATAGAGCATCTCCTTTCACAAAATTTCTAGTACAGATCACAAATTCTTCTCATGCTCATCCATGGTTTTGGAGAATATTAGAACATAATCTATAAATACTACCACTAATTTGTCAAGGTAATCTCCAATGACACTATTCATTATGTCTATGTTGATTTCTAGAGCATTAGTGAGTCCTAAAATAACTACTATGAATTCATAGTGCCCATATCTTGTACGAAAAGTATTCATGGGGATATCCTCCTTCTTCACCATTACTTGGAAATATCCTGACTGCTAGTCAACCATGGAAACCTATTGAACTCAACATAACTGATTGAACAAGTCATCTATTTTGGGAATATTATACTTTCCCTTTATTGTGATTTTGTTACCTCATGATAATAAATTCAAAGGTGCATTGTCCCATCCATCTTCTTCATGATGAGAATTGGTGAACCCCCTAGTGAAGCACATGGACATATAAACCCTTTATCCATATTCTTAGATAGTTGTACCTTCAGTTCCTCATTCTCCACAACATCCATTATATTATGTGTCTTGGATATTATAAACTCTCCGGGTATAAGATCAATTGATAATTCAAAATCTCTTCTAGGAGGATGACCAAGCAATTCATTAAGAAACACTACAACCAATTATCTCACAATAGTAAATGTTTTCAAGGATGGGTACTTCTTTATACTCAATCATCTGATCCAGATACACATGCTCATAGGGAAGTAATATCCATGCTTTCAATGATGACAATAAATAAGATTCATCCTCCACATTGTAATTTTACGGAATTCGGGGTCGATTCACTACATAGAGAGTGACTTCCCTCTCATGTTAATTAGTGTTGTAATTATATATGTAAAGACAACACATGCTATTAATTTCATAAAATTCCACCAAAGGGATTATTACGAGGTATTCTAGGAAGTTCAATACACAAATTATGACAGGGGAGGAGTTATATTCATGGGATGTAATGATTTCCCCATTTTCTGTTCTCATTGACATCTTTACTTCCATAACATGTGGTGGTGTAGGGACTATTCTCAATGAAATATATACTTCCATAACATGTGGTGGTGTATGGATTTTTCTACTAAACCTCTAGGATATAATATAATCTGTAGAAAATGAATAAAAATGTATGCTCGCTATTTATGAAAGAATAATGAGCGTACCAATCACTACATAGATGTCAGGGTTCACTTTAGTGATAGTGATGGAGAAATATCGCCTTTGCATCATTGGAGGGTGTTGGTTTCCTACAAAAATCCTTCACATAGGGAACTTCGTGGAAAAGATCCCCGGTTTTTTTGTTGATGCAATTAACAATGTTTTAAGGGTCAAACAGAGTATTCCTCTCCTTTGTCACAGCCATAGGTTTTTCTTGTCTGTAGTTAATAGCTGGTTTCCTTTAACTTCCACAACTAATTCATTTCCTCATCCCCTTCAGGAAATTTTTTGGGTGCTTCTTTTCGGACAATTGGAAATGGGGTGCTCGATTTTCATACCACATTTGGATTTATCTATCCGAATTCCAGAATTAATGTCCACCTAACACTTATTATTCACATGATACACAAGATATTCATTGACCTCCATTTCAACATTGAAGGCACATCTAACAATTTCCTCATATCTCTCGAAGTGATGGACTGTTGGGGCATTCCGTAGGCTAGGATTTAGCCCACCAAAAAGTGATCAACCTTGGATTGGGGGTAGTGAAAAATCCAGAGGCATATCATGCAAAACGTTTTATGTTTTCCTCCTACACTATGATAGATTTGTCATCTTTTTTAATAAGTTAATGTTCCATATTAATTTGGAGGGTGTGGGGAATGTATTTTTTTAATTTGTTTTGTGGAAATACTTCTATTAAAACTCCTAAATATCCTCCTTATGATTTTTATTTTTTATCAATACCCACCATTGATTTGATTCACCATCCATAAGATAAGAAGCCAGAAGTACCTTCACTTTTTCATAACATTAAAGTATTAAGAAGATCTTATCAATGGAGTTTTTACTTTGTCCAGGGATTGAGGGGTCAGATGATCCATTAAAAGTAGGAAGCCTTTATCTCATGATGCTCTCAATTAAAACTTGTTTTTTTAGGTGGGGTTGAATGTTCCTCTTGACCCAGGTTTATATTCAAAAAATTAGTTAACTACAAAAGTATCATAACAAATTTTATGATTCCCACTCTCATCAACTAGGGCATCTCATTAGAATCTTCATCACTTTGATATTCGCATCGGTTGTTAGCCAGAGTCCTCCTATTAATGGCCATTGGCTTGAATATAAGAAAAGATAGGGGTAACACAAAAAGGGAAATCTGAAGACAAAAACATATGACTTATAAATTACTTTATACATCAATAGCTTAAAAATTTACAGGCTTCAATCTATGTTATCCATGATCTACATCCTAATATATGTTAATTTGGCCATTTGTTTGTTCCCTTAATAAAGGTTCTTACTAAGCTTATAAATTTACCAGAGCATATCCATCAAGAGTGTCATAGTCAAGAGTGTCGTAAGGCTCATTTTCATGCACCAGTTCCCCATTAAGTCAAGCTCAAAATGGTGTTTTTAGGTTTTTCCCCTAGATACATATGGGCCAGAGCCACCTCTCCCTGATCTTATATAGAAATGGTTGTATTTTTTTTCTAAACCATTTACTCAATACTCCCTAAAATTTTGGGATATTTTTATTACTCTTAGTCATGTCCCAATGGCATTCCATAGTGTTTTATAATCCTAACCACAAGAATACCAAAACATATTATCCAATACCAACTATAACAACCCTACTCTTTAATTCACACTTGAACAAGATTTGTTACATAAACATTCACTTAATAAAAATATGATGATAATTAGGTCTAGTGTCTTGAGAAATTAAGAACATTACATAAAAACATAAAACATAGAACACGACATCTTTATTTAAAACTTTTTTTACATGACCACAACATTCCTTCATACATAGTGTTGCATTGGATAACCTTAGGATATGCATAAGAAAAGGGTGAGATACAAATCCAAATAAGGTAGTAAAAATGCATAACATGAATAATATAGTACATTTACAGCAATAGGAATATCAATGGAGGGTAAGAGAAACATGAACATAAAAGCAAGATATAGCACTATTATCATAACACTAAAATGTGGCAACAACATTTAACATGATTTTATCTTTATCCAAGGCTCATTGCTCATGGAGAATTAGTAAACCCTCATTATAGACGAATTAGAATGAGTAATACCCAATTACACTTGATATATCATGATACAAGTCTTTAACCAATGCATTTGAGTGCTATTAGGGCCCACCCTTCTTAATCATTTCATTTCATTTATAGGTGCGCCACATGGATCATTGAACATGGATTCATTAAACATAATCTTTTATTCCATGATAAATGAATTCTGAATTCAAACATGAAACTCTATAATGAATAAGTAAATGTGTAATGAATGTGAATACCTTTCATAATGGAATAGGTATGGTATTCACTACATAATGACTTTGGCATTGAAAATCACTGTGCATTTTTGGCAGCATTATGATGAGACATAATAATTCATATAAATTATTGTTGAGAGATAAGGAGGTGTATCATCATATGTAAATTAAATGGACTATAATGGGATCATATATATAAATTTACTGATATGTGAAATATAATTTAGAATCCTAATGTAAATAAATTTCTAGAATGTAAATGAGGCGAGAGAAATTCCTTACAATATTTTGGCATGTTAACATGTATACATGGGAGGAATTGATGGGAAATAATGGGGAATATCATTATTAAACCATAAGGAGGGTGTTATAGGGGAGGGGATAAATCATACCCCAACATTTGTAATTAAAATTAAAAGGGTATAAGAACATTATGAAACATGGACAAAAATAATAAAGGCAGAAATCTCTTATTGAATTTCGGCATGGTAACAGGTGTACATGGAAGGAATTAATGAGAGAGATATTAGTCTAACATCATTGAAATATATGGAGGTGTGTATGGTGGAGGTTATAAATCACACCCCATCATTTTTAATTGAAATTACAATGATATAACAACATAAAGAAACATATAAAATAATGGAAAAGGGGGGAAATCCCTTATTTTGAAGTGTGATCCCAAAGGCTTAGGAGAGTCTTTAGAGTGGGTTATTGGGAGCATGGGGAAACTTGGGAGGATTATAGATAGGTTAGGGAAGGGTTTTGTCAAGCTCAAAAGGCTTTGAGTGAATAGGAAGTGAGAGCATGGTTGGATTTACATATGAAAAGAGAGGGATTTGTTTATTATTTAGATTTTGGGTACCACACATTAAACTAATCAAAAACAAAAACCAACCCATGGTTTTTGACAACAGGTTTTTCTAAAGGTGATATTAAAACATTATTTTACAAGGCTGAAAAAAGAAATTATTAAAATATTAGGCTTTTTTATGTAGAGGTAAGTCACACTCTCAAGGAATAAATTTTAAAAGGTTAAAATATTTTATCAGTCTTAAAGGGTTCGCTAAAGTATTGTAAAAACAATGAAAAATAAGATCAAATTATTTTAATGTTAAAAAATATATTCGCTGAACATCCCAATTATATTGTTTTATTACATCACTATTAATAAATTATTATGTCATAGAACGCATTATATATTTAAATGGTATTTAATTTTTACACAAATATTCTAATGTCTCAGAAAATTATGAAATATTCACTATTGGATAATATTGACATCCTAAATCCAAAAGTAATATTCATTTTATGTAAATAATATTATAAATTTTTGAATTTTTTACTTTTAAAATAAAAACTGACCTTTATCAAAAATTTATGGGTTTTAACAAAAAAACATTTTATCTTTAACATAAATTATAAAGGTGTTCATAAAACATATATGATAATTTATATTTAATAAAAATAAATTTATAAATAATAATATTTTATTAAAATATTATATATTTTAAAAATATATTAATTCATCAAATTATATTTCTTAACTGAATATAAACTAAAAATACTACTTGTTATTAAAAAACTACTTATAATGTAACAATTATAAAATGAATGTATATTCTTTATTATATACAAAACTAATAAGATAAACACAGTGATATGGTCTTGTCACATAACCCCTTACAACACCCCCATAAAAAATGAGGGAATGGAGTGTGATAGAGAAAAAATCATGGGGTGGCTCAGATAACATCACATAGGTGGTAATATCTATCAAATTATAATTCTCCCATAGGAGTTTATATTTGAGATTAACGTGTTTAATATCAACATGGTGTTGTTTAAGAGTGACGACCAATGACATCACCTCCTTTCCCGGCACTGAAAAATGAGTTTCATATGAGGAAATTTTACTATATGAGGCCATCACTTATTTTTCTAAGTAAATTTGATTTGGTAATGAACTATAGTTATACTAATCATGTGATCAATGTTCAACATACATATTTGCAACAATAATATTTCTTAATTGTATTTTGAAATCCAAAATCACAAAATCAAATATGTTCATATTTTTTATAACTGTATTACAGTATAAGTCATTTAATTAGTTAAAAAAATTACAATAATGAATTTTAGGTTTGTCACATGTGGAATATCAGCATCTTGACAATGTGATTGTATAGATAGTGTACCAACTACCATTGGGTCGATGTGCACATCAGTCTATTTAAGGGGGTATCATTTCGTGTGGATAAAATGGTGCATGTTGTGTTTTCAGCAGCTGAGAAGATGACGACGGTTGGAGATCCTCAAAGACTACAACCATGAGGTAGTACATACTCTAAGGAAGGGGGACGTGGTGGAATACATGCTCAAAAAGAGGTCTGGTTTATAGCTTCTATGTGACGTGATGCAGTATCCGGATGTGATTCCTATATCCTTCACAAATGATGATTGACCAACATACCTCCAGTCTATAACAATCACTCCTGTAGTACCCCCGGTTTCTACTATGTTACCCTTAATTGATGCTTTTCATTGTTTTTAAAGTTAATGTTGACATACAGGAGACTTAGGAGATCCTGGACTAATGTTTGAGGCAAAGGGGAAGTTACATGGGCGGTGCACATTTTGTCTAAACTGTGTGACCAAACTGTGTGTGGCTGACTTGGGTGGAAGTGGCTTCCGCACGGTCGGTGCATGGTTATGGGAAACTGTGCAATGTGGCCGTGCAAGAATGGTGGCCGAGGCAGTACCTAGCGCATTGTTAGCGCAAGGTTTTTCATACTGTGCGAACTAACTGTGCTGGTACTTAAATTAGATCCTTAAATTCTGAATCTAATGCGTTTTGCCTCAAATTGCTTCATTAAAGATCTTAAGAGGCCATAACATGGTATTACTCTCCCTTTAATGTTGGAAAACTTCTCCCAAGCGTTCCGGAGGTGATCCAAATGCTTTTCTTGGAAAATCGATGTTGGATTCTGGCGGTATGTGATCAGACTCCTTCGTTCTTCACCATTTTATCATATCTACTTAGATCTACTTCTTCTCTGCATTCGTTTTCTTAGAACTACTTCCATTATGGGTATATCTAAGTGTGCGAATGACAAATATAATTTTTTAGGTCTCGGTTGTGTTAGGAGAAGAGATCTAAGGAAGATCCTTGGTGAATCGACCTGGGTTTCTAAAGCATTCTTCAGCTATTGGTTGGTTTCGTCTAATTTGTTGAGGTAGGTGGCTTCACTTTCGATTCCTCTTTCTCAGAAATTGAAGGCTGAGTTCATATTGATTAAATTACATTTTTTTATTATGAAATTATGGTGAAAATCATGTTATAAATCTAAGTTATTGATGATTTATGGGTTTTGGTGGAATTATGGGAATTGAAAGAATGGATTGTGCAATGTGTTTTGTTTTCTCGATTTTAAAATAGTGATTTTAAAATATGGATTTGCAGGATTTTGAAAATGGTTTTTGGGAAAAATGGTTTCAGTAAAAAAATTGTTTTATTGAAATGGTTTTTGCATAGTTGGAATTGTGTGGTTTTTTGACATACTTGGTGTCTCTGTTCATATTTCATTGATGAGGCTTGGTTGAAATATGACCTTTTTCTTGGTGCCAAAGGTGTAATGGAAAATGGGAAATAATTACCTTGTGATGACTTGGTAGATCAATCATAAACCGCTCATTATTATGTAACTATCATAACAATGCATGCATAGTTGATTTCATGGGTTGTGAAATGGTGGGTTGTGTGGATTTGTGAAATGGAATTAATGTGCCAAAATTATTATATGAATTTTATTGGAAACTTTTCTTGGTCTATTTTCTTGAGAAAGATGGTTTTTGTTAGAAAATGGTTTTTGTTGGAAAATGGCTCTAACATGGAACTTGTTATATTGTGAAATATTTTGGAATTGTTTTATATAAATTGTTTTATATAAATGAGCTAACATGTTTTATCCTAGAGTCATGGGTTGGGATGTCATTGGAGAAAACATACTGAGTTTCATTACTCACTCCCTAATTTGAACGTTGGTGCTTTTGCAGATTTCATATACCGAGATGTTGGAAATGGTATAGTGTCACATGTTTATAGAACCACTCAATGATACATGGGATGGTTCGAGATGTTGGAGCTCGGAACTGGTGGAGCGTGGAGTTGGGTTGTCATCTTGTATTCATTTAGTTTGTATTTCCACTATTTACTCTGATTTAGTGATGGTTTTTTCTGTGGTACTATTAGTTGGTTTATGATAAAATAAATGGATGATTTTTCTTGGTTTTTATCATGAATCATTTAGTTGATTAGTTTGGTTATGGTTTCTGGTTCCTTGGTATATTTTTCAGAAAGGTTAAATCATCCACCACTTGTGTTGAACCCCTTAGGCATTTATTTCCAGCCTTTATCACCTTAGTGATGTCGCATAAGGCCTAGTAATGACTTGTTCTATTCTTAAGACAATAATATTAAGCAGATAATTACAAATGGTATCAACTCGTTCAGTCATTTCCTAACAAGTGGTTATTGATGTTATTGGTCTTGGAGTTGCAATTTTTTCTTATCTATTCCATGCATTGTAATATTAGTCAAGAGTTGGATTTTCAGAACATAAAATGTATAGTATAAAAGGGCATAGCTAATCGTTTTATGCTGAACATCATGTTACCAGGGTGTTGGGTATATATGTGATTTGGATACACCTCTAGAATGTTGGAAATATCATTATCATGGGTTTATCCAATGATATCACTATGAGATGCATTGTAGAGGAATGATTTCTCACTAGGATTTCATATCTCATTTGTGAGGAATGAGTATGGATTTGGTGTAATTTTTCAATTTTTTAAAAATACAGAATTTTTTTCAACAGAAAGACTTTGAAAACATGGTATTTTATGTTTTTTGAAAATGGGTTGATTTTCAATAGGTATGTTGAATGTTTTAAAAATTTGTTGAACATTGAAAAAGGTAGTTTTGAGATAAATTTTGTGAAAGATAATGTGACAGAATTCAAAATTATAAGCCTTCAATTACTAAAAAGTGAGACAAATGGCGTGCATTCTTTGTATAGATGATGGCACCCGTTAGGTGTCGTAGAAACCAAACAGAAGAAGCTTCGGAGAATGTGGTTGAAACTGAACCACGTGTGAACCAAGAGTTGGTTTAGAGTATCATTCAAGCATTCCAGGTTGTGTACATGAGGAATCTGAGGGATTAGTCAAGGCATGTAGACCATTCTGTCCAGTTCCAGAAGAATAACCCACCCATATTTCGGGGTTATTTTGAACCATAAAGGGCAGAGGTGTGGCTGAGTAGGATGAATTGTATCTTCTATTTCATTGGCACACCAACTAAACTGAAAGTAAAGTTTGCGACGTATATGCTGTAGGATCTTGCATGATAGTGGTGGTAACTGGTGGTGCAAGCTAAGGTGGATAAAGGCCTCGACTGGGATTAATTTGAGGAATTTATTAATAAACATTTCTATCCTCACACGTTCAAGATCAATAGCATAACATAATTTTTCAGCATGAGGCAGGAGAATCTCTTTATCACGGAGTATGCAGCTAAATTTATGAATTTAGAGTGCTTTGCACCGGAGGTTGTTGCAAGCGCATCAATGAAGGCACACATTTTGAATTAGGGTTGCGATAGGAGATTCTTTCGAAGATAATTGGGATCTATATTATGGATTATACAGAGATGGTAAACAGAGCAACAATAGTTAAAAGAGACATCTTAGGAGTTATGGAAGGAGTAAGTCTGATGATACCCACAAAAACTAGCGGGAACTCTAATTCTGGGAACAAGAAGAAGAGGGACACCTACTTCCAATGTGGGAGTGCAATCAGAATCAGATGGCTGGATCGGTGAATCTTCCTCCATGACCCATGATGAAAGTAGGGTGTTTTTAATGTGGCACGATTGATCACATGAAATGAGAATGTGCAAAACCACCGAGAGCATTCCACAATTTAAAAAATATGGGACATCTTCAGCGATATTGCAATAGTGGACCACTGTCTGATGTTCGGGACACTTCTCAGTTGTCGCAAGCATCTTATGCTTAGACAGGGTGAGGAAAGAAAAATATTTCTCACCAGCAGAAAAGAGCTAACTACGGTGACTCCAATAATACCACGAATCCTCAGGTAGCACAATCTCATGAAGGCAATAAGGAGCAAAGTGAAGCCACAAAGCAATTTTATGGAGCTGAATAGGTGATTATGGATGACAAGTCGAACATTCTATGGTGAGAGGTAAAATTATTTTGAATTATACCCTCATTCATGTTTTTTTTCGAATTTTGGTGCATCACATTCTTTTCATGATTCTCAAATTTCTAATTAGTTTAAATTAAAACCTGAAATGATTCCTTTTGTGAAAAAACATTAAAATCTTCTCGGTGAAAGAGAATGTAGAGCCTTCGTGTATAGAGAATGTTCTATAACTGTTTATGGAGCTATGCTTAAATGGGATTTCTCTATACTGGAGATGGATGTCTATGATATAATCTTGGGTATGTATTGGTTGATAGAGTTAAGGGCTCACATCGACTGTTATAGTAGAACATTAAGTTTCGTGATTGGGAATGGAACCAAGATTCTCTTTAGGTTAGAAATAGTGGTGAATGCATCTAAAATGGGATTGCTGGAACCAGTAGTGGTGACGATCTCTTAACAGTTCGCCTATGAATGGTTTGACAAAGAAAAACAGTGTATTCAAATGGTCTGATGATGGTCAGAGAACTTTTCAATAGTTGAAAGTTTTCCTTATATCATCACCCGTCTGGATTTTTCTGGAAACATGATAGGGGTATGTGGTGTATTGTGACGATCCATGATCTGGGTTAGGATGTGTTCTTGTGCAAGGAGAAAATGTTGTTGATTATGGTTAAGGCATTTGAGGGTGCATGAGAAGAATTACCCAACACACAATTTTGAATTAGTTGCAGTTGTTCATGCCTTGAAGACTAGGAGTCATTATCTCTTTGGTGAGAAATTTACTGTGTTAATGGATCAAAAAAGCATGAAACACATTTTCACACAGTGAGATTTGAATCTGAGGCAGAGGAGATGGATATAGAATCATCAAATGTTCAACATTGACTTGATGTATACACTGGGTAAGGGCAATTCAGTAGCCGATGAATTAAGTAGAAAGTCATATGCTCAGTTGGAGAAAGAAGCTACAGAAGAATGGTAGTTGATGTTGGTCTTAGGAAACATGCATGTGGAATGTAAAGTCCGAGGTGATGTTGTGGTTTTATTTCTAGTTGTTCTTTTTCATGATTTAGTGGAGATATTAAAGGAGGAACATGCATCCAATGTAGACTATTTTATAATAAGTTCAAAACTCATTGGTGGGGAGACCATTGAGGGATGGAAGATGGATGGGAGTTCAGTTTTTCAGTTTTGAGATCAGATGGTTGTACCTTTAATTTCTTAGGAAAAACTCCTTCATGATTACTACTATTCGACATGGGATGTATATCCTGGTATACAAAAGATGTATAAGGCATTGAAGACATAGTTTTGGTGGAGAGGAATGAAAAGGAATGTGGCCGAGTTCATTTAACGATGCTTAACTTGTCAGTAGGTTAAAGCAGAACATCAGTGCTCAGCAGGTATGTTACAATATATTCCTATCCTAGTGTGGAAATGGGATCATATAGAAATGGATTTTGTTACAGGCCTTTCATGAATGGTCCAAAAACACGATGCCATTTAGGTAATAGGGGATCATCTATCATAGACGGCCCATTTTATCCCTATTCGTGAAACTCATATGGTTGAAGATCTTTCAAAAATCTGTATTTGAGAAGTGGTAAAGAGACGTGGAATACCAGCTTCAATCGTGTCAGATAGAGATCCAAGGTTCACATCTCATTTATGGTGATCCTTCTAGAAATCCCTAAAAACATAGTTTAATATGAGTACGGCGTATCATCCTTAAATAGATGGACAATCCGAAAGGACAATACAAACGTTGGAATACATGTTTTGGCCTTTTATAATGGATTTTGGTGGATCATGGGTGAAGAATATACCCTTAGTGGAGTTCTTATACAATAATAGTTATCAGGCCTTGATACACATGGCTCTGTTTGAGGCATTGTATGGGCATACTTGTTGTTCTCCACTATGCTGTGTGGAAACAGGTGAGACTTCAATAGTTGGTTTGAGCCCTTCCAAAGAAACAGTGGAGTAGATTAAGCTGATTAGAAAGAGGATGTAGACAGCTCATAATCGTCCAAAATCTTATGGAGATCATCGCCGAAGACCTATGTCGTTTGCGGTGAGTGATCATGCCTTTTTGAGGATTTCTCAAAGGCTTGGACATCGTCGTTTTGAGATGTAGGGAAAGTTATATCATAGAAACATTGGCCCTTTTGAGATACCAGAACGGGTTGGAGAGGTGGCAGAGCAGTTGGCATGACCACCACAGTTCAGTTTGGTGCATAATGTGTTCCATGTATCTTTGTTAAAAAAGTATCATCCAGATCCTGACCATGTGATCAGATGAGATCATGTTGACCTAGATCCTGATGCTTCATTGATACATATCCCGCTACAGATTTTGGATAGTTAAGAGAAGGTAATGCATGGAAAAATAATCGGTCTAGTGTAGGTTTTATGGTAGCATGGTCAGATTCAGGAAGAGACTTGGGAACACGAGAAAGAAATGAAAGAGCAGTGGCCATAACTGTTTCAGTCAAGAAATGGATTTCTACTTTCTGGGGATTTAAAGGCCAATGGTATGGAGAATGTAGTATCCCCGGTTTCAAGTATATAACAATTAAATGATGCATTTCATGGTTTTTAAAGTTAAGAGTGACGTACGGGAGATTCATGAGATCTTGGACTGAAGTTTGAGGAAAAAGGGAAGTTACAGGGGTGGCGCGTGGTTTGTCTAACCCATGCGATTAAATCGTGCATGGATGACTTGAGAGGTAGTGGTTTCGGAATGGTCGGTGAATGGTTAATGAAAACCGTGTGATGAGGTCATGCAATAAGGGCGGTCGAGGTAGTAGCTAACGCATGGTTAGCACACGGTTTGTCAAACAGTGCGGACTAACCGTGCGAGAACTTAAATTAGATCCTTAAATTGTGGATCTAACTTTTTTTCCTACAGTTGCTTCATTAAAGATCTTATGCAACCATAACTCGAGATTAATCTCCCTTGAAGGTTGGAAAACTTCTCCCAAGCATTTCGGAGTCAATCTGAAGGCTTCTCTTGGTGAATCGAAGCTAGATTCTTGAGGTATGTGATCGTTCTCCTTTGTTCATGATTGTTTTCTCAGATCTACATAGATCTACTTATCCTCTTCGCTCGGTTTCATAGATCTACACCCGTTATGGGTAGATCTATTTGTGTGGATGCCAAACATAACGAGTTTTGGTCTTGGTTGTGTTAGGAGAAGATATCTAAGGAGGATCCTTGGTAAATCAACTCGGGATTCATGAGCTTCATCAGCCATTGGTTGGTTTCGTCTAATTTGATGAGGTAGGTGGCTTCATTCTCAATTCCTCTTTCATAGAAATTGAAGGCATAGTAAAAATTGATTAAATTAATTGGTTTTAATTGTGAAATTGTGGTGCAAAGCATGTTATAAATTTTCTTTTAGTGATGATTTATGAGTTTTGGTGGAATTTTGGGAATTAAAAGAATGGTTTGTTCAATGTTTTTTGTTTTCTTGATTTTAAAATAGTGATTTTAAAATACAGATTTGCTGGATTTGGATAATGGTCTGTGGGAAAAAGGCTTTCAATAAAAGTATTGTTTTGTTGAAATGGTTTTGGCATGGTTGGAATTGTGAGGTTTTTGGGCATACATGGTGTGTGTGTTCATATTGCATTTATGAGGCTTGTTTGAAATATGACCTTGTGCTTGTTGCCAATGGTATAATGGGACATTGGGAATAATTACCTTGTAACGACTTGGTAGATGGATGAGAAACCGCTCATGTGCATGGAACCGTCATAATGATGCATGCATAGTTGATTTCATTGGTTGGGAATTGGTGGGTTGTGTGAGTTTGGGAAATGGAATGAATATGCCAAAATGGTAAGGTGTATTTGATTGGAAACTTTTCTTGGTTTCGTTTCTTGAGAATGATGGTTTTTTTTGGAAAATGGCTTTGACATGGAACTTGATATCTTGTGAACTGTTTTGGAATTGTTTTATATAAATTGTTTTATATAAATGTGTTTACATGCTTTAATCTAGAGGCATGGGTTGGGAAGTCATCGGGGAAAAACTAATGAGTTTTATTACTAACAACATTGCTTTGTCATGTTGGTGCTTTTTCATATGTCATATACTGGGATGTTGGCAATGGTAAAGTGTCAAATGTTTATAGCACATATTCATGATACTTGAGATGGTTTGGGATGTTTGATCTCGGAGATGGTGGAGCATGTAGTTGGGTTGTCATCTTGTAGACTTTTAGTTTGACAATCCTCTATTTACTCTGATTTTGTGTTGGTTTCTATTGTGGAACTCTTAGTTGGTTTATGATAAAATAAATGGTTGAGTTGTCTTGGGTTTTATCATTCATCATTTAGTTAATTAGTTTGTTTATGGTTGTTGGTTATGTGGTATATTTTTAAAAAAGGGTAAATCGTCCCCCACTTATTTTGAAACCCTTAAGCAATTATTTCCAACCTTTAGCACCTTGGGGATGTCGCTTGAGACCATGTAATGACTTGTTGTATTCTTTAGCCAAAAAGAATAAGCGGGTCATTACAACTCCCCCACTCCTTTAGAGAGTTTTGGAGGCCCAACTTGTGGATGTTGGCTACGATGCCCAATGTGCTCTGACATCCTCTAGACATGCTCTTGATTGATTTTCGATGGGTGGGGAGCATACCATTATTTATAGAGGATGCACCATTGTACTGGTGACGTTATGGGAAGTGGTGTTGTGGTAATTACATACATTCCCTAAAGCGATACTTCCTAGTGTCGTAAAGATGTACCAAGACCTCCGATGTTAGTACTGGTGGGCATGTATAATGGAAGCTGTGATGAATTTTGTTTTATAATGCCTCACTTGTTAGTAAGTAAAAGTTGTGCATCAGGTTTCTAGCACAATTGAGAACAACTTTTCTCACCCGGACCGATGGTCAGATGAAGCGGACCATACAGACTGTAGAGGACAAGCTTTTTTCTTGTCTCATGGATTCTAGACAAAGTTAGAAGGACCACCCACCACTAAAGAATTTTTCATTCAGAAATATATATCACTCCTCTATTGGAATGAAATAGTTTAAGGACATTTATGGGTGGCCATTCAGAGTAAGACAATACTAGAAATACTTAGGGGAGTGAGCCCTCATGGGTCAAGAGTTGTTACGGGTAACCACTGAGAAGGTTCAGATCATCCAGTGGTGGATAGGGATTGCACATAGAAGAACAAATACTTTTGCTGGCCAAAGATGGGTACCATTGGAGTTCGAGGGGGGATACCAGGTTTTCTCTTCATTGGGATTGTAGGGATTTTTCTAGGGTGTAAATATTTCTCCTAGGTTTATCAAACATGTTTTTCAGATCGTCAACAAAGTTGGAAAGGCAGTGTACTACCTAGATTTTCCCCCATAGATTCTCCAAGTGCAAGAGTTTTTTTTCATGTGTCACAGCTGTGGAGGTATGTTAATGATACGTTGCACATCATTGACTCAAGCAATCTAGATATTAACAATGGGTGAAATTTGTGATGTTCCCTATGGAGATATAGGAAAAATAGCAGATGGTGCTTAATTGAGGGTCGATTCCACTGGTTTTTATTTGGTTGGAGCATGGGAATCACTAAGAGAGAACAAGGGACGAAGATACTTTGATTTATGCTAAGTACCCCCCACCCAAGTTTGATATGCCTTGATTTGGATTTCTGGGACATTGGTCCCTAATGCATGGAGAATGTAATTTCCATGAATTTCTAGATATTTTTTTAATTAAATGGATGTATTTTGAGACCAGAAAAATTGACGGTACATGATTCTGAGGCCTGAAGTGCCTGAAATAATCCAGTGATAAATGATTATCTTTAAATAGCACGCCTGAGGAGTTTCCCTAAAACATTAGAATAACATGAAAATGAATTCTTTGATCTGAAATATCAAGTAACCATTTCTTTCAAGATTGTATGTTTACCCGAGGTATGGCATAGGTTTAGTCAGCGCATGCCTCTATAGAGAAAAAAACAATGCCCTAAACGTAAATAAAACGATAAAATAAAAATATTTCATTTTTTAAATGATTTTAACTAAAAAAATGTGACTCTGAATAAAAAAATCGAGACCACTGTTGAGCTTGTGAGGTTATTATTTTCTTTGGATGAACCAAACATTAGCAGGTGCGAACCAACAATGGAAGACTGTTTTTGGTCATAAATAAAATAACTTAATGACAGTAATTTTATTTTTTAATCCTTATAACTCCATAATGGTAATTCGTATTGGAAATATGAGAGTAACATTGATCTTGGGAGGGTGTGTTCCCCTTAGACAGAGCCCAACCTTGACCAAAATGGGTCGATGGTGACTGTTAATTTTTTAGGTACTTATAGTAAACATGCAAGTGTGATTTTCTTTCTTTTAAATATGTGCTTGGATTAAAAATATGAGGGCACCGTTGAATTCTCAGCACCATAATTCTCTTGGGGGAATCTTAAAATTGTACTAAAAGGGTGGGAGGAAAAAGATAATTTTTCAGATTTTGAAGAACATAAAAAATAACTCATTGAGTTATTTTATTCTACATAATTTGATTAGTGACGGTTGGGGGGACAACTGCTTAATGATAACCATTATACGATGATCAATAAATGAAATATTACTTTTTTTTGCATAACAGCAATACTTATGTGTTTAATAGGTTAGTCAATTTATATTAAATAATAATCCTTTATAATGAGCACAACATGCGGATTAATTCTTTAATTAATCCATCTGTTGGAATGTGAATTCAGAAACCATGAGAGAAAGCATTGAAGAAATTTCAATGACATAACCCTCCAATGAATAATAGTGATTGATCAATGACCGTTGGAGAAGTCGAAACGAAAATCGATGAACAATGATGAATTTCATTGAATGAAGTTTCTTTCCATCATCCATAATGGATTCCTCTGAATCCAGGTTAGGGATTTATGTGTTTTACATCCTTCTTTTCCCATTCTTGAATAATATAAAGAACATGGTTCAATCAACCAACAAGTTGATCTGAAATTCATTATTTATTGAGGGAGGTTGTCTCAAGGTTACAATTGTGGGTTTTGATAATCACTGTAATGATTATTAATACACCCCTATGATAAAATACTAACATGGTTGGTGCAGTCCAATCCGAAAAAAGATTGTATCCTCCACTACTATTGAGTTTTGTGAATTCTTTGTGGGTGACCGAGAAATGTGGAGGTATGGTGATTTTATAGGCTTCTAAATGAACGTATAGATACAAGAGCAATATAGGAAAATATAGAAATTAAATTGGTCAAACAAAGCATATCAAGTGGCTTGTGGAAGCTTCCACTAGCATGACACCACTAGCATGGAGGTGGCGGTGGCCAGTCCATGTCAGCAACATGGAAAAGTCGTTCCTGTTGGAGCCACAGTGGAATGTTCCTCGGCCAGCCTGGCGGTGGTGGGTTGAAGGTGTGACATTGACACACCTTGCAGGGGAAAAGAAGAGGCACGCTCGGGGAACTTGGAGGGACACATTTGCAGCCTCCAACCAGCCATTTCTAAATGAGGGGTGGTTCCCCGCAGGCACCTCTAGCTGGAAAACAGTCATGATGCATCTAGTCTAGGACAACCTGCCCAATTGCAGGCTGGGTTTTCTAAGTAGTTCAGACCCACTGGTCATGCCGGACATAATTTCCTAGCCAAACCCGCAGGATGGGCCGGAACCAGATCTGATAGTTCCCGTGTCACTAAAACTAACATAACTCACTAACCAGACATCTAATTAACACACTATATATGGTGTGAGGACCCTTGAAATGAGACAGTCATTCAGATTCACTTAAAATTGTTTCGATAATAATTTGTTGTACGACCATTTTGGATCAGAATCGAATACAACTGGGCCCAATTTACCTATTTTTATTATAACATAAAGACCACGAGTCTGATTGATGTTCCATATATTGCATTGTTACAAAAAAAATTCTTTTTGGTTACATATTTGTGAGACATAGTGGAAATTGAGGTATGATTGATGTATAGAGGAGAAAAATCACCGCAACTCGTGCACATCATGTGAGGAAATATTGTGGTTGGTTGTAAAGTGAATAAATACCCTCTATGGATTGATTAGAGAGAGTAACTCTGTAGATCAGCAGATGTGAGACCCTATGTGGATCAGTAATAAGCTTCCCTATGTGAATCTACATGAGTGAAACCCTCCTAGGATTGGTAGTAGTGTGACCCTCTGTGGATCAACCTTAGTACAACCCTATGTTGATTGGCAGTATAGACACCCTTTGTATAATGGAAGTATAACGATCCTTCATGGATCAGAAGCATAGACTCTAAATAGAATAAAATGATATAGCTCAATACTAATCATATTTATTTTTATTCTATAAGTTTTACACCCAGTGTGAGTTTCATATTTTACATTATGCTAGGTGGTTGAGGCATATCTTGGTGGATTTAAGTCTAGGTTATTTTTTTGTGGTTTTTTCCTTCTCATATTACTAAGAGACCTCCAGTGGTTGTGGAATCCCTACTGAGTGTAGTTATACACACCCCTGCATGGGATTCACCCACGCATGTTGTGTCTTGTGCAGAAGGATGATGTTTCGACATTGGAGCTCAGTGGTGGTGGGACTGGCAGAAGCTACGAAAGTGGACTTGGTAGCTAAAAACCAGGGTGGCTAGTAGGACCCGTTTTGAAGGACATTCAACTTTGGATTCTAGTTGCTTCACTACCCTCATGATATGGTAGTTTATCTTGTTGGTTTCCATTACAATAACATTTTTTCCTTTTTTTTGTTTTTAGTTTCTTGTTGGGATTGTATTATCGACCACTTACTTTGACATGTATTTGTACTCAAATTTAAATTAGTAGTATTTATGTTTTATTCTTTTTGTGTGTTGGGATGAGGATGGACATGTGATTATATATGTTTAAAGGAAATTAATTCCCTTTGGGGATATACCTTTCTGGTTCCTATCACTATCCCCTCCCTATGGAAGGCAGGATTCTGGTAGTCATGGCACGGGCTCCAGGGGACAGGTCATGACACGAATAGGGTTTGATATAAATATTAGTAGGCCACAAACAACTATGTATATTAATAAATTTTCTATTTACACAAAATGATATTGTGTAGGAAAATATGTAATGTAGTAAATGTAAGAGTAAATTGGTTGAATTTGGATCTAGAATGGAATACATACTAAAAATACCTTAGTTAGCATAATCCCAAATAAAACATAATATGTATCACAGGATGAAAATGCCATTATCACATTTATAAGGGATTCTATAAAAAGTATCAAATTTATATTGGGTATTATTCCATGTATAATGAAATAACGATTCCATAACCAATATCACATAATAGGGACACATTCTCAGTATCACAGAATAAGGACGACATTTCCAGTATCACCAAATAGAGATTGCATTCCCACTATCATATTAATATCAAAAGGTATTTCAATCCCATAATGTATCACTAGGTATTTCATATCTATAAAGTATCATTAGTTATTACAAGCATGAAAATTATCATTATGGATTCCATGACCAATTAGTATATTCATAAAGGGTCTCCATTATCATTAGGTATAATAATTCCCAGGGGTCTTAATATTCATTCAAAATTATTTACAACATTCATTAAGACCATTCATTATAGTACACAAGGGTCATCATTTACCATGCATCATGTTTATTAAGGTTCTTCATTCCCTTATGTCGTATCATTAACAAATATCCATTGCATTAAATATGATCCGACATATAATCCATTTCTCATTACCAATTAATATAAATAAGGGAATTACAATTTTTCAATATAAAAATGGTTACGTGGGATTACAAATCACCACTATTCGATCCAATTCTTCATAATTGTGTTATCCATGCTACAACACAACATCGATCTATATAATTTATGAAATCACAATCTCGAAGAAAGACAAAACTCCCCAATAGGTTCATTATCCATATTCTCATTAATCATATTTACACATGTAAGGGGTAAAACTAAAGTGGGGGGGGGGGGGGGAGGGGGTTCCATCAATTGTAGTTGGTCCCATTGGGTATAATACGATCATTACGTTCCTTGAAATCAAAACTATTTAAATCATGTTCAATTTTGGGGAAATTCATAGTTAAACTAGTGTATAACACAATGGCACATATTATAATGCATCCAAACGTGAGGAATCATTTATAGATCACTTACCTCAAACCCATATGACCCTTATCATCTTGTACTAGACATTACATAGCTACATATTGGATAAAATATGACGAAAATATTAACACCATAAAAATTGGTCATATGACCCTACACCTCAATAACATATTCGAGGATAAGAGAAATAAAGAACATATTTGAATGAGTTTCAATATTACCCATGAAAATCCCAAGAGATGAATGGGGAAAAAAGAAGACCACAAATGTAATAATGTAATCAAAGTATGATAATACCCATGCAGATCCAATGAAATTATTAGGGATCAATGGAGACCACAGATGTAAGAATGTAATCAAAGTATAAAAACTTTTTGTTGATAAATTATTCTAGGGGAATAAATAAGGAATTTTATACTAAATGGATCAATAGATAATGAATTAAGATAAAAATATTTCATTAAGGGATAAATTCCTAATTTCACCAAAAAATCATGGGTCCACTATTGGTCAAACTATTCAGTAATTGTGTTCCACATGATGTGCTATGGGGGAACCCTCATTGTTAGGATACAATGAAACAGAAACTATGTGGAAAACATGAAAAACACATATTCTAAAAATTTTACTTTTTCCCATGGGCATGTTTCTCATAGTGAATGCTTAAAGAAAACTATTTACCCAACTTCATCCCAATGTATATCCCCATATTGTTAGGAGAGACTATGCAGGATGGGTTTCATGGCCTCTATTAACCATGTGATATAGTGTTTTTCTACAATAGCTAGGGTTCAGAGCTCTGAACAAGCCCCATACACCCCCTGAAACCATTATAACATCTATTGGAATCCATATTAGGTACAAAATATATAAATTGTTAATTTCTAAGTGATATGTACCTGATTTAAACATGAAGTTATTACATATTACTTGTTAGGAATACATCGTTATGTCTCAGGACATTATGATTCTAGCCGATATGGTTTTTTTGTGAAAGGGGGAAGGGGAATAGGTTCTTATAGCATTGGTGTGACTTCTGGTTGATGGTGCCATAACATAGACATGATGTGTCAGTTAGAACATGGTGCTGGGTGATTTTATAATAGAAGGAACATGAGGGTCCCCCGGATCTATTTCATTCCAATGGATTCCTTTGGATTAGGGTAAGGATCCTTTCTACGAAGGTATATCAGAATTGGCTAAAGCAGTTGGTCATCACCTTGTGGGTATTGGGAACATGGGTATAGGGTTTATATATACATTTTTTATGATTCATTTATTTTTAGTAAACATCTGCAAGGTCACAGATGTATGATATGAACATGTTAGTGCTACCTAAATAAGATTATTTCTCACAGTTTACATGGGCCCTTTATGATATGTGTTGACATTATGGATTTTTATTCAATAAAAATTAGTGACCATATGAGATATATCATATTACATGATTTTTCAAGGGATGGAAGGCATGATACCATGGTTTCTTACCACAAATAATGTTTCCTTTGGTTGTATTTCTGTGTCAGTGTGTTATTACATGTACATACAATGGTCATCCATTTGTGACCATATAACTGTATATTTGTATGAAATAATGTGTATACATGATCAATTTTAGTTTCTAAAAATGTTATTATGTGTGTATAGTACTGCAAATTGATTTAATATTGATTATTCATATTTTTATTCCTTCTTCTATCTAATCTACTTTCGTTGTGGGTGGGTAACTTGTCTTGTGTTTGTTTCGTATTTCTATTCAACTAATTATTTTTACATATAAATTTATTATAATAAAACCCATAGGTTATATTTTCCACATTATCACCCATTTACACCCTCACCGCTAGTCAACAGTCTTTGGCTTATGAGGTTGTGGACTTAAGGCCCCATGAAACTCAACTCGATGCACTATTCAGGTGGATAAATGGGTCCGGGGGATACAAATGGTATCAGTATAGTTCTTGACTGGGAATTAGTTTCTTATTTCAACCCACTAATTATTTTAACAAATAATTTTACATTTTTTTGTGATACTATTTGGGCTATGGTAGTCCAAATATTAGTATATTTTCAAAACTAAGATATGAGATCGTGTTTTAATTCTTGAATCCTTATTCATAGGGGAATCCCATTTTTATAGAGTGGGAAATATTTTGTCTATTTTTCTCCTATTAATGTTTATTTCATTTCCACCTTTATTGGTTCCCCTAGATTGATAATTTCAATCTATTTTGATATATGAACTGGACCTGGAATAGCAAGAAATGAGTTATGGATTCTTGTCTTAGTATGGAAAGGGTTTTTTTTTGTTCTCTTGATCTGATCCTTGGATGTTATAAATATATATATGAAAAAATGTCTTTGTAGAAACATTTATTGTGATATATGATAGATATATATGTATATATGTGCCTAAAACTTCTAGGAGTAGGTAGGTTCAATTATGTGGGGTGATGTTAATCCCCAGGTTAGGTGATGCAGTCATCATTTTGAGGTGAAAATGATTTTAAGGATGCTTGTGTATGGAGCTATATGATATTATTGGATCTAATATGGGTGATTAAGGGGCCAACAGTATGGATTTTATATGTCTTGGTCACAATGGGAATTGGTAAGGGTAGTGAGTTGACACTACCAGTTACTGATTTTCCTATCTGTGGTATTGTGTGTATATATATATATATCTATGTGTCTGTGTGTTTTGGTTTTATATAGGCTATATGACTATGTATTGGTCAGCAGTGTGATGCCACCTAGAAGGGAACCAATGAAGCATCAGTTGGGATATGCATTAATTATGCTGGAGAAAGCACAAGGTAAGACCCTTGATGGTTGGTATTAGGACCCATGAGGTTAAGAAGATCAGGATCTAGAAGTATGTGATTTGATACAGACTCTAATATTGTTAAGGCAGCCACCAAAACTGACAGCATTTGGGTCCTGGTTGGAAGAGTAGCTTAATGTGGGGTTGGTACATGTTATCCAAGGTATTGACATGGGAGATCATCTAGAAGATCATTATATATAGTATATGACTATAATTTTCCAATCATATCACCCACCACTATTTTAGGATGAGTGTAGTCCACATGAGGTTGGGAAATGGATAAAGTCGATGAAGATGATATTTGAACAACACGAGAAACCCCTCAGATGGAGGGTGAACCTAGTGAAATACATAATCAGAGGACTATAAAATCATTTGTGTGAAATACATGTTCACAAGTGAATACATGAGGTATTTTCCTAGAAAGAAATTTAGGATATGTTCATTGAGAAATTATCTATCCAGATTCTGAGTGTGGAGGGATCCAAGGAGTACATTATCCATTGGCATGATGATGTAATCATCATTGAATATGAAGAAATTTTCATTGAGTGGTATCACTTTTCACCAGGTATGGTGGAAAAATAAAACTCTAGGGTAATGTGTTTCAAGGATAATTTTGGAAACATCATTCAGTTGAAAGTAAATATCTTTAGGTTTGCCTCATTATCTGTGGCAATGAACAAAACAGTTAAAGATAATGAAAATTTTATGAAATTTTCTTAATAGATATTGGTGAATATATCAGATGTCTACAATGATGATTCCTCAGATAATATGATGTGAGTTTAGGAGGAGTTATTTTAAGGATTTTAGGCCATAGTCATGATCAAAACCCATTGGATTGAAATTTTTTTGGTATGATTCTAGTGAGGGTAGTTGGGTCACGTGCGAACACAGCGTGATTGGCCTCCAAACGAGTGTTAGGAGTGCCCCCACATTCTGAATATTGAAATGTTCTCTATGACGACTTCTTAGATAGATGATATTCAGGGACCAAAGAAGACTCGAGATTTAGAGATCATACCAAGAACAATATCGATTGATGGAAGCTAGGTTTCAGATACACATACTGGGAAAGTGGTGATGGTTGATGTGACATTGGTTCTATTTGGGTTTTCAATGAAATAATTTTATCCAATATACTATATAGAGCCATTTCAACACAACATGAATCATATGTTGAGTTGGTGTTGACCAATTGTGTGTGTAGAGGCCTCCATTATTTGATGTTTAGAGAAAGTGTTTGAGGTTTATTCAATAGAAATCCATGGGGAAGGCGAGGAGGCATCAGTTAACAGTGTTGAGACTGTAGGTTGGGGAATGAGGCACACAATTCTTGATAACAATGGGCCATGAATTATTTAAGAGGATGTAAATCACCATTAATTAGTATTTCAACTATTGATAAGATGTTGTTATTATATGGAACATAAACACTACTCTCCCTCATGCCATCCGGATTCAAGCTAGTGGGTTCTTTCGAGATGGGGTTCGATTAAACATATTTTTATTTCATGGTCGCGCCATCCAGATTTGGATGATATTTCCGAGGAATAAGGTATTTAATTCCACATAGTGACATGTGGTTTTATTAGAGGTGGAACCTAATGGTTCAACTAAATTATATTACATTATGGGGCGACATACGCTTAATCTATAGATCCCCTTCACTGTGGTATACTATAGTTGGCCAAAGTAGGTGATTGGTCCCTTGTGGTTGTTGAGAAAAAGAGGAATGTTTAATTTTAATAATTGGTTCTTGTACTATTTCTTTTATTTTATAGTAAAAACCTTCTAGATCATAGTTATAGGATATTAAAACATTGGTCATTGACTATTAATATTGTTTCTCACACCATATAGATTCCATTTGAGAGGCATGCAAACATTTTTTCATTGGGTTTAGGTAATGATTCGTCTTGAGGAACTAGATCATAATATTTGAGTTGTAATGGGAGGGATGACAAGAGGTCATGTATTATTTACATAGAGAGAGTTTCATTTTTTATTTCTTTCTATATCAGTATGCTATTATTTGTATATACTGATGTCATCCATTAGAGTCCCTAATACTAATTTTATATATGCCCTTATGTAAATAAATGTTAAATTTTACATTTTACAAATGGTATGATGTTATTTTTAATAATTAAAATGGTTTTGTTATATATTATTGATATTATTACTACTTATCTTTTCTATTATGCTTCCACCATGGCTGGGATAGTGTTCAAGTGTATTTTTGGTATTTTTTTCTTGTTATATTCATATAGACAATTATTATAATCACCAATAAATGGTATAGTATCTCATATATAAAACCACTTTATATCCTTTCTACATTTTGAAAGCCTTTATCATATTGAGTTATTTTTTTAATACATAGTGGTACTCACTAATGATCTGTTTGGGTGGATAAATTGGTTGTGAAACTAGAGTTTATAAATAGTTTTTATTTTACAGAATTGGAACGTTATCATTGCACATTCCCAATGTTGGTATTTTAATCCTAGTAATGAAAATGAATATATAATTGGAACTAGTTAAATAATATCAATATTGGGGTAGCAGACTTATGATATAAGAAATAACCTTTATCATATAGTTTTACTTGTTGATCCACCATGTCGCCTAACAATGTTTGACAAATTTATGTGTAAAAAGAATACATCATTCAATGGGAATATTAATCATTTTATATTTGAGAAGTGGATAAGGTTAAGAGAAAATATATTTCTCACGTTGGTTTGTATTGAAAGTGAGATAGTTATTATGGAAATTTATCACATTTTATAAGATGCAGATCAATATTGATAATTTATTTAATACATTAAGGATGAAGAAGAAATTAAAATCGTGGAATAGATGGATTTTACTTTAATATTCTTGGGAAATAATTTTCCTTGTGAGTAATGGGAGAATATGGAGAGAAAATTGATGAGTTTACAAAAAAAGGAAAATAAAAATGTATCCATATATAAACATATCATTTAATGATTATCATGGCATGATATAGAATACATTCATAATTTAAATAGAATGATTGAATATTTCAATGATTAATTAATGAAAATACATTGAAGGAAAATTTTCTCCAAAACATTCTTGTTATATGATTATGTAAGAACATGTTCTATTATGGAAGAGAAAGAATTGTACAAGTCATATGGCTTCGAAGGGAAGCATGTTATGAATATGGTTGTTGGTAAAAATAAAGGTAAAGGGATCAAGGGAAAAATGATTTTCCCACAGGTGATAATTTTTTAAGGAAACACCTCAATACATATTTCAAGGGCATGTGAGTTTTATATAATTGTAGAGGGATGTACTACAATGATAATGAAATAAAGGGAATTAAAGAAAAAATTTATTTCTAATGTTTCGATTCGAATTATATGGGGAAATACTCAATCAAATTACCTAGGTTTTAATGGTATATATATTAGAAGAATCTAAGGGATCAATGTCATGATTATGCTATAAATTCAACTGATGTTTAATGATTAATGTGCTTTATTATTTGAATTAAATTATTATGTGATTAGAAAACATTATCTGTTATATTAATTCTATAATAATTAATAATTGAATTTTTATTATACTGTAGTAATTTTTCATTAATGGTTTAAGAGTTGATGTTAAATTGTACTGATGAACAAGAAAAGTTATTATGGGTTACATTTAACACACTAGAAATTAATTTATTTGGGGAATTTAACCCTTAATCCATTTTTTATTTTTAGAGTAATTATTATCAAATTTTTATAGTTTATTATTGGTGAAATTTAATTTTGATATTTATTGTATGGATTAGGTAATATTTACTGGAGTTTCTGCATGTTTGGATATATGGAATATATTTGAAAACACTACATTTTATTTTTTGATGTATTCATATATTCATATAGTTGTTATATTGATGAAGGTACTAAAATATTTTTAATGTGACATTAAGAGAAACTTTTTTAAATTTCTTTGGAATTTAATATTGATTTAATGACCTTATTTCTAAATATTAGGACATATATATTTTTTTGCAGAATTATTTGGGATCATTTTTAAGGATAACCATTTAAGAAATGGATTAAGCTAAATTTTGGGAGTTACTATTTTGTTATTAGAGTTTTATGAGATATATTATATAACATGTTCTATCCATTTTTTGGAATATACCTATAGATAGGAGGAATGGAATATAATTTTTCATTATCTATTGATAGGTTAAATTTTAATTTTAGTGATTAAAGCATAAAAATTAATATTCTACATTTCATTATTAGATTATGATGTGATATATGAATTTATATAAGTACAACATAGTGATGAATTGTTTTCTATAGACTATAAATATATCTCCTAAGTATATTTTCGTATTTTCTCAGTCTTGATGGTAAGGGAATTCCTCATCTCTATAAAATAGATGTTGAAATTATAATTTTTACTAGAATATTTTTTATATATAAAATGGTCCCTAAAGTAATCATAGATTTATATATATATATTGTCATTAAATTTTCTAGATCATTTAATTTCATGTTATCAGTGATCTTTATCACCATCTATAATTATTTATTCTTTTCATCTGTGTCAATACCATTACATTCCAATATTGTTATACTATTTACCATTTTGGTATGTGTTATTCCAGATGAACTTAGGAAATCCAATCCTCTATATTTTTTTTTGTTTTTAACCCTTATTAAGATTTGGGTTTCCAAGAAGGGTATTTCAAAATGTGAATCCCTTTATTACTGTGATCGGGATTAAATTTCAAGGATGTATGTTAATTATGGGGTAGAATGTAACACCCCAATATTTTAAAAGTGTAAAATCTTGTTAGATGTATTATATAAATTGTAACAAAAATATTTTTATAGAATATAACAACTTGATACTTTAAAATATATTATTTTTAAATAAATTAATTATATTTGATGGCATGCAATGAATGTGACACCTGGTTTTAATGAAATGTGATAATCTGTTAAAATATGATTAAAAATGACCATTATAACATAGTAATTATAATAGAGTGTATGAAAAGGAATAAATAAATTGTAATGATATATGGTTTATGAGATTTAATCATTTATTTATTTATTTTAAATAAAATTAATAATCATTTGAATGTAAAAGAAATGTATTGTGGTAATCAATAATTTTCAAAAAGGTGTTTTGATTATGATTTGTGGATATAATTTGAAATTAATTATTAACACTTCTATAAAATTTATATGAAAAATTAAAAATAGTTTTCTAAATATATATGTTAAAATAATATTTGGTTGAAATTTTATAATTTTCTAAAAAAATTATTTTTCAGATTAATAGTGAAAATATGATTTTTTTATGAGAACTACCTTTTATTTATATTTATTTACAATGATAAAGTGTATTTTAACTTTTTATAATGTATTAATTGATAATTTATAATATAAAAATTTAAATTTAGATTTTTGTAAAATCTTTCATAATTAATTTTCTTATTACAACCTTTCATACTTATGTTATTTTTCACTTTCAAAACCCATTTTTTCATCCCGGATGGAGTTATAATTGTAAAGTGAATTCTACCACTATTATGTATTGAATTTACAAAACCTGATTAAATATACATAATAATTATAATTAATGTTTTATAATACGGTCAAAATTATATTCATCCATAATTAATAATAAAAATAATAAAAAATAATTCCCACAATTAAGAGAAAAAATGGGTTTACCCGAAGGATGGGTTAGCCGATAAGGGTTAAAAATGGCCTAAAACATATTTTAAATCCATTTTAAAGAAATATTTTAACATTTAAGCCCCTAATTTTCAGTAATGTCCCATTCTATACTTCATTGGAATGATAAATTAATGGGTATCATTTTATCTTCGCAATAATTCCTTATGTTTCGTCTCCCCTACAAATAAAGGGACACCACATATCCTCTCATATTAAATGCCCAAAACAATTTTAGATCATCCATGTCTCAAAAAACCAATTAATTAATTCCATACTGACATCCCATATTCTTTTTTATATGAAATCTAGTTTAGGAGGGATTTAGGTAAACCTGATGAGGTTTCCTAAAGAATAGGTAATGTTTAAAATATCATGTTTTTATTTTTTTTATTATTCTTACTCCTCAAAATATAATCCAAATATTCTGAAAATATTAAAAATATTATTTAATATATAATGATATATTATTAAGATAATTTAATATCCTATTTCCATCACCATATCTATCATATTGGAAATGAAAATGTCTATCATGTGTATAACAGACTTCCTCCTGATAAACTGATCTAATTCATTTTACAAAACTATAGATTAAAGATATATATAATGAAGAATTTGAGACATATATATTATATTAATTAAATTCTTATACTTATGATATTACTTTAACACATATACCTTCTTACATTATATTCTGTGGTGGATATGATAACGTCTCTCATGTGTACGGAAGACTATTGGCTCATAAAGTGATGTGGTTCATTTTTTACCAACTCTATACATGGAATTTAATAAATATAACATTAACAAACATATGAAATATTTAAGAAATAAATATAATCACATAAATTTAATATCACATAAAACATCGTACCTTCTAATCTGTTGGAAAATAATAACGTCGCTTGTGCGTACTTATGGACAATCACTACAGATATAGATGTGATTTGTTTTCCATTTTTTGAAATGGTTGTAAATAAGGTAAATTAAGTTAAAATATTTGATATATGTAACATATTTATACCTATATAATTTTTATATATAATATTCATTCATACATTATATTATGTTTAATGTTTGATAATGCGACTTGTGTATAAGGCAGACTACCACCTCGTGAAGAGATATGATTCATTTATCACAAACCCTTTACATGGAAGTTAATAAGAAAATACGTAATTAATGTACATGATATATAAGTAACAATAATTTCATTGGATGGTTTTTTAAATTTTTTACCTTTCTTCTAATTCATCCTTTGAGAAAAATGGGAACAACATTCATGCATATGTACAACCTAACGTCTCCAGGATTGGTGTCATCCACATTCACACTCTAACATTTATATATTAAGATAAATAAATATATATTGAATTTATATGAAATTATGTTTAATAATTTTCCATGATAAAATTGAAATGACCAATATTATAGATCAAAAGGATACATGAATAATGTTCAAATAACCACCTAAAATAATGATTTCAACAAATCATTTTTATTAAACAGGTTACAAAATACTATTCGAAATTCATATATGGTATGAGATATATTATTTATATAATTAATAGATTAATAATAATCAATATTTATTATAAAGAATTTTCTTAAATATATTAAAGAATTTTAACAATTGGTGAGGGTTTCTCATCGCAAATTTACATCCATGAGACATTTATAATATTCAACACTTATTTATTTTTATTGTGTATATAGTTCCCTATTGTTATTTTATATCATGAATCTTTTCTTAATAACGGTATTTAATGATTCATGAGTAGTTATTTATTTCATGGTGCTTACAATTTTTAATTTAGCCAAGTTGTAAAGGTTTATTTCAAAACCACTTAATTATTTGGTATTTTTTATGTTTAAGTCTCCCTAGGGGAATTATTTGATACATATATCTTTAAAATAATATATTTTCTTCTACTATAGTTAATCCTGAAAATTTAATATAATATTACAATTTTTCAACATTTTTTATCTCAAAAATATAGAGATAATATTTTTTCAAAAACATAACATTATTTATCTTATCACTCAAAAATAATTTTTTATCCAAATTTATGTTTTCTAATAATGTTTCTGAAGATATATTTAACATTTCTCAAAATAAATTTTATTGACATATTTACACATTTTCAATTTTTAAATTTTTTTGAAATGAATATTTATGTCATTTTTCAAAACATGTCCCACTTGGATTTAAAAAAATGGAAAAAGAATATTTCATTTAATATGTACTACATTAGAAAAACATCCTTCCATCTTGTCCAATAATTTTTTAAGAGATTCATTTAGAATTTTGAAATATTATTTTTAAAAAATTAAAATATTAAAATATATTCTGACCTTTTAATTTCAAAATTATGTTCTATATGAAAAGTTAGTTATCCTAAAAAAATGTTTTAATGTAATTTTTAGGGTAATTATATTTATTAATTACATAAAAGATATTTTTTACCTATTACACATTCTAGATATATTTTATGCATACCATAATTATTTTTCCCTAGATAGTTTATAATTTTTTTTACGAGGAATGTTTAATTTTATTACCTTTCACTATATTACTCTTGATGGTTGATGATTATGACTGTTGATTAGGTTATGTATTAATTTTGTTTATGTTATTTATTCAATTTAAATGATTATGTTTATTCTATTTGTACTCATGAATATGACCAATGCATTGGATTTATTATATGGTGGTTGGGGACCAAAATTACATATCCTATTGATGTATCAGTAGGCCTCATGAGATATATAATTTGGAAAAAATAAAATTGTTTTACACATAGATGTAAACTGTCCTGTGAAGGGGCTTAACATGATGACTTATATTTCATTCATTACAAATTCCATCATTCTGTTATGAGTTATTTATATTCCATTTTATTAATTGATTACTTATAATATCCATGTCTATTTTCCAGATCATGTTACTATGTATATAAATTTATTGGATCATCATTTATTCATTAGATATTTTACACAAGTTATTGTCAAAGTTAAAAGTGTTTTAGTTATTTATATTTTTATACTGATTATGATTATTTATTTTTTGATAGTTCCAGTGTATGCTTACCCATACTATGATTTTGAGCTCACCCCTTTTATATGTTTTATTTATCTCAAGATACTACAAATTGTTTTTTCGTTGAAATGTGTGGATATTATAAGGCGAATAATTGCATTCAAAAATAAATAACTCTGAGTACTTTATAGTTTTAAATGTGTGTGAAATTTAAGAGTGTATCTATTTTACCGAGACTATTAAAAAATTTTGTATTTCACAATGACATTGCTTGTATATATTGATAATTTAATAATGTTACCACCATATTTGATCTACAAGGGTTGGGCTCTTTACACATAGCCCATGTACCATAAGATATTATATGAAAACCCATTTTCATATTTTGAAACAATATTTAAAAACCATTTCAAAAATCATCCATTTTCCCCTATGATATTCATTATATACCAAAACATATTTTCAAAATTACATTTAAAAATGAATTCACTTTAATTTTTAAATACAATTAAATTAAATAATAAAAATAGTATTGTGGCCCATTGATATCCATTAATACTATTAAGGTATACAATAATAAAACAAATATTTTTCCATGGGAGAAAAATAGTCAAGGAATCCTGCCAGAAAAATGGTTATTCCCTTAATTTTGTAGCCTAACCATCTCTGCCTCCACACTTCAAGGAATTGTCTCCACATATGATACCCTATATTACATTTAAAATGAAAAATAATTTGTAAAAATGAATTATTATGATATATATAAAAAACAATAATATTATTAAATCCTCAGTAATCACCATGCATTCTAATAACATCAGAATTAAATGAAATCAACAGATTTTCACTCCCCACACATCCCCAAACCTACACTAAAATAATCCCAAATGTATATATCAGAATATGAGGAAAATATTTACAAATTTTTTTTAAAAAATTATATTCATTTCATGAAATAACTGAGATAAAATATATTGAAGCACCTTGATTTGGGAATCATGGGATCCCCTCTTTGAGCCATATATAAATGAACATTCAGGAACAACTAATTCTCCATGATCTAGAGAAATATTTAATCCAAATCCCAACCTAAAATTACTAAAATTATGAAAGGTATTGTGGGATATATAGAAAATTTTAGGAGGGGAATTGACCTTTAATATCTATGAAAACTCCACTAAAATTTTCTTCCACTATAAAAATGATGAATAAGAGGGAGATGTTGGCCAAAATAACATCATACCATCACCCATAACTTCTAAACCCCAATAATACAAATTGAATAAATATTAAAAATTCATACCAAAAAAAATTCAATATAATACCAGAAAAAATATTGTGGGATTCACATGAGAGATAATGACTTCACTAGTGGACCACTGATAAACCACAAGAAGATCAGTGGCCCCAACATATGTTTTTTGTAATACCCATTCCAATGGCATGTCAATGGCTTACTTGTAAGCCACACCTTACTATCCAACATCCCAATCTTCTCTTAATGAGCTCAGGTTACTATGCAAGACAAATTATATTTCCAAACCACCCTAATTTATGCTCAAATGCATTAAATTTTAAACCCAAATCTTATCTCACATAACAAGATATCCACCAAATTAAAAACTATAATTCCCTTATGTATCACCTCATTATAATGATGCAGGTATATAGAAACACCCCATCACATAAATTTAGTTTACATTAATTATATGTTAAATCTCAAACATCATCTCCTGACATATCATGGTTATAAAAATATCAATTACTATTTATGTTTTATCAGGAAATATGTAACAAGATTTAATTGTTACTTACTAAAAATGAGCCCATTTACACCGACACCATCTCAAAAAACCTATTTCAACTATTGGTCCCCCATTAGACATATCAACAGTGTTTCTACTAATGAATCATCCTTGTATCCACAATCATTTCCAAAAAACATCACCAGTCATTCTATCCCTAAAAATATTTTCTTGAAAACCAAAATTCTCATCAAATCATGCAAAAACACTTCACCTAAATATTATCCCTTACTCTAATAATAACCAAAAAACAATTAAAAAAACCAAACTAAGTGATAACCTCACACTAATTGTATTTTCTTGATCTATCATACAACAAACCTCATTCTTCATTACACTAAATCCCATGAATGGAAATTCATAGTATACGACTCAACCTTTGGTAAAGATAAAAACTCTCTAAGATAAATACGTCCACCTAGAATCCAAGAACATTTCATCAAAATTCCAAAAATGGGTATTTCCTCTCATTGTTTCCCCTCTATTATTTCAATCATGTAACATCCAGATTACCTACACTAACATCCATCCTCACATTAATATCACTCACATATGATCGATAAGGTTATCTCTAGGATATGATTATCCTTACAGTAACCTCATAGAACACAATCTCCTTCAAACTATAATTAAATTTTTATAAGAATCTTTCTAATCACTCCCACTATGCATGATGATGGTTCTCAATCACATTTGATAACTCTTACATAATAAAGATTCATTAAAATTAAAAAACATCCCAAGGATTATGGTTCACCAAACCACAATAATCTACAACCCATGTTTAATTATATTATGATTTTCCCCTCACTATATGAATCCCTTACTTAGAGAAAATATTTAACAGCATAATAAAATGACCCAAGCTAAAAACAATTCAAGAGGTGGAACCAACAAATCTTAAAAAAAACAAAAAAAACAAATAAATACATGGATCCACTCATTAACCCAACCAAATATCACATCCTTATACTAAACCATCTGGTCAAACATCTACGAGATCACCACACATGAAAATCATAAAACATTAACCTCATAATCCCACCATAGTCACCCCTCATTTAAAATAAATCCCATAATCAGATCCCAAGATTATACCATAAGTATCTTTGTCACGAGAGTATCTCAAAAATCTATCTCAAATTCCCTAAACAAGTGGATTTATAAAACAACCAAAAAATACCTATCGAATTCACAAAAAAACCACATGGCCACTACTAGTCAACCAATTAGGATAAAAAACAAGTATTTTAAAGATTTTTTTATATATAATTAGAATAATTAAGTAATTGAAATCATATGAAACCAACAGATCTTATTCCATTGTTTTACAATCAACATCTATAGGAAAAAATTTGACGAAATTTAAACATTTATTTCATGACTAACTGAAATAAAAAACACCATAAAAGTAGTATAAACATGAACTAATTTACCTATTAAATAATCTATTATAAAAATTTTAAATATGGAAATACTCGTAGGGTTGTTCATATTAGTAATTGGAATCGGTGTTTTTTCAAACAAAAATAAAATCATCAAAATACCCTTCCTAGACGATGCATTTTTCAAAATTCCAATCCTATATTAAAAAACAAATCTGAAAATAAATCGAAAAGTCATTTTTGTTTACAAATAAAAACATCATTAAAATATTATTTTAAGAAACATATCTAGATCATTATATCAATGAATCCAATAAAATTCCATTCATTTTGAAAAAATTATATACTCATGTAATTTTCACTATAATAACGTATTAATCCATTTATACACTCTTTATACTTCTATAATGGTTTTTAATTTTAAAAAAATCAGTTTTTTCCAAATCTAAAAATACGAAAAATATATTACCCTATGGTATCCATAAAAGATGTATCTGAGTAAATAAAAAGTTTTACTATTTCCATTTTAATCTTATCACACCTTATAATATAAATAAAAAAAATGAATTATACGATATGTTTATTCAATAAATATGGACACTTATGAGGTGTTATTTCAAAAAAAACCTCCCATGGGTGCATTTAACAAGCAACTAGGTTGATGAAAATCTGATTCATGAATGGATGATGACCTCACAACTTCAACCTGTGAATTGGAAAATGTCTTGTCTGTCCCACATCGAGATTCTCAGCCAAACTGATAACCATAGTCATCTGAGTCTTTAAATCTCACAAATATAACCTCCACAAGAAAATTGTTTAGTAACTAATGTAAATCTTGGTAGGAATTATATTTACTTACCATTCAAGTTATAAAATCAAATATCCACTTATTACAATTTTATTCATCCCAAAAAACCTAAGATGCAATTTTATAACTCCCCATACCAAGTCACCCAAACAGAACCCATATGGGAATAGTAAATAGCCTCAGGCATTCCTCCTAATATAGCAGAGTCTACCACAATGCAACGAGGGACTAACATAGTCATGGGGATACTATTAATTCTAAAAAGGTCAAATTCATCATTCCCACTTCCAATAATAATTCTAAAAGACCCATTCATATAGTGTGAATCCCACGAACTTATATAATAAATTAGAATCCCCCATGACCCAACTATTCAAAAAATACAAGATGGAACTAAATATATGGGTTTTCAATGAAAATAGAGTAAATGTAAATAAATTTAATCAAATACGGAAATTAAAAACCTTTTCCTACATTGAAAAATTGAAATCATAAATTAAAATATTTTCATATGACCCAACTCACATATACCATAACTTATTCAAGGCCTACATGATCTATTAAACTATACCATGAGCCTAATTCGATGAATTAACCTTTTATGCAAGGAAAATATTAGACTCTACCCATATAAAATTTAACCAAGTCCATGTATTTAGATATATGGATATCCAACCAACCTAATCAGAATCACTACTTCCTCAACAAAACTAAATATTGATGTGATCGAGTTGACGTGAATGAAAAAAATATAAATTGTAAAGTCATGATTGTCCCACAAACCAACATAGAAAACATATATCCCAAAAAAAATACATCCCTTAGAACAATTTTTGAAATTACTAGACATCATAATTTATGGTGTACTTACATCATATACATGTAAAAATTTGTAACAAACCAAGGTCCATAAAATACATAATTTATCTCTATGCCAAATGACCATATTTCAAAAAAATCAGTAGGAAATGAATCATATTGAATTCAATAGTCACTCAGGTGGTGACCCCATAAAGAACCCAAACCCAACCCTATAATGCCAGTGAGGTCCGCCAAGTCCCCCCAACACATATCTGGTGATTTTAGGGAGGTAATTTATGAATAACAAGAAGTAAACATAGGTTTTAAAGAGGTCGATTGACCACACTAGATCATATCAATGGTTTATTGGAATCCCAATCATGAGACTATACTATCCTAAGTGTTATTGGGTGTCATAAAATCATTTAAACACATCAAAATTATTATTTTTAGTTTGTTTTATTATTGTGTTATATCATACAGAGTTGACTATTCCTGTTGTTTCATGGGAGATAAACCATCAAGTATGCCGACCCATCCCAACCCACATAGTAAAATCACTCTAAAAATAATGTTAACTATAAGGACCCATCCTTATTACCTTACATAATCCTAAATTTAGTCAAGAGATAAATTACTTTAACATTGATGATATTTTCTAGTTTAGATCAATAGAGAATTGGGATATAAAACATTTATAACACTATCAATTAATAGATATTGGATAACAGAAGAAATAGTATTCAATTCTTTCAAAATATAAACCATTCCAAAAATAACATGTTTTTCTTTGAAAATTATTCCCAAATTTAACATAGATTTATTATTTATCTAAATCATCCTTATAGAATTTTTCAATTATTTAAAAACATTGTATATACATTAAAATCCCAGTAATGGATATAAAAAGAAGGAGAGAAAACATTAGTCAATGAATACATGTAATGTATGAAATCATCTTCATATAAAATACTTGTCACCCATAACTAATTTATTAGGAAAAAAATAGATTTACACAAGATCTCCAAAAAACATAAAATCATATATAAAACCATAAATATATCATTGGGTATTACTTACAATATCTTGTAACCCTCTCAACAATCATATAATTTGTAACAATCACAACTACCTTACAATTTATTTAACCATCAAAGTTACACATGAAGTAACTATATATAAGTCTTCCAATATAGACATAACCAATGAATTTTAGGGATATATAGTTCTTAACCATCATCATATTCAATTCCCATGAACCAAAACAAAGTCATACAACATGAATAATTGCATAATAACATTTCTTTTTAATCTTTTATAACAAAATTTTTAAAATAATGTTTTAAAAGAAAAACCCCTTCAAAAATAAAAAAATTAAGGTGTTATATAAAAGGGTAGATCTAATATGAAAATAATCTTAAAATATATATATTTAAACATAATATAATAAGAATTAATCACTGAAACAATTTTAATACCACTTAAATAATGATGTATTGGGTTTAGAATTCCCTTACCTCGGGGTTTTATTACATAAAACTTCTTTAAACCTTCTGTATAATAGTTAAAAGAGTGTTTTTAATATCTTATAGAAATATATTGATGTTTAGAATACTTTATTTGATCATTTAATTTCATTATTTGACTATTTATCAACTATAATTTTGTTCCTTGCATTGTTATGGGTGTGTTCACTAGTGTAGAAAACATTTTTCCATCAGTTATTGTTCATTTTTTACGTCGGTTTCTAGCCGACATTAATTGGTGCGACATTATAAACCAGGTTTTTGACGTCGGTTATTTAGAAACCGATGTCAAAAAACATAAAATCGTGATGATTATCATGTCAGTTACTTTAGAAACAACGTGATAATGAAAATGGGAAGGGTTTATCACGTCAGTTATTTAACAACCGACCTGATAAAAGGCCTGGAAAATGGTTTATCATGTCGGTTATTAAACAACCGACGTGATAAACAGGGGTGAGGTGGGTTTATCACATCGGTTCTTAAACAACAGACATGATAAATAGGGGTGAGGGGGGTTTATCACATCGGTTCTATAAGAACCGACGTGATAAACCGGGGTGAGGGGGGTTTATCACGTCAGTTCTATATGAACTGACGTGATAAACAGGGGTGAGCATGGTTTATCACGTTGGTTCATATAAAACCGACGTGAAAACCGGGGGAGGGGGTTTATCACGTCGTTTATTGAATAACCGACGTGATAAACCGTTTTCCTGGATTTTTATCACGTCGGTTATTGAATAACCGACGTGATAAACCATTTTCCAGGCCTTTAATCATGTCGGTTATTGAATAACTGATGTGATAAACCATTCTACAGGCCTTTTATCACGTCAGTTATTTAATAGTCGTCATGATAAACCATACTCCAGGTTTTTATCACGTCGGTTATTAAATAACCGACCTGATAAACTATTTTCCAGGCATTTTATCACGTCGGTTATCAAATAACCGACGTGATAAACCCATTTTTTTAAACAAAATGTAGTCATCTTCGCTCCACCTGAATCAACCAGAAAACAAATCAAGAAATCGTACCACAAAACAGAAGTAGATCAAAAATAAGCATGTATATTGATAACATATAAAACGTACCCCCTAGACAGCCCCCACCCTCATTTATACCCCATGGACAGCCCTCCCCCACCCTGTTGGAGCCCTTACCCTCATGTATACCCCCTGGACAGCACTCTCCCACCCCATTAGAGATCCCACCCTCATGTATACACATTAGAAAACCCTCCCCCACCCCATTTGTCACGACCCGTCCTCGGGGCCCGTGCCGTGACTACCCCAAGCCCGCCTTCCATAGGCCAGGGGCTGGCGACTAGCACCAAGGCGTAAAATCCCAGTAAACAGGGAAGGCATTGCCTTTATAAGTAACAACCACACAGAGTCAGCAAGCGGAAAGTAAAGTGCAGAAAGGTAAAGGGGCCGGAAATACAAGCCCAACTGTAAAGTACAACTGAAAAGTAAAGTACAGCAACTGAAGAAAAGACGGCGGCCTCGTGTCGTCCACTGGCAATCCCACCTGAAGGGTGGGTACAGATAGCCTCCAAGCTCCTCGGGCCCCACGTCCGCTCTGAGCACGTCCCGTCCAGTGGTCCACCTCCAGGTACCGTCCTGCTCCACGCCCCAACCGCGATCAGCGCTGTCCGTCGTCTGCAACCAACACCACGAAGTGCGGGCATAGCCCGTGCAGGGGTGAGTACAACTACTCAGTAAGGACCCCGAGACCCCCGAAGGTCTCCCGAAATCCACAAAGGATATAGCACAAAAGAAAGATGCAATCACGAAGTAACATCTGACTCGACTTAGGTATATGCCCATACATATACCTAAGTCCCCAATTCTAGCTCTGCTCACGAGCTCAAGAACAACTCAATCCACAAAGGAAAGCAAGACTCAAATCCACAAGGAGAGTAAACAGTAAATCCACAAAGGATAGTTCAACACAACCCACAAAGGAGAGTAACATAAGATTCAGCTCAACCAGGATTTTCATTATCGAAACCGTAAGTGTTGAAGAGCCCCATCTCTGAAGTGTACAGTGGTCCTGTCACGACTCCGAGGTACTGCTCACTAACCTAAGACTGCTGAAGTACTCCTCCTGTCGAGTACCGCGGGTCTGCTGCCAACTACCGGGCGCTCCGTCCGCTGAGGGTCTGCTGCCAAATACCGGGCGCTCACCCAGATAGCCTACTGAGGTACTCCTCCTGTCGAGTACCGCGGGTTTGCCGCCAACTACCAGGCGCTCCGTCCGCCGTGGGTCTGCTGCCAACTACTGGGCGCTCCGTCCACTGGGCTAGTCGACTCACTCCAAGTCGAGTCGGTCAAGCAGTCGTCAGGTCTCAGTCATCTACACGGTCTCCGTACTCCGCACGCACGTCTCCACCGTCGCGGGTCTGTCGCTACAACCAAGCGCACACACTCCGTAGAGTATCGCGGGTCCGCCGCTACAACCAAGCGCTCCACCGCCAAGGGTCTGCTGCTGCATCTAAGCGCACCACCACTGTCAAGTACCACGGGTCCGCCGCTACACCCAAGCGCTCCACCGCTCAAGGTAAAAAGAAGATTCAGCTCACACAGGTTCGGTAGCACTCTTCCACGTAGGATCGCTGAGTGCAGTAGTCGACGCAGTCCACTGAGGATCTCTGCACAGTCGTCGCCGCAGTCCACGAAGGATCTCTGCTCTGCCGTCGTCGCAGTCCACGGAGGATCTCTGCTCTGTCGTCGTCGCAGTCCACGGAGGATCTCTGCTCTGTCGTCGAAGCCACAACCAGCACTAGGGTTCCCGCACTTAGCGAGCTCGTTTAGGAGGGTCCGCTCCACGAGCCGAGAGGCTGATACATCAACTGACACTTAGTCCGAAGTTGATGTATCCAAAAGTTCCGTATCGACAACAGGATCTTAACGCGACAGACGGCGCGTCAATCGGACGCCCGGTCTGAGAGTTATTGGCATTTTCGTCCCAGGGGCCCGGTTGGTTTTTAGGGCAAAACCAACCCGACCGTACTCCGCCTGTATCCGATCCTCGGGCGGAGTATGCCAAAAGTTCCGTCTCACTTAGAGGAAACTACCACAGCTGACGGTACGTCGTTCGGACGTCCGTAGCTCAAGTTATGAGCGTTTCCGCTCCGAGGGCCCGGTTGGCTTCGTGTACGAACCAACCCGGCCGAACCCAAAGTCTTCCGAAACCTTGAGTATAATATACCGAAACGACCGTCTCGATCCAAGGATCGCGTAGCCGCTGACGGTTCGTCAATCGGAGGTCCCAGGCCCAAGATATGGGCGAAAGACCGTAGAGGGCCCGAAACGGGGGTACTGGGCCCGGGGCGACCCGGCCCGAACCCCCCCCTGGGGTCGGCCGAACCGGGTCGGCCCGAACCGGGTCGGCCCGACCCGGCCCGAACCGGCTCGGCCGGGTCCGGTCCGGCCTGGGCGCGGCCCGGCCGACCGGACCGGCCGGCTCAGCCGGCGCGGCTTGGCCAGCCGCGCGGGTGGAAGGCCGCGGGCGCAGCCCGCGGTCGAGGAAGCCGCGGCCCGCGTGCGGGCCGCGCGGGTGGTCAGCGGACGCGGCGCATTGCCGCGTCCCGACCGAGTGGACCGGACCCGCGGACCGCGGGTCCGCTGGATCGCCGCCGCCGCGGCCGAGCCGCGGCGGGTTCCTCCGGCGGCGCGCCGGGCGCCGCCGCCCCCGGTCGCCGGCGCCGCCGCGCCGGCGACCCGCGCCGCCGCCTTCTTCCGCGGGCCGCCGGAGATGCTCCGGTGGCCCGATTTGCCTCCCGTCTGCGCCGTTGCTCCTCCCGGGGGACGATCTTCACTGCGGAGCCAACAAATTGCCCTTGCCGCACGGTTTGTCGACGTCCGCCAAATCCGCACACCAAGGAAGATCGACGGAGGGTTGCCGGGTCTTGTTCGTTAGACCCGCACCCTCCGCGTTAGTCATAATCAACGGGAGAAACAGGAAAGAAACCAATCAACAATTTTAAATAAATTAAAATTGTTTCGTGATCGGGCTCTATATTTCAAAAGAATAAACACGGGATTTTAAAAAGAATTCCAACATCCCTTACCTTGTCGTTGCCGAACGGGGGATCGTCGCGGGATTGCTCGTCGCGGAAGATGGAGATCGCCGCGTCGTCGCGGAATCGCTCGTCGCGTCGCCAATCTCCGGATCAAGATCAACGGATTTAATTAGTTTAAATCCGTTGATATTGAAATTAAAAAGGGAGAAGAAAAGATCCGATTCTCACCTTTGTTGCCGAACGAGGATCGGCCGCGGAAGAAAGACGTCGCCGAAGAACGTCGCGGGTAGATCTCGTCGACGTCGCAGATCTTGGTGTGCGTCGTCGAATTCCGGTCGCCGGCGTTCTTCGCGTTCTTCGCGTTCTTCGCGTTCTTCGCGTTCTTCGCGTTCTTCGCGTTCTTCGCGGAGAGGGTGGAGGAACGAAGATTCTCTCAAATCCTTTCCAAGGATTTTTATGTTGGTCTTATTTTATAAACATGCCAACACGAAACCGGTTAAGAAACGATCCATCAATTCGAAAGAAACGACCCATTTAATTCACGAAGAAACAGTCCATTTAATTCACGAAATAAACCGCCCAATTAAATGGTCTGTTAAGAATTAAAGAAAACGCGTCGGTTGACTTTTCAGTTAATTTGACGGGTTTTCGCGGGTGCGTTACTTAGCGAAAGAAACGGCGGGGCTCGTGCGGGTCCCACCGCACAAATATCCTACCAAGGGGTAGGATATTTCTGGATAGCATCCTATCCAGTTCAACTCAGTTCAAGCCGTCTTTAAGTGACTTCAAGTGGCTTCCAAGCAGCTTAAGTGAAATAAAATAAAGTTGTCGCACAAACTTTATTTTATTTCTGACTTAAAGCCGTAAAATTTAAAAACCACGTCTGAGCAAACGCAACTCCGGAAGAGGCGTTTCTAAGCAAATACCGGCGCTGCGATTTCATCGGTGCCCTCAGAATTCGATTCCGGGCACCGGTTCAAAAGATAGAAAAACCCGCTCGTCCGTTCACTGAACGTACCCGAGCCAAACTTCAGAAATTGATTCCGGGCACACCGGGCCTCGGAATCAGGTGCCGTCTGAAGCTGCGTTCTTGTAAAATTCCAAAGAAAATTAAGAAAAAAAAATTTCCTTGAAATTTGCGGGTCTTTACATTACTCCCACCTCAGGGCTTTACGTCCCCGTAAAGATACATCAAAAACTAGGGGAACAAATGGGGGTACTGAGCACGAATCTGAGCCTCCCGCTCCCAAGTGCTCTCCTGGAGGTTCCCGTGCTGCCACCTGACGCGCACAAGAGGAATCGACCGCCCACGTAGGACCCGCTCCTGTCGATCCTCGATCTCCACTGGAACCTCCGCAAAGGTCGCCCCATCGTCCACGTCCAGCTCCCCAAAGTCGATGATGTGCGTCGGGTCGTGCACGTATCTCCTCAGCTGAGACACGTGGAAGACGTCGTGCACCCGGTGCAACTGAGGTGGTAGAGCCAGGCGATAAGCCACCTCTCCTATCCTGCTGAGGACCTGGAAAGGCCCGATGAAGCGTGGAGACAACTTGCCGCCTCGGCCAAATCTCCGTAATCCACGTCGAGGTGAGACACGCAAAAAGACGTGGTCGCCATCCTCGAACTCTAGTGGCCTCCGCCTCCTGTCAGCATATGACTTCTGCCGGCTCTGAGCTGTCCTCATCCTCTCCTGGATGATCTGGACCTTCTCTGTCGTGGCCTGGACCATCACAGGTCCCACAAGAGCTGCAAGATTTCTTCTTTGCCGAAAAGAGAAATCTGGTCTCATCCCCTGGATGAACCACATTCTTTGCCTAAAACAGTCAATCCTAACATGGATGATACTAATCCATACCAAGGATGACGTCGTAAGGCCTCGACGCTACTACTAAGAGATTCAACTGTTACTCTCGCCTCCAAGGGTTGAGTCACACTGTCGGCATCAGTGTGTGGTAACTGGGTCTCCTCCAGTAGATGTCTCACAAGTGAGGGTCAAGTCAACAGCCAAAACTGGAATCTCCTAGTAACATCACGAAAGAGGACAGGAACGAAAATATCACAAAGGTATGCATCTTTTATTATTGCAGCTCATATTACAAGACGCTACACAAAAGCAACAAGGAACCAGAAGTACAAAGGATGTATCCACTAGTTCTGCTCCTGTCCATCAGCTCCCAGGGCTCCATGATCGAAGGCCTCGACTGCCTGAAGCTGAGCTCTCCCCTGCGGTCGGGGTGGACCTCCTGGTGGTGGTGGTGGTAGAGCCTCAAAGCGTCGTCCACCACCTGCTGCTCGGCCAGCTCCTCTACCTCGTCCGTCTCCTCCCTGCGGACCGCCACGGTCGACCCTCTGCCTCTGCCTAGGTGGTTCCTCAACCGTTTGCTGCTCCCCCGCATGGCGGGTCGGGCAGTCACGAGCCATGTGACCAATTCCGCCACAGGAGTAGCACTGCCCACTCTCGGCACGCCTGGCTCTGACTCCACCCCGGCTTCCCCGCACAACTGAGCCTGAGTCGTGCAGTCGGCCACTGGTAGGTCTGGTCTGCCTGGAACCCTGAGTCATCTGTCGGCTACCTGCCACCGAAGACTCCGCTACGTGCCGCCCTGCGGTGGGTCTCTGTGCTGGTGTAGACTCAGCAAGGAAGCTCTCGATCAGGAGGGCCCGCTCTAGTACTCCTGTCTGAGTCGGTATGCTGAGGGAGATCAGCGATGCCCTGATCTCGTGTCTCAAACCCTGCTCGAAGGTCCGGGCCCGGAAGAAGGGGTCCCGTACCATGTCTGTCGAGTACCGAGAAAGGTCGGTGAACCTTGCCGCGTACTGAGCGACCGTCATGCTGCCCTGCCGCAGCTGTAGAAGCTCCTGGATACGCACCGCACGAAGGGTGGCTGGGACGAACTCCGAGCGGAAGAGGCTCTCAAAGTCCGTCCAAAGAAGAGATGCCTCATCGTGCACCTGGAGCATCAAGCTCCACCATCGTCCTGCCGCCGCCTGCAGGAGGCTCGCCGCGAGAATCACCATGAGATCCGCTGGTGTCCTCACTAGCCTAAAGATCCGTACCACCGCCTCTAGCCAGTCCTCGGCGGCCTGGGGGTCCGCCTCACCGCGAAACCTGGGCGGTCGCTGGCCCTGAAACTCGTGCAGTGCCCTGAGGCGACGTGCATCGTCGGCGTCTGGTACTGGTAGCATCGGTGGCTCGGCGGGTAAGGCTACCGCCGGTGCCACTGCTGGCAAAGGGCCCTGCACCGAGGCCTCGTCGCTCGGTGGGCTGCCATCGCGCCCAACACTCGGAACCCTAGCTGGCAGTCGTCGCGGGGCCATCCTGAAAAGGAGAACAAGAGCACCACAGTCAGAACAGTATACCTGGCGAGCTGGCACAAGTAATCACAAGGAAAACTTGAGACTTTCATAAAGCAGATCAGTATACCCGGTGAGCTGACATAAGTAATCACAAAGAAAACTTGAAACACACACGCAATCAATGTTTTCATGCATTAAGTCGGAAATCAGGAGTCAGGGTCCTGGTGTACGGATACGTCGGCCGCCGCACCAACACTGGGCTCCCTGAACTGATAACCACACTCAATACACTAAACACTATTGCTTCACATAGAAAGAAAGGACGATCAGAGTCTGCGGTAGAACCGACCACCTTTGATACCAATTTGTCACGACCCGTCCTCGGGGCCCGTGCCGTGACTACCCCAAGCCCGCCTTCCATAGGCCAGGGGCTGGCGACTAGCACCAAGGCGTAAAATCCCAGTAAACAGGGAAGGCATTGCCTTTATAAGTAACAACCACACAGAGTCAGCAAGCGGAAAGTAAAGTGCAGAAAGGTAAAGGGGCCGGAAATACAAGCCCAACTGTAAAGTACAACTGAAAAGTAAAGTACAGCAACTGAAGAAAAGACGGCGGCCTCGTGTCGTCCACTGGCAATCCCACCTGAAGGGTGGGTACAGATAGCCTCCAAGCTCCTCGGGCCCCACGTCCGCTCTGAGCACGTCCCGTCCAGTGGTCCACCTCCAGGTACCGTCCTGCTCCACGCCCCAACCGCGATCAGCGCTGTCCGTCGTCTGCAACCAACACCACGAAGTGCGGGCATAGCCCGTGCAGGGGTGAGTACAACTACTCAGTAAGGACCCCGAGACCCCCGAAGGTCTCCCGAAATCCACAAAGGATATAGCACAAAAGAAAGATGCAATCACGAAGTAACATCTGACTCGACTTAGGTATATGCCCATACATATACCTAAGTCCCCAATTCTAGCTCTGCTCACGAGCTCAAGAACAACTCAATCCACAAAGGAAAGCAAGACTCAAATCCACAAGGAGAGTAAACAGTAAATCCACAAAGGATAGTTCAACACAACCCACAAAGGAGAGTAACATAAGATTCAGCTCAACCAGGATTTTCATTATCGAAACCGTAAGTGTTGAAGAGCCCCATCTCTGAAGTGTACAGTGGTCCTGTCACGACTCCGAGGTACTGCTCACTAACCTAAGACTGCTGAAGTACTCCTCCTGTCGAGTACCGCGGGTCTGCTGCCAACTACCGGGCGCTCCGTCCGCTGAGGGTCTGCTGCCAAATACCGGGCGCTCACCCAGATAGCCTACTGAGGTACTCCTCCTGTCGAGTACCGCGGGTTTGCCGCCAACTACCAGGCGCTCCGTCCGCCGTGGGTCTGCTGCCAACTACTGGGCGCTCCGTCCACTGGGCTAGTCGACTCACTCCAAGTCGAGTCGGTCAAGCAGTCGTCAGGTCTCAGTCATCTACACGGTCTCCGTACTCCGCACGCACGTCTCCACCGTCGCGGGTCTGTCGCTACAACCAAGCGCACACACTCCGTAGAGTATCGCGGGTCCGCCGCTACAACCAAGCGCTCCACCGCCAAGGGTCTGCTGCTGCATCTAAGCGCACCACCACTGTCAAGTACCACGGGTCCGCCGCTACACCCAAGCGCTCCACCGCTCAAGGTAAAAAGAAGATTCAGCTCACACAGGTTCGGTAGCACTCTTCCACGTAGGATCGCTGAGTGCAGTAGTCGACGCAGTCCACTGAGGATCTCTGCACAGTCGTCGCCGCAGTCCACGAAGGATCTCTGCTCTGCCGTCGTCGCAGTCCACGGAGGATCTCTGCTCTGTCGTCGTCGCAGTCCACGGAGGATCTCTGCTCTGTCGTCGAAGCCACAACCAGCACTAGGGTTCCCGCACTTAGCGAGCTCGTTTAGGAGGGTCCGCTCCACGAGCCGAGAGGCTGATACATCAACTGACACTTAGTCCGAAGTTGATGTATCCAAAAGTTCCGTATCGACAACAGGATCTTAACGCGACAGACGGCGCGTCAATCGGACGCCCGGTCTGAGAGTTATTGGCATTTTCGTCCCAGGGGCCCGGTTGGTTTTTAGGGCAAAACCAACCCGACCGTACTCCGCCTGTATCCGATCCTCGGGCGGAGTATGCCAAAAGTTCCGTCTCACTTAGAGGAAACTACCACAGCTGACGGTACGTCGTTCGGACGTCCGTAGCTCAAGTTATGAGCGTTTCCGCTCCGAGGGCCCGGTTGGCTTCGTGTACGAACCAACCCGGCCGAACCCAAAGTCTTCCGAAACCTTGAGTATAATATACCGAAACGACCGTCTCGATCCAAGGATCGCGTAGCCGCTGACGGTTCGTCAATCGGAGGTCCCAGGCCCAAGATATGGGCGAAAGACCGTAGAGGGCCCGAAACGGGGGTACTGGGCCCGGGGCGACCCGGCCCGAACCCCCCCCTGGGGTCGGCCGAACCGGGTCGGCCCGAACCGGGTCGGCCCGACCCGGCCCGAACCGGCTCGGCCGGGTCCGGTCCGGCCTGGGCGCGGCCCGGCCGACCGGACCGGCCGGCTCAGCCGGCGCGGCTTGGCCAGCCGCGCGGGTGGAAGGCCGCGGGCGCAGCCCGCGGTCGAGGAAGCCGCGGCCCGCGTGCGGGCCGCGCGGGTGGTCAGCGGACGCGGCGCATTGCCGCGTCCCGACCGAGTGGACCGGACCCGCGGACCGCGGGTCCGCTGGATCGCCGCCGCCGCGGCCGAGCCGCGGCGGGTTCCTCCGGCGGCGCGCCGGGCGCCGCCGCCCCCGGTCGCCGGCGCCGCCGCGCCGGCGACCCGCGCCGCCGCCTTCTTCCGCGGGCCGCCGGAGATGCTCCGGTGGCCCGATTTGCCTCCCGTCTGCGCCGTTGCTCCTCCCGGGGGACGATCTTCACTGCGGAGCCAACAAATTGCCCTTGCCGCACGGTTTGTCGACGTCCGCCAAATCCGCACACCAAGGAAGATCGACGGAGGGTTGCCGGGTCTTGTTCGTTAGACCCGCACCCTCCGCGTTAGTCATAATCAACGGGAGAAACAGGAAAGAAACCAATCAACAATTTTAAATAAATTAAAATTGTTTCGTGATCGGGCTCTATATTTCAAAAGAATAAACACGGGATTTTAAAAAGAATTCCAACATCCCTTACCTTGTCGTTGCCGAACGGGGGATCGTCGCGGGATTGCTCGTCGCGGAAGATGGAGATCGCCGCGTCGTCGCGGAATCGCTCGTCGCGTCGCCAATCTCCGGATCAAGATCAACGGATTTAATTAGTTTAAATCCGTTGATATTGAAATTAAAAAGGGAGAAGAAAAGATCCGATTCTCACCTTTGTTGCCGAACGAGGATCGGCCGCGGAAGAAAGACGTCGCCGAAGAACGTCGCGGGTAGATCTCGTCGACGTCGCAGATCTTGGTGTGCGTCGTCGAATTCCGGTCGCCGGCGTTCTTCGCGTTCTTCGCGTTCTTCGCGTTCTTCGCGTTCTTCGCGTTCTTCGCGTTCTTCGCGGAGAGGGTGGAGGAACGAAGATTCTCTCAAATCCTTTCCAAGGATTTTTATGTTGGTCTTATTTTATAAACATGCCAACACGAAACCGGTTAAGAAACGATCCATCAATTCGAAAGAAACGACCCATTTAATTCACGAAGAAACAGTCCATTTAATTCACGAAATAAACCGCCCAATTAAATGGTCTGTTAAGAATTAAAGAAAACGCGTCGGTTGACTTTTCAGTTAATTTGACGGGTTTTCGCGGGTGCGTTACTTAGCGAAAGAAACGGCGGGGCTCGTGCGGGTCCCACCGCACAAATATCCTACCAAGGGGTAGGATATTTCTGGATAGCATCCTATCCAGTTCAACTCAGTTCAAGCCGTCTTTAAGTGACTTCAAGTGGCTTCCAAGCAGCTTAAGTGAAATAAAATAAAGTTGTCGCACAAACTTTATTTTATTTCTGACTTAAAGCCGTAAAATTTAAAAACCACGTCTGAGCAAACGCAACTCCGGAAGAGGCGTTTCTAAGCAAATACCGGCGCTGCGATTTCATCGGTGCCCTCAGAATTCGATTCCGGGCACCGGTTCAAAAGATAGAAAAACCCGCTCGTCCGTTCACTGAACGTACCCGAGCCAAACTTCAGAAATTGATTCCGGGCACACCGGGCCTCGGAATCAGGTGCCGTCTGAAGCTGCGTTCTTGTAAAATTCCAAAGAAAATTAAGAAAAAAAAATTTCCTTGAAATTTGCGGGTCTTTACACCATTGGAGCCCCCACCACACTCATGGACTTCCCCCCCCCCACCCCCGGACACCCCCAAACACACCTCGACAACCCCCACCCGCCTGAACAGCACCCCCACACCCCCTCACCCCACTTGACAGCCCCCACCACACCCCTAGACATCCCCAAACACCCCTGGACAACCCCCCACCCCTGGACAGCACGCCCACACCCCTGGACCGCCTTCCCACACCCCTGAACATCCTTTCCACCCCCATGACTTTCCCCCCACCCCACCGGACAACCCTCCCAGACCGCTGGACACCCCCCAACCCCACTGAACACACCCCCACACACTTGGAACCCCTCCCCCACAGACCCAAATCCATACCAGAAAACCATCAAAAGTAGACCAAAACAAGAATTAGATCAAAATTAAACATTCACTTATATAACATTCAAAACATACACTACCAAATTAAAAAAAACTAAATACAACCTAATCAACTACCAAATACACAATTAAAACGACAATATTCAAAATTAAATTTTGCATTACAAACAACTAAATATTTAATCAAACCTATAAAATAATTTGACCACTCCACTTGTACGTGTTTGATGTCTTCAGAAGTATAGGGTTGAGGGTCATCAGAAAGCTACAAATGAAAAAGAAGATAGTTAACATGTATAATGAATAAATTAAATTGAAATATTATGCAAAAGTTTAAGAGGAAATTGTACCTAGTCAAAATTCACAACTGTCTCAGTTGTTCTTATTTCATACATAAATCTTAACATATAATATCCACATTCGATGACGCCTTGTTGTTCATTAAAATTCTGTTTGAATTAGTGTAAATTTAATATAGTATTTTTATGTAATAAATCAAAAATCAAAAATTATAAATGGAAATTTACCTTCGCATTTACATATTTGATCATTCTATTTCTTTTCATTGCATTTTTTTCGAAAGTAGGCCCATGCAATCATAGAAAATAATACGAATGGGGTAAATTTAAAATTCATTATAATATAAAAAACTATTGAGAAATTGAAACGTACTTTTCCAATATATTCTGAAAACTTCCCCGCACATCACCATGAACAGAGCATATCCAATAAAGAGCTCTCTCCCTTGTGCAAAAAATCCTTAACATCCAATGATCACTGATAAAAGGAAATTTAATGTCAGTGGGTTTTTATGTTAAAAGATAATTAACTCTTTGAGAGAAATGTGTTTCATACCTCTCACAAAAAGGCATCACCCAACATTGTGTGATTATATTCTTTTCAAATCTTTCAGCAATATAAACCATTCTTTGTTCCTCATTCGATGCACATGCTTTAGGGGAAATCAATTGTGGGTCCATGAATCCATATACTTCTGTCATCTCATTCCTCTCACAAATTTTATAATGATACCTAATAAAAAACATACATAAGTATACATTTTTAATAAATATAACGCAGGGAAAAGGTGTTAAGACTTACATGGAAAATTTTTTCACCACATTGATGCCCAAATTATCTCCAGTATCAAGCTCCATGATATCATTTTTTGTAATCCCCACACTTATTTCACGTCCACAAATATTAGATTCCATTGGAAACTCATAAAAACACAACAAAAAATGTGAATATCTTGACAATCTATCAAGACCACTGGAATCTGTATCTGAGGTCATAGCCTGTTGTCTTTGTTGTTGTCTATACAGTATTTATTTACCTTTGAAGTATTCCTGTGAAAAAATTGAATAATATAGTATTTTTCAAATGATAAAACGACTTTAATAAAAAAATAAAATAAAATATATAACATTCGTACCTCTATGGTAATGAGTCGATGATGTCTAGATGGACAAACTAAAAAATGGCCGATACTCTGTCCAACTGTCGCCACCTCATATGTAGGTATTGGTACCCTAGCTGATCTATCTATAATATCCTATAAAGTGACCCTCTGATTCTCTACCTCTAATTGTTGATGATGAACTGTATCTCCTATACAATATACCAACCCGTATGCTACTATATGATGTTCAGAATCATCAACATACAACTTGAAATATTTAGAAAGATGCGGCAGAGGCGTAGGATAAAAAACAGGGTCCGCAGGCTGAGGTGGGGGAGTGGGAGCTACTGGCAGAGGTGGAGGATAAATAATGGGGTCTGTAGGGGGAGGTGGAGGAGTGGGAGCTGCAGTCTGAAATTGTCTTTGCATTTCTGTAAACATAGACTACAACGACTCTCTAATCTTGTCCTCCATCGTCGCATTAATATTTTGAACTTCAACCTCCAAGGATTCTATTTTTTTTATAAACCCCCTCAATGTTAGAATTTGAAGAACGTGGAAACACTTTTCTTACCGATACACCTTCCGGATATCCTCTTACACGACCAGGATGTTCAGGCCTTCCAAATGCTGCAAATAAAATATCTTCCCTCCCAGTAGCTGTAAATGTCCCCTCTGAACTCTGCTCCTCAAGAGAGTCCTGTATTAATTAATTGAACATCTCTGTAATTATTGAAACTTATATGAATAAAAAATTTAAATTAAATAAATTAAATAGATATCTTACAATCCTCTCAGCTACAATTATCGATTCATCCCAAAGATATTGCCCTTCTTTCCCTTCCGAGCTCTCTTCCATTTTTCATGTCTAGATGGAGGGGATGGAGGGGCCACCTCTACAGATCGTGAAGACTCAGCTCTTAGTTGTTGAAATTTTTCCGCCATCATTTTTTCTTCCAATAATGCATACCCTCCCCGAGGTAAACTATGAGGGTATACATTTTTAGATTGGATCTCCTGATGATATTTCCTTGTTTGCTGTAATTTAAGAATAAGAAATCATTAAAAAACATTAATAAAATCATTTATATAAGAATGTTTATAAAAGTTTACATTGCCTTTACCAGAAATGACTCTTTTTTTCTACTTTCATAAAACTATCTTCATGTGTCTTCATCTATAAAAGGATATATACAACATGGATTGTCAGGACTCATATGACCATAAATGAAATTAGATGAGAGGGTTGATTTGAAATCCCTCCATCTCCTGGCAGCCAACGATAATCATTCCTTCCTAACTCATCTAGTGTCAAGAATATCAAATGTCATCTAATAAATAAGATGTTAAACATATTATATATACTAGAAACATTAATAGAATGGTCAAACAATGACAAATGATCTTACCAAAATCGTCTCCCACAACTGAGAGATAATCACTTTATCCACACCTCTCCAATCATCATACAGAATGCTTACTTTGGTCTTAGCCTGAGTTGAAAAAAAACTCTTAAAATTTTTGGCATTCAGACCTCTAGGAATATCATCATAATCAAACTCAACGACTATCCTCTGATCCTGCATACGGGCAAAGTGATAATTTTGGTAAATTTGTTCACCCTCGTTTAACAACCTTTAAACTCTGTGTCGTAATAGGAGCATGTGAATGTTCATTCCCAGAGGTATGACCAGTAATATGCTCCTCTCCAGAATCATATGGTTGATCATCTGAATGATCTGTCCTTATCCTTCAAATCAAAAAAACAAATTTCAGTTCACAAATATACAAATTCAAATATTTTAATACTACTATAATCAGAAAATAGAAAAGTGTACTATGTTACATAATAGTAAACATTGGTAATATGGTAAGCATGTTAAACAATGGTAAAGATGGCAAAGATGGTCACGATGGTCAAGATGGTAAAAATGGTAAAAATGGTAAACCTCGTAAACATTGTAAACATGGTAAAGTAATTGTGAGTGAATAAAAATAAGAATTTTAAAATTCATGTAATGGTTATAAACATGATAAAGTAAACTAAACAAACTTAAAAAATCAAAAACATATACTTATTTTATTTGAAAACATGTTTTAATAAATAAAAAGCTTACAATATCTAACATTTATGGAAAAAATAAATATAAACAAGAAATAAACATATGTTACCTGTAATTTTAGGAATGTACAAATGGATTGTTTTCCCGAATTCCTTCGTCGTGATCATTCCTTATGGCACAAACTATGTCTTCAACATGATCATCATTATGTTTTGTTAATATTTTAATGGAAGTAGGGATGTCACATAAATCAGCATATTCATCAAGTTCATCCTCACCAACATATTGTTTTTTCCCTTTTAAAACAACAGCTGACTGCATTTTTGATTGATCTACTACATAGACAATTTGTTTTGCATGTGTTGCCATTATAAAAGAATCAGCTGTGTCTTCCAATATATTCAGATTTACAAGTGTCATTCCAAATATGACACTATTGTTACCATTAAACCATTTACAGCTAAAATGGTAACTTTAATTTTTAATTAATCAACCTCCCATATGTCTTCAATCACTCCATAATATGCACTTGATGCAGAAATTGGGTTTTTGTCCTTAGCACTCAAAAAATGAATTACTTCTGCAAACACCAATACACCACTATTCTGAACTGCACTTCTGTTGTCCTGATCTTTTGTATGAAATGTATAACCATTAATGTCATAACCGGACCATGTTATCACATTTAAACATGGACCACACACTATCCATTTTAATTTCTCTGAAACATCTGATCTACCAAGCAAAGTCTTTTTAATCCATGACAAAAAAAATTTGTTGTGCTCATTCAAAATCCACATTTCTTCCTTCTTTGGATGACATTGTTTCAACTCATTAATATGCAATGTGATAACGGTTGAGCATCAGCTATGTTATTCAAGATGTATGATTCTAACTTTGTCATCTGTTCAGCTGACAATGATTTGACTTTCATGCCGCGAATCCCCTTTCCCTCATTATTAACTCATTCATGGCGAGATGGAGGCAAACCTATGTGTTGCGCCATAGCCAAGTAGCTTGTACAAAACTATGATACCTCATCAAAAATATACTTTTCAATAATGGAGGCTTCAGGTCGATATGGATTTTTAACATACCCCTTTAATATTTTCATATACCATTCAAAAGGATACATCCAACGAAGATATACAGGTCCACAAAGCTTTATTTCTCGAACCCAATGAATCATTAAATGCACCATTATATCAAAAAAAATGAGGAAAATACATTTCCAATGGACAAAGTATAAAAATGGCAACCTTTTCCAAAATGATCAAAGCATTCACATCAATCTCCTTGTTACAAATTGAATTGAAAAAATAACACAACTTCATTATAGTCTTTCTAACACGAATGGGAAATATTCCATGCAATGAAACTAGTAGAATTTGTTGCATCATGACGTGACAATCATGTGATTTCATACCTATCAACTTCATTTCCTTCAATGAGACATAATTTTTTACATTAGAATAATAACCGTGAGGGACTTTGGTATCATGGAGACACTGACAGAAGCTAATTTTCTCCCTCTTCGATAATGTATGACAAGCTGAGGGAAGAAATGTTCGTCTTCCTTTAGGAGTGGGAGCTAACTCCAAATGTATTCCAATTGATAGTAATTATAATCTTGCATTCAACCCATCTTTAGTCTTTCCATTAATATCTAACAATGTTCCAATCAAAGAATCACATATATTTTTCTCCACGTGTATGACATCAATATTATGTTTAACTTCATGATACCTCCAATATGGTAGCTCAAAAAAATTGAACTTTTCTTTCAAATATGTCTATCATTACCAGATTTCTGTGTCTTTCCCAATGTCACGTCAAGGTTTTTCACCCTCTCAAAATACAGATAAGGGTATAAAGGTTTTTGAGTAGTATAAAATTCTTGTGAGCCATTGATTTCCTTTTTTAGTCTTCTATAAGGGTGTTCCATATGCAAAAACATCCTATGACCCATGTACACTGTTTTCCTCCCATGACGCAATTGACAATATTACGTCTGTTGTTCGCAAATTAGACAGGCTTTATGCCCTTTAACATTGTATCAAGACAAATTTCCATACGCTGGGAAGTCATTTATAGTGAACAGAAGCATTGCATGCAGTTGAAAATATTCCATTTTATAAGAATCACACACCCTAATACCATCAGCCCATAACAGTTTCAAATCATCAATCAACGGTGACAAGTAAACACCAATATCATTACCGGGTTGCTTTGGACCAGAGATCATTGTACTCAACATGACATATTTGCAATTCATACAAACTTCAGGAGAGAGGTTATAAATTACCAATAAAACAGGCCATGAACTATGTGTGCTACTGAGTGTTCGGTATGGATTCATTCCATATGTGTACAACCCTAGTCTAAGATTTCTAATTTCATTTCCATATGTAGAATACTGCGCATCAATTTTCATCCATTGTGAACAATCAGCTGGATGACGTATTTTTCCATCACATACCCACTCTTCAACATGACATCTTAACCTTTTTGCATCATGTGAATTATAAAATAAACGTTTGAAACGATTAATTATAGGAAGATACCAAAATACCTTTGAAGGGAGCTTTGTAATCTCTACATTAGCTTGTTATTTTTATTTCATCTTATACCGCGATGTCCCACATTTAGGGCACTCTGACAAAAATTCATATTCCTTCATATATATAATGAAGTCATTCAGACAGGCATGTATTTTCTTGTATCCCAATCCCATCGGGCATAATATTTTCATGGCTTTGTAATGTGAATCTGGAAGATCGTTATCTTTTGGAAGAATGTATTTCATCAATTTTAGCAGCATTGTAAATCTTCTATCACTCCATACTTGCTTCGCCTTCAGGTTAATCAATCTTAACATCGCTGACAAAACCGTAAAATCTTTACAACCAGGATATATTGGTTTTACAACATCACCATATGGACGTGCAACTGTCCGTTCTATCCCAATTTGTTCTGCTACAATATCAAGAATCATTTCTTCAATTCCATCAGAGTTACCATCTTGCGAATCATCATCATCAGTGACATTCCGTCCAGTTTCACCAGGCCAAATCCAAGGGCTGTAACTCAGATTAAAACCATGACAAATCAGATGATCTTTTATCTCTCTACTTTTTATCTTCTTCATATTCAAATATTTCAGACATGGAAAGAAAAAAATGTCACTACTTGGAACATTTCGTTTTGCAAATTCCAAAAAGGCATCAACACCTTCCTCAAATTCATTTCTCATTCGATGTGCCATAATCCAACTTCAACTCATTATTACCTATAACAAATATCAACAAAAAATATATATTTTTAAGATAAGACAAATATATGTTTATATGAAAAAAATCATAATCTGAATGTAAAACAATTTAAAATATAAAGCAAATCTATAGGTATTTTAAAAAATATGCTTGAAAATTCTTTTTAAAACAAAATATAGTTAGATATAACAGTTTTAAATATCATTGAATCAAAGAAAACCTTGACGCCTACATAGTTTAATATTGATTGCGGTTTTGATGTTTTAATATATTAGATAAACTACCTATTTAACATGTTATTAATGGTTTCCGTAGACCCTAAATCCATTTGGTAAATATTTTCACACAATTATAAAAATCAATGGAAGTGTTTTTGGGAGGAATATGTTCAATCATTTGATTTTGATGTCCCATATTCTATAACAAAAGGCAATTTGGATACCAAAGCACATAGTTTGGTTTTTTATTCTCAAAGGGTTTGTGATGAAAAAGAAGAGCTAAGTTGATGTATATGATAAATAAAATACAACTATATTTTATTTATGGTTATGATAGAATGAATTCATACCATATCATTTAGGATCTGCTCCCACCAAAAGTAACCCTCCTTAGTTCGAAATGAATAAATTTAGATAATTGTGCATGAATTCATAAATGTATTGTTATACATAAACTAAAAAAAAGATTATTAGTACTAAAACCAAAACTAGGAATAATCAATAAACTCTATATACTCATGAAAGCTACTCCACAACACTTCTATGATACTAAAATCTATAAAAAACTACAAATTGCTTTTAAAATCCAAAAAAATTGTTTATATTTATGTATGGTGGGCATAACATGTAGACATAGTAAGGTCCTCCCTAAAACATCTCATGAAAATGTTGAAGAAGCACACTAAAGCCCTATGAAAAAAGGAATCTAAATCATCACCTAAACAAGGAAAAATAGTTTCATATACTCACTATCGATCACTCAAAAAATAATTCATATAAATAAACCTTTTCATATAAAAAATTATATATATATATATATTAAAATTAAGGTTCTCAGATACCACTTCTCCACTAGTTTTCCTCTCACACCCCAATGCGCTACTCCACAACACTTCCATGCTACAAAAATCTATAGAAAACTACAAATTGGTTTTAAAAACCAAAAAAATTGTTTATATTTATGTATGGTGGGAATAACATGTATACATAGTAAGATCCTCCCTAATACATCTCATGAAAATGTTGAGGAATCACACTAAAGCACTATGAAAAAAGGAATCTAAATCATCACGTAAACATGGAAAAATAGATTCATATACTCACTATGGATCACTCAAAAAATAACTCATATAAATATAAATTTTCGTATAAAAAATTATATATATATATATATATATTAAAATTAAGGTTCTCGGATAGCACTTCTCCACTAGTTTTCCTCTCACACCCCAATGCTAATGTCATGGTCTCACCCCACCCATAAATCATCCTACACCATGTGAAATTGTATCACTTCCATCAATGAATCATATGTATCTTAGATTATCGCACCACCATCTTATCAAAATAGTAATGAGGTGCATACTTTGAAACCACTACATCTTGTTTACATTAAATGTATGAAAATTGAAAAACATAATTATAGAATATCCATGATAAAAAACGAACGAAATAAATTCGTGGAAGGCTTACTTGAATTTTGCGAGTTGAGATGATAGATCCGATATGAGTGATAAAGATAAACAATGAAGCCAAAATGATTTTAACACTGGTTGATCAGCGAGACGATTAGGGTTTACCGCGCGGGAGAGACGAGCCAGCGGACTGTCAATCGAAAAATCATAAAAGACAGTCCACAGGGCTTTAATTTCTTTAAAAGTTTTATAAAGTCGATTATTATATAACCGACGTTATAAACTATTTTTTAAATTTATAACGTCGGTTATTTTAAAACTAACGTAAAAAGGCCTCCGCGATTTGGTTTTTTACGTCAGTTATTTTAAAACCGACGTAACAAAGCCTCCGCGCTTTCGTTTTTTACTTCGGTTATTTTATAACCGACGTAAAAAACCCACCGTGCATTGGGTTTTTACGTCGGTTATAAAATAACCGATGTAGAAAATGAGGGTTTTTAAGTCGGTTATTTGGAAATTGATGTAAAAACCTCGATATCTACGCGTTTTTTACGTCGGTTATAAAATAACCGACGTAAAAACCCCGCGCTTTGGTTTTTTACGTTGGTTATTTGATAACCGACGTAAAAAACGCGTATATATCAGGTTTTTTACGTCGGTTTCCAAATAACTGACGTAAAAAACCCCCCGCGCACTGGTTTTTTACATCGGTTATAGGATAACCAACGTAAAAACCGAGCAGGCGCAATTTGTAACGTCAGTTATTAAAATAACCGTCATTAAAAAGCTATTCGCCACATGTTATATGTCGGTTATATATAATCGACGTAATAAATGGTGATGTAAAAAACATTTTCTGCACTAGTGGTTCTTTATTGGTTCACATGATTGGTTCACGATGGATATTGCTAAAAAATGATGTGAAACTCTATAATTGTAATGGAATGGTATTTTAGTACAATAAATAATATCATTTATCCTTTTTAATTCTAACTTCCGGATGAATAACAAGTCAAAACATTATGAATATCTATTTTGGTCATTTTGGCTATTCTTTGATCGTAATGAACACATTTTGTTTTATAAATTAATAACATGTGCTAAAAATGATTACAAAACATTAAAAAGATATAATAAATAAATTATATTATGTTTCAACAATAATAATGGATTCATGACTAGTCTTGAAGGGTGTAAAAGAAATTTAACTCACATCATGCACGGTGTTAGTAAATTGATGCATCATTCATGGTGTTTTAATTTCTTGAATAAGTGGGAGGGAAGAAGAAGTATAATTGTGTGTCTTCCATAAATATTATGAAATCCAGAATATTTTAGATAATATATCAGTCATTCATTTTGTATTTGGGAAAGTAAGGAAATAATAATAATAGAATCTAAAATGAAAGGAAAATGATGAAAACAAAAGAGGATGTTTACCTCTTGATATATTCTCCTTGATATCCTCTTTAAGGCCTTTTGTTTTGGACTTTTGATGAGATCAGAAGCTCAAGGACATGGGGAAGATCCATGGGAAGATTATTGAGAAGAACATAGGTAAGGCTCAAGGATTTATAGGTGTGTGTGGAAGAGGGGAATGAGGGTTGTATTTATAATAGAGGATAGGAGGTATTTTACATTATTTTAATAAATATTATAATAATTTTTTCTGAAGACTATGAATATTAATAATACATGTAAACAGAAATAGTAAGAATGAAATTTTAGATCGAACCAAGTGTTATAACATCACTTTTGTTGTAATAAATACTTTATTTAACTGACCATTTAAATAAACGATTTTTAACTATATTTCAGTAATCATTAGAATTTCAAAAATTTAGGCAATATAAAAAAAAATTACAGTAACAATTTTACAACATGTTGAATTCAAAAATCAACACCATTTTTTTGAAATATTTTTCTAAATATTAATAATTTTATTTTTAAATAAAATCATAATTTATTCAAAAATAATAATTTTAAATATATAACTATTTTTTAACTACTTGAAAAATATTCCAAGTTTCCATTATCATAAATCCTAAAAAAATAAAAAATAAATTACTCTTTCATTAGGGTAATATTATTATTCATATTAATTTTTATTAGTGTATTTTAATATTCAAATAAAATACATGTTGGTTCCGTTAGACTCTAAATAATATACTAAACACAATTGTAGATGGTTGTTTTTCATAATTCAGAACATAAAAGTAGAACAATTATGATTAATTAATAGTTTTAAATATCTACTAAAAACAATATTCATACATTCCAAATTATTTTTATAACCATGGGCTGTTAAATTATGCCCACCTTCCCGAAATTTTTACCTCATTGTTTTATTTACTCCATAAACAAGAAAGGGAAACTTTTCCTCGTAGCATTTTTAGATTCTTGGGTTGCTTCTTTAACCATGTGGTTTCTTCAAAAAATCATTACTGGGACGATTACATTATTATGTAATACGCGTTCTCTTCAATAAAGAATTTGAACTCAATTCTCTTCATAAGAAAGGTTCTCTTCCAACTGAACTACTTCCGGGCACAAGAAATGAGATGAATCTAGAAAATACTTTCTCAAAATCAAAAAAAAAATAAAAACATTGTTTACCTGACACAAACATGAAGGCAATGCAACTCGGTATACAACTGGTCCAACATTCTCTAGGATTAAAAAAGGATCGATGAACTGCAGACATCACAGTACATTCTTATTAAAATTCATCAAACTTTTACAATGATATATTTTAAATAAAACATGGTCACATACATGAAACAATATGTCTTTACTTCTGTTATCTCAATAACTTTTATGTCTGCTATGAGATGTCCTCTTGTGATGCAATATAATCATCACTTTATCATCCTCTTCCTCTACTAATTCTTGTATCATCAACATCCTTTCCCTGACTTCATCCCAAAATTATAGAGTTCTACACCACTTCCCATATAATTCCTCGTAAGGTTCCATATGTAAAATGGAATGAAAATTGCTATTGTAAGAAAAACCAACTACAGAAATATGAAGATCCCAACATCCTAGTTAGTCCCTTGAAAAATCTTGAAGAATATCTCCTAAATTATAATCATTTTTTCTGACTAGCCATGTGATTGACGATGAAAAGTTGTACAAAAATTTAATTTTATTCCAAAAAACATCCGAAGTCCCTTCCAAAAGTTAGAAGTGAACATGGGATCCCCCAAAAATTCAATGAAAAAAGGAACTCCATGTAAATACATAATTTTGCTTGGCACAATTTTGAAAGCTGATCCAACGACATTTTATCTCAAATAGACAGAGAATGTGCAGATTTTATTAGCTGATCATTAATACACGATATCTCTTTGTTACCTCGACATGTCTTTAGTCCCACCACAATGTACAAGGATACAATCTACCATTTTCACTATGGAATTGGCAATGATTGAAGAACCCCCTTTAATAACTTCCTATCAGCTTTAAACTATTGTCATGTCTATGATTTCAGGATAAATTCAGTTGTAACTTTTTTTATTCCATCACACCATTAATACACCAGAAGGTTATCGTACATCGTAGTAATGCTAGGATGAGCTAAAAATGGAGAAAGTTGATCTTCACACAACAAATATTTATTCAACTAGTAATTATAAGCACACATAACCTTTTTCTAAATCTTATAACACAATCTTTATCAATGTTAAATTCTAGAAACAAACCAATATTAACAAATTCTACCTATTTTCACAGCTCACGGTCTTCCTTTTGTTCATTCTTAATTATGTCTATTCACGATAACTTCACAAAAACTTGAAACAAACCAGTGGTATTTCAAGAACCAATGGTATATAATACAAAATTCATCAAATAATTAATCAAGGGATCATGTTCTTTATGTAACATGGTTAATGATACATGATGGTTTCAACTCAATGCATCCAACACATTGTTTGCTTTTCCCAGAAGGTAATTGATAGTGAAATAATAATCCACTATTAGTTCAAGTCATCTTATCTTCATCATGTTTAATTTCTTCTGTGTGAATGTATAATTAAGTTTTTATGGTCATAATATATTTTTCATTTGGATCCATATATGTTATGCCTCCAAATATTAAAAGTAGAAACCAAAACTACCAATTCCAAATCATGTGTGGGAAAATTTGACCCATGGCGTATTGGTTGTCTTGATGAAAAATCAATGACATGATCAATATTCATCTAAAAATCCAATTACCTTCCATGAATTATCACTGTTGATAATAAACTAATCATTTCGGGAATGCAAGGCCATACATGTATTATTCTCCATTCTGTACTTTAGTTCCTGAAAACAAACAATACAATCTTCTATCAAAATAAATTTAACCCATTTTCACATTAACTTTGTTAGCAGGATAGATAACTGTGAATTTTTTAACAAACCGATAGTAATATCCTACCAATCCAATAAAACATCGAATCTCTGTAACAATTTTGGGTCATGGAAATTCAAAAACCACAATTGTTTTGGAATGAACCACTGTTATTAGATATATATTTAAAATTTTCCCATGAAAAGAAGTTTGTGGAAACCAAAAATCACTCTTTCTCAATTTTCCATACAATTTTTTTATTTAATATTTTAAAAACAACCCATATATGATTTTAATCATCCTCCTTACTCTTATAACGTACTAGATTGTTATCAATAAACACTACCAAAACTTATCCAAGAACTCATAAAATATTATATTCACTTGATTCATGAATGCAGAAGGTGAATTAGTTAACCCAAATTGAATAAAAAAAATTTATAATAGCTATATCAATTATGAAAAGATGTTTTTAGGATATCATCCTTCTTCACCTTCAGATGATAGTATTCAGATCTTATGTCAATTATGGAAATATAAAAAGGTTCCTAGAACTGATCAAATAATTATTCTATATGAGGAATAGTGATTCTAATCAATTCTCAATAATAAAAGAAAAGTCTCATGGAACCAACTTTTTTTAATGAAAAAACCAAGGGCATCTCATGGTGGTGTTCTAGGGAGAATGAAGCCTTTATCAAGAAAACCCTATTCCTAATTTTTCAATTCAATAAGTTCTATTTGAGCCATTATATATGAGGGTTTTTATATTGGAATATTATTAGGAACTAAGTCAATTATGAATTTTACATTTTGTTCAAGTATAAAACTAAGTATCTCACCAAAAAAATATCAAGGTATTCATTTCCCAATGGAACATCATTAATCTAAACAATTCCCTTATTTTATAAAATATGATTAAGATAATGTTCATTTAAATCTGTCAATAGTTTCACAACTTTAGGATATGTTATCAATTGTATGGGTTTGTTATTGTATACAAACCGAAAATCTTTATGAAAAACTACTTTTTTAGCTCCATATAAAATCATAGCCTGATAAACATAAATCCAATCCATTCCCATAATGAAATAAAACAATATTTTGGAAAAAACAACAAGGTTTTCAGTTAAATTATTTTCAAAAACAACAAAATAAAGATTCTTATAATTAATCATTTAAATAATATTCCCCTAGTTTTTTTAACAATAAGTTATTGTCTCATTTTTTGTGGTGATATTTGGAAGTTACCAGATACTTTTTCAAAAATAATGGAATGTGTAGACCCAGTATTGAACCAATATTTTACAAAATTATGATTAAACAAACATTGTACCTAATACACTTTTATTGGATGGCATGAAATCTACTGACATAGTCGCAAAGGATATAACACCACCTTTATTCGTATAGTATATCTGCTTTGCATCTTTCAAATATCACATTTGGTAGGAATTTTTATAAATATCCATCTCACCACATTTAAAACACTTATCCATTTTATTATCAGGTTTAGTCTTAGGATCATTTATATTACAATATCAATCCATATTGCTAAACATACTACATTGAAAACACTGCCTAGTTTTGGTAAGGAATTATCAAGGGTGCTTCTTGCCACAATTTCCCCAAATTAGAAATATCATTTTCTTACCATCAGAATTCATTGGTTGGTTCTTACCCATATCATTCAAACATGACATCTTCTTCTCCTGATTTTCAAAATTCATGTGATGATCATCAAACATCATCTCTACCATCTCATCAAATTGGAAATGTTTCTCATATCATTTTTAATTGTGGGAGTCAAACTCCCTTCGATACAATGGATTCAATCCTATGTAAAATTGGCTAATTTTGTAATCAAGATCTATAATGAAATTTGGTGCATAACATTCTAGTTTATTGGTGTTCACTTAATACACATCCAGATATTCTTCCTCCTTCATCCAAAATTCAATGTATTGCTTCTCCATCTTATGTCACACCACCATAGAAAGATATTTTTCAATGAAAATACTATTAAATTCATCCCATTAAAAGGCATCAATATCATCTCTATCCCTAATATTCATTACCATTGACCACCATTGATAAAATTATCCTTCAAAATAATAATTGGGAATAAATTCTTTTTGATTATCTGAATATCCCATAACCTTGAATAGATTTTCCAGGGCATTAATCCATCATTTAGGCACTACTCAGTTACAAGATCCATTGAATGATTGAGGGTGTTGTCTCAAACATTTTACAATATTTTCATGTTACATTATTCTACCTCTGGTTGTTCTTGTTCATGAATGCCACCGCCATTTATTCCATGCGTTTGCTAATTCATTACTATCACAAAGTTTTCGGTCCCAATCTCTACTATTCTGGGCTGCAGATTCAGATGGATATCATTTTTTTAATGCCTCTCCACTTCACCTTCCCTATTTCTTCTACGAAAAACCATTATAAACAAACATATATTAGTAGAAGAAACATGGTAATATTTAAATTCTATAATATTTCAAATTAACCATACACTTAAAATCATTTTTAGTTTTCAATTAACATCATCCTAACCCCTAAAGTTATCTTAGCCATCCTAAGATAGAAAATATATTGACTCGAACTTATTACACTACATAATCTTGAAATTAGTCAAGAAATAAAATACTTATATATAGAGGATCTTATCATGTTTTTAGTTTTGGAGAATTGGGAAAAATTACATTTATATCATTAAAAATTAATACAGACAGGATTTCATAAAAATAGTTTTCATTTCTTCCAAAACATAGTACATTTCATATAAAACATGATTTTCTTTGACAATTCATCAAACATTTAATGTGGATTCCTTAATTGTTTTACACATCCTTATAACATGTGAAAAAAATTTAAAAACCAAGGATGAGACAAAAATATTAGTAAGTTATATAAAAAGAAAAAAACACATTAGTATATGAATACTTGTAATGTATGAAGTAATTTTCAAATGACATACTAGTCACCCATAAATACTTACATTGTGAAACACGATATATATTCAAGATCCCCAAAAAATTAAGAACATAATTATAAAAATAAATAAATCTTGGGGAATTACTTATATAATCTTATAACCCTCTCAACTAACATATAATTTGTAACCGTCACGGTTACCTTAGAATACGTGTAACCATCATAGATACACATGGAGTAACCACACATCCAACCTAAAATATACTCATACCCGATGAATTTTAGGGATATATATGTCTGGAGATTCCTCATAATCAATGACCATGAACTAGAACATAATCATACAACATGAATAATTATATATAACATTTCTTTTGAATCATGTGGAACCGAATTTTTAAAAGAGGATTTTAAAAGAAAAAACCCTAACAAAAATCATATAATTGAAATGAAACATAATAGAGTGGATGGAATGGTTATATAAACTGAAAATACACGTAACTAAAAATAATATAATCATAATTAATTAGACAATAAATTTTAATACAACATAAATATGATTTATTGGGTTTAAAAATCACATTCTTTGAATTTTTATACATAAATCTTGTATAAACCTCCTGTATTATAGTTAAAATATTGTTATTAATATTTTAATAAACATATTTAAGTTTATAATACCATATATTGTCATTTCATTAAATAATTTCACACTTTAATTGTTATTATGTTGTTCTTTGCATTGTTTTTGGTGTGTTCATTACATGGTTCCCATGATTAGTTCACGATGGATATTCTTTTTGGCTAGAATTGAAACTCCAGAATTGGAATGGAAAGGTATTTCAGTAAGATAAATTATATAAATTATTATTTTTCATTATAAAATCATGATGATTTACAAGTTAATACATTATGTATATTTTTTGTGGTCATTTTAGAAATTATTTGATCGTAAAGAACTATTTTTGTTTCATAAATTAATAAAATGTATATAAAAAATAATTCTAGAACGTTAGATAAGATATAAAAAACAAATTATAATCTGGTTCAACCATAAAAATTGTTTCATGAATACTCTAGAAATAATTATAATAAATTGAAATCACACCATCCACGACGTCCCTAAATCGACACATCACGAACGATGTTTTAATTTCTTGAATATGTAGGAGTGGAGAAGATGTATAATGGTTTGTCATCCATAAACGTGATAAAATAAATATTATGTAATATATAAGATCATTTTTTCTTTTTTGATAAGGTGAAGTTAATAAAAGAGAATTATAGAAAATAAAATGAAATTAAAAGAAAGAAAACAAAAGGGATGTTTATCTCTATATCTCTTCTCATTGAGATCCTCTTTAAGGCCTTCAGTTTTTCCCTTTTGGTGAGACAAGAAGCTCTACGATAATGGTAAGATCCATGGGAGGTGTATTCATAAGAACATAAGTATGTATTGAGTCTTTATAGGTGTGTGAGGAATAAGGGAATGTGTGTGTGTTGGGGGGTGTTTATAGTGGATGAGAGGAGGTATTTTACATTATTTTAATCATTATTATAATATCTTTTTATCAAAATTATGAATATTATTAGTTCATGTGATCCTAAATAGTAATAATTGCATGTTAATTTGTAAATAGTGGTCTTAAATCACTTATGATGTCATAAATAGTGTGTTTAATTGATAATTTTTTTATAAAACATTTTACAGTATCTCAGTATTCATAAAATATGAAATAATTTAATAAAACACAAAAATTTACCCTAACAGTTTTTTTACATGTAGAATCAAAAAAATAAATCAATTTTTTTAAATAAATTTATAAATATTATGAATTTAATTTTAAAATAAAATCATAATTTACTCAAAAATATAATATTAAATCTATAACTCAATTGTTAACACCTTGAAAAATTAACAAAGTTGACATTTCCTTAAATCCATAAGAAAATATTATAATAATTTAATTACTATTCATTAGGGTCATATTACTATTCTTATGAATATTCATAAGGGTATGTTACTATTCCAAAAAGAACAAGTTGGTTTTATTAGACTCTAAATAACTTACTGAACACAATTACATATGGCCATTTATCAAAATTTAGAACATAGAAGTAATAAAATTATGATTAAACGATAGTAATAATTATCTACATACAACAAAGTTTAATGTATTCCAAATTATTTTTAAAACCATGGGGTGATACAATAAAACACATAAAAAAGGTCGTATACCACCTATCACTCAACTCACCAACTCATCCTCATGGAAGTAGTCCCTCAGGACCTAGTCTTGTATACAAGCATCAACCCTGGTCCGTGGACCCATCTAAACTATCTATGGGTTAATCACATCCATTTTGATAAACTATCCACTATAATAAAATAATAAAATACTATTAGTTAGAAAAAATTATTGGAATCACCATAATAAATAGAACACACAAGTCACACATGAATTCATAAAAAATGAATTTCACCCACATGATCCACTGAACCAAAAATAAACTCATGCCATATCTCCCAAGATTCCCTATAAAATGATGTAAAAATAACATTTGGAAACAATATAAATATTTCATTACCAATTTACTCACACCAGGACACTGGACCACGTCCCGCAATATATTCTCAGGAAAACTCTTTTCCCTTTTCCAAAATGAATTTTGATACCATTTCACAAATAAAATATTTTTTTCTAAGATATAAATTTAATCCATAAAAATATTTTCAAAATAACATTTAAAAAAAAATTTATATTTTTGAAATAAATAATATCAACAAAAAATCCTATAAATAGATCCACATACAACAATTTTATCACGGGTTCACCATTATACCGTTTAGGAAAAAAATTATTTACATTGAGTATTAGAATGATTTGGTCCCATCATAACGTTAAATAATAATACACAGAAAATTTACTGTGGGACACAAGTAATATCAAGAACCCAACATTCAAAAACATCGTTCACTAAATTCTATAGCATGAGCATCAGGGAATAAGCATATTAATCCACCACCTCCACTCTCAAGACCCTGTCATACATTGAGAATCATCGAGATTTAAGTATAATTATTTAATGTTAATTGAAAAATTAAAAGAAAACAATAGTAAAACATCAAGACAAAATAAATATTTCAATAACATCTAAATTTTGAACAAATAGGTCTATTTCACTCGCAACACACATCCTTGCCTATGCCAAAGAAAAATTCCAATTTATAAACCCAATTTGGAGGGATTTTTATCCAAATTTGACAAAAAAAATTCAATATATGGAATGATATTTATAAAGTTAAATGGATAATATGGACATGATTATGACATATTGGGATTCCCTCGGCATGTTACACACAAAATATGTATCTATCAAAATGTTTTTGACATATTCTTGTGAACTAATTCCTAAAAAACTAAAGATGAAGTAATGATATAGTATATTGAAAAGGTATAATAAAAAGATTACTACAGGAAGTGATATTACTACGAATCATAGGGAAAAACCTAAAATATAAGCACCAATCGATAGGGAAGATGTAGAGACCTGATGCCTGACGTACATGGACATTATATTACTTTTGCGGAATACTTAGTACATAACAAAAAAATACACACAAGGATCGTAAAAGTTTAGTGTCTCTGGGAACTCGGAATATAAGCTTCTAATCATGGTGAAAGATCTCCAACATCCCCCATAAAGATCTTCTTTTTTAGGCCTAAATCCGTTCATTGTGTCTTGGGGAAAAGAAAACATAAAAGGGTGAGCTCAAATGCTCAGTAAGGGTAAACAAACGAAATATCAATCACGACATATTCATAAGAACATATCTTTTGGAAATCTTAACCTGCAAAAGAGATCATAATTTCATAACATGGGATAAATCATAGTAGTTAAATGTAATCTGAATAAATATAACATAAAACATGAAACTTTGTGGTGTACACACATAATCATAGAGAATCATTTCTTTTTAGTCAAGACTCATTTCCAAGACTATCATAGTGAACAAAGACCCTTTTAGAACCGAGTTCACTCCTCGTTTCAGTCATGTTTCACTGAACTGGTATAACCTACCGTACCAGCCATGTCGATATCATGAGATATAAAATCTTTACCCAATGCATTAGAGGGAGATATAGGTCCCACCCATCTCATAATGATACAATTCTTATGTGTGCCACAAAATCAGAAAACCATACATCATAGAATAACCCATGTAATAAAAATGGAAATCCTAAACATTGTGACATCATAAAACAATTCATATAAGATAAATGAGTTCATAAAAATATAATTCCATCAAAAAATAATCATATAAATGTAATTATAGGGATAAAAACAGAACCCTTTATTATCTTAGATGGAAAATAATTTTGATAAAACACTTGAACTCCATTCTTGAGGAAAATATCATTTCTGCTTCAAAAACAGTTTTCCTTTCTTAACATGAAGTGAATTATAAACTAAAAGAAGTTGATTAAAAATAAACTTGAAAACTTTTAAAGGAAGCTTCTTGGAAATAATGTTTTAAAAATCCATTCATGTCGTATAAGTTAAAAAAACATTCTTCGTAGTTTTGTCGGAAAAGTCAAAAAGTACCTCGTACAAAAAACAACAAAAGATTCCTTTCATATCCGTTACTAAAAACTCACCAAAGGGTAAAATTGGATTTAAAAAATTGTAGGTGGTTGTAAATAATATTACATATTGAGGAAACATGGATGTGGATGATAAAATACACCCCAGTAAATACTAAATTATAAACAATCTCAGATAAAAATGAGATTGTGATATTTCCCTTACCTTAGGTCCGATTTGCTTCGTAAGTGTCCGAACCTCCTGTATAATGATTTAAATAATGTCATTGACTTATTACAGAATAATACATATTGTTAGGATATCATATATTGTCATAGTCTTAGCTTTTTATTAGTAATATTTCATTACTACTTGTTATTCTGGTGTTTATTACTTTTTGATCTTATGCGTGTTTTGTCGAAAAAATTCGTATTCTTCTCTTTAGGTTATAGATTCCTCATTTCCAGAACGGTATTAGTGTAATATACATCATATTCATTCATTAAATTCATTTATATAATCATTATGAAATTAATATCATGTAGAACGAGTCGCATCACATCGTGGAGACGGTATTCCGTACGTAGGCACGAGTGATGTTATCATTCCTATGATCGTGGAATTGTATTGGAGTGTATTTATACTATTTCAGATTCAATATCACTTTATAATAGTCATATATAGTCATTATTTACACCATTATACACATCAAAGTAATGTGGTGGTGTAAAATAGATTACACCACGACGTGGAGACGGTATTGCGTACGTACGCACGCGCGGTGATTTCTTTTTCCGTGGGATGGATAGATGGTGAAATAGGGTTGTTTCATACTTATAATAACATATCAGTATATTATTGATACTGATGTTATTACTTAATAATGAAACAACCTATGAAGAAGAAGTGGAAGAAGAAATAAAGATAAAAGAATCGGTAATGGACATTACCTCTTCCTTGAAGTGCCGCTTTGAGTCCTCCTATTAGGGTATTAAAATTGGTCTTTGAAGAAGAACAGGACCTCTAGGATGTTGATAGGGAAGTGGAGAAGAGAATTGAGAAGGGGTTTCTGATCTTTAATCCTCAAAGTGGTGTGAGGAAGAGGGGGAATAGGTTCCCTTTTATAAGGGAGGAGATGGGCAACTTTGGAATAACAAAAAATATTATTTTATTATAAAGTAAAGTTCGGTTTTAAATAGCTCCAACTTGAGTTATTTCGAAGATAAGGTAGATATGGGTCGAAATACCCTCATCCAATATAATTTAGACAAGTTTATGTCATTATATTAACTTTATCTTTTAGTTTTAACTGTTAGTTAATTAGATTGACATTTACCAGGTCACTTTGTATTTTTATATTATATAGTTAATAAACATCCCATATACATCCAAGAGACCCCCATATTGTGTTTTATTAATATATATATCCTTATCTAAGTCATCCGGTCGAACTTTATATTTTTAGGAATAAAATACCAATTAATAATATAATATTTGTTTTAAAAACTATTTTATGTCAATTTTGAAACTATTCAATAGTTGATTTTTTTGAAACTCATAACACAATGATTAGTTTGAAAAAAGTTAATTAAATCACTAATAACATGTTATATTAACATATAAAATTAGTTTAATTCATAAAGAGTCTTAAATTACTTTTATTTGGGTATTTATAACATCAATTTTGTCAATATTGAATTAATAAGACAATTACTGCATCATCTTTGTGTCATAGTAAATGAAAATTATTTAATCCCTAAAAATTCTAAATAAATTCCTATGATGTAGATAACTGTATTATATTTCTGGATATTATTTATTTATGATGTTTCATGAAGTGTATCACTAAATTAAAATTATTATACTTATAAGATTTTAGAAAGTGACATGTTGTCACATTCTTTGGTTTTAATAATAATTAAATTATTTTCATGGAAAAAAGTCCATTAAATGAATCTAATCCGACCCTTAAGTGATATGGGTCGAATTTTAGTCATCCAATAGGATTTTGACATGTGTTAGGGTAATTTTATAATATTATATTTACCCTTAATTACCCGATTTACCTTTAACTATGGTAAATAAAATTTACCGTAGTTACTATTGATAATTCCCAAAAATAAAAAGTAGCTTATTAACATAATTTGGATCAAATGATTCCAAATATGGAAGCCCTTTTTCCAAATTAAATACACAAAAGTTTCATAAATTAAATTAAAATTAATCCCATTGTCGAAAGAAAACGGGTTTTTTTAACATTGCAAAAGATTGAATTGATTTATCCTACGAATTCAAGGTAGAATCAATGATAATGACATAAATTATATTAAATGGTAAAAATATATTATATTTATACTTTAAAACCATTTAATATTATAATCTAACCATATAAATTATTGCGATGAAAAAAGTTGTTTTTAATTAAAAAATAGCGTGTTTGTACTATTCATCAAAATATAAAAGGTACCAGAATAAATGATAAATTTATCCAAAGTAAATTTTTATTTCATGATTCCAAATATGAATTTTATTTTGTAAAATTGAACTTATAAACATCTCAAAAACTAGATTTAATGTGGGTGCGCCATCAAAAGGCGGCAGAACTGCATTTTTTTAAAAATACTTATTTTACCCGAAAAATTTATTTTGTTCTTATACCATGTTCTAGAAAATGTGTAAGATGAATATTAATGTCATAAGATTTGAAATTTTGTTAATACTATTCATAATGGCCAGTTCATAATAATATTATAATAATATATCTTTGTTTAGTAAAACCTGGTATTGCGTACAACACACGCTATCGAGGAAGGTCGTGATTGCGTGTAATGCAAGCCAAGTCAGGGTTGCGTGCTGTGAAAGAATCCTTCATTGTTTCCTATAACATAATCCAACCATATTTCATTTATACATTGAATATATATATATATACTTAATGTTGCGTAGAATAACTATTATCAATGTTGTGTGTAACACGATCCAAGAATAGTATTGTGTATACTGCAAGATAATACGGTGTTGTGTATAGCGCAAGGTACTATTGGTGTAGCATACAACAATATACATTAATGAAATTAAAAGAATATTTTTCATAAAATCTCGGGGTGTTACATTCTGCCCCATTAAAATGAATTTCGCCCTCGAAATTCGTCGGGGTTATAAATGGTTTACTACTCGAATGTTTGTTTAATAGAAACCCACATCGTAAAAATGAATACCAAAACATGGCTTTAAAAACAAAAGTATGAAATGTAGCGGTTACCCAAATTAACTCATCACTGGGTTTCTAGGTAGGTGAAAATATGGTTATGGAAGAGAAATCTAACCATCATGTTCTGATGGAGAGTGGTAGAGAACATGGCTATGGAAAAACCAGCAATCACAAAGCCATAAATTTGTGACGATCTAAGGTACCATCTAATTCATCAGATATAAGAGCACTAGGACATCATTTTTGGTTTTCAAGATCATTTCCCTAAAGTTGATGAAATTGGAATTAGAAGAAATAATTTCGTGATTTTGGTATAGTCTCACCGTTTGTCGTTTTTGGACAATTTCCACTTAATCTCTTAAAGAAATGAAGTTGAATTTGTCATTCGTGATGTGTTAGCAGATCATGTGACAGAATGATTGGTCATTCCATCTGTCTCAAACAAAAGGATAGAAAAGTTATCAAAAAAATACATAAGTCAATCTATAGTGTGATTAATCATATATGGTTACTAAAATGGACTTATACTTCATATATCATACTGCATAATAAAATAAAACTAGTTTCTACTAAACAGGGACTTCCTGTAGGCCAGTGGTAGGCAATAAAGGCTAGTCGCACTTCAGTTATGGGTTCGATTCCCACAACCTTTTCCGACGCGTTGGGCTGTCGCCCGTCCTACAGGTTGTACTTTTTCTAAAACTATATTACTATAACATCCCATCAATAATATCAAAAAAAACTTCTATCCTTAAACAATACTAACTTATGTCCAACACAATCCATTCCAATCGTTAGGCTTATCCATAATACTACAGTCCACTCTCATAATATAGTGAAGACGATTACCAGAGATTTAATACCATCGTTGATCCCCATATATCAAAAGATATGTCTTGTTGGTCACATTACAAACATTCAAGGGCCTTAATCATGTATTATCTTGAATACCCCTTGAACCTTAGTGAAAAAATGAATGCAGTTAAAAGATAACACTTTCCACATACCAAAATCCTCAAAATTATATATCCTCAAACCATGATATCACTTAGTCCTTATATCAATCATTAGCTCGTGAATACTGTCAAACATTTCATTTTCTCCACTTATCCCTTCATTATGCAAATATCATCTACATTCCAAAAAATTTGAATCACTTTTCATGGTTACCGGTAACTTAAAATTATTGAAAACCACAATAGACCAATACATAAATATTTCAATACACCTTAAAAGTACCTCAACAACATTATTCATGAATACCAATACATAAACACTCCAGTCCATCCACTTCAATGATTGTCCCAGAATATGTCCTTCCTTGATTTAGAAGTAACTTTTTAGGTCAGGGCATTGGGTTGGGTAATGCCCATGTTCTCCAAAAATAAGACATTGAACTCCATAACAGTCTATCACTCTATGACCCTTTTCTCCACACAGATAACATTTTTCCCTCCATTTGAGGTATTCCTCAAGGTTCTTCTTCCCTTCTTTAAAAATCTCAATCTTCCTTTCTTTATGCTCCTCAACATGTGAACATGCATAATAGTTTATCTTCCTCTTCTTTGATGAATTAGGCATACCACTAAATTTCACCATGTTAATCATATATCACGATGACTGATTCAACATAATCACAATATCTTTCTCTCTATGAATTACACAATTTTGTTGCTCATAGTCACCAATTTTTCCATTGGATTCAATGTTAACCGAATTCCTTCTGGTTCCCTCCATTAACTAAAACACAAAAAGAATCTTGTGAGAGGAAAAAATCATGCTAGAGAAAACAACATAGTAAAGGGGGAGTACCCTCAATATCTAACATCTTGGGTTAAATTCTAAGATCGTTAGCGCAATTCTAGGACTATAACCTATATGTATACTTAACCTTAGAGACATCCCTAGACAGACCATAGAAATATATCTAGGGATCTCACTAACATTTTCGCATCCTAGTTTCCAAAGGGTGACTAAACCTTTCCTCTGATACCAACTATAGAGACCCGAAGCCTGACGTATATGGACATTACATTACTTTTGAGGAATACTTAATACATAACAAAAAACACACACACAAAGACCGTAATAGTTTAGTGTCTTTGGTAACTCAGAATATAATCTTCTAATCGTGGTAAAAGATCTTCAAAATCTCCCATAAAGATCTTCTTTTTTTAAACCTAAATCCTTTATTTATGTCCTGGGGAAAAGAAAACACAAAAGTGTGAGCTCAAATGCTCAGTAAGGGTAAACAAAAGAAATATCAATCACGTCATATTCATAAGAACATATCTTTTGGAAATCATAACCTGCAAAAGAGAACATAATTTCATAACATGGGATAAATCATAGTAGTGAAATGTAATCCCAATAATCATAACATAAAACATGAAACTTTTTGTCATACACACATAATCATATGGAATCATTTCTTATTAGTCAAGACTCATTTCCAAGACTATCATAGTGGACAAAGTCCCTTTCTGAACCGAGTTCACTCCTCGTTTTAGTCCTGTTTCACTGAACCTGTATAACCTACCGTTACAGTCATGTCTATCTCATGAGATATAAAATATTTACCCAATTCATTGGAGGGAGATATAGGTCCCACCCATATCATAATGATACCATTCTTATGTGTGCCACAAAATCAGAAAACCATACATCATAGCATAAAAAATGTAATAAAAATTGGAATCTTAAACATTGTGACATCATAAAACAATTCATATAAGATAAAAGAATTCATAATAATATAATTCCATCACAACATAATCAAATCAATGTAATAATAGGGATAAAAACAAAACCCATTATTATCTTAGATGGAAAATAATTTTGATAAAACACTTGAACTCCATTCTTGAGGAAAATATCCTTTCTGCTTCAAAAACATTTTTCCTTTCTTAACATGTCGTACAATTATAAACTAAAAGAAGTTGATTAAAAATAAACTTGAAAACTTTTAAAGGAAGCTTCTTGTAAATAATTTTTTAAAAATCCATTCATGCCGTATAAGTTAAAAAAACATTCTTCGTACTTTTATCGGAAAAGTCAAAAAGTACCTCGTAGGAAAAACGACAAAAGATTCCTTTCATATCTTTTACTAAAAACTCACCGAAGGGTAAAATTGTATTTAAAAAATTGTAGGTGGATGGGAATAATATTACATATTGAGGAAACATGGATGTGGATGATAAAATTCACCCCAGTAAATACCGAAGTATAAACAATCTCGGATAAAAATGAGATTGTGATATTTCCCTTACCTTAGGTCCGATTTGCTTCGTAAGTGTCCTAGCCTCCTATATAATGATTTAAATAATGTAATTGACCTATTAAAGAATCATAATTATTGTTATGATGTCATATATGGTCATATTCTTTTCTTTTTATTAGTAATATTTCATTACTACTTGTTATTCTGGTGTTTATTACTTTTTGTTGTTATGCGTGTTTTGTCAAATAAATTCTTATTCTTCTCTTTAGGTTATAGATACCTCATTTCCAGAATGGTATTAGTTTAATATATATCATATTAATTCATTCAATTCATTTATATAATCATTATGAAATGAAGATCATGTATAACGAGTCGCATCACTTCGTGGAGACGGTATTCCGTACGTACGCACGAGTGATGATATCATTCCTATGATCGTGGAATTGTATTGGAGTGTATATATACTATTTCAGAATCAATATCACTTTATAATAGTCATATATAGTCATTATTTACACCATTATATCCATCCATGTAAGGTGGTGGTGGAAAATAGATTACACCATGGCGCGGAGACTGTATTCCGTACGTATGCACGCGCGGTGATTTATTTTTCCGTAGGATGGATAGATGGTGAAATAGGGTTGTATCATACTTATAATAAAATTTTAGTATATGAGTGATACTGATGTTATTACTCCATAATGAAACTATCTAATAAGAAGAAGTTGAAGAAGAAATAAAGATAAAAGAATCGGTAATGGACATTACCTCTTCTTTGAAGTGCCTCTTTGAGTCCTCCTATTATGATACTAAAATTGGTCTTTGAAGAAGACCATGACCTCTAGGATGTTGTTAGGGAATTGGAGAAGAGAATTTAGCAGGGTTTTACCGATCTTTAATGCTCAAATTGGAGTGAGGAAGAGGGGGAAGAGGTTCCCTTTTATAAGGGAGGAGAGGGTCACCTTTGGAATAACAAAAAATATTATTTTATTATAAAGTCATGTTCGGTTTTAAATAGCTCCAAATTGAGTTATTTCGAAGATTAGGTGGGGATGGGTCGAAATCCTCTCATCCAATATAATTTAGACAAGTTTAGGTCATTATATTAACCTTATCTTTTAGTTTTAACTATCAGTTAATTAGATTGACATTTACCATGTCACTTTGTATTTTTATATTATATAGTTAATAAACATCCCATATACATCCAAGCGACCCCCAAGTTGTGTTTTATTAATATATATAACATTAATTAAGTCATTTGGACGAAAAATATATTTTTAGGAATAAAATAACAATTAATAATATAATATATGTTTTAAAAACTATATTATGTCAATTTTGACACTATTCAATAGTTGATTTTTTAAAACTCATAACAGAATGACTAGATTTAATAATGTTAATTAAATCAATAATAACATGTTATATTAACATATAAAATTAGTTTAATTCAGAAAACTTCTTAATTTACATTTATTTGGGTATTTATAACATCAATTATGTCAATATTTAATTAATAAGGCAATTACTGCATCATATTTGTGTCATAATAAATGATATTTATTTAGTCCCTAAAAATTATAAATAAATTCTTATGATGTATATAATTATATTATATTTCTGGAGACTATTCGTGTTTGATGTTTCATGAAGTGTATAACTAAATTAAAATAATTATACTTATAAGATTTAAGAAAGTGACATGTTGTCACATTCTTTGGTTTTAATAATAATTAAATTATTTACCTGGAAAAAAGTCCATTAAATGAATCTAATCCGACCCTCACGTGATATGGGTCTACTTTTAGTCATCCAATAGGATTTTGAAATGTGTTATGGTAAATTTATAATATTATATTTATACTTAATTACCTGATTTACCTTTAACTATGGTAAATAAAATTTACCGTAGTTACTATTCATAATTCCCAAAAATATGAAGTAGCTTATTAACATAATTTGGATCCCATGATTCCAAATATGGAATCTATTTTTCCAAATTCAATACACAAATGTTTCATAAATTAAATTAAAATTAATCCTGTTGTCAAAATAAAACGTGTTTTTCTTTAAAACATTGCAAAAGACTGAATTGATTTATCCCACGAATTCAAGGTAGAATCAATGCTAATGACATACATTATATTAAATGGTAAAAATATATTATAATTATACTTTAAAACCATTTAATATTATAATTTAACCATATAAATTATTGCGATGAAAAAAGTTGTTCTTAATTGAAATATAACGTGTTTTAACTATTCATTAAAATCTAAAAGTTACCAGAATAATATGAAAAATTTATCCAAAGTAAATTTTTATTTCATTACTCCAAATATGAATTTTATTTTGTCAAATTGAACTTATAAACATTTCAAAAACTAGATTTAATGTGGGTGGGCCATCAAAAGGCGCAGAACTGCATTTTTTTGAAAAATACTTATTTTACCCGAAAAAATTATTTTGTTCTTATACCATGTTCTAGAAAATGTGTAAGATGAATATTAATGTTATAAGATTCACAATTTAGTTAATACTATTCATAATAGCTAGTTCATAATAATATTATAATAATATATCGTTGTTTAGTAAAACCCGGAATTGCGTACAACACACGCTATCGAGGAAGGTCGCGATTGCGTGTAATGCAAGCCAAGTCAGGGTTGCGTGCTGTGAAAGAATTCTTCATTGTGTCGTGTAACATAATCCAACCATATTGAATTTATACATTCAATATATATATATATATATATATACTTAATGTTGCGTAGAATAACTATTATCAAATTTGTGTGTAACACGATGCAAGAATAGTGTTGCGTATACTGAAAGCTAATACAGTGTTGCGTATAGCGCAAGGTACTCTTGGTGTAGCATACAAGACAATACATTAAGGAAATTAAAAGAATTTTTTTCATAAAATCTTGGGGTGTTACATTCTGCCCCCCTTAAAATAAATTTTGCCCTCGAAATTCGTCAGGGTTATAAATGGTTTACTACTCGAATGTTTGTTTAATAGAAACCCACATCGTAAAAAGGAATACCAAAACTTGGCTTTTAAAAACAAAAGTATGAATTGTAGAGGTTACCCAAATGAACTCATCACTGGGTTTCCACGTAGGTTAAAATATGGATATGGAAGAGAAATCTAACCATCATGTTCTGATGGATAGTGGTAGAGAACATGGCTATGAATTATTGCGATGAAAAAAGTTGTTTTTAATTAAAAAATACCGTGTTTGTACTATTCACCAAAATATAAAAGTTACCAGAATTAATGATAAATTTATCCAAAGTAAATTTTTATTTCATGATTCCAAAGATGAATTTTATTTTGTAAAATTGAACTTATAAACATGTCAAAAACTAGATTTAATGTGGGTGCGCCATCAAAAGGCGGCAGAACTGCATTTTTTTAAAAATAATTATTTTACCCGAAAAATTTATTTTGTTCTTATACCATGTTCTAGAAAATGTGTAAGATGAATATTAATGTCATAAGATTTAAAATATTGTTAATACTATTCATAATGTCCAGTTCATAATAATATTATAATAATATATCTTTGTTTAGTAAAACCTGGTATTGCGTACAACACACGCTATCGAGGAAGGTCGCGATTGCGTGTAATGCAAGCCAAGTCAGGGTTGCGTGCTGTGAAAGAATCCTTCATTGTTTCCTATAACATATTCCAACCATATTTCATTTACACATTGAATATATATATATATATATATATATATATACTTAATGTTGCGTAGAATAACTATTATCAAAGTTGTGTGAACCACGATCCAAGAATAGTATTGTGTATACTGCAAGCTAATACGGTGTTGTGTATAGCGCAAGGTACTATTGGTGTAGCATAAAACAATATACATTAATGAAATTAAAAGAATATTTTTCATAAAATCTCGGGGTGTTACATTCTGCCCCCCCTTAAAATGAATTTCGCCCTCGAAATTCGTCGGGGTTATAAATGGTTTACTACTCGAATGTTTGTTTAATAGAAACCCACATCGTAAAAAGGAATACCAAAACATGGCTTTAAAAACAAAAATATGAAATGTAGCGGTTACCCAAATTAACTCATCACTGGGTTTCTAGGTAGGTGAAAATATGGTTATGGAAGAGAAATCTAACCATCATGTTCTGATGGAGATTGGTAGAGAAAACGGCTATGGAAAAACCAGCAATCACAAAGCCATAAATTTGTGACGATCTAAGGTACCATCTAATTCATCAGATATAAGAGCACTAGGACACCATTTTTTGTTTTCAAGATCATTTCCCTAAAGTTGATGAAATTGGAATTAGAAGAAATACTTTCGTGATTTTGGTATAGTCTCACCGTTTGTCGTTCTTTGGACAATTTCCACATCATCTCTTAATGAAATGAAGTTGAATTTGTCATTCATGATGTGTTAGCAGATCATGTGATAGAATTATTGGTCCTTCCATCTGTCTCAAACAAAAGGTTAGAAAAGTTATCAAAAAAAATACATAAGTCCATCTATAGTGAGATTAATCATATATGGTTACTAAAATGGACTTATACTTCATATATCATACTTCTTAATATAATAAAACTAGTTTCTACTAAACAGGGACTTCCTGTAGGCCAGTGGTAGGCGATAATGGCCAATCGCACTTCGGTTCTGGGATCGATTCCTACAGCCTTGTCCGACGCGATGGGCTGTCGCCCGTCCTGCAGGTTGTTACACGAAACAACGAAGGATTCTTGCACAGAACACAACCTAACGTACATGGACATTACATTACTTTTGCGGAATACATAGTACATAACAAAAACACACACACAAGGACCATAATAGTTTAGTGTCTTTGGAAAACTCAGAATATAATCTTCTAATCGTGGAGAAAGATCTTAAACATCTCTCATAAAGATCTTATTTTTTTTAAACATAATTCCTTTCTTTATGTCCTAGGGAAAATAAAACATAAAAGGGTGATCTCAAATTCTCAGTAAGGGTAAACAAAAGAAATATCAATCTTGTCATATTCAGAAGAAGATATCTTTTTTAAATCTTAACCTGCAAAAGAGATCATAATTTAATAACATGGGATAAATAATAGTAGTGAAATGTAATCCAAATAATAATAACATAAAACATGATACTTTGTGGCATACACACATAATCATAGAGAATAATTTCTTATTAGTCAAGACTCATTTCCAAGACTATCTTAGTGGACAAAGTCCCTTTCTGAACCGATTTCACTCCTCGTTTCAGTCCTGTTTCACTGAACCGGTATAACCTCCTGTTCCGGCCATGCCTATCTCATGAGATATAAATTATTTACCCAATGCATTGGAGGGAGATATTTGTCCCACCCATCTCATAATGATTCCATTCTTTTGTGTGCCCCAAAATCAGAAAACCATACATCATAACATAACCCATGTAATAAAAATGCAAATCTTAAACATTGTGATATCATAATAAAATTCATATAAGATAATGGAATTCATAAAAATATAATTACATCACAAAATATTCAAATCAATGTAATAATAGGGATAAAAACCGAACCCTTTATTATCTTAGATGGAAAATAATTTTGATAAAACACTTGAACTCCATTCTTGAGGAAAATATCCTTTCTACTTAAAAAACACTTTTCGTTTCATAACATGTCGTACAATTATAAACTAAAATAAGTTGATTAAAAATAAACTTGAAAACTTGTAATGGAAACTTCTTGAAAATAATGTTTTAAAAATCCATTCATGCTGTATAAGTTAAAAAAAACATTCTTCGTACTTTTGTCGGAAAAGTCAAAAAGTGCCTCGTACAAAAAATGACCAAAGATTCCTTTCATATATTTTACTAAAAACTCACCGAAGAGTAAAATTGGATTTAAAAAATTTTAGGTGGATGGAATTAATATTACATATTGTGGAAACATGGATGTGGATGATAAAATACACTACAGCAAATACCGAAGTATAAACAATCTCGGATAAAAATGAGATTGTGATATTTCCCTTACCTTTGGTCCGATTTGCTTCGTAAGTGCATGATCCTCCTATATAATGATTTAAATAATGTCATTGAATTATTACATAATCATACTTATTGTTAGGATATCATATATGGTCATACTATTAGCTTTTTATTAGTAATATTTCATTACTACTTGTTATTCAGGTGTTTATTACTTTTTGTTCTTATGAGTGTTTTGTTGAATAAATTATTATTCTTATCTTTAGGTTAAAGATAAATCATTTACAGAATGGTATTAGTGTAATATATATCATATTCATTTATTCAATTAATTTATATAATCATTATGAAATGAAGATCATGTAGAACGAGTCGCGTCACATCGTGGAAACGGTATTCTGTACGTACGCATGAGTGATGATATCGTTCCTATGATCGTGGAATTGTATTGGAGTGTATGTACACTATTTAAGAATCAATATCACTTTATTATTGTCATATATAGTCATTATTTACACAATTATACCCATCCAAGTAAGGTGGTGGTGGAATATAGATTACACCATGGCGTGGAGACGGTATTCCGTACATACGCACGTGCGATGATTTCTCTTTCTGTAGGATGGATAGATGGTGAAATAGGGTTGTTTCATACTTATAATAACATATCAGTATATTAGTGATACTGATGTTATTACTTCATAATGAAACAACCTAAGAAGAATAAGTGTAAGAATAAATAAATATAAAAGAATCGTTAATGGACATTACCTCTTCTTTGAAGTGCCTCTTTGAGTCCTCCTATTAGGGTACTAAAATTGGTCTTTGAAGAAGAACAAGACCTCTATGATGTTTCTAGGGAACTGGAGAATAGAATTTATCAGTGGATGGCTGAGCTCGAAGGCTCAAAGTGGTGTGAGGAAGAGGGGGAGGAGGTTCTCTTTTATAAGGGAGGAGTGGGGCACCTTTGGAATAACTAAAAATATTATTTTATTATAAAGTAAAGTTCGGTTTTAAATAGCACAAAATTGAGTTTTTTCGAAGCTAAGGTGGGGATGGGTCGAAATAATCTCATCCAATATAATTTAGAAAAGTTTAGGTCATTATATTAACCTTATCTTTTAGTTTTGACTCTTAGTTAATTAGATTGACATTTACCATGTCACTTTGTATTTTTATATTATATAGTTAATAAACATACCATATAAATCCAAGAGACCCCCAAGTTGTGTTTTATTAATATATATAACCTTATATAAGACATTTGGCCGAACCCTAGATTTTTAGGAATAAAATAACAATTAATAATATAATATTTGTTTTAAAAACTATTTTATGTCAATTTTGAAATTATTCAATAGTTGATTTTTTTAAAACTCATAACATAATTATTAGTTCGAAAAAAGTTAATTAAATCAATAATAACATGTTATATTAACATATGAAATTAGTGTAATTAATAGAAAGTCTTATATTACATTTATTTGGGTATTTATAACATCAATTATGTCAATATTTCATTAATAAGACAATTACTGTATCATCTTTGTGCCATAATAAATGATAATTATTTAATCCCTAAAAATTCTAAATAAATTCCTATGATGTAGATAATTGTTTTAGAGTTCTGTAGAATATTCAGGGTTGAAGTTTCATGAATTGTATCACTAAATTAAAATTATTATACTTATAAGATTTAAGAAAGTGACATGTTGTCACATTCTTTGGTTTTAATAATAATTAAATTATTTTCATGGAAAAAAGTCCATTAAATGAATCTAATCCGACCCTTATGTAATATGGGTCGACTTTTAGTCATCAAATAGGATTTTTACATGTGTTAGGGTAATTTTATAATATTATATTTACCCTTAATTACCCGATTTACCTTTAACTATGGTAAATAAAATTTACCGTAGTTACTATTCATAATTCCCAAAAATAAAAAGTAGCTTATTAACATAATTTGGATCCACTGATTCCAAATATGGAATCCATTTTTCAAAATTAAATACAAAAATTTTGTAGAAATTAAATTAAAATTAATCTCGTTGTCGAACGAAAACGGGTTTTTCTTTAAAACATTGCTAAATATTGAATTGATTTATCCTACAAATTCAAGGTAGAATCAATGATAATGACATACATTATTTAAAATGGTAAAAATATATTCTATTTATACTTTAAAACTGTTTAATATTATAATTTAACCAAATAAATTATTGCGATGAAAAAAGTTATTTTTAATTAAAATATAGCGTGTTTTACTATTCATCAAAATATAAAAGTACCAGAATAATATGAAAAATTTATCCAAAGTAAATTTTTATTTCATGATTCCAAATATGAATTTTATTTTGTCAAATTGAACTTATAAACATGTCAAAAATTAGATTTAAAGTGGGTGCGCCATCAAAAGGCGGAAAAACTGCATTTTTTTAAAAATACATATTTTACCCGAAAAATTTATTTTGTTCTTATAACATGTTCTAGAAAATGTGTAAGACAAATATTAATGTTATAATATTCATAATTTATTTAATACTATTCATAACGGCTAGTTCATAATAATATTATAGTTATATATCATTGTTTTGTAAAACCCGGTATTGCGTACAACACACGCTATCGAGGAAGGTCGTCATTGCGTGTAATGCAAGCCAAGTAAGGGTTGTGTGTTGTGCAAGAATCCATCGTTGTTTCATATAACATAATACAACCATATTTCATTTATACATTGAATATATATATATATATATATAATTAATGTTACGTAGAATAACTATTATCAAAATTGTGTGTTACACGATCCATGAATAGTGTTGCGTATACTACAAGCTAATACGGTGTTGCGTATATTGCAAGGTACTCTTGGTGTAGTATACAACACAATACATTAATGAAATTAATAGAATATTTTTCATAAAATCTCGTGGTGTTATAGAAGAAGAATATAAAAGAGAGATAGAGTCATTCCAAAATGGCTTTTTTCGATCACTCATACTTTAAAAAACCTAAAAATCCCTAACTAATAAAACCAAAAAAATCCTCCAATTATAACAAACATTTAACAAGCCCTATGGGTGAGATGGTGGATCACATGGTTCAGTTGGTGCCTCCACTAATTTGTGGGTATCCTTCAAGGAAGTCCATCCATTATATAAACCTTCATAATCTCCTACTAAATCCCTCTGATTCCATTCTGAGCCTCATTCGATGTGTAAAACAACATGAAAATTTTAAAAAATGAACTAAATTTAATTATAAACTCATTTTTCATAAACGGCCATCTATCCAACAAAAAAATCATTTTTATTTGAAATTTCAAACCCATAACAGTGTGGTTCATTACACTATTTATATGATCCTTTGAAACCTCAAAATCAACATCCATTTCTTATTTAGTAATTAGAGAGTAATTTATATCCAACTTTTTATCTATTCTGTTAATGTTAGGATATTTTAATGTATATGGTCATTTGATGGAGTGAAAAATATTACAACATGTCTGACCTTGTTGATCCACTAGTTGTTCATACTTCATTAATGTAGACATCACGAGGAACTATTAAAGTGCATATGCTAGTGTGGACATTCTTCATAGATGAATAAAGTGGCCAATTTTTGAAACATAACATACATGGGAAAATCCTTTAGGTTAATGTTCATGAAATGGATAGATATAAATGCTTTAATTCTAAATTAATAATAACGGATGAACCTGATGTTCAAATATTAACAGATCATATCACACCACACCAATTAAAGGATTAATATGAAATTTTTTAGGTATTTCATTAGATAGTCAGTGTGGGGGATTAGTTTACTAATTAATCAAACTAATAATAGTTCATATTAAAGACCAAAATGGAAACGACAAGGTAGTTATTCTAAATTGTTTAATTTTGGACCACTAAATATATAATCTTTCAAATGATGTAGTTTATAGAATTATTTTTTCCATTTTTTTCTATATAAAATATGGGTGATAAGGGGTTTATCTTAATATATTAAATACTAGATGAATGGTTTCCATATTATTGGTGGAATTAGAATAATATAATGTTGAATTCAAAATTTGATATTTCCAAATTCTCATATTCATTCTTTTCCCATTAATAAGGGATATCATTATATTCTAATGTGATAAATTACATAAATTTTGTTAGAATAATTGGTAAAAAATTTCAAATGTATTAAATACACCATTTAAATATTAATAACTACAACAAATTGTGTGGAGTGAAAATTTATATTATGGAATTGATCTTATATGGGTTGATCTCAATGAATTTATATTAGAAACAAATACGTGGATGTTCCTATAAGTGACCCCAAATAAAAACATCAATTGTTTCATCATTGTATTGTGGGGATATATCATGACAAATACATTCTCAATGTTGTTTAGATTGTGTAATAATTTTTTTGGATTTTATATCCAATTTTCAGTTTAACAGTCTACCATATTTCCCAGGTGGGGAATAAATATGCGATCTATGTCCTACTATTAGGTTACACCATTTTTCATCAATATAGTGGGTATCAGATAGATGTATTATATTACCAATGGATATCAAATATTTTATCCTATTTATAATAGGGACCTTTTTGTTTTGATGGTATTCAGTATATCAGTCCTTGAATGAGATGTCCTGAAAAACTGATTGGATCATTAATGACCAAATATTTATTGCTGTGTGGAATTGTCCCATTAGGAAATAGAATATGAGATATCAAATATTAATATATTACATGATCCATACCGTCATCATCTAGAGTTGGTTAATTATGGACATACATTTTTTGAAATGATCTTCATGAATGATGTTTCCATTATTCATCTTACAAACATCATCCCTAACCATGAATCCCTGGGAGGGATTATTCCTTATATATTATTGTTTTTATCCATGGTGACCAATGGGATGGTCAATTTTGTCTTTAGTGATGTGGGTTCAAATCTTTATAATATCATTTTTAGTTCAATAATAATATATCGTGGATCTTCCCCAAGAACATAATCTACTATAATTGTTAATGATTAAAAATAGTAAATATAATCACAGTTACTATTAGATTTTCCTCAATAGTATGGATAATATATATTATATGATCATCAAAAATGGAAACTCATTATTCATAGGACCATGTGGATTTATCCAACTACTGTTCATTATATGTATGAGTACTCAAGAGAAGAGATGACTCCTTAGTTATCAGTTGTTGGGAGATTGAATTATATACCATTATAAGGGTGAAATCATTGCAATCAAATTCATAACCCAATTGATCTATATATACTCAAATAATGTAGGTATTCTATATATATCATTCAGAATTCACTATTATGGTACAACAATTTGGATGAAACAGTGATATTTGATTAAAACAAATTCTAGTCGTTCCCTCTAGTATACATGATAGAGACACTTATTGATGGGAACAAGATGATGTTCTCAACCTACAACTATTGAATCCAACCCCATATTAAGAGGAAAATTTACTTCCTATGAGTAGAATGTGATTTATTCACCCACCCTTGATTCTGGATTAGAGAAGAAATTATAATGATCTAGTATTATATATTTTAGATGGTGGATGCACATAAAAAATATTCTATTTATGTATGGACATATGGACTCATTTCACACTCCTATTCTTAGACTTAGGTAAGAAATATGTCCATCTTGTAATGAAAACATCATGTCATTGGGTGTCAAAGGAGTTGAAGGGAGTTCCATCACCATGGTGTGCCACTAATAAATTTTTGAGGGACAAATGAGATGTTTTTGGTATCATGAAGAAAAAACTGTTTGAATATGATGCTATTTCATTCCTAGTACAAAATTTAAAAAACTATATTATGAGAAAACAATTAATTTTTTATTGGATACCAAATAACAATACATATCCATTAGTCGGATATTTCCAATAATCATCATATTTCTATTTCTAGATCATGAATTCATTAGGTTGTATATGGATAGATTGGTATTTTAAAATCTCATCCCCTTGAGTATATTGGTTTGTATGTGTTTGATCCGAGATATAGTGGGAACCTGATTTTATGGGTTGTCATCACTATTGATCATTACTAAGAGGAACATAGCGTGTTTGTTTCCCCATATAATTTTTTACACAAAATCATTATAGAATTTGATGATGACCAAGTAGTCATCATTCAATCCATCCACAACATGGTATACACGATACCAAAAAATTCAATATAAAACTAAAAAGGTTGATTCCTGGAATTTACAAGGTCCATTAAAAAAATTTTGATAGGTGGAGAATTTAATGGATTGATAGGTTTGTCGGGATACCTAAAGAGATATTAAAAAAAATTAATCTTGAGTTAGGAACATGTATTTTCTCCCTATGGTCATTAATTGATTATAATTATAGATGGAAAAATATTATAGGTGAGGGTTCATATTTTGAAACACTAAAAATTATTCCTAATATTTAATGAATATAGCTGAGAAATGATATGTCATAGTTGATTAAAAGATTTAACAAATTGAATGGTCTATGGATATATGTTATATGAGGTTTCATGGCCACCATCTCTCACTGAGTGTAGAGAAAAGAATTTAATCTAATCTCTTTATCATATAAAAATATTATACTGATAAAACCCCAAGATTTTTAAATTATATAGTATATTATCATTAGATCAAGTGATTTAGATAGATATTCCTCGATTGTTCGATAGATCACATAAATTCCACTTAATGATTGGGAAATGAAGTGCATGAGTCTATAATTCATTATTATTACTTGTAGGGTCTCTTGATTATCATTTCATTATCAACACTAGTACCATTGATATTTGGAGAGATGGGAATATGATTGTATTTATGGATCCAGTGAACTAAATAGAGAGTTTTTTACATTATTTAGTTATTCAAGAATGATCCCATATTCTCAATTGATAATTATTCTACTAATCTAAGCAACAAACATCTATTTTTTATTTTTTAACTAGATTCAAACCCCTGGTATAATGATCATTATCAGGGGTGAATAAAATTCAGGTGGAATGCCTCATGGGATCACAATTTACACTATGTCATTATATACAAGTACGTAGTTACATTCATCGATGATAAAAAAATCATAGATAGTATATCCAATTATCTTATGGTAGAGTAAATACCTATGAATATCCTCTATCATTACATATTACTGATTCTTATTTTATAAAAACATCTAAAATTATATCTCCATGAAAAATATAAATAGGTTAGGGCCCTTATATTTAATGAAAGGGTAACATTTTTATATTGGTCTTCAATGGGTTTTGTTTTTTTCAATTAGTGGGGGATCTAGAAAATATTTTTTGCATGACTATATACCTAACATGGATTTCATAATGGATAATCTTGAATTCATACCGGCAAAGGGTTTAATATCTACATAAAAACCACTATTTCTTCTTTATTAGTGATTTTCATAGGCATGGGAGGTTTTAGACAAGAATAATACATGATTTGAAAAATTACTCTTTAATTAATTATTCCCTCTTGTAGAACTATAAGAATACACATGGGTTCTTAATACAAATTATATTTGGATGAGTTCAACACTAAAAGATTCTATAAACTTATTCATAAACATTCTTAATGAAGATAAATTATAATGGATTACTATATAATATAAAATAAACTAATAAAATCAATATGTTATTCATTATCTAAGAGGTTTTACTTGAAGATTAAATGATACACAAATGATGATATGTAGAGATGATGTTTTAAAATAATTAGTATTGGAGATCCCCCCAACTGGTGATGGAACTCAATGGGTGGTTAAAATTCAAGATAAAGTCTGATCTATGTATATTATAATCCAAGAAGATGATTTTAGTTTATTCCTACTTAAATTTTTTTCCAACTTTATTCAACACTTATAGAAATAATGTGAAATGTGATACTCTTGATCACCCATTCAATTGAAATATATCAATCATGAGTTTCCAAAATGTATATAAATGGAGATATAGTCTACCAATTCTAAATGAACATTATGATTTAAAAAAAACATTTTGTCTTTATGTATTCAAGGGGATTGGTGAGTGTAATGATTAGTTCATCATAGGGGACCTATTTATGTACATGAAACCTAGTTGGTTGGGCCAGAAATCAAATAGGGTGACTATTTTTATGTGGTGGGATGCCAAGTATTCTCAAAAGTAAGGTAGCTATGGAGAACAATTCACTATTTCATGGGTGGTAGATTCCCCTACTTTTATCTTAATTAGTCATCATAGGGTTATTTTTTTATAGAACATTTTCATAGTATGATAAGATCTCTAATAAAATTCTACTAATTAATATTGTATCCTTGTAGTACATCTTTTCTGAGAAACATGTAACCCTTATAATCCCTAATTAGAGTAATATTCTAGGCTTCTACAATGGTTTCCATTTTATTAATAGACATACTTGGAGGCTCATCCACACCACTAACCTTTTGATGTTTTTAGTAGGTGTTTTCTTGTTGTTGGACTGGTGGACTCCTAAGACACTTGGATTTATTTTATTAATCCTGTTAGAATTCTTTGGGAAGGTTCACCCATCATGATTAATCTTATAAGGGAAAATATTACTTACATACATAACATCAGTCATGTACTCTAACTTTTTGTTTTGATCATTAATAAATACATTCAATACGGCAGTGGTTAGTGATAGATCATGTCATCCATTATTGGATATACCAGTCATGGGTTTACATTTTCACCATTGAAAGTGATATTTTTTTTATAAAATATTATCAAAATATCTTAATTAAACATGTTGAGATTACTCTTCAGTAATCTAGTGTAGTACTAAAAAACTCATAGTAAATACTAATAAAATTTCATAACCATATCCATTAGATATAGATCACATATCCATGGAATGAATTAGGAGTTCTACCTTTGGGAACTATTGGTCAAGGGACTTAAAGTTATCTGTATTTTGGGATTGGTATACCTTTTCTTATGATGTTAGTAAAATTATTCCAATAAGTTTTAGCAAAGGATAATTATGTTATTATTGTTAATGGACTCTATGATAGAGATAATTTTTTTCATATACGGTAAATGTATGGCCATATATTGGAATTATTTTAGTGATTCCCACAATAACTCATCATCATTGTACTCATATTTTAATAATTTTAATTCTCTTGATAACCATGGGCATCTATTAAATTTTAATTATAATCTTAGTGATGTAGTGATTGAGATATCAACCAATATAGATTCCTATATGGGAGTTACATTATCTAGAAAATAATTCATTTATAAATTTGTTTGTTTTAATTGGGTTTCATCATCTTCGTATACATTTCTATATATGATAAATATTCATCATTGTATTATCGAGGGATCTCCTTGGTTGCATATAGATGAAAATATGTTTCTACTCATCTGATATTTCTAATCCATATTGTATATTATAACCCACCTGTCATGTTGAGATAGAGTGGATATTTATTTATTGATCTAGTCATGTCCCATATGGTTAGCTTCTAGAAGAAATATAGTTTATTCAGAACATATTGGTACATTTGGAATGACCTAAAAAGTTTATACACCATAACATTTACAATGGATATCCTTAGTGGATTATTTCTTCCATATTATTTTTTCATAGTTGTTATGGAAATATATATCATGATTTCCCCATTATCAATAATAATTAATGATTGGGGGTGACACGAAATTGATTCCCCATGTGATTCCATTAATAATCATAAGGAAGTACCATGAGTGTGATATGCCTTGGAGTTAATGGGAACATTCAGATAAGTATTGTTAATAACATCATGGGAAGGAAATATAAGCCTTCATGTAGTTACATTAACATGGGAATAAAAATTTGGGAAGCCTTCCAAATAATCATTAAATGAAACTTTTAGATAGCTATTGGTGATGATAGTGGTTGGGGAGGTCAACCCAATATTCATGGTGGTTATTAGGGATCATCATACGTATCCTACGAAATACACATACCTATCTAGTTGTCATGATTTTACGGGATGTTATGGATTCTATAATTGTTTCATACCATATAGAAATAAAGAAATCATTTCCCCAATAGGATCTTCATTTTTCCAACAATATTTATCTTAAGTGAGATCATCCTTACTATTCCCAACTATGGGATATATTTAATTGTACTAATGGTGATTTTAGGTTGCTGGACCCCTCCATGGTTCGACCATTATGGAATCATATGATAAAAAATCATGGGTTTCCCTTAGCAATATATTTTCATTTAAATGGAATTAGTTCACTCTTAGTATAGTCTCCCAAATTAGTTGGCAGTGATATGATGATGGGATTTACCACTATATAACCTAAATTGCTAGGGGTAACAACATGACCCCAACGTATTAAAATCATTCTGAGATTTCTGTTGGATTAGGATGATGCCCAAAAACTCATTTTTTTGGATGATGAAATTGAAGACCTTATTCTTTGTGATATATTTTTTTTGGAAATGGGTGCGGTTGAACCATATGTATGGTATTACAACCCACATTTCATTGGCATACATGAGTGGTATTTTCATGTGTGAGAACCCATGGGTTCTAAAATAATTTTTGACAATCATAATATATATATATATATATATATATATTTATTGGATGTAATAGGATCACCTATCCTATAGTGTCATTTGGATAGAATTATTCATGTTCTTGATTTAACTAGTGATTTTATATTTGATTATTGTGATTCACATCATGGTTAATATTGGTGATGTATGGTTGTGGTGAAGGAAAAAAATTCGCATAATATAGATATTAAATGATAAACTATTTATACAATTTTCAAAATAATATTTTCCAACACTTTCTATTGGGACCTATTTGTAACAATAATTTTGATGGTCATGATTTTTTCCCACATTCCCATTTTACAAAATCCAGATGCCTACTACCATGAGGGTGATAGATAAGAAAGCATGACTAATATGATTTTATGTGATGTTTGAAGTTACCATATAAGATTTATTTTAATTGTTTTATACTCCCTTGTATACAAAATAAATGCGCATGAATCTCATTCTCACGGGAATCATGGTGTAGTGATCGTTTAATTATTTAACAACTCCCTTGGTATGAAGGGAGCATTTAGTTAAAGAGGATGAGTTAATCCAAGTTATTGGAAATATGGATGTTACATTATCTAACATCATTAACTCATTCCATGGGGGAATCTTAGACATTGTATATATGAAAAAACAACTACTATTTGATTTAGAGTCATGAAAGAGAGTTTTTATATCTTCTTCATGTTATAAAATGTGGGAGTCTTATTCATATCTCATATGGAATATTGAAATCATTTTGAAACTCACTCTATACTTTTCAAAATTTTCATCAAATTATCCACAAAAATGGTTAACTTGGCCCCTATCATAGGGATATATATGTTCATCAATGAGACATCAGGTGGTAGTCATACAAGAAATCATAGGTTCATCGCCTATGGTTACCGAATCTTTTCACCTAAGACTGCATTTTATTCTCACACGTTGATTATTTTTTCACATAATTAATTTATTAATAGTCTTATCATATAAGAATTATAAATCTTGTAACATGAGTTTTATTATGATAATCTCATAAAGAATCATAGGATCTTCACCGAAGGCTCCCCATTCTCAATATAAGAGGAATGATGACATTAAAATAAATCATAAAATTTTTCATCTAATGCATGATAGATATTAGATATTATCATCATCATATCTATAAATTATTGGTCTTTTAAGTCAAGTCATCCAAGAGTAATTTATCCACTTAGGATCATCATTTAATGGATGAAAAATTTAATGATCACTAAGGATTAATTCTCTCATATTTACTATGTTAAGGTTGCAACTAATTATATTTAAGTGGGGACATTGATCCTATAATACTCATCCCTTATTTGGGGAAACATTTTAGAGTTAATTATTGAAAACCATAATTTAATATTCTAATGGAAATTATTTATTTTTTTCTTTTGTGAAAATAATAAGAATAATTTAATGCTTCATTGGTATTCATTAGAAATATTAGTGTTTTATAGTGTAGGGTTTGAATTCAATATATATTAAAATGTATATGGGATGGAAATTTTATTGTAGAGTGGATATTTAACTTCAATTAGGTCTTATTTTTGTCTATTGAGAGAATGAATTAAAATTCCTGAAGTATAAGGTTCATAGCTTAAGTTTGTGTGATGGAAAAATCCATATAGACTGAAATTTTTTAATGAGAACTTATATGTCATGAAGGTGATGATGTGATGAAATTGAGTGGGTTTTATGACTTTTTTCACGGCATGTTTTTAAGATAAATATTAATGTATGTTATCAAACACATGCTTCATGCAATGATCCTTAAAGTAAAATTAAAAAGAATAATTGTGTTCATGGATTTTGATTGGAGGAAACCAAAATTAGATGGATGTTGGTCCTATTGAAAATTGATATTCAAAATTTTTTATTTTTTGATAGGTTTAAATAACACATGTGTCTATTTAATATTTTTTTATAATATATGAGTTTCTTGAAATGTTTCTTTGCATAATGTTTTTTATTTTTGTGTGAGGGATTTCCTTTATTATGTGGAGTTCCATGATAACATATCATTCACAACACAAAAAATTAGGACCTACGTGAGGTAAATTATGAAAAAAATTTACTATAAAAAGTATATATATATTTTTATTGAATATTAAATGACCAATGGTAAATTGTTAGGAGATGATAGATTTAGCTTCCTTGATATCTTGAATCCAATGTTTCTACCCATGAAATAGTGAGGCAAGATGGTATTAATCAGATTTTATATCATAAATGTGGATAACCAATGTAATTCATGAATGTTTAGAATACTATATTCTTGTAAATGTCATCCTATTATGAACCCATATAACCTGAGTTGCATGAAAATTTTTCTTATTTTGTGATGATTATTTCATTATACTTTATTTCTTATAAGACATTTTTTAAATGAATTTTTTTCATTAATAATTGATTTCATGATAAAAATTTTATCATAGTTTGCATTAAAATAAATATTAGTGATTGGGTTATAGAATTTATAATTCATCATTAATCAAATTTAAATACGAAAACAATGATATAGGATATGTATGAAGTGGATAAAAGAAACAAAAATTAGGAAAATTTGTTGAACTATAATATTTTACATATGTATACGTTTAATGTATGACCAATATAATGTAATGCTCTGACCAAAGATACCCAGATTCAATGAATTATTACCTATAATTGGCATGATACAAGGAATCATGTCCCGAAATACTGATCAGTTTAGTAGTTTTGGAAGTAATAGAAACATTTATAAGTTTTACATTAAATCATTAAATAGAAATATCAACAACATTTTTCCCGTTTTGAACACATTTATATCCTTTGCCTATCACTGAAGGTCAATGATAAAATATTACTTCACATCAAAAAAAGAAATAAAACATAGAAAGTTGTGAACTCAGATGCTCAGTAAGGATAACAATATAGCAGAAACCTTCCTAAATTATCATAAAATTTTATGGCAATGTATAAAAATAAAAAAAGCCTTTTAAACATAAACATCAGCATAATATGGAAACGATAAAATTAAATTATTCAATTTACCTATTCAAATTGATATTCTATTAGTAAAATAATCACATGAAAAATCAATAGACACTTTTATAATGATGGAATGCATAATTATAAGCATCGTAACCACATAGTCAAGGCCATATACCAAGACAACAAGTAAGATTTTTCAAGGCCTTGTACCGAGACAATAGTTTGTCTCATGATACCTACCGATGCATCGAGGTGCTATATTAGGCTCCACCTCTAACATAATAATTCCAATGCATTTATCATATAAAATAGTTTAAACATGAGATAAACATTCGTATTGAAACTAGCATACTAAATGTCAATACATTATCCAAAAACCATGAATTTTGTAAAAATAACACATCCACAATCAAATATATCACAAAAAAATTCAATACAATGTGTATTTTTTGTATCATAATATAGAAACTTCAAAAAAGCTTAAAACCAGTCAAAGTATGTTTACATATATGAAATCAAAGCCTTTTAGATAAATACCTCTTTCTATTTTAAAATAATTTAAATGTCATATAATTATAAAAGATAACATTTATTTTGAAAATATTGTTTTAACCCTTTATGGTAAGCTTTGACGTTGTTATAACAGAAACAAATAGCCACACCCACAATATTATTTTTAAAAAAAGCCATTCTTACCTAAATTTTGTTGAAAAGGTCATAGAGTGCCTTGATTGAAAAATGACAGAAAGGATCCTTTCAAAACATATATGGTAAAATAATGGTATCAATGACTTTTCACCATATTTATGTAAATAGTAAAAAAGTTTTAAAATACATTTTTATGAAAACAAATTTGTGAATGATATAGGGGTCCTAGTAGATACTTACCAAAAAAACTACCTCAGATAATAAAGAGATTTTGAAATTAACCCTTACCTTGTACATTTTTTTGGTTGATGGTACATTAACCTATTTTATAATAGTTAAATCATTGTTATTAAATTATTAATGAACTATATACATAAATATTATATCATATATTACCATATAATATTTATTTGTTAATAATATTACAGTAGTATCATTGTTTTGGGTGTTAAATGATTCATTTCATTTATATGATTGGTTACATAAGCCATATATGTTATGAATAGGATGTATTGGATTCATAGATAGAATGATATTATGTTCATTATAATTATTTTTAATCATTAAATGAAAATTATTCTTGAATGATTACAATGGGGAATGAACTTATTGCGTTCGTGGAGACGGTAATATGTATGTTTGAACAAGCGAAAATATCAACATATTGATGGTGAAATCATAATTAATTGGATGTTATAATAGATATATAATAATTAAGATGTTATAATTATTATTTACATATGTTATATTCATTCTTATACCCACAAAAATAATGAAGTGTTTCAATGACAAACTACACAACGACGTGGAGACAGTAAGCCGTACGTACGCACATATTGTGAATTTTTAATTCATATTATGGATAGAATAATGAATATTGTTGTACCATTTTTATAAAAACATCATAGTATTTAGAAGATATGATAATTATTATTTTATAATGGAAACAACAAAGGATGATGATATGGAAGAAGAAAAGAACTTGAAAAATGTGATGAAATATTTACCTATTCTTCAGGTTCTTACTTTTGATTTGATAAAAAGGGTCCTTAGTTTGGCTTTCCGACTAATATAATTAATCTAGGATGAAGGGAGGAATTTTGGAAGGATATTTTGGCTGGGATTGGCTAATATAAATGGCTTTGGAGGTGTAAAATTAAGAGAAGGGAAATACCCTTTTATAAGAGAGGTGAGTGTCACAATTGGTAAAGCTTGATATATTTTTTATAATAAAATAATTTATGGTTTCTAATGGATCCAAAATGATATATTTAGAGGCTATGGTGGGGATGGGTCTAAAATCTCTCATACAATTGGTTTTAGACAGGTATTAACCTTAACTTTTTTTTTAACTCTCAGTTAAATAGTTTCACATTTACCATGTCTCTTTGTTTTTTATATTATATGGTTAATAATATTACTATTAACTTTAAAAAGAACCCTATTTGGTGAATTATTAATATATATAAACTTATCTATTTCCTTTCGCCAAACCATATAATTTTAGGAATATTATATCCATTAATAATATAGTATATGTTTTGAAAACTCAATAATCTTAATTTTGACTACTATTTAGTATTTGATTTTTGTGAAAATCATAAAAACATGATTACATCGAGAAAATATTATTTATCCACCCTACAAGTAATATTAACCTATAAAATTAGTGGAATTCATCAAAAGTATCAAATTACATTTATTTGGATATTTATAATATCAATTATATTAATCTTTCGCTAATAAGATAATTATCTCATCATCATTGTGTCAAAATGAATTAAATTATTTAATGTCTAAAAATTATAAATAAAATAAATTTATGTAGAAAATATATTTTTATTTCTAATGAATATTTATAGTCAAATTTATATTTTGTGTAACCCTATATTAAAAATTGTTTTGTTATTAAACATTGAATTTTACTCTTTTAACTCTTCTTTAAATAAAATAATAATAAATGTCATAATATAATCCAAATAGAACAAAGAGGATCATATTATATTCCTATGGTTTTTTTAAAGAATTATACTTATCCAATATAATTAAGACATGTGTTAGGGTAATTATGATATCATTTTACCCTTAATTAACCTATTTACTTTTAACTATGGTAAATTAAAGTCAAAAGTTACTATTCAACAAAAATTATTTTAATATTATTGAACGACATTTTATTTACTAATTTTTACCATGTATCTCAGATTTTTGAGATTCAACTAACAGAAGTGGAAAAATATGTTTTATGCAAATTTGCAAATGCTCCGAGGAGGTGGGTAAAAGACAGTAAAAATTTCAATAAAATTTTTATATATCAAAACATATTATAAAATTACTCCAATGAATTACATTGAATGTATATAGGTATTATGTATCTATTTTTACCTAAAATAAATTTAAATAAAATAGATAATTATTTAAATAAAAAGATGGTTTTAACCAACAATGTAGTGTTTTTCACTATTCATTAAAAATTGAATGTTTTCAGAAAAAAAAACACTAATATAAATTCGATATTCCCAATCCAAAAATGAATTTTTTTTTGAAATATTATATTTTTAAAATTTCAAAAAGTGGGTATTACTATTCATAATGGCCAGTTTGATTGGTTGCAGTGTGTTAGAATCTTAATGATACATACAATGCAAGCTATTTCATTATTCATAGAGAAACATACCACAGAAGCCTAGGGTATTACATTATACCCTACTTATAATAATTTTATTATCCAAATTTCTAGAATAATATTGCATAAAAATATTTGGGTGGTTCTTTATCATAAGTTCTATAGGTTCTGAAATTGCCTCTTCCATCCAATGGTTTCTCCATAGAAATTTTACCAAATGATTCGTTCGGTTTCTCAGCACATGTTATATGGTATCATGAATTTTAAAAGAATCTTCAAAAATAGACACATAAGGTTCCAATTCAGTTTCCTCATAGGTGAGTACATGCGTTGGTTTTGGCAAGTATTTTCTAAACAGTGAAATGTGGAAGACATCGTGAATATTGGAGAGACTTGGAGGCATTTCCAAACGATAATCAACAACCCCAATTCATTCCAGAACATTAAATGGTCTGTTTTACCTAGGACTTAGTTTATTCTTCTTACCGAATATCATAACTGCTTTAAATAGAGATACCTTCAGGAAAACATGATCTCCTATATGAAATTCCAAATCCTTCATTCAGTTATCAGCATAGATGCTTTTCCTACATTGGACTTCTTTGATGTGGGTTTGGATAACCATCACCTTTTCCATTGTATTCTCAACATGTTCTGGGCCTACGAGTTTTCTTCCACCAACATCATCCCGACAAGTTGGTGTGCAACATCTCTTTCAATATAATTCTTCATATGGTGCCATATGAATACTATAATGGAAGCTATTATTATAAGAAAATTCTACCAGAGGTAAATATCGATCACACGTACCTTGAATGTCTAGTGAAAAGGATCTCAACATTTCTCTTAAGGTTTGAATTGTTCATTATGTTTGTCCATCAGTTTGTTGGTGGTAGGAAATTCTCAAATAATGTTTAGTATCCAAGGCCTTCTAAAGGGGTTTCTAGAATAATGATGTAAAACAGGGATCATGATAAGAAACAATCTATATGTGTACTCCATGAAGTCTTATAACTTAATTAATATATAGTATTTCTATACGTTCAAGTGGTGAATATTCTCTTATAGAAAGAAAATGTGCTGACTTTGTAAGAAAATCAACAATTATCAATATTGCATCATTCCTTCTAGGAGTCTTTGGTATACCCATGACAATTTCTATCGTAATATTAACCCATTTCCACTCAGGTATGGGAAGATAATGAATGACACTTATAGGATGTTGCCTTCCAGCATTCACTTGTTGAAAAACCATACATCTTGACAAAAAATCATCAATCTCTCTCTTCAAGTTTTCCCATGAAAAATGTTATTTCAAATCACTATACATGTTAGTGCTACCATTTTTTATAGGGAAATTGGAGCTATGAGAATCATCCATCAATTCCTTTATTATATTAGGTATATCGAGAACACAAAGCCTCTTCCCAAATATCAAAATCCCATCTTCATATATGAAGTCACTTAATATCACATCATTCACAAATTTTATATTCTTTTGAAAGTCCTCATCATCAGTTTGATAACCCTTTATCCTTTCTAGTAAAGGTGGTTTGAAAACCTATTGAAAAAGAATTTATTTTTCACCTTCCATTGTTATTCCCACATCCATCATTACTAGATCCATGAATATAAAATCTCATTTAACTCTCATCCTGATCAAAAATCCATGATCTTCTCTGCTCAAAGCATCTGCCACCTTATTTTCCTTCCCTCGGTGGTAGTGTATAGTGCTATCATAATCATTGATTTGTTCAATCCATTGCCTTTTCCTCATGTTAAGTTATTTTTTGTGAGAAAATATACATTAAACTCTTGAGATCAGTATAAATCTCAAAATTTTCACCATTGAGATAGTGTATCCTTATTTTCATTTCCATGATTACAACTACCTACTTAAGATCATGAGTAGCATAGTTTTTTTGATGATTTTAAAGATGTAGTGATACATAAGCAATAAAACTATCATTCTGAATAAAGACACAACTATGTCCTTTTATTGAAGAATCACTATAAATATCAAATCCATCGCCCCCTGATGGTAGAGTTAAGATAGGATCATTTACTAATGTTTTATTCCGTCCATCAAAACATTCTTCACACTATTTTTTTCAAACTAATTTAACCCCTTTACGTGTGAGCTGGGTTAATGGATTATCCAACCCGGAAAAATAATGGACTAAATGCTGAAAATAACCTTATAAACTAATAAAACTACTTTCATCAATTATACTCGTCGATGCTAGACATTCTTGGATTGTATTGGTCTTTAAAGGATCAACAAAGATTCCATTTATAGAGGCAATATGGCCAATAAAAGAAATATCCTGAGGCTAGAATTCATACTTGCTAACTTTTCCATATAATTCATTTCTTCTAAGAGCCCTTAGGATAATTTTCAAGTGATTTTCTTGATCTTCATAGCTTTTTTAGTATACCAAAATATCATCAATAAATACCACTACAAATTCATTATGATATTCCTTGAAAACACTATTCATTAGATCCGTGAAGACAAAGAGTGCATTAGTCATTACAGAAGGAATTACTATAAAATCTTAATACATGTACCTAGTTTAAAATACTGTTTTTGGAATTTCATCCTTCCTCACACACAACTGATGATATCTAGATAAAAGGATAATATTTAAAAAATATTAAGCTCCATGAATTTGGTCGAATAAATTGTCAATGTGAGGTAAGTGATACTTGTTCTTTATTTTTATAGCATTGAAATCCCTGTAGTCAATACCAAACCTCGTAGATCTTTAATTATTTTTAACCAAAAGGATAGGGTCTCCACATGGGGAAACAATAGGGAAAATAAATCTCTTGTTACTAAATTCTTCTAGTTGTTTATTTTGTTCCACTAATTCTATAGTGGTGTTTATATATACTTTCTTCGATATGGGCCTCGATCTAGTAATTAAATCAATAGAAAACACAATTTCTAATTTTGGAGGATGTCTAGGAAAATACATTGGAAACACATCAACATATTCTTTCATTAAAGGTAAATCCTATATTTGAACATTCCTTTCCTCACCCATAGTTATTTAATTCTATTTCTCCTTAATAATTGATTTTAGTTGATCTATGAGGGGTGGATCTAGATAAGAATTATTTGGTGATGTTTCTTCTATAAAGTTAAGGAACTCCTTATCACCATCTAGAATTGTAACCTTCTTCTTCTTACAATACACTTTCTCATCATGGTCCGAAATCCTATCCATAGAAAGGATTATATCAAAATCAATCATGGGTATGAAGAAGAGATCAGTAGATAAAGAACATTTATATTCCCAAATGCGAACTAATTCACAAAAAATTATTACAATGATACTTCCCTTAGGATTTCTGACTAACAACTCCTTTGTTATATAAAATTGGAAATATCTAATTTTTGTAGAAAACTGGGAAGATATGAAACAATGTGATGATCCAGAATCAAAGAATGCATTGGATAAACATGAGTAAACCAATAAATTACCTGCCACAACATCTTTTATAGCTTAAACCATAGTACTAGGGATCCAATAAGTTTGGCCTTTCACCCTTGGACATTTCTAAGATATGTTCCCTTTGATCTTATGACATTCATTTTCATAATTCCCCTTTTCTCTACAATTGTAGCATTCAATATTAACATCCTCTTTCTACCCCTTATAATCATGATCTTGGTGGTATTTTTCACAACACTTGTAGAAGACTCCCATTAGCTTAATAAAATTATGGAGGTGTTTCTTCCTATATTTTACATAGCATGGATATTAAACATTTCCCTTCATTCCCTTATTTCCATTTCATGTTTGATCAGCGGATCTCTTCTTCTCATGCTTCGCTTTAAAGTAATAATACTTAGAGAATTATTTTTCTATCTTGATAGAACATGAGACAATATATTCATATGATATGAATTATTGTGAGACTAATGATCTCCAGAGAAATGGTTTTAACCCATCAATGAATCAATAAATCTTACTACTTGGGTTATATATATAATTTGTTTCTTGCCCTACTAACCTGGTCAAGTTAGCCTCATACATTGTGAAATTATCATCCTCCTTTAGCCTCGGACTCCTAAATTGTCTTTCCATATCCACTCGATGGTCATGAGAAAATAATTTTTCGATTAAATTCTCTTTAAACTCCCACCACTACATGTTCTATACTTCTTCATCTTACTTTGTGTTTTGGATTAATAACCACCATTGATCTCCATCTCCGATGAGGCGGTAAACTACCATGACATCTTTTTCCATTTAGCTACTCCCAAAAGCATGAAATATTTTTTCTAATGAATTTATCCGTTTCCCAGTGACAAATGGACTTGTAATACCATTTAATGTTGGAGGTATTTTCCTCATGAAGCGGTACAACATTGATCCTCCGTATTGTGGATCAGGGTGCTCCATATGTGTAAAGATATTATTCATGCCATTAGTGAGTTGTCCCATTATGGAGATAAGTTGATCAGTACCAGTTGCATCATGAGCTCCACTATAATTACCTTGAGTAGGAGTTCAATCCCTATAGGGATTACATGTATTGATACAGTTCCCATTCCTTTCCCTAGGAGCCATTTCTAAACAATTGCATACACTCGATTAGTTTTTGAATCATAATACATAATTCTGAACTTTTAAAACACTTAACATAAATTGAATAGTTTATGGATAGAATCCATAATAATAAAAATGTCTTTTAGAACATATATACTCATAAAACCTTCATAATGGTTTCTAATGAAAATTATAAGTATCCTAAGCATATCCCCATGGGAGTGTCGTAACCAAGAGTGCGGCAAGTCCTATTGTCATGCACCAGTTCCTATTCGAGTCTAGCTGAAAGTGGTGTTTTTGGGATTTATCCCTAGGTACAACTATGCCAGAGCGGCCTCTACCTACTCATATCTAGATTGGGATGTATTTCTCATAAAAATCATAAAATCTCTATAATACCAAAATTCTAGGAGGTTCATTAATACAAATCCTCAATGTATATCTTTGGGTAATGTTTTATAATCAGAGTTTTTCTTAATATAACATCTGAGGTTTGTACTAATATTCATCTGATACCAACATTAACACCCCAAACCCTAAAACACATAGTCAGTGCATTATTACATAACATTGGAATGATACTAGGAATCATATCCCGAGAGACTAATCAGTTTAGTATCCTTAGAAGTACTAGATATATTCATAAGTTTTACCTTACATCATGAAATAAAAACATCAAAAACATTTTGTACCTTTTGAATTCACTTATATACTTATCCTATCCCTACAGGTCAACTATAAAATTCATCTTCACATCCTGGGAAGAATAGAACTTAGAATGTGGTGAGCTAAATTTCTCAGTAAAGATAAAAATATAGCAAAAACATTCATAAATAAGCATAAACATTTAAGGAAATGTATAAGTCTACAAAAATCTATTTAATCATAAGCATCAACATAATATCGAAAAGATAAAATTAAATAATTCCATTTACTTACGAACAAGTATATTCTACTAGTCGAACAATCGCATGCAATATCAATAGCCACATTCATAATGATGGATGCTTAATTCCATACTTTATAACCACACAGTCAAGGCCATGTTCCAAAAATACAAATAATACTTTGTCAAGGCCTTGTACTAAGAAACTAGTTTGTCTCATGATACCTACTGATGCAGTGGGGAGCTATAGTGGGCTCCACATACCGCTTACTATGTCCAATGCATTCCACATATGAAAAGGATCAATCATAACATAAACATTTGTTTTAAAACTAGCATACGAAATGTCAATAATTTATCAATAGACCATGAATGGTGTAAAAATTACACATCCACAGTAAAAAATATCACATAAAACCTCAAATACAATATGTATTATTAGTTTCATAATAAATCATCATCAAACTTGTTTAAAATCCATCAAAGTACGTTGACATAGATGAAATAAAAATTATTTAGAGAAATACCTCTTTCTATTTTGAAATCATTTACATGTAATATAATTATAAAAGTAAACATATATATTGAAAATATTAATATTATATTGTATGGGAAGCTTCGACAATGTTATAATGGAAGAAAATAAACGCACCCACCATACAAATTAAGAAAAAGATATTCTTTTCATTAATTTTTTTGAAAAGGTCATTGAGTACCTTGTTTGAAAAATGATGAAAAGAGTAATTTCAAAAAATATATTGTCAAATAAGGGAATAGATTAATTTATACCATAGTATAGTTAATAGGTAAAATGTTTCAAATTTCATTTTTATGAAAACACGGTTGTGGGTGATAAAGGGGTCCCTGTAGATACTTACCAAAAAACAACCCCAGATAATAAAGAGATTGTGAAATTAACCCTTAACTTGTACTTTTACATGGTCGAGGGTACATTAACCTACTTTATAATAGTTAAATCGATGTTAATATATTATACAAGAACTATAAACATATATACGATATCATATATGACCCTCTATTATTGTATTGGTAATAATATTTCAGTTGTATCATCGTTCCAGGTGTTAACTGGTTTGTTTTCCTTTATTTGATTGGTTATGTAAGCCATGTATTTTATGGATAGGTTATATTTTAATCATATATTGAATTATATTATGCTCATAAACATTATTTTTAATCAGAGAATGAAAATTATTATTGAATGATTGCGATGGGGTATGAATCGCATCGCGTTCGTGGAGATGATAATTCGTATGTATGCATGAGAGACAATATCTATATATTACTGGTGAAGTAATATGTAATTGGATTATATATCATATATATAGAATCATTAAAATTTTATATTAACTATTTAAATCAGATTTAATCATTATTATACTGATAAAAATAATGAAGTGTTTGAATGACAAACTATACCACGACGTGGAGACGGTAAGCCGTATGTACGCACATATGGTGACTTTGTCATATATATCATGGATAGAACAATGAATACGGTAGTACAATTTTTATAATAACATAAAAATATATTGAATATAGTGGATTTATTATTTTATAATGGAAACAACAAAGATGTAGGATGTGGAAGAAGAAAAGAACTTGAAAGAGGTGATGAAATATTTTTCTCTTCTTCAGGTTCTTCATTTAGATTCGATCAAAAGGGATCCATAGGATGGATTTATGACCAATGGAATTACTCTAGGTTGAAGGGATAATTTTGGTATTATATTTGGGACAGGGTTGGCTGAGCCAAATAGCTTTGGAGGAGTGACATTAAGATACGGTGAAGTACCCTTTTATAAGAGAGGTGATGGTCACTTTAGAAAAAGATTGAAATATTATTTTATAATAAAATCTTTCTCGGTTTATAATGCATCCAAAATGATCAATTTATAGGCTAAGGTGGTGATGGTTCAAAAAACACTGATTATAAAGGTTTTATAATAGTTTAGGTCACTATATTAGCTGTATGTTTTTTATTTAACTCTTAGTAAAATATTTTTACATTTACCATGTCTCTTTGTATTTTTATATTATATGGTTAATATTCATACTATAAACAACCAAGAAAATCCAAAGTGGATAATTAATAATATATATAACCTTATCTATGTAGTATTACTGATCCTTTGATTTTACGGGATATATTTTCTATTAATAATATAATATTTGTTTTAAAAAATCAATTATGTCAATATTGACACTATTTATTATTTTATTTTTTCAAAAATCATAACAACATGATTACTTCGAAAAAATAATATTTAATAAACCCTAACATGTCAGATATAGCTATAAAATTAGTTCCATTCATCAAATGTTTAAAATTACATTTACTTGGATATATATAATATCAATTATTTTAATCATTCTTTAATAAAGTAATTAATGCATCATCATTGTGTCAAAAATAAATTAAACTATTTAAAGTCCAAAAATTAAAAATAAAATACCATAATGTATGAAATTATTTTTCATATCTAATGAATAATTATTTTCAAATTTTTATTGTGTGTAACAAAATATTAAAAAAAATTAGTTATTAATCATTGAATTTAACTTTTTTTACTCTTCTTTATATAAATTAATAATAGAATTCATAATCTAATCCAAGTGGAATAAAGTGGATCATATTTTATTCCTAAGGTTTTTTTGGGTCTAATAATACTTATCTAATTGAATTAGGACAGGTTTTAGGGTAATTAGGACATCATTTTTTCCCTTAGTAACCCTATATACTTTTAATGGTGGTAAATAAAAGTCAAAAGATACTATTCCACAAAAACTGTTTTCATCATATTGAACCACAATTTACGTACTGATATTAACTAATTCTCATTTATTTTTTAAATTAAAATTAGAGAAGCTGTAAAATTATGTTTTATGAAAATTTTTAAATGCTCCTTGGACGTGGGTAAAAGTCAGTAAAAAGTTCAATAATTTTTTTTATTATTAAACTTATTATAAAATGTATACAATGAATTAAATTGACCATATATAGGTATTATGTATCTATTCTAGAAATACAATAAATTTAAATAATGCAAATAATTATTTTAATAAAAATTTGGTTTTAACCAATAACGCGTTGTTTTTCACAATTCATCAAAACATTAAAGTTTTCAGAAAAATACCAAAAATTTACCCTAATCCAATTTCAATATTGCAAATCCAAAAATGAAATCCATTATGAATGAATAAATTTATAAAATTTCAAAATCTTTATGTTACTATTCATAACATCTAGTTTGATTGGTCATGTTGTGCTACAATATCGAATTTACGTACAATGCAAGCTATTGCATTATTTAATGGGAAACGTACCGTGGAAGCTTGGGGAGTTACAAGTAAACATTCTTGAATCATGTAGTTATAAACATGGGAAAACATATATAATGAAAAAACTAAAGAATATAGCATGATTTAAGTGAAAATGATTTTAAAAAAAGGTTTTAGCATCCTTAATTCTACACAACCTTACAATGAACACATTCTCATCAAAACATGAAATAACATGAAATTACATGACAATACTTGCAAGAGAGAATATTAAAGGTCTTATCTAACTATTTCCTAGGATATAAGGTATGGTAATAATGGATTGAATATTTTTATGTCTATACTGTGGTCACGATATGATTTGTTTATTTTCTATTTAATACTCTAACTTTTTCATATAACATGAGTGTGAATAGCCTAGTGAGAGGAGACATGTTTTGTTCTATGGACACCCTATATAAGGTATTGACCATCAAGACACTATGTCTCATTTATTAATAGATTATGGTCCTATTAATTAGGAAATGGATCACTATAATTTAGGATTTAATATATTTTATTTTTAATTCAATATGTTAATGGTTATATACTTTTGATCAATTAGTGAGGTGATTAACCATGCTATAGTGAAGCAAACCCTACGTAAATGAATATAATAAAGAAACCAATATAGACTAACTCATTATGATGTTCCAACCATATTAGTTAAAAATTTATCCAAAAAATCATCTTTATGTGAATAGTAACATATCATGGCCCAAAATTCATGATAACCTACATTTAAGGGAAACATGACAAAACGATATGAATAATTTCCATTGAAAATATTCACCATCAAAAATACTATAACACAAACTTTTTAATCATAGTTCATGGACAAATTTTGAGGTATTTGGTTTGAAAAAACTTATTAGGATAAAGATCTTTGTGTTCCCAACCTCTTGTGAATAAGGAATGGATATTTAATCATTCCTCACCTGTGAGATAATAATCAAAATGCAGTGAAATGAAAAAACTATTTCAAGGTTGACCGTTGAAAAATATTAAAATGATGGGATCTATAGTAATATTTATTGGTGTTTTATAATTAGATGATATTTTACTTATCATTTAATATTTATATATAAAATAAACTCAACTCCAATAACCCAAATCCATTGTCTAATTTAAACATTTTAATGACTTACAATGGATCACTTCACCAAGGAAAGATTGGTTAAGTAGTCTTGGAGAACTGGATACATATATGATTACCATTTTAGATTAGAAATAAAATATAAAACAGATAAAAATTAAATTTTCAATAACATTTAGACTCATTAAAGGATTCCTTCTACATATACTATGTAAAGGAAAAAGGTTATGATCATAAAGAAAACATGGAAAGGGTTATGTAAAATTGAATATTTAATGAGTAAATGAAGACTATTCATTATTTAATGAGAGATAAATGAAAAAATTTCATTTAATAAATATAATGTGTATAAAATGAATCTATGGAAAATATGAACATGTTAATTAAATGTATAATAATAAATTAATTTTAAAGTAATGAAATTCTTAATTTAAGATATCTATAAAAGGAAATTGTTTCATGATACTTCCTAATATTGTTGCATATAGGAAAAAAATTATTTAATAAATCTATCAAACATTTTTATACCGTGAGACCCATAGATGCATGAATGGGATATCTATATTTGGCCCCTATACAAATATTTATGGAAAATTTTGTCCTCATAAATTAAACTTCCAATTAATTGAAAAAAAATATTTAATATGAAATAAAATTTATATTTTTTTAGTGAAAATATCAATTCATGTTAACAATAGTCATTCAAATAAAATTCATAATAGAACACTAAATATAGAAAAAATATACATTTAATGTAATAATAATACACATGGTATAATTAATATGGATATAGAAAGGAAATTTAATGCATGATGAAATATAATAATAAGAAATTCAATTATTTAAGAGAATTTTAATTACGAAAATATGAATAAGTCAATGTTAATTAATTAGAAGTATTTTTTGGTTATAAAATCATACCATTTTTTGAATAGAATAAAATAAAAAGAATATTAAAAATATGTTTTCATGGATTATTTTCTCAATAAAATCATAAATAACATATATACAAACTAAATGACATAAAATGGATAGGGTGGAAGGATATTCCATTAACATAGTATGGGTTAAAAAATATTCTATTTGACTTTTGGAAAAGTGATTTTAATATAAACCTATTAGAACAATTCATTTAAAACCTTGTTAATAAATTTTAAGAAGCAATTTTATATACTAAAAAATCATTTAAATTTATTTATAGATATTTTTTTAAAAAAATTTCTATATAAAGTGATATAGAAGAATAATTATTCTCTATCAAGGAGAGAATGAAGATCATGTTTTATTTTACAACTTATTTTCTTAAATTGATTTACAAAATACTGAAACATTTTAACTAAGATATGAAAATTACTATAATATCTAGATGAGAATAATATATAAGGGCTTTATGAAATAAATAAAATTAAATTACTTCAATTAAAATAAAAGAAATCCAAAAAAATTAAATTGTAAAATTAATATCAATTTACCGTGTTATATTTTTAATTTTACCCCTTTATAATTTTTAATACTAATTGAAATATTTATTTCCATGAATAATTTTTTTATCATTTTATATGTATACAATGGGTTTTTTATAAACCACATAATATATAATAGGTTAGTAATAGCATATATGTCCAAACAAAGTTGAAGTTGAAAGGGTAACACTAAAATTAACTCTACCACATAGTATAACATAATTTATCTTCTTTTATAATAGTTTTAATCATGTTAAAAATTTATACAATAACTATATTACTATTTATTTTAATTTATATATAATTACATTTCTCATTAACTAAAATTTAATTGTAAAATCAACCATCAGGTTTTAAATATTTAGTTTTTTCATGAAATTTTTTTTCTAGATTTTATTATTATTATTTATACTATATATTTTAATTATAAAAATAATTATATTCATGTAATATATAATATATAATATATTTATATTTATTTATTAGAAGCATTTTTATTATAATCCATGAGTCTTAGTAATGAAATATGAATAACATCACTTCGTGGATGTGGTTGTCCACTTGTATGCATGAGTAAAATTGTTATTTGACAAATAATATGTGGTGAAAAAGGAAAGAGTAAATTTATAATATAATAATTAATATTATAATATTACTATCACTTTTTAGTGTAAATATATATACCAATATGTTATGTGGTTATAAAAAATGAATAAATCTACTGATGAGGTAGTTGTATGTATGTACTCACGAGAGATGATTCCATTTTCTATTAGATTGATTGGTGTATTTAATAAGGTAATACAAAAAATATAATAAAATATAATAAAGATAATGATATTTTTTATTATAATATTTTTGTAAAAAAAATTTATGGAATGTAGAAGAATATATAAACGTTTTAAGAGTCATGTCAGGTGATTAGCTCTTTTCTATACAACCTCCATTAGATATCCAATAAGAAAAAAACTACGAGTATGTTTAGGATAAAACAACCACAAAAACATATTTAAGGATTTTTGGGATGAATTTTTGATGTCTTGGTCTTAGTTTAAAATAATAAATTTCTATTGATTAATAATGAAAATTTAGTTTCTTTTTTAGTAAATGAAATGACATAATAAGATTATTTTAAATTATTTAAATATAATAAATAATTATTCTTGTTAAAGTGGAGTAAAGAAGAGAATTTTAATATATAAATTAGTCTATGGTTGTAAAAACTTCAATAAATAAATATTTTATCAGTTTATGTGTCAATTTAAAACGCCTATTTTTATTTCACCCCTTTTGTAACCAATTTTAACTATAATCATGTTAAAAATTTTAATTCCTAAAAGGGTTATTAATTTAATACTAACGTAAAAATTACATAAAAAGGTAAACAGATGAAATTTGAGAAATTAGTTCACCTTTATTTTTATATTTAATGATTTTTATGATTTTTAAATAAATTAATATAATATTATTTGACATAAAAAATTAAATATATTTTAAGTACAATTCCCAAATTTTTACATTAATGACATTAATATAGGTATGTATTTCAATTAAAAACTATTTAAAAATCATGTATAAATTTGTAGTTCATTAAAATTTATTTTAAACAATTATTCTTCCAAAAAAAATATTACTTATTTATATATTTAGAATATCATAATTTGATTTTTCCACATTGTGAACAAGCAATTTATTAGTGTGGTGCAAGGTATTAAAGTAATAAAACCATCACTATGTTTTATATATCCAACATTAATAATAATTTTTATTCCAAATTAACATCTAAATACATTTATAACATCTTCTTATACATATATTCACATATAATAGAAATGAGAAGTAGGAGAGTTATATTTTAGAAATATACATAACATAATATAATTTTGATGTCTTTATTAAAAAATGATAAAATATTTTATATTATTAAATAGAAGAAGTGATGGTTGAATTAAACTCAACCAATGAAATATAATAGGTTTAATGTATTATTATTAATACTTATTCAAAAGATTGAAACATTATTATCACATTCTACCCTTTATAGACATGATAAATTTTACCCAGGCCACAATTATATTTTTTAAATATAAAATATACCAATAAACCTAATATTATTTTATGGACTCCAAATATGGGATTATTTTTTTGATGTAAAAATCCTATATGTGGTTGAAAAAATAATATTAAAATAATCTCATAAAATATGATGAAAAGAGATTTTTTGGGAAAAATAATTTTTCATGATCGATATGATATTAAATTAACTATATGAATATAAATCAAAATATATAAGTTTAAATTAACACACACAGACACAAACACATATATATGTTCATATTATCTATACATTTAGCTTAAGTAATTCACCATAAAATATTATTTTAATCAATTTAAAAAATAATTATGAACATAAAAGAAATTTTATAAAAAAATAACCATTATAGTAATAAATGAACATATAGTTATTTATTTTTAATTTTTAATCAATATATGATTAATGATTCAATTAATACCACATTATGATAAATAAAATTTTAATTATCTAAATTTTATTTTTTCAATAAGTTATGAAACTATTTTCCTATGGGATAATTTTAAAAAAAATTCTACGTTAATTTATAGAAATTTTGTTATGAATTTATATCTAACTGATCAATGATGAAATTTTGTGTAATGGAATATTAAAATGTTAACTTTAACCTAGTTTATTTAATATACAATTTTATGATTCTTTGATTTAAAATTGATAGTCACATTCTACACATCTTCAAAAAATTTCATCCTCGATATTTCTATATATTTTTCTATTAAAATGTTTTTTGTGGTATTTATTCATAACATACCCATGTATATATGTTTCATGCATTATTTTATAATTAATCCAATGTTAATTGTATACTATAGTAATTTTATTATGAGACACTTGTTCTCTTTTGTCAATAATATGGGTTGGCTTTCCAAAGTAAGTTAGATTAGGTTCCAATTTTATTTCTTCAGATGGGAGAACGTGTGGGTGGTATAGAATATGCATTCATGATACTTAAATATATAAAATATCATGTATTGTAATGATTCTCAATGAAATTTCCAAATGGTAATCCAAAACATAATTTGTAGTAAAATTTTAAATGGTGTGATGTACCTATGGATCCATTTCCCTTGGTTAACAAACCACATTACACCTCTCAATGAATACAATATCATTGATCCCATACATTAAATTAAAAATATTTCTTAATTTTTATTCATATATAATAATATAATAAAAAACATACTATCTTTGGTAATGTCCTAAAATCATATAAATAATTCCACATATTTTACAGTGGATCATAATGAGACTGTGAATAAAACAAATCATATCCCCCAATAGTTTATTGACGTGTGTGTAGTATTCCTCCCACCAACTATTAACCAACGATGATCAATTTAATACGCAATATTCCATATTATAATTTTGACCCCTAGGTTCATCTGTTTCCTAATCACATCCAATCGCTATTATCCCGTCATGGTTTAGTTTTCTAAGAAACAAGAAAATATTAATCTTTTATATGTTGATATATTATACTATACATACACATATCCTCATAATCAATTATAGAGATTTGTTTTCTTATCTATCATTTATTAAATGTTGTTATGTAGGAGTATATTAATGATGTTATGATACTAACTACAATAACCCCCAACAAAATTTACACATAAATGATGTGTACATTTTTATATTGAAATAAGATTCAATGGATCATGTCACCATGATTTCATAAATTTAGCAGTGTTCAAGAGCTAGGTATATACATGATTCCCACCTTATATTGGATATAATATTTAAAACATATTAAATATAATTATTCTGTATCCTTAAAAATCGTTCAAATAATTCTTCCTCATATCACATTTAAAGGAATGAAAACTAAGAGTGAACTAAAATTATCATTATCAATTTATTGAAATGTAATCAATCATTTGTAAATTAGTAATAATTACTAAAAAATGTAGATAAATAAACACATTCCATTTAATCAATAACATGGATATAAAATTAATACATGGATTATATTAGTGTTTTAATATAATGGGTAATAACACTATATTTGAAATGAAAGAAATTCATAATTTTGGAAGTCTTGTTCAAGGACATGGTCTATGATATTGGTAGATGTAAACTAAAATAATTTACTAAGGTTACCCAATTGATTTTCTCATGTGACCAATTTATTAATCAGAGGTTATCTATTATCGGGGATGTAAAATAACTTATTTTCAAATGCATTCCTCATATATTTAATTATCATTTTATTAAAAATATAGTAGAAGATATCAACAAATACCTATATTAAAATTAGAATATGGAATATAAAAATTTCCCTAATTAGTCAAATAAAATTCATAGTAAAAAACCAAATGTATAAATGGTAATTGTTTTAGGAAATAATAATATATAAAAAAATGTAAATATGGTATAAAAATGTAATTTCTGATTAAAGATGTTTAAAATAAGGTGAATGTTTTATGAAAAAATTAATGATGAAAAAATAAAAAATAACTAAGACATAACCATAAATTAATATAAAATATTTTATTTCTAGTAAATTACATTCATAAAGAGATTATTAAAATTTGAATTAAGATATCTAAAATAATTTTTTTTGAAATATATTCATTTTAAAACCAAGGTAAAATTGAAGAAGAATCTATATAGCATAAAATTATTTAATTGGAGGGAAAATATTTCAATAGAGTATAATTTTAAAAAAAAATCCATTTACTTTTTGAAATTAAACTAAAAAAATAAACATATTTTTAGCATTACATTGAAACTAGGTTATTAATGTTAATGATTAAATATTAATTATTAATAAATTAAATAATTAATAAAATGGATTTTGAAAAATAATTTTCAAAAAATATATATGTAGTTGTATAATATTCATTGTCCAGATGATATATAATATCATATATTTTTTAAAATGTTAATGTTCATTATTTTATTGTCAATGTGAGGAAATTTTAAAATAAAATATTTAAAATAATTAAATATTCACAACTAAATAATATATATTTGTTTTGCACCGAATATATTATAAGATTCTTTGAATGAAAATATGAGCAATCTGAAAAAAGAGATTATAAGAAAATAACACTTCTTTGGAAAATTTTGAACTATAAAAAATTCAATGAATAAAAATTAATTAAAAAATTAAATATCACGAATTGTATATTTTTTATGCAATAAATTTTTTGTATATATGTCGAATAAATGAAAATTGGTGAGTAATATAATATATGATGGAATAGAGGGGAAAAGGTGATGGAAATGCCATAAATCATGCTTCTAATTTGTTAAATGTTATTTAAAACCTATATAATTGCTTTAAAATGTTTATTAATTATTAATAAAAATATATTCATGTTTATATTAATGGATATATATTCACACTAAGTAATTAGTTCAAATTCATGGAAAAAGAAATCCCCGGATCTTAACTATATTATTTTCTCATTCATGTTTCATCTTGAATATTCTAGTATATGTAAATAAGCTATACATTTATCCTATAAAGAATTATATTGATGATATAAATATTATATAAATTCATTGGAATTGTTTTTATAAGAATCAATGAATTCTTTTAATGAAAAATGAATTAAATCATTTCATAGAGGTTGTAGTCCACAAACACACACACACACGAGTTATGTAATTATTTCCCAATGGAAATGTTGGAAATTAGGTATATATTATTTGATCTATTAAGAAGTAATAATATATAATTAATATATACATTTTTAATTAAATTCACTTATATATACTATCCATGTGAGGTGGTGATGAAAAATGAAATATAATGACTTGTGAGATGTTAGTGAAAACGTTTGCACAATTGATGCTTCCATTTTTAATTTGGTGAATGAGTATATGAAAAATGTAATACCATAAAAATAATACAATTCTAGTAAGATAATTATAATTTTTATTATATTATGAAACTGTAAAAATATTTAGAGGAGTTTTACTAATAAATGAACAACAAAAGAATTTGTTATGATGACTGCCTCCTCTTTGCGGAACCTCCACTATTTCATAACATAAGGGCTCTAGTGATAGTATTTTGAGAAGAAAAAACATTTAGAATAGAAATAATGATATTTTGATATTTCTTTTGATAAGATACTTTTCAAATGGTGTGTTTAATAAAAGAGGAGTGGTGATGTCCTTTTATATTGATGGAAATGAGACACTTAGAATTATTTAAATGAGTTAAATATAATAATATCATTTTCATTAAATATTGGAAAAATAGTCCAAATTTTAATATATAATATGGGTTACCTTTTAATTCCATTTATTCAAAAAAAAATTAATTTTTATGTGGAATTTTGAAACATATATTTTTTTAACCCATATATTAACCAATATCACCCATAAAAATGGGGTTGTCTTTTTTATTCATAAAGGGATATAAATAAAAAAATATGAGAACTATTGGATCGATAATGATTAATTTATGACTATTAAAAAATATAATATCCCTATTTTCGAATTTAATATTGTTATAATTGTATATCATTAAATAAAATATTTTTTAACATAAAATTCTTTTTATGTTATTTTAAGTACAATTCAAAAATTCTAAAATTACAAGAATAAAGACTAAGATGGATTTTGAATATAAACTTTTTTTACATCAATTATAATTTATTAATAAACCAAAAACTATTCTAACAACCAAATTCATCTAAATTATTTCACTTTATTTTGAAATAAAATATTTTTTTCTACTACCTACATATAGACCATGTCAACATTTGGTAAGTATTTAAAGAAATTATATCTTCAATAATTTTATTAAAAAAAATTAATTTTTTTAATTATTAGCAGTGAAAAATGTTATTTCATATATAACATTCAGTTGACTATATGTTAAAATATAATATATTAGAAGTTAGAAAGTTATTTTCAAAATTCTCTAGCACTTAAAATAATATAAATGTATTTATCAAACAAAATGGCTCTTATATTCCACTTTTTATAATATAATAAATGTGTGATCAGATTACCATTTCTAAATTAAAAATAAGGAATTTTAAGGATGCTTCTTAAGACTTATTATAAAATATTAACCTTTTCTATCACATTTTACCCTTTACAATGGTGATAAATTTTATAATGATTACCATTTTGAATAACTTTAAAAATATTCCTTTTTAGAAAATTTTATCATCCTATTTAAAAATATAGAATACATTTAACAAAATTCTATTAATATAACTTGATGATATTAATTTCCAAAAACATAAAAAATGATGGAAAAGGTTTTTTTATTATATTTTTGAAGAATAATATGAGCTTAAATTAGTTCCACGAATAATAATAATAATTATATGAATATCAATTAATATATACATATATAGATATATTATCTATAAATTTCAAATAAACCAATCATCATTGTGGATTATTTAAATTAATTAACATAGAAAATCATTATCCAAAAAATTGTTGTTTTCTAAATATTATATTCTTTTTCACCTAAATGATATTGTAATTTTTTTGTGAAAATGATAATAAATTTTTATTGGTTTTAAATATTTAATGAGAAAATTTAAAATAAAATTAGGATTAACTGAGATTTTTTTTATTTATTAATAATTTTTTATTTCCAATAAAAGTATTCCGAAATTAATTATAAGGATATTTCAACATATTAATCTCAAAATAGATTTTAATATTATCATATTTTAATTTTATATCCATTGAATGTTTAATTATTCATCGTATTATATTTTTTTATGATAACATTCTCAATAAAAATAATTGAATATCATGTGTTACACTCTAGTTGACAGTGTCAAATATAGTGGATTCAATATAATTATCATTCATAAGTGTCTCTCTATAATTTATGAGCATATTAACAGAATTTATGGTTAGTTTTTGTGAATTTTAAACATTGAAGGAATAAATTAATGTTCTTATAGAAGATATATTCTTGAAGTCATCCAGAAATTCCAATTATGCGGTATCCTTGACTAGATTGTATTAGATATTTTGAAATAAGTGGATAAGGATAGAGAAATTCACAAGGTTTAAGAATATTTACATCATAATTTTTTGAGAATCATAAAATAAAATGATTTATACCATGTATAGTTCTTGTCAAATTAGTTTCTGTTTAATTATAGGTATTATACAGAAGAAGTGAATATGCTTTCCAAGTACAGGATAAGAATTAATGAAATCTCTTGGGCTTGTACCCATGATAATGAATTTCAGTTTCCTAATGATTGAGTTAGATTAATGCGAAAAAATATTTATTGTGATGAACCATATGATTTGTATCATTATATTAACAAATCTATCATTAATAGATATTCATTAATATAGAATTGACCACTCTATGAAATTTCATGTCTTGTATGGTGTACTGTATATTTTTTAATTTATTATCATTCGACATTGATTCAGATGCAATATAGAATATGTATTTATGAATAATTTCAATTCATTGTAGGATAAACTCATGATATTATTACATTATTATCAATTAATTTAAGTTTATATGATAGGTACCTTAGGTAAGGGTATTTCATATTCCATGATCATGTGAAAATAATAAAATTATTTTATCTCATTACATGATACATAGAGGTAAACCATTTATTAATTAGTGGTCCCAAAAACAATTAAAATAAGTGTTTTTTGGGGATTTAAAAATTTTCATACGATATTAATCTAGTTGACATAATAAATCTTGTGATAATATGACTAATTCCACATATAGTTGATACCAAAGATGTTTTATCCCTACATAATGGCTAAAATAGAATGACTTGATTGCAAAATTAATTCTCTAAATGGAGATGTGTATTCCTGGTGAAAGTGATTTTTTATTCGGACCTGAGATAGAATATATAGATATCACTATATATCCTTTAAAAATGTAAATTAAGACACATGTTTTTCATATATGGTATCCTCTAAATAGATATGGATCTTGTGTCTGGGAATGATAGTAATGTACTAAATTTAATATATGGGCATTAAGATACGTGACATTAATAAAAAAGACCAAACACTAGGTTGGAGTTAAGGTAAAAATTAATAGTACTAATGATGAGGATATAATAAGATATTTGTACATCACTTTATATTCCTTAATAAATGAAATCAAACCACACCGAGTTACAAGGACCAAGGCTATCTGGTGCTTGATAGATCAACATAACATAATGAATGGAATTGTATTTATTAAAACCATTAATGAGTTAAAGAGAGTGCCTACGCTAAAAAAATTATTTTTATTCTAATTATAAACTTAGTCTAGTCTGTTGGAAATTCTTAACAATGTCAATAAGATAATATATAGGAGTATTAGTCTGATTGTTTTTATACAGGTATTAGTTTGATTTTCCTAAATATAATTAGAAGGATTAAAATTACTAAATTTATACTTCATGTTTGATAATTATGATTCAAATTAATTATTCAGATAATCATAATAATTACTATAATTAATAACATTTTTTTTTCATATTACATTAGTCATTTTTCAATGTATTGTAATGGATAATGTATTATATAAAAAATTACAAACCACATGGGTTATAAATAATTTTTCATTAATTTTTTATGAATGTGTTTTTTATTTTTAATTCTAATGGATTGGAATAGTAATATTAATAAATGTTGAATCAATAATCTACCCCATTTTGGAATGTACAAACCCCAATGTTTAATATAAAAATATCATGAAAAAACATATATACATTTCTTACTTCTATGATCATCATATTCGGTGTTATTCATTAAGCATTAACTACCCTTGAGATTGCATCTCTTGTAAAAACTATGTCTATTAAGAAGGTGTTTTATAATTGTTCTTAGATAAATATTATATGTCCCCCTTCAGAATTTTTATCAACCTAAGGATCATATTCTACCCTTAAATAAAACATACAAATTTCTATTCCTTAAAAGAACAACCTCCATTTATGAATTCTTCTCACCTTTATAAAATTTCATCCCCATTTTTGATTTTCAAAATGTAATTTGTAATAGTCTAAAGAATCCTAAATTTTTTTTTTAAAAAATATCAATTAATATTGAACTGACTAATCATCATTGAAAGTATCAAAAAACATAATACCAATTATAATTGGAATGAAATTCATTAATAATAGTGTTGGATGAGATGTAATTTTTTTATAATAAAATATTTTAATGTCTTTAAAAAAATACATTTATGATTTCAAAAAATACCATTATTCTTCATTAACGATTCTACAAAAGCCAATATCTTCTTGAACTCTCACCAGTCATTCTCCATAGTCAAAATTCATTGGTCATGAGTCCTAACATCCATAAAAAACTATTTGTTCTAGTTTATCAGTATGATTACATTATCCTATAAAGAATTAATCATAATCAAATCCTACTCCATGTCTCAAAATCAATTCTTGAAATATTCTCTTACTCATTATGATCATCAGTGGCAACCGTGAAATATTTAATGAACATTACATGATCCTCTATACCAATATATAACTGATTGAAATAACTAGATGACTCTTCTATTAGTTTATTTATTTAATAAAATTTATCATAATGTATTCTATTATCTAGATTAATCTAATTATTCTATGAAAAAAAAAATTTACGATATTTTCTGAGAGTGATAACCATTATAGATAGTCATTAGCCCAGCTTTGATCCTAATTAATAATTCATTATAAACATTAAAAGACTATTAAAAGGATTTATAATTTCATGAATTAGTTGAATATGATATTCAAGGTATAGAATATATGGTATTATTCCTTCTATACTTCTCAAAAGATGAGTAATATAATCAAAACCTTTATATTCTATCATTCAGGAGGAGTCTAATTGTTTGGGATGAGGCTAGCGAGGTTTTGTTCAGATCATTCTAACTACCATTTCATCCCAATTATTCTTAGATATTTTGGAAAAATTCTTATAATACATTTTAGATACTATATTATCATAAAAAATATGCATTAATTCAAAATCATCATCGATCATGGATTTATCATCTGCAAATGTTTTTAAATTTTATCTTTATACCTTTTTAATTGATGACGACAATGAATATTTTTATGATAGTGACGAATTTTTATTAATAACTAAAAAATTTAAAATTTTTATTGGTGTTCTAAGGATTAATTTATATAGATATGAATGATTATTCTATTGATTTTTTATAGGTGTAGGTTTTTCCTCATCAGTGTCTTTATTTTAATCCCATTCCTCTAATCCATCACCTCCTTCTTCTCCTCCTTCATCCTCTTCTTATGTTTATGTTTCTACGTCGTGATATTATTATTCTAAATATTTAACATATCCTTTTTTTATTCATATTTTTTTTTCTTCTTTTAATACTCTATCAAAATCCAAATCAATAAATTCTTTTTGATGTTTTGTTTCAGTTATGAGAGTTTCATTTCTATCTAGCTCCAGTTCTAATGATTTATTCGGAATAAGTATCATTGATTATTAATCACAAAATTTCCCTCCCATCACATGTGATTTAAGATGTATAATATTAAAGCACATATGTTTATTAAAATTCTAATCCACCATCTTTTATGATAAGATTTTTGTGAGAGGTGGGAAGTGAATCATTTTTTGATGCACTTTAAAAACCTTTCAACAAATTCTCACAAATCACCGAGTCTTGCACCATTATCATATTGTTATTTTTATTTTTACCATATTATAAATTATAAATAGAGAAAATTCTATATTATTTTTATTTTATATAGTGGAGTCTATACATTGGATCCCCATATACTTTTTTACCTTTATCATCTATCTACATATCCAAAACCACTTCCAATACATTATTATTATTCTTTTTTCATGCATATATGAGGAATATACCTTCCTATACATCTCTTTATCAACCTTTTCTGATTTCTTTTATAGAAAATATTTTGATATAGAACCATTAATTTTCTCCATATAGTTTTTTGACAAGGCATCAAAATTCAATCTGACTATGTTCATCCAGTACAACAAAAATGGTGTCAAGCGGCGGTTCCCAGAACCACCATTAAACCTTTTTTAAAAATGGTTTCCCAATAAACCGTTAAGAAACATTTTTTTTACATCCCCAACCCTCCCCCCCACCACAACCACACCCCGCGACCCCGATTCCCCTGCAACCCCGGAACCCTGCGAACCCGGTGACCTCGCGACCCAGCTTCCCCCGATGACCCTGGACCCCGTGACCCCAATGACCCCGCGACCCCAGTGACCCCGAGACCCCAACAACCCCGCTTCCTCTGGCCACCATAACCCCGGTGACCTATAAGAAACCTAAGGATTGAAATTAGGTGAGTTTTATGAGTTTCTCTAAAATATTGAAATTTATGGGTTGTCATATTAAGGTTTATATATTTTCTAGTTATAATTACTTTGGGTGTATTAAGGCATTGTTAATGAAATTTACAATCTTTACCAAAACACATATTGAGATCTAATTATTTACCTGACCACTATGATTAGTGAGTTGAAGAGTGGTTATTGAGGATTTGAGTTCCTCAATCCCTAAATAATAACATTAAACACTTGGAATGAGGTTAAAACTAGCTCTTATATAACATATGGATATAGGAAAAATTCTCCCAAAATTCAACATTGATGTAATGGTAAAAATTTCTTTTAATATATAATACATGCTTACCTAGATGATAGTTCTAAAATTAAAAGTCAAAAGAAATTAATTTTTATAAGGAAATATACTTTTCAATGTTCCCATGTTTTTAAGGTAATATGAGTTGGTTTTTATGTTTTTATTAAATCGTGAAGGGAGATATTGAGTCTATCAAGAGATAATATCTCCCTTGATTTTGTTCCTACCTTGGGTTTGGATTTCCCCTCATTATTTGAGTTAATAAAGAAACCTATGGGATTTTTTTGGGAGGTGTGGGTTCCTTTGGTTCCTTGTCATAATTCTTAGATTCTATGGGTTTTTTAACTATAATTATATTGATATTTATAACCCTTTAATAGTTTGGGACTAGTTGGTTTATGGTTATTAATGGTTTTCCTACTACTTAATATGGTAACAACTTTATGTTTTTCATAAGACGATTCAATATAACAATATTATCCACTAAATGATGAGGAATGGAAAACCTAAGTAGGTATAAGTTCCTTACTTTTATTTCATTCTTTTGAAGTGATATTTTATGTATAAAACATTTGATTGTTGTTTTTCCATTTTATTTCTCAATTTTACAAGTAATGGTTAAGGAATTGATAGGATAGGTGTTAAGCTAGTTGGTTTATCCCATGAGAATATTTAGGTTGGGGAATTGTTTGTTGTAATTATATTGATGGATGATGGAATTTTTCATGATTTTATTGAAACTGGTTATTAGTTTTAAATTTTATGAGGATAAGTATTGGGACCGTGTGACTAGGTCATTCATTCATTATCCAACCAATGAAATACTAGATAATAAATATACCATGAATTTAAATTGTTTTGGTACAATGTGTTTTTATTTTTTTTGGATAATTGTTATCAATAGATGTAAAACCAATAAGATCAACGTTAATTTAAGAGATTCCTGGGACATTTTCAGTCTTATGTTTCCCTAGATGACAGTACCAACACCCTACATTTCATCTCCAAATTCCCAACATGATTCTATTATGAAAATCCAAACACCAAGCCCAGACACATCAACTATTCATCAAATACCCTAGTTTGATCCCCAAACCACATCAGTCGCATCTTGAATTCCATTTCTGATGTGGTCTCCACCTTACCACATCAATTTTTATTGAAAAACACTAGTAATTGCTTTTCTAGATGAATTATACCAAAGCCGCTCAATCCCACCCACCATTGTGCTATCATATCCCGAACACGATTCTTTAAAACTGAAGGAATAACAAACATTTTCAATGCCCACACTGAAGTCTAAATATGAATCTTAGTTCAACTCCATGGTTGGATCCTCGATCGTACCATTTAACCATAATTCTACACTCATGAGCACTAACACATATATGATCCAAATCACCCTCAAGTAACACCACCACTCTTTTCTATGTGAATACACCAAATAGAGGTCTATGAATTCAATCCACACATGGCTCGTAGAACCTCAAAACCAAATATCCCAAGTTATTTCATTATGCATTTTCATGAACACCAACACTTATCATGCCTCAAGACTACAATTCCTCACGTGGTTCATGTCACTCCAAATTTAAATATGTGTTGAGTTTTGAAAAAATCATAAGGTTTTACCTAAACATTATTTATAATAGATTTATTCAATATCATAGTTTTATATAATGACTCTATAGAGAACTTAGGTTGGGGTTATTCAAAATTAACATTGTGCTTTGGTTTTCATGGTAAGGTAGTTACCATGTTGTTAGCACACTGTTTCAGTTTACCAATGAAACATCCCCTATCCCAAACACTAGACGGTTCATATCTGACTCATGATATCATATCTATTGTATTATTTTTTTGTAATCTTATACTATCATATATATGAATATTTTACTCTATTTAGTAGTAACTATATGTTTTAATATTTTTTATTATTGTTCAGGTACATTGTGACATACATGGATAAAAGCTTGATCACAATACCGAGGAACACACCTCAGTGTGTTAAGGGATTGAATGAGTTTTTAGATTTTGAAATGTCTGATCGATCTGTTGAATGGAGAATAAAATTTCCATGTCCTAAATGTAAATTTAGATCATGTTTGAAGAGAGATGATTTTTAAGAACATTTAATACAGAAGCAATCCCCTTTTCAATATTTGTGTTAGATTTGGCATGGAGAATTGAACGTTATAGAAATATTGTGAACTGATGTTAATCCACAGAATGAGTTCCCATGTTTGTCGACAATGTAATATTAAATGAAAAACCTCATAAATGATGCATTCAGCACTACACGACACCATTATCAGAATCAAGACATATCAGAACAACAAGAATAGGGTGCTACAAATTGAAACGTGACAACTGATATTTTGGAGGCTGTAACACATGCAGATCAAGATTGTAACATATCATTGGATCCCCCTCTTGATTCTGTGGAGCCAAATGTAATAGAAAAAATCACTAAGGAAAATGTGTTTCATGATTTAGTTGACGATGGAAATCAAGAGTTGTATAATGGGTGTTTGAAATATTCAAATCTTTCATTTCTTCTGAAGATGCACCATATCAAACGTCTACGTGGAATCAAAAATAAGGAAATGTCCATGATATTGGAATTGATTCATGATGCATTTATTGAAGAAAAAAATCCTATAATATTTTTATGATATAAAAAAAGTTATTAACAAGCTTGGTCTGAATTATAGAAAAATACATTCGTGTTCTAATGATTGTATGATTTATTAGGGAGAAGATTCAAGTAGATAGAATTGAAAGAAATTTTCTTCTTCTAAATGGATGTCAAATGGTGATGTTGGATGTCTGAATGTTCAAAATTTCTTGAAGAAGAAGAAAAGGAGCACACCTGCAAAGGTTTTGTGTTACTTTCCTTTAAAGCCATGATTTCCAAGATTATTCATGTCTTCGAAAACCACTGAATATATGAAGTGGCATTCTGTATATAAAAATAATGATAATTTAATGTGACATCAAAGAGATTCCCAATCGGGGAAGAAATTCGATTCATTACATCTATATTTCTCAGCTGATCCTAGGAATGTTCGATTGGGATTCGGTGCGGATGGATTCAAACCATTTGGGACCTTGAGTACTAGTTATTGCATTTGGCCAATTGTTTTGATCCCTTATAATCTACCTCCATGGATGTGTATGCAAAAAATAGCTGTTATCCTTTGGATGATTATACCTTGAAAACAGATTCATGGAAATGATATTGATGTATACATTCAGCCTTTGATTGAAGAATTGCAGAGTTATGGAACAACGGTGTTGAGACATTTTATGCATCTTCTAAAACAATGTTCAAAATGAATGTTGCTTTAATGTGGACCATTAGTGACTTCCCTGGGCTTGGGAATTTATCTGGTTAGAACACTTACATAGTTTTTAGATTTCCTGTTTGTAACTTTGATTTTGACCCCAAATGGGTACCTTACGGTAGAAAATGGTGCTTCTTGTGTCATCAAATATTTCTTGACACATCTCATAGATTTTAGCAGAAAAGATAAAAATTTAATGGTTCCATTGATCATTGACCACCTACAAAGCTGTTAACAAGTTCAGAAATATTAACATAGCTTGAAAATATTGAAACACAATTTGGGAAGGTTCATCATTTGAATGATAGTGGAAAATGGGTCCTAAGTGCATCGTCAAGTGAAATCAGAATGCAATAATTGAGGAAAAAAAGTATATTCTTCATACATCCATATTGGGAAATTAATTTGTTGTGGAATAATCTTGATGTGAAGCATATTTAGAAGAATTTTTTTGACAATTTGATTTTCACATTTCTTAATGAGCACGGAAAGTCAAAGGATCATCTCAATGCTCATAAAGACTTACAAGAAATGAACATAAAATACGATCTGTGGCCAGATGAGAATGAATAGTATCCTCCAGAAATTTTGGCAATTAAAAATAGGGATAAAGATTAATTCCTTCGAATTTTAAAAATGTTAAGGTATCTGATGGGTATTCAAGTAATAACTCGAGGTGTGTTTACTTGAATAACCATCAGTTACATGGATTGAAAAGTCATGATTCACATATTTTGTTACAATAGTTACTAACATTAGAATTGTGTACATTATTACGTGTAATATTACTCTTGTTGTACTCTAATTATACAGGTTTTTTAGACAACTATATTGGAAATCTCTACATCCATTTCAGCTTGACATCCTCCTGGAGAGATTTTTATTGACCCTATATGCAATAAAGACAATCTTTCCTCCAACATTTTTACTATAATGATGCATTTAAATATGAATTTGGTTGAGGAAGCTAAATTTGGAGGCCCCGTTCATTATCTATGGATATATCCAATTGAGAGTTACTTTATTTATATGTTTTTCAGTTGTGTAAACATTTTTTGGTACATAATTAAATTCATAATTATGTTTATTTTATTTAACATATATCATTGGAATTTTAAATCATACATGAGAAATAATACTCAACCAGAAGGCTCTATTGCTAAAGGCTATTTGGCTGAGGAGTGTATTATTTTTTGTTCTTGATACTTGGATGATATTGAGACAAGATTTAATCGAGTTGGACATGTTGAAAATACATCGACTCAATCTCAAATACATCAGAAAGACAAAATATTTCCTACTATTGTCTGATTAGTTGGGAGGACCTCAAATGTGACACTGACTGAATTGGAATTATTACAGGCACATAGATATGTGATGCTGAATAGTTAAATTGCAGATCCATTTATTGAAGAGTTGAGGATACAAACAAAGAGACAAATGAGAGGTTGAGCACGAAATGAGAAATTTATAATGAAAGATGACAATAAAGAGCTTGTAGAATGGTTTTCACAATGTTTAAGGTCATTAATATTACAATATGTATGAATATTATTTTTACATATATATTTGTTAAATCTTAAAATGTATATTTCTTTTTTCAGATCATGAATACTAATAATTGAGTATAGGTGTTAGGATATTTAATGTTTCTTGTTAGTGGTCCTCTAAAACAAGTCAGAATGTTTGATGCTTATAATGTGAATGGCTTTATATTTCATAAAGTCGATCGAGAAGTTGGTGAGAAAACACAGAATAGTGGTATATTTACATTTGCTGAAGTGGAATACTATGGAAAGATGCATGATATTATTGAATTAAATTACCACAAATTATTGTCTGTTGTTTTATTCAAATTCAAATGGGTCTATATTATCAGAGTTATTTAAAGAGATTTCTTGCAATTTACATCTGTGAAATTCTCATGCTTGATGGATGATGGTGATCATGAACTGCATGATCCATATATCTTATCATCACAAGAAAGAAATGGTATATTATGTGAATTATGTTGTCGATGAAGGGTGGAGTCTAGTTGCTCACATAATACAAATATATTTGTATGATATGGGTGATGAAGTGGATAATTTGACCTCTGAAATTGAATTTAATCAACAAAAGGAAGAATCATTATTTGTCTATCATCATATTGAAAATTTTAGCCTAGAAAGGATAAATTAAGTGGATGAAGAAATGGATCGTGAAACCAACATGATTAAAGGGGAAAATTATTGTATGTCCAATTATTTATTTATTTATCAACTACTTGTTTCATTTCGATAGTTATTCATTATCATTGTAATATATATTTTTTCTTTTAGTACTAGGAATATATTATCATTTTTATTTTCTTTTCTGCATAATTTTTTTAAATATATATTCTGAACTCAATTTTATTTGATTAAATGACAGGAATGCCAAGGAAGAAACAGTATACTATTTCATCTAGTTCCGTGATAGATGATGATCCATATGGCCCCCTCCCCACGAAATCTGAAGCACCCGCTACCTACACTCATGAACCATCTCCCCCAACACCATCTCTCACACCATCTATGGATGTCCGATTAGAAGGTGATTCGTCCACTCCCCCTTCAGGAGACTTAGTATTGGGGCAGTGACATGCCCATTCCTATTCATCACGGGCGTACTAGAGTGTCACTGTAATAGGTACAAATTTTATATTATATAAATTTATTGCAATTTTTTATACTAATTGTTTGCTAATTGATGATGACATAAATACAACCGTGGAGAAAAACATAAAAAGTGCAGATGTTTGGAATATGACTGGAAAAAATATAGGAATGCCATTTGATTCTCATGGGGTCCCAACAGATGATGCCGCAGGGTTACTTGGCCAGATTCTAGCCCAGCTGGCAGCGGAGCACATTTCCCTTCGTATTTCATATGATGATTAGAGACATATGCCTCTAAGCTGAAAATTTGATGTTTTTGATTCTAAAGTAAAGTTATATTTATTTCATTATGGTTTAATTGAATGTCATGTTACTAATATGTTCAAAATAAATTTCGATATATAGATGTTCATCCACTTTACAGTTGCTGTTGTGATAGCACGAAAGTGGACGTTGAAATATCTATGCAGGAAATAGAAAGATTTCAAATTGATATTGTGGGGTGATGTCAACGATACTTCGTTGACTATGCAACAAATGTATGAAAAGCTACACGGTGGGGTACCGAAAGAATAGTGGAATGTTTTTGTTGACAGACATCCTGATGATAGGAGGATGGTATTGAAATATATATTATTATATTATCCTCATTTTACATTTATACATGTATATTAAGAGGACATGAAATTGAATAAATAACTATTAAATTTCATTTTATTTATTTCAGGATCTCTCAAGAATGAATGCTTTAAACTACGCTAATGAACTCAACCCTCACACAACGGGCTCAAAATGATTTTCTAGATGCTGAATGACATTGGTAATCTTTTAATTTGTTTGAAAAATTATAAGACAATATGATCTGTTTTATATTATTAATTTTTGATTTACATTTTCTTAATAAAGTCACAGAGTTTAGGGCACGACGTATCCCGAACTAAACTGTGGTTGGATGGTCACAAGAAATTAGATGGATGTTCTCTTAATGGGCCTGCTAAAGAAGATGGGGTATGATGTCAATTTTTTATTATAATAACTTATTATCAGTTTTTACTTTGTTAATATAAATTGATATTTGATTTATAGGTAAATATTAAAGAACCATGGGATGTCAATCCTGCGCAGTCCTACTCAGTCTCCCAGGATGACCCGGTTGCTAAAGTCCTTGGGAAGGAGCATCCTAGTAGAGTGCACGGGATGGGTTTGGGACTCGTACCATATGAGGTTTTCAGTAGGACACTGGCAAGGGTATTTTCATCTACTCCTTGATTTAGTCAGCCCATGCCCTAAGATTCTCAAAAAGAGATTATTTTTCTATGAAACACAGTTCACCATGACGAGAATCAGATATCTTCTTTGCTGAAAGATTTTATTGAAATACATCAGTGTCAGAGTAGATATTCCCCCGGTGGTAGAGCATCAGCTGTTGGTATGCTGGTTAATCACAAAAAATCAAAATTATTTAGTTTTCTTTGTTTCATTGGTTTTAGGATATAATATAAATATGAAACCGTATTGAATTTTTAATATAATGTACTTATAGGTGATAACATAATGTGGTGATGAAGGTGTAGAGGGTGACGATGCATTATCAGAACATGATTAGTTGTATTGTTCATGTGTTGAACAAATATGGGAATTGTTGGTCTGTATATGTAACATTTGTGACTCATAGTTGCCACCAAACATTTTCATGTCCTAAAATTTCCATGATATCTAATGTTTCCTTTTATGAATTTTATTTATTTTTGATCATTCATTTTATGTATTTATTTCTCGAGTGTGGTATACATCATTCCATTTAGGCCTGTGTTTGAGTGTGTAGTTGAGATTTGGTTGACTAGGAGTTAAACCCATTGTTGATGTGTGGAATAAATTGTGTCATTTCACATGTTATAGTATTTTGAATTTTAACTAAGTTATGTTATCTTATATTGAGATGGTTATACTATTTTTTAGTGGTGAGGGGGTAGTGGATTCATCCACACCTATTTCATACTCAATAGAATCACGCTTCCCAACATCATTTGGGTTAACATTGAGGAAATATACTAATGTGTTACCACCAATAGGAAACACATATTTACAATGTAAGAGGGATATCATTAATTTGGGTGTTATCCCCTAGGATGAATGATACTGGAGATGAAAATGATGAAAAAGTGATAAAACATTCCCCCACCCAAGTGGGTTATGTCTTCCATTGTAAATTTATAGTCACAAATGCCACTTAGGATAGATTCCGATGCTTTTAGATTTTATTACATTGTAACAATCCCTAGTATATTACCAAGATATACTAATGGGCCTCAAGGGTGTTTATAATAGAAGGGGTATAAATATACTCTTGAGTGTCAATGGTTGGATATCCCCAGTGTGATCAACTTTTAGATGCTTGAGTTTAGACAATAGAAGGAAACACCCTATATATCTTCTTGAGTACTCAAGGTCACATGATAATAAAAATAACTACAGTGAACATGATACTCATAATGAAGTTCTACGGTGATTTATACTTTATGATGGACATATTTATCCAAATCAACATGATAAGAGAAAAATGTGTTCTCATGATCTATTGACATGATATAAAAAGGTTGGATGTGAAATTATGGAATAATGGTTTTGCCATAGAATATTATTATTTGGACAACCTGTGGGGAATTATCCCTCTAGATTACCATGATTGTCTTATGATGTCAGGATAGATCAATTTAGATGGTATTTCTAAAATAAGTTGTGAACCATCAGGCACTCAGTTTACAAGGGTAGGAGACAATGTATGTCAGGGTATGGGGGCTATATATTCATAGAAATTGAGTCCTATGTATGATATAAAAATTTTTTAGGCCTCACCATTGTGTTCCTTATGGGTACTATCATCTTGTTTTTAGTCTTGAACATAATTGGTGCATTTGGTGATTCAATTAAAATTGAAGGATGTCATGAAGGTATTGAAAAGGAATCATAATGAAGAAACCCATCAACACATCATCAAATGTAAGAGTTCATATTTTATCAATCAAATCCCTTGTTAATGGATTCACATTAGGATATCTATTTTTTGAGGAGAACCTACAATGAGCTTACATGTATATGAATATTTGGTATGGATTTCCTTTTAGAAATAAATTACAATGAAAGGTGTTCACTCGTGATTCATATAGTATAGATTATTCAAAATAGTTATTGGTAAAAGGTGTGAGATTTTGGGATCATCAAATATTCTTTTGGTGGAATCATTTGAATTATTGGATTCCCTTATAGATTTATGAGTTTTTAATGATTAATATCAAAATACAAGTGTTTATCAAGTTACCCCTATTCCTATGATCTCTCTGAATCTGTTTATATATGAAAATGTATGTTTTTTAGTTTAATCATACATATAATACTTGTTTAAGACTCATTTGTTTAAGGCCACATAGTAAGGAAATTATTCATTTTCCGCCATAAAAAGAGGTCGTAGGTGTTTAAATTGTTGAGATCAGGCCCATGTGATGAGCATCATATGAATCTCAATAAATATAATCATAACACACATAGATTATTAATGATTAGTGGGATACATCATACCATTTATGTTCAATTTAAATAGAAATATTTGAAGAATGTTAACTTTTTGTGAAGGGGAACACTTTGTGAAAAGTACTTAGTAATAAGTACTGTATGAATTTATCATGAGATTCCATTTGAGTTTCATCTTGGTCTCCAATGAATAAATGGGACATAGTATGGTTGCAGATAACACCTATTAGAGGGCCCATATATTGTTTTCAATATCATATATATTGGTATGATGAAAATGGATGAATGATTAAGAGGATGGGGCATACAACTTTAAGGTGGATATGATATTGTGATACTAGGAGGGGTATCTAAATTTATGGACTATATAAATAATATAATACTAGAGTCTTTAACTATGGCATTTTGTAAAAGTGATTCATATTATTCTTATCGCATAAGAATAATAGCAAGTTTCTTGATGTTGGGATTGAACCTCAGAGGCGAATATATTGTATCCTATTCAAGAGAAATAAAATACAACATAATTGAAGGAATGAATTTTAAGGTAATGTGACATGATTCATCATAGATTACAATTGTGTTGAAATGACATGTGTAATGAATTTTAGAGATTTCCTACCATGTTTAGAAGGTGATTACTATAATGTATCTCAATAATTATTTTAAATTATGATCAAATATAACATAATATTTTTGTGTATCATGAGTTTTTTTAAGAAATATGTTTATAGAAGATTATTTGTGTTACATAAAAGTGAAAAATACATGATTGAGTGAGACTAACACACGAGCTTCTCTAAGATACCTGGTATAGTAGATGTGTGTCGTGATGGCATATTTGGGGTATTAAATGAAGTAGGACGCCCACTCATGGTAAATCTAAATGTGTTTTACTCACACTCCCTATATGTGAACACCAACACACATGTATATCTAATGTTTCATTATTAGGTGATATATATTATGGTGGATCACGAAGGATCGACTATATGTAAGTTTGAAGAGTAGTCAAATAATGGACCTATGTTTTATAGTTGATTCTATCATATATTATTTTCAATTTATTCTATACTGATTTCATATGTTTCTGTTTCTTGTTGTATGTTGGTTTGTACAATATGGTTCATTCTTATATAGCATGTAAATGTTTAAATAATTTTTTTTCAATTTATTCTATACCAATTTCCTAGGCTGATGTTTCTTGTTTTTTATTGGTATATACAATATGATATTTCTCCTTTGATTTTTTCATTCATGGAAGTGGTGTAGCGGAAGCAAAAAATTTATTTTTTTCTCTGGTCAGCTTTTCGTGATGGTTTAAACTGTCGCTAAATGTACATTGGCGGTGGTTTAAACTGCCTCTAAACGGTGATAATTGGTGAGAAATTTTAAAAACAATTACGTTTTGTGGTGGTTTTAACCTTCGTTACATAGTTTCATCATAGGTGATCATTCCACGGTGGTTCTGGTGACTTCAGCGGGGGTTTTATTGCCAATGGATTTGAGTTTAATCGCGGCGGTTATAACCTCCCTGAATAAACTGATGTCCAGGGCTCGTAAAAACCACCGCTAAACTCAGTAAAATGAACGCGAAATGAGGTAGCTATGACGCTTTCCATAAAAAACCATGAAATGGAGATAACCACCGTCAATATATTGGTGGCATCATATTAGGCGGCAGTTTACAGAAACCGCCTCCAAACCATTTAGCGGTGGTTTAAACTGCCGCTAAAAAAAACCACCGCTAAATAGTGATTCTCTTGTAGTGATCGTACCATCATTGATAAATGAATTATTTTCCTTTATTGGGTATGATTAATTTTCTACTTGTAAAATTTTCATACACATTTACACTATCATACATAAAAAATTCATGAAAAATCCAATTTTATTTAATAGAAAGTAATTTAATTTTCTCCATAGTGAGAAAAATAAACATGAAAAGTTTAATTTTCAACATGTTTATTACAAAATACATTATGAAAACATTAAATAAATTTAATTTATCTCTATTTTATTTTATCAGAATAACTAGCGGCTGTGTATATATATAAATAATAATTTTTTTATATAATATGGGAAACATTTGTAATTTTTTTTATTTTGAAAACAATGATTCATCATATTTTGTTTGGTTAAAATAACAAAGAGTGTTTGGATGCTTATATGAAGGAAAATATGATTCTAATTCTGAAATTATTACAAGAGATCGTGCACGTTTCTTGAAAGAATCCTTGAATATTTTCAAAAATATTATGAATAATATTTTCTTTTCCAAATTCCTTTTGTCAAATAAATGGTTAGATAAGCTTAATGTACTACATATGGGAAGAATAGTTAAAATATTTTTCATGTTTATTCAAACTTACTGATTCTCATCCTTGAAATGAAATTATTCATTTAAGATATGAATCATACATCTCAAAAAAAATATCTACATATTAAAATTTCTCTAAAAACATTCAAATTAACGAAATCAACCTTAGATTACATCAATACTGAAACTAGAAATGATTACTGGTCATAAAGGAAAATATTCATACTCAGAAACTTGAAGGTTGTAGTAATCTGGAATCAAAAACCATTGGAGAACATCTATAGGAAATGTGGAGACTTACACTTATATTGGAATCGAGGGAGATAGTTCATATACAATATTATTATTTATGGTTCATATTGAATCAATTATAATCTGATGGTCATGATTAATTCAAAAAAATGTTGTAATATGTTTTAGAAATTTCGATGTTTTTAACAATTTTACCTCATTGAGAATGAATCCAATTCTAAGAATTTAAAAAAAACAGTCCATGAAAAATTATATAGAACTAAAATTATAAAAAAAATTAAAAATTAATATAAAGAGGGAGTGAATAATTGAAATGAATATATTAGTAGTTTTCATAGGTGAAGTGTTTATTGGTATGGTAATCATTTTCTTCTTGTTTATTGGAGAATAAAAATTATGATAATTTTAAAACTATTAAATAATATATTTATTTAAAAAATGAACAAAAAAATTTATTATAATAATTTTAAAATAAATTTTTAATATTGAAATTTTTTAATACAAAATTTTTTTATGAAATTTTGAGTTCATGAGTTTTATAACACATTCAATGTCTATAAAATGTTTTAGGAAGTTTTAATCTTAAATGTAAAATTTTATTCCATAAAAAATTTCCATAAATGTTTTAAAAAAACTAATAATAATAGAAAACTAAATGTTTTTTTTGAAAAAAATTAACAAAAAATGTACTACCCCTTTATAAATGAGTATATTACTATAAATAGATTGGTAAGTCAGAAGTACATATGAATGATTACATTAAATTTATCATGCCTACTTCATATTAAATATAATAATATCTATCAGAAGTTGGATGTTTTTTAAAAATATCATTCTTTTGTTCTTTAATTTCGGTTAATTATAAATTGATATCTCTTATATGTTAGTAATATTGAAGGAAATGGTTTCTTATATCTACGAGATTAGAACGTGATTGATTTTTTGGGATTCACATTACGAATTGAAATATGTATTACCAAAAACTCATTTTGTTTCCAAAAAACTAAAGTAATAGTTAGTGAGCGTGTGTTTCATCCACGACACTTTACAAAAACAACTTCCCGCTACCATATATGAAGCTTTAGCAGTGTAATGTGATAATGAGTTTTACTTCTTACATGAGAGTGAAAATAAATAATAATATATGAAATCAAATGTTTTATATGTACTTCTCTTTACATTATAAATAAACAAAATTCGGAATCTGAAAAAAACAATTTTAAAAAACATTTACAAATGAATAGAAATAGCTTAAATCCATTATTCTGTTAATGTAATTTTTATTGTTATATTTCTTTTAAAAATAATTAAACTGTATTTTCTTGTTACTGGAATAAATTATGTGCATATTTTTAATAAAATTATGTTATTCCTTCTTGAGTTTTAATGAATAAACCCATGGTTTTCAATGTTTTAATTAAATATTGGATATTTCAGTATTCCTAATGAAGTTGTATAAAAAATAATAGATTTTTTCCAAATTTATTTTAATATAATTAATTAAATTTTAAATATTATTTTTTAGATATGTTATATATAATAACTCATTGAATGTTCAGTATTGAAAAATATAGGTCACTCCTAGAAGACCTTCAACCCATGGGCACATTTCACAAATCTATATCACTGAACTGATCAGAAACATCGCCTACCAGAATGGCACACTATATCTAGTCAGTGTAGAGGTTGAAAAATCCCATCACAGTTTCCCATGGGTGGTGAACCCTGTGGGTGAGAGTAAAATCATTCTTATTAGGGGCTGTGTGAATGAAAGAACTAAATGTATGTGTGTCATACTATCGGTCGTGAAACAACCTATGTTCAGTCTTCTCTATGGAATTTTCCAAATACATGGTTATATAAATATTCCTCCCACTCCCACGTCTTGATATGGGATTTGAGCATTTCCGTGACTCCACCTCCCACCAATGTGTTCTATCATTGTCTCTTATTTTCACTACCCTGCTCCAGCTATCTAGCTTAGATGGTCACCCGCCACCACTACACAATTTTAGGACCTCCATTTATTCACCCTCTTATCTCCTTAGGATGTAAAAAATACTACCATATAGTTCCCACTATCCATTGTGAATGAATAAGATGATAGGGAAAATTACCTCCACCCCGGGTCATTCATCTGTCACCAAAACCATCATCCATGTTGCTTCACTAAACACTCTTATTTACCCTAAAACCATCGCAAACCAATCAGGCCACCACGATACTCATGTTTTCTATTTCCACTACACATCTCTAGGGTAGCTCTGCCTAATATCACCACAACACTACACATGATAGAAGAAACCACTACAGGAGCCCTTGTGAAAGCTTAGTTAAAACCCATCCATCCATTTTGAACGTTAGGGGAAGAGGGAGTTGTTTTTTCCTTTCTTGCCTACAATTTCTCTCCATCACACATAGATGCCACATACTCACTATTGTCACCACACCAAATCCCTACTACCCATGCACCATGCTCTTTGATGGAGACACTGCCTACGTGGACTCCTTCCACTAGGAGATTCAAAAAACACACCATCTATGACTGTTGCATGCAACACACCAATGGAAGGTATGATTCAAATATGGAAACCCATGGTTATTGGGATCTTTTAATATAGGGTGAGGCCTCAACCAACCTTTTCTATGAATATAATGTATTATCATACCTCAATGAAAGACATTTGGTTGAATCTGGGTGATGAGATATTCATCACTGGTGGGATACACATTATTGAATACTACCCTCTGCCCATTCTCCTACATCATTTATTTTTTTTATATTTTTATATTTTAGTTTTTTTTTTCAATTTTAATTTCAATATTAAATTAAATTTCTTTTAAGAAATATAATTTGTACATTTATTTTTTAGTTTTATAATCATCAACTTCCCTTCTAACTTTTCTTCTTCTTAAATTATATTCATTTATTAATAATAATAATCATCATCATAATTAAAATAATAATTGGTATTTTTGCATTATATATATTTTATTTAATTTTTTATTATTATATTATCTTATCTCTTATAATTTAATTTTTTTTCCTATCTATATTCTTCACTTTCATCCAAGTTATGTTTGTTTTATTATTTTATTTTCTTATCCCCATTAATTTTAAATTTGTTATTTCATTTATTATTTTTTTACTTTCTTCCCTTCAATATACTATACTAGGAGATCTCTTAATGTTATAAATGATAGGTTGGTCATTAGTTATCTCTCTAGGAGAGGTTAGAATGTTATTTAATTCTTAAAATGTTTAGTTCAAGAGTATGGTTTGTTGGAGTAGCACGCAAGTAAGGATTATGTCCCTAATGTGCCGAATTCGTACCATTGACATGAAACTAAATATTTTCCTATTATCCTATTTAATTTATTTTACCTCTCTCCATTGGATACATCTTCACATAAATGTAGTGATCTAATCCATGGATAAAATGGCATCAATAATGTAGGGACATGGATGATGGAATGCCCTTTACCGAGGTGTCTCATCATCCTTGATTAAAGGTATAGGGGGAATAGAAATTTCATTGGAACTGGAAGATTCAAAAAAAAATTATATAGTGAAAAGTAATTAAAACTTGAGATTTCATGTATGTATTATGAAACCAATATCACAAAAGTAATTGAGAATATTGACAAAATATAAAACCGAACTCGAATAAAGCCTGTTCCTATCATAAACTCATTCTTTTAAGAACTTCATTATAGTAGAAACTAAAATTTCCATTTTTCACGTCATTAATAAAAAACCCAAAATTATTTTTTTGATCTTTTCATAAATTATCAATGAAACAAAAATAAATGTTTTAGGTGATTTCGATGATGTATTTGAATTGAAGTGCCCGGATCAGTGTGACCACTTAGAGGGGGGAGGGGTGAATCAGTGATCCTTTTAAACTTTTTACTAATTAATTCTTTATCAATTAATCCTCTATGGCTTGTGAGGGCCTCGATCCACTCTTCTTGTATCTCATAGCCTTTCCTAGATTGATGCATAAAATGTAAAGGCACAGGACATAAGGATTTACAAGGTTCAACTCCAAAGGCATACGTCATTGCCATGTTGGTTAAACACCCCAACATGGTTTCTCCACTATAATTTGGTTAGTAATTATAATGGTCGATATAGAGTCACATTGTATCCCTCCTGAGTCCCCCAAGAGGGTCTTTATACTGCATCCAACAGTGTTACCAGAGACCCATTGGCCTGATTCATCTTGCACTGAAGACTTCTCCACCCTGAGTCTCACAGGGGGTCTTCTCCTGGCTCCTCGAGTCACACGAGTATCTCTTCTTCTTTTGATTCTCTTTAAGAGTCTCCAACAGCCTTGGATAAGGTATGCTGGCCTTGATCACTTCTTCTGATCACTTGTGGTAACCAGGACTCCTCTACTTTGCTCAGGATTTATTCTCCTTCTTCTAAAGATGACCTGGCCTCTGTCTTCAAGAATCTTTATTGGAAAATATGTTCTTGCACTGAGTATGACCACTCAATATTCTTGGACTTCCCAACTACTGAAAACTCAGATGAATGATGTCTTTCACTTCAGTCTGACTTCAGTCTCTTTTCAATTCAACGTCATTCACTGAGTACATGGAATCTCTGAATCATCATGCACTGATTGCATGGCATCTCAATCTTCATGCATGAATTGCATGGAATCTCAAATATCTTCAAGAACCTCTTTTCTTGGTCTTCTCAATTGCACACACACTTATTTAACCTTTTTTACATGTGCATGATCATGCATGAATGAATTCACTCCCCTTTCCTTCTTGGTGTGATTAACCCTTAAAAGGGTGTAAACTATTTTAGCACACACACCTTCTTCTTGGAGTCACAGTTTTTATTCTTTCCCACACACACCAAATTGTGTGTTGTTCTCTAGTGTGAATTTGTCCTTCTCTTTTTATTCCCAAGGTGTTCACCCAATTGTTAAATTATTCATACATGCATGAATATGCATGTATATTCTTCATTCACATGTCCCCACACAAGAGGTATGGACTCCTTTGCTTGTGCACACACTAAGGCTTTGTCCTTCTTGTTTCATTACACACACTTTGTTCCTTTCTTCTTCTTCAAAGTGTGCACACTCCACTTGTTCACACACCAATGATATGGCCTCTTCACTTATTTCTCTCACACTCTACCTGTAGGGTCTTCTTGTTTCCTTTTCACACACACACACACACACCAAGTGTGTTATGGGCTTCCACTCCACATAGCACACACACACAAATGTGTGGCCTTCCACTTGAGCACCATACACCTAACCAAAGGAGGGCATGCAAGTTATGCCGCCGACTCCTATCTTCAACCACAGAGGTATTACTCCTTCTTCGTGTGTGTCTAAAGACAACATGGTCTTCCTCAATGCCTCGGCCAAACTCTTCACATGGCCGAGGACCACTTTTCCTTCGTGCAAGGTTGGCAAGAGGTGGTCTTCAACTCTTTGCGCAAGTATACAGAACACCTACTACCGCGTAGGTTCTGCGGGTAGAAGGCGTGCAGGTGCGCGGCTCGGTCTCTTCCTGTTGCGCAATGGGATGTGCAGGGTACAACCACTTTCTACCGTACAAATATGCGGGCAGCGAACATGCAAAGCCTGACTTATTCCCTGTCGTGCAGGGGAGCGCGTAGGAAGGCCTCCTCCTTACTAATTTCACACAGGGATTGCGCAAAAGGAACTCACGAACCCTCGGGTGGCTTCGGGCTGCTCTGCTGCACAAGTGATGCATGGAGATTTTCTTCGCATTGCTTAGATCTTCGCAGGACATCTCTCAGATGATCATTAGCAGCATTCTTTGGCCTCAGACGGATTCTTTTATAGGCAAGGAGTGCGATCAAGATCCATGAATATCGTGCATTTGAATGCCTGAGATATTTGGCTTAAAATTTTGGAACACAGGATGCTATAATCCTGGTTTTTTCCTTTTTATCTTTCAATCACAAGATCTATCATTCTTGGTGTGCACATCACGTGCATGAGTTTACGAACGCATATAAACCTTCATTAAGATAGATCCATTCAAGAACACACTGTCTCGAAACTCAGTTTTCTTCGGCCTCGATCGAATTTCTTCATTTCATTTCATGAATGCAACTTTTAATGCATGGATGTTTTCAGTTCTTCAAAACGATCATCATGGAGGCTTCATGTTCTTTGGAGGTGGCTGGGTGATTCATCCCCCTCGCTCGGGAGGCTCTGGATCATGGGAGGCATCGCGAGACTTCTCTCAGCCGTCGAGAGGTTTAAGAAAACCCCACGACCGTTGGATTGATGTTAAATGATCTCAGATGGTTGAGATTATAACGTGGTGCCACAGATGAGATGGACGATAGTGATCAGATGCGCAATTAGATGAGCGGCCAGGATTACATCCACATTTGAAAAAACTCATCCCACATCGAAACGTGCCACGATTTTTTCGCGGTTTAACAAACAACTCCTCCCTAACACCACTTAGAAATCTCTTCTCCCCCTCCGGTGTCGCCTTGCAACGGTTCTCTTGAGGGCGCACTCTAGCGCCCACTCTGCTCCTCCAGGCACACACCTAGCGCCCACTTTGCTCCTTCACGGGCGCGCCCTTGGAACCCACGCTGTGCGGTCTTGACCTCCACGTGGCTCGGGCTTACACACTTCCTGGCCGCAGTTGGGCTGGCCCATGCAGTTTCCCCTTGGGAGTGGTGACCTAGTCCCTCATGTTCCTTGGGTTGAGGCCCTAAGGCTGGCCCAATAGTTGTCATATTTTTTTCATAAGCTCTATGTTGTATACATAGTTAAATAACCAAGTAGGAACAAGTCTTCTTCATTCCATTCTCTTCTTCTTCACCTCCTCTTCATCTTTAGAATTCCTCTTCTCCTCTGCAACATTTCTTCTTCTTCTTTGTAAAGAATAGAATTCCCAAGGATCTCTCAACTATCTTTATCAACCATAAATCAATAATCAAATGTTTCTTCAGTGTTTTTCATTGATCCAATTATAGATGAGGTTAGATCATCTTTAAATCCTCATACACTAAGAGATTGTGCATGGTCTTCTTCAAGCCACTTAATCCACTTAGTAGTTGTGGATGGTTCGTCTTCTCTTCATCCACTTAGTAAGATGGATGGATCTCATTCACTTCATCCCTCAACCACTTAGTATATATGGATGGAAATTCTTCTCATCATCCACTTAGTGATGTGGATGGTTCTCCTTTCTCTCCTCATCCACTTAGTGATTGTGGATGGAACCCTTATTCATTCCTCATCCACTTAGTAATTGTGGATGGCACATGATTATCTCCTCATGCATTGTGAAGACAATGCATGGACTTCTAACAATGTTGTGACATTGTATCTCCTTGATAGAAGTCTTCTAACTTTTAGATCAGCTCTCCAATCGTCTATTTTTGTATGGAGAATGTTTCAAACATTACCTCCTATGTCACTTAGTGATTCTCCTAAGTGACATGGTTCTCAGTACCCTGGCCATTCTCCAATCCCCACCCAAAACCATTACTTCCATTGTCATTAACATGTCCATTCAATCCTTGAAATCTTATTTACAACATCACCATCACAATCACAACCTCTGTTATTCACATATTGATGCTCCTTGTCATTAATTCAATCCTTGAATCCTTATTAACAACAAATGCAACATAGTTCACATAAATCTCCCCCATTTAATTTGTTGTCTATATCGCTAGAGCATATATGAATGGGTCAATATGTGTGACAAGCTTTTCTCCCCCTTATTGGAGACCAAATGCAATGGTGTGGTGTGGTTCTCTTCAAAATATTTCTTCCTCCCTTTGAATAGAATCTTATTGAAAATCACTAAGAGAGGGATGATGTCACATGTACACTTTAGCAAAGAGCCTTTATTAAATCAACTCTAAGTCTACTTGGCCTAATCCGGTGTAGAAAACAAGAGTGATGTAACCAAGGAATTCAATACTATCCATAATTCACTATACATGTGAAATCATTATTAGGCATCAAGAGGTTGAAATTTTTCAGATATATCAATGAATTACTAAATCCTGCACATACTTCACCAAACTCAATAGAAAGTTTAGGTTCCAAGATAAATCTTCCCCTTTAATCCATTTTTCTTCAATCAAACACTCCCCCTTAATTGAAATGTTTAATAAAATTAAGAAACAAGGGATTAAAGTGTGATTAGAATACCTTCATTCTTCACAAGATGATATGGACCTCAAAAGATCATCTTCTTCAGATTAGCTCTCCCTCAAGGGGTGCAACACATTCTGTCCGTACCATTCTCAATTTGAGAATGATCATCGTCTTCAATTCCCTAAAATGTAAGCGCATGTATATAACTGTGATTATGGAGTAATATGAACCTCTGTTGTTCATCAGTTTTAACAACAAGGTTTAGAAGATTTTCTCTACCGAGATGTTCCACTTTCTCCATTCTTCACACTTTCACAATTGATCTTCAATGATGTTTGTGTTGGTGTGGTTCTTGACATCTATTAAACTTCTTTGTGTGTGACTCCTATCTTTCTAAATGCTTTCTGAGCACTAGAATCTCTTGGTGAAAACTTCATTCTCTTGAAGAATTCCTTTTCAGCTAGAATTAGTGCCATGCATTTATTACTGATATAACCAGATTTATTGCACCTCAGACACAAAACATCATCTTCATGTGAAATCTTTTGATTTCTTTTGTACTAGAATTGGCATGGGAATTTTCTTACTTTCTCATTCTTTCCAAATATTTTGGACAGATGATTAATATGTCATTTGGAAGTGAGGCTTCAGATTTAGAAGTTCCAGAAGGTTCCTTTGATGATTTTATGTTACCTTTCTTAGGAAGCTTATTTTCAATCAATCCATTCTTCTTCTTATGGATTGATTGTCCTATTGAGTGCGGTTTTCTTCTATTTAATTCCATGGCTTGTTTACAAAGATCCATGCTATGACCTATCTTTCCATAGTAGATGCATTTTTTCTTTGTGGTCCTTTTGGATGCATCACCCTTCTTGGATTTGAAATCCATGGACTTATCTTTCTTATTCAAGATCTTCTTGGGAGCATTTTCAACTTTCATATGCTAGATTCCCAAGGATACTTCTTCATTCTTAGCTAGGTTTTATGTTATTCTCTTCTTTTCAGCTTTGAAAACATTTGGTCATTGGTATGTATCATTATTGTGACCAATTTTTTCATTCATCCAAGATTTTATCAAACATTCCATATCTGTTTGCAGTAAACAGATGTTTCTAGACCTATAGATGTTGCTTCTTCTTCTCTGGCTTTCTCACCCTTGGCATGGGTTTCCTTTGTGCTTTAATATTTAGAATATTGTACCAACAATCCATTGCACAATGTCCATACCTGTTGCAACACCAACATTAACCCACAAATCTTGTCTTCTTGACATCATCTGATTGTTGAGTCATTCTCTTGAATTGATGTGTTTTTTTAGGAGAGCTCTCTTTCTTCATCTTCTTCATCCATACTTTTTTAGAGTTATTCTTCCATCCTGCACTATTTGTGGAAACACATTTAAAATCATCAGTATAAGATGGTATGGAAGGTACCTTCTTCTTAGAAGATGTCTCCCTTTCATTAGAGGATGTCCTCCTTTCTGAATAATCCTTCTCAATGCACACTTGAGTGGAAACATTTCTTCTTTCAGCTGATTGGGAGGCTCCAGTTTTGGGTGATTGCTTATTTTTCAATATCACCTCAAGCTCTAAACATTTCATGTTGAGAGAGATATTCTCATCCTCAACAAATCTTGTCCTTCCTTCCCAATTCTATTTCAGTTGTTTCATTTGGTCTTCATGCACCTTCTTCATTTCTTTCAATGAATTTTCAAGCTCTTTTACCTTTTTTACTTTGTCTTCTAGTTGAGAATCTTTGAAAACCATTGACACTTTATGCCTCTTTTCCAGTGCATAGAAAACCTCTTTAAACACTATCTCAATGAATTATTTCTCACAAATGCTTCTTTTTAGTTCTTCAGTGACATCATCAATTCTTTCAGTACAAAGGGAAATGGTTTCATCCATAGCCTTCACCAGCTTTGTGAGAGTGTTGGTTATGCCAACCCTTCTTGGAAATTGATCTTCAATATAATTGGATTCTTCTTCTAGCTATAATTTTTCTTCTTGAAGATCATGGATACTTGTAGCAATACACATTGCCACTCTCCTGGGGACTGTCTTCTGAAGATATTTGACTGCATTTAGAAGATCATTGATAGTTCCATCATCGTCACAACTAGAGTAGGCTTCATCAGAAGAGTGATAAAGAAATTGTCATCTTTTGTGACATTCACATTACCTCCAGTGGAAGGTGTTTCCCTATTATTAGAAACCTTCTTCTTCATCTTCTTGGCCTATTTCTTCATTCTATTTTTCCGAGTCTTGGCAGATATCTTCATTTGAGGGTGTTCACTCATTTCCTCAAATATTCACTTCATAAAGACTCCCTTGGATCTTTTAGAGGTAACATCCCTCTGATACAAATTGAATTTCCTAGATCAATGTGATCACTGAGAGGGGGAGGGGGTGAATCAGTGATCCTTTTAAACTTTTTACTAATTGATTCTTTATCAATTAATCCTCTATGTCTTGCTAAGGCCACGATCCACTCTTCTTGTATCTCCCAGCCTTTTCTCAAGTGATGCAGTAAATTTAATGGCACAAGACACAAGGATTTACAAGGATCTCTTCCAAAGGCCTACATCCTTTCCATGTTGGTTAAACACCCCAACATGGTTTCTCCACTATAATTTACTTAGTAATTACATTGGTTGATATATAGTCACATTGTATCTCTCTTGAGTCCCACAGGAGGGTCTTTATACTGCATCCCACAGTGTTACCAGAGTCCCATGGCCTGCTTTAGCTTCCACCGAAGACTTCTCCACCGTGAGTCTCACAGGGGGTCTTCTCCGGGGTCATCGAGTCACACGAGTAGCTCTTCTTCTTTTGATGCTCTTCAATAGTCTTCAACATCCTTGGATAAGGTCAGCTAGCCTTGTTCACTTCTTCTGATCACTTGTGGTGACCATGACACTTCTTTATTGCTTAGGCTTTATTCTCCTTCTTCTAAGGATGACCCAGCCTCTGTCTTCAGTAATCTTGATTGGAAAATATGTTCTTGCACTGAGTATGCCCACTCACTCTTCTTGGACTTCTCAACTACTGATAACACAAATGAATGATGTATCTAACTTCAGTCTTACTTCAGTCTCTTTTCAATTCATTTTCATGCACTGAGTACATGGAATCTCTGAATCTTCATGCAAAGATTTCATGGCATCACAATCTTCATGCTTGTCTTTCATAGAATCTCAAATATCTTCAAGAACCTCTGTTCTTGGACTTCTCAATTGCACACACACATATTTATCCTTTGTTTACGTGTGCATGTGAATGCATGAATTCATTCACTCCCCGTTCCTTCTTGGTGTGATAAACCCTTAAAAGGGTGTAAAATCTTTTAGCACACACACCTTCTTCTTGGAGTCACACTTTTTATTCCTTCTCACACACACCAAATTGTGTGTTGTTCTTTAGTGTGAATTTATACTTCTCTTTTTCTTCTCAAGGTTTTCACCCAATTCTTCACGTATTCATACATGAATGAATATGCATGTATCTTCTTCATTCACTTGGGCACACACAAGAGGTATGGCCTCCTTTTCTTGTGCACATAATAAGGCTTCGACGTTCTTGTTTTCTTGCACACAATTTGTTCTTTTGTTCTTCTTCAAAGTGTGCACACTACACTTGTACACACACCAATGAAATGGCCTCTTCACTTGTTTCTCACACACACTACCCGTAGGGTCTTCTTGTTTCCTTTGCACACACACACACACCAAGTGTGTTATGGGCTTCCTCTACACTTAGCACACACACACAAACATGTGACCTTTCACTTGAGCACTGTAAACCTCACCAAAGGAGGGCGCGCATGTTATGCGGCCGACTCCTATCTTCAACTGTGTAGGTATTACTTATTCTTTGTGTCTGCCTAAGGACAACACATTCTTCCTCAATGCCTCAGCCAAAATCTTCACGTGGTTGAGGACCACTTTTACTTCGTGCAAGGCTGGTAAGAGGAGGTATTTAACTCTTCGTGCATGTATACAGAACACCTACTGCCACATAGGTTCTGCGGGTAGAAGGCGCGTAGGTGCAGGCTCGGTCTTTTCCAGTGTCGCAAAGGGACGCAGAGGGTGCATCCACTTGCTATTGCGCAAGTATGCGGGCAATGGGCACGCAAAGCCCGACATCTTTCCTATCGCCTAGGGGAGCACGTATGGAGGTCTCCTCCTTACTTCTTTCGAGCAAGGATTGCACAAAAGGAACTCACGATGCCTCAGATGGCTTCAGGCTGCTCTGCCGCGCAAGTGATGCATGGATCTTTTCTTCTCATTGCTCAGAGCATCACGGGACTTATCTCAGATGATCACTAACATCATTCTTTGGCCTCAGACAACTTCTTTTATAGGCAAGGAGTGCGATCAAGATCCATGAATTTTGGGATTTTGAATGCTCGATATCTTCAGCTTCAAAATTTGGAACACGGGATGCTAGAATCCCGGTTGTTTCCTTTTTCTTTTTTCAACCACAAGATCATTCATTCCGGGTGTGCACATCACATGCATGATTTTATGAACACATTCAAACCTTTTTTAAGATAGATCCATGCACGAACACACTGCCTCACAACTCTGTTTGCTTCGGCATCGATAAAATTTAATCATTTCGTTGCATGCATGAAACCTTTAATGGATGCATGTATTAGGTTCATCAAAATGATCATCATAGATGCTTCATGTTCTTCAGAGGTGGACGGGAGATTAATCTCCCTCGCATGAGAGGCTCTGGATCACGGGAGGAATCACGGGGCTTTCCTCAGTCGTCGGTAGGTTGAAGACAACCCCATGACCATTAGATCAACGTTAAATGATCTCGGACCGTTGAGATTAGAACATGGCGCCGTGGATGAGATGGAAAGCAGCGATCAGACATGTGATCGAATGAGCGGCCAGGATTAGATCTGCATTTTAAAAACTCTTCCCACATCGAAACGTGCTGCGGTTTTTCCGCGGTTTAAAAAATAGCTCCTCCTGAACACCGCTCAGAAATATACTCTCCCCCCTCTGGTGCCGCCCCGCACCGGTTTCCTTCGGGCGCGCTTTAGCGCCCACTCTGCTCCACTGGGCGCACACCTAGCGCCCACTATGCTCCATCATGGGCATGCCCTTGGCTCCCATGCTACGCAGCCTTGGCCACCGCATGGCTCGGTCTTACAAACGGCCCGACCACTCTTGGGCTGGCCCATGCGGTTTCCCCTTTGTTGTGGTGACCTAGTCCTACATGTGCCTTGGGTTGAGGCCCTAAGGCTGGACCAATAGTTGGCATATTTTTTTCATAAGCTCTACCTTGTATACATAGTTAAATAAACAAGTAGGAACAAGTTTTCTTCATGCCATTCTCTTCTTCTTCACCACCTCTTCATATTTATAATTCCTCTTCTCCTCTGCAACATTTCGTCTTCTTCTATATAAAGAATGAAAATCCCAAGGATCTCTCATATATCTTCATCAACCATAAATCAAGAATCAAATGTTTCTTCAGTGTTCTTCATTGATCCAATTATAGATGTGGTTGGATCATCTTCAAATCCTCATGCACTAAGTGATAGTGCATGGACTTCTTCAAACCACTTCATCCACATAGTAGTTGTGGAAGATCATCTTCTCTTCATCCACTTAGTAAGATGGATGGATCTCATTCACTTCATCCCTCAACCACATAGTAGATATGGATGGAAATTCTCCACGTCATCCACTTAGTGATGTGGATGGTTCTCCTTTCTCTCCTCATCCTCTTAGTGATTGTGGATGGAACCCTTCTCTCTTCCTCATCCACTTAGTAATTGCGGATGGTACATCATTATCTCCTCATGCATTGTGAAGACAATGCATGGACTTATGACAATGTTTTGACATTGTATCTCCTGTATACAGGTCTTGGAACTTTAAGATCAGCTCTGCAATCGTCTGATTTTATATGGAGAATGTTTCAACCATTACCACCTATGTCACTCAGTGATTCTCCTTAGTGACATGCTTCTCAGTACCATTGCCATTCTCCAATCACCACCCAAAACCATTACTTCCTTTTTCATTAACATATCCATTCAATCCTTGATATCTTATTGATATCATCACCATCACCATCACATCCTCTGTCATTCACATATTGACACTAATTGTTATTCATTCAATCCATGACACCTAATTGACAACAAATGCAACAGAGTGCACAACATAAATGAACTAAAAGGATCCTCAAGTGAGATAGAATAAGTCATCAATTTTTTCATCACTAATGAAAATAATTTCCTTTATCTATGCTTCATGATAGAAATTCATGAAATCTATCATTGTTATAGGGGATCCAATAAAAAATTCATTTCCGTTTTCTATTTTCCCAAATTTAAATTGATTTTAATGTACTTAAAAATATAAAATAAATAAAAAATTATTTTTCCATGATGAATTAAAATGATTATTATTCTACATGTATTTGATTATTAATAGCTGAAATAACCCATGGCTAAATCACCATGGTCTCCCGAATATGGTGTTTCTATGTTGGCTATACTTATCAAGGGATCTTAGAATAAAATTTACAAAGAGGATTAATTCAAGGACATCATCTCGGAGCTAATGGAGACCATTTAGAGAGTTATGTATATAGTAGTAGACATAGAACATAATGAATTATGGGAGTACTTTCTATAAATTTATCATAATGTGGCCAAAACCAAAGAAGGGTAATCAACATTTCATACAAACACCTTTGAAGATGATCCCGAAGAACAATTTTATAAGAAAGTGAAAATACATAAGCTCAAATGTGATACTTAATATCCCAAAGGGATGGTGCAAGAACATAAAGTGAAAATGGATTAGAAAACTACATATTTCCAATCATCATCCACAAAAGATAATACTAAAAAATTAAAATGATCCTCTTTTATTCTCAGAGATACATAGGGAGTCCCCGGAGGAAGACATCCATATAAAGCCACATATGGGAAATAAATATGAACTACATGAATTTTGGAAGGAATGTGAGGAAAATTTGGATACCCTCATTCCATGAAAAGAAAAAATCCAACATTATTGAATGAAGACACCACCAAAGTGGTGGAATTTCTAGTGAAGATGGTGAATCATAATTACCTGCCTATATCTATTGAGAACATACTATTTGAGGAACTCAAAACTGAAGAAAAATATTTTTTATTACCCAGATAAGGGTTTTTATCCTTAGTCAATATCCATTTCATTTTATTTTATTGAAAATGAATTGTGAGTTACACACAAGATCATTGAATTTTTATATTCAAATAATCATAGCAATTCCATAAAGGTGGATGAGAAAACTAAAACTAAACATTTTTAGGAGCTCATTAAATATCCTATTTATAATGAATATTATTTTGGGGATCTCCATCCGAATATCCAAGAATATGTGCATGAAAATATTAGAAAACAATTACTCTATTATAATGGGGGAAATTACTAATAAAATCCTTAAATTTATATTTTAGTCAGGTAAATATACTTTTCAAATTTTTCTTTGACCACTAAATTCATGCGTCATGTGTGAATCCAACACTGGAAGCGAAAGATAAGGATTCCCAAGTAGAAAAATATAGGACTATTCATTCTTCATCTACCACTTCCATGAATTCTACCCCTAATTTTGAATGGGGGATCTGATGTACTATATATATGGGTAACTCCTAAAGAAAAAGGATAAAAAACATTACCGGAAAATCCACATGTAGTTCTTCAAATAAAAGAACCCACATCCCCTACTTATATTATATAATATCTGGAACAACCCACTAGTGGAGTTAAAAATTCATGTCCCACATGGGGGATCATACCAATAAAAATACATTTCATTATTCTTTCAAGGAATACTTATATCATATTTTTATGACGTGGCCCAAATTATAACCCACTACCTCATATAATTTTCAGCATTAATTGTATCATCCTTGTACATCGTTGAATAATTTTATTTTTTACCATCATAAAAAAAGATGTAATCCTAAAATAGTGAATGAGAAGACCATGTGTTAGGGGAAAGCATGTTCACTTTAATTTCATATTTTGTAAACTGACTATATGTTTTTAAGAAAACATGTTTCATGGTTTAAATTGATATTCAGTGCCCAGACATGAATTATTATTCGGTTAACATATCTATGATATATAGGATTATTATAAATCCATTGATTTCATGTTTTATATTTCAATTATAATTATATTGAAAGAGTAGAATGCATAATTTAATGATTAAATTGAAACTTGGATATCTAAATGAGGGCTTGTGAATTTAAGTAATTAAATGATTCAAGTAAATGAAATTTTATATCTATTATTAATGACTAGAATTTATAAAATTTATGTGAATTATTTTATTAAAATTAATCATACCTTGATTGATTTTACCAAATCATATATTCCCATTTCAGAGGGGATTTCAAGATGATGTAATGTCGATATTTCTTGCGGATATTCTTTCTGTGATCTTGGGATATACCACTTTCTAGATCAAGAATTTTAACATTTCAAAACTATGATTGTATAAAACGCATTCAAATTTATTGAGGCATTTTTTTCTAAAACAATCAACCATTAAATACAACTATTTTTTCAATACTTATTGATACCAAAGAAAACATGGATTTCCTTGTTAGAGATGAGCCATGTTTTCATCCATTTATATACATTACTTCCCCTCGTCTTAATAATGACATGAAATTGTAATTTGATTGTGTGGGGGTGGGGAAAGTCATCGTAGATGTGGTCATTTATATTATAAAGAAGAATTGTGGGGTGATTATTTGGAGAATTAAGTAATATTGTCGGTTGATTCGTGATACAATATTCAATTTCCCACTCTAGATATTAAAAAATTGGAAAAATGAACGAAATAAATAGAATGATCGGTAGTGATTTGAAAAAAGAATAAAATCACTAATAATAGAACTATGATAATATAATATATGGGTAGGTGGTGTATATGAGTTTTATTGAAAAAATAACATTAAAAAATTTTATAAATACAAATGGTTCATTGATAAAAATGTTTAATATTTATGAAAATTTCACGAGGGTGAAAAAATCATTCATTATGCTTAATTTGATAATGATCTTTACATTGTGTCTTTGGGAAGTACGAAGTCTATATAATTTAAAGGTGATAATTTTAGAACTGTTTCACATTTAATATCATTATTTATGATTGAAAGTATAAAAAATCCATCGTGAGGATTAATGTTTAACATCAATTCCTACTAACAATAAGACATTGGGACTTTAGAACACAAATTGCGAGTACTCATGATTTTATGCTCCTTTTGCATTTGGAAGGTGGAGAATGTTTTTCTTTTAAATGAATGTGGATAAGAATCATGTAATCATGTTATGTGAACAAATATACATAAATTTTTATCATGAGTTATGAGTAAAAATATTCAAGATAGTGATTTAGAATTTATAATAATAATGAATTTAGAAGATTAAATGAATGAATATATAAGTTAAATCATTTTTCAAATGGAAGAAAATTCAAATTCATTATTTTATATATTTTTTTGAAAATTGAGAAATTAAATTAATATTTTAAGTGAATTTTTATACATTTATTTTAAATTAACAATCATTTTATTAAATCTCTTTTTAATTTTAATATTGTTACCATGGGTTCCATATTTAACCCCTTCATGAGATTTTATGCTCAAGGACCTTCACAGTTTACATGTGGGGCTATTTGGGAAACCCAAATTATGTTTATATTTTCAATCATATTATTATGATATCTTAATTTTTTTCAATGATTAAACCAAATAAATTCAATGTTTTAATTAAATATGGGATTTTTTATTTGACTTATTTTTAATGGCGTAAAATAAGTAAAGAATGTTAATTTTTTGTAATTCTTAAAGATGATTTTGTAATGATTATTTTGATAGAGACATTAAATTATATATCTCATTTTATGTATTTTTTCAAAAACAATTGCTAATTCCTTGAAGGAATTAAACCCATTGGAATGTTCCATGATGACAACTCAATAATTTCGAAATAAAAAAAGACCATAAAAAGTGACTAATATAACTGCAGAGTGTAGGGGTGGTGATATCCTATATAGGTGGAACATATGTGGTGGACCATGCAGAGGCATAGTAAGCCCAATCCATGATTCATGAAACATGGATGTGCATCCAGCATGTTAGTATGTGAGAATTTCATGTCAAATCCCACCCCGATGAGAGATTTTGGATTTTTTTCCTAAATCTAGGGTTATATATGTTGACTCATTATCTTTTGTTTCAAAGTGGGATGTGAACTCCATTGTAGATCTTCCAACTGCCACTAGACTCCAATAATACCACTCTTCTATATGACACAACCTCCACTCCCAACTTCAGTTTGTCACCCACCAAAACTTTAATCAACCATGGCATCCGTTTATTCAACCACATATTTTCTTTTCACTTATAAATGTCGACCATAAATTTACCTCCATCCACTATGAGGGATGGGGGTGTTTTGTATTATCACATCCACCATGGTCATTCATCTGCTTCAACCACCATCATCTATGAAGCATCTGGTAATGTGCCAGTTTACTATACCTCCACCACAACCCAAAAAGTCCTCCACAGTTTTTCTATGTTCCATCCACACCTCACAATGCCATGCCACTACCACCAGGAATCTCTCCACCATTGCACATAACTATAGAAACCACTATAAGAGTCCCTATTGGAGCTATGTTCGATCTCCTCCATCAACTTCGAAGACCTGCTAAGATGGAGTGGGCACTGCCTTTATCTCCTTCAATTTCTAGATATTGCTCATTGAATATTTTTTTAAAGGATAAGTGTTAACACCCCTTTTATTGAAAAATGGATGGAATATCCTCATTTAGACATGGGAAAGGAGAAATCATTACAATAAGTGAAAAAATCCTTAAAACATGTGGTCCAAAAGAAAAAAAAATACCAAATGAAACAAACATCCAAGTATTCATTGGAAATCCTCATATAACACCTTTCCTATCATCGTAATAGTGCGATCCATCATGATATAACATCACTCCTATACCAAAAAGTTTCAATATAATGGCTGAAACACATTTTAGAGCACCTCTCCAACCAGAAATGTATGGAGGATAGATAGAATAATGGTTCTATTAACCCTTTCTCTCTTACTAGTCTCCCACCCGATATAGCATAAAGAGAAACTCTGAAATTTAAACTATTTAAAACTCAATATAAATCGAGAAAAAAACATTGAAAATGGCATATAAAGGCACCCATATTCCCATAAAAGAGATAAAACATGGAAGAATGAATGGTTTCATCACACCCTTTCTATATTGAGGCCAACCACCCAATGACACCTGAAAATGATATGATGCTCTATATGTGACAATGAGAAACAAAAAACAGATAGAATTTTAATCCAATGAACCTGTAGAAAGTTGAAAATAAAGTAGAAAATAGAACCAATCGTAACCAAAGTCACCTCTATCTGAATTAACCAAACCACTTCTCTAAGCCTCCACCTAAGAACTCAAAAACCAAACTCCACCATTCATTGATCATAAGACGAAAAATTCAAGGAGAATAGTTAAAAAACTAAATGCAGTGCAACCAAGTTCCTTACCAAATGGGCCTCCAAATATAAAATCTAAACTCCCTTTTTGATCTTTAAACAACATTGTTCAGATGAGGAACCAAGAATAATCAATGCAATATCCGATCATTTCTGTAATCTCTCATTGAATATGCTTACTCGCAACTTACACCATGATGAAGCCCCGGAATCCCATGCACTATGCAACCCAATATAGTCGTTACCCCCATGGATGCCCTTAATGAATAGAGTTTAAATGCACACCATCTTTGTGTATTTCATGCATCACACCCACTGGGAATGTGATTTAAAAAAATCTATTTTTTGGTAGCATTAATAGGAGTTAAATTTGTGAGGACCCTCCCCTATATATATTTGGTTGGATATGTCCACCTTAAGATAAATAATTTCAAAGCCTAAGGAAGATATATCCACCCATGGGCTACTGTACTATAATAAAAAATCTCATCTCCCATTTTTTCAATATATTTTATTTATTTTCATTTCAGTTTTAATTTTTATTTTAAATAGTAATTATAATTAATTTTAAAAAACTAAATTAGTATATAAAATTCTCAATTTCTTCCACCTATCTTTTTATTTTCTAGTTCTTTCTCTTCTTAATTTTTCAGCATCTTAATTTTTCTTCATTTAATAATAATAATAATAATAATTATTATTATTATTTTACAATTTTTTATATTTTATATAATTTTATTTTCTTAACTTATTTTATATTATTCTATTATATTTACCTCTTTCACCCTCTCTCTCATACCAATTTTTTTTATTTTATTCTTCTATTTTTAAATCCACATAACTTTTTAATTTTTTTCATTAATTGATTATTTCTTTCTTATTTAAATATCCCATTTCCACCAAGTGTTATATTAATCTCCTAAATTAGAGGTTGACAAAAAGTTTTGGATTTTGGGGAGGTCATGGTTTTCATGAAAATTTCTAAATATTTAGATTATGTTTTTGGTAGATTGGAGTGGAATGTATGGTGAACAAATTTGCCTTTATGTCATGACTCACCACCAATGACCTGAAATTAATATATTGATATTATTTTATTTAAATTATCTTCTCTATATTAAATAAATACCTCATTACATGAAAGAGTTAACGTAGTCACTGGATGAAATAGAATCAACTGAGCTGCGTCCTAGATGATTTAAGACCCCCACCCAATGTGTTTCATCAATCATTATTATAGGAGTGTTGGGAGTTGAGATTTCGTAGGAAATCAAGGATTCCAAAATTTATAAACAAAGAATAGTAATTATAACATGATATGTCATGATTTGATTACTAATGTGAAATCAAATAATATAAGGAAAATAATTATTGAAACCAAAACAGAACCCAAATACAAGTCATTTATCTTGTTTAATTGATTCTTTTGAATTAAATGGTAGTATATATTTTAATTTTAATTTTTTCATGTCTTTAAAAAATCAGAAAAAATATTGGTTACTATTTGAATATATTAATAAAAAACCCAAAATAAATAGTTTAGGTGAATATGAATTAGAAGGTGAGAAAATTAAAATGATCATCATGTTCAAAAACCATAGATAAACACAATTTTTTTATATGAATATTAATTTTCTTTCCCCACAATCCATGAAAAACATAAATTAGGTTGAAATATTTCACAAAAGAATGTCGAAAGAAATAAATTTAGATGAAAAATTGTATGGTAATGTAAATATCATATTATTCGTCTAAAAAATATTTTTATCAAATGGTTTCTCTATCTCATCATGATCTTTTGTATTAGAGGTACTGATGAGAGTAAAAATACATTCTATAAGATAATGTCCAAATTTCATAATAATATCTATTATATACATAAAAGATATAAAATTTCCATATGTATTTTTAAAAAATTAGAATTATGTAAATTTGTTAACTCACCCATTATACTCATCTAAAACTCAAAATTCCTATGATCCATAAAAAGTTATTATCGATATTGTTGAGTCGAAACAAATGTAATTCCATCAACATAAAATTTAATGTCATAATATTTTTATTAACATATTTCAAAATGTTTTTTATATTTATAACAAGGTTGTTTTTTTACATAAACATCCTACATAAAATATCCATTAATAATATAAAACATCACATTAATTTGATTCTATATTGTATTAAAGAATGTTGGAAATAATATAAGTATTCTAATAGCATCTTGTCTTACTACAAATTTATATGATTCTTTTTAATTAATTTTATCTTGTTTAATATATATTACAATGAAATATGATTAGCTTTATTTCAAACTCTTATAAAACTATCATCACATGTTTTTTAAAAACCCCATTCAACTATAAATAGACATGTTTCTTTAAGTCTTTCAACTAAGGTCAAGACAATGTTCCTCTAATATTCCTTGAACTCATCTTGATTTTTTGTAATCCAATGCCCATAACCTAATGAAGTATCATGATTATTATTTTTAAATTGGGATAAAATATATAGACGTTCAATTAAGTCCCATGATAAACTTCTAGTACTAACTTCTTTATCTACATCACCGATAAACATTCAGCTGGATGATTCCCATGAAACAATTGTCTTCTTGGGTTTTTAGAAGTATTTTCATCAATAACAGGTATAAAATAATCTTGAGGAACAACGTCAAAAAATATTTATTTAGTTATTTACTTATGACAAGAACATTATTACAATGTTTGAAAATCAATTTTTGAAACAAAATATGAGGATATTGATAGTGGTTATTTTAAAATAAAAATATCAGTTTCATGAATCTTAACAAGTGTTTATTCCTCAATAGAAAAAGAATTTTTATTAAGAATAATATAAGCCTCTGAATTAATGGAATAACCTAAGATTATTTCTTCATCATATTTTTTGTGAATATTTATGTAGGTTATCTTTTTTTATCCGAATCTATACTTAAAAAAACACTATTGTAAGAAAATTTTGGTTTTAAACCTATACACAACTCATAATAAGTTTTATTAAGAAAAGGGCTAATTAAAACATTATTTAAAATATTATATTAAGTATGAAATACATCAACCAAAAAAATTTCATCATCTATGTAATCAATTAACAAGTATCTAGTTATTTAATAATGAATTTTATTTCTAATTCAATCAATATCAATTTTCTACGAGGTTCTAGGTGATGGAAATTTATGGCCAATAAGTTAAATCTTAATAAAATTAAAAATATGAATTGAAATATTATACACCATTATCACTATTATAGTTGTCAGGGAGATGCTTATCTAATTTTTATCCTGGCTATAAGATTATTAAAATAAAAAATGATTTATATTTCATTGTGAAAAAATATTCCCAAGTATATATATATTGTAATCATAAACTATGAAAAATAAATTTTATTGTACACCAATATATCCAGTTTCTATAGAACCAAATGATTCCACGTATACTAACTATAAAGCATCAAAATATGAGACTTCAATAATAGATTTAAAACATTACATATGTATATGAACATATTGAAAAGGGTTGTAGACATTGTAGGTATCAGACATATATTATGATACACCCAAAAAATATATTCATAGTTATCTTAGATAATTTTCAATGGAAAAAATATAATATACTTATATTCTATAACTTATAATGATCTTCCTTTGCACTAAGTCATGGTATGTCCTTGCCTATATGGTCTTCAATGTTATTATTGTTGACATTCACATAAATATGAGAAGAAATAAAAAATTCTTCCTTGGAACAATGTACTAAAAACTTATCATTCCTAAATATTGCATGATAACCTTCATTTCAGAATTTACATATAATTATAATGTTTTTATTATGAAAATCAGTAAAAAATACAGTTGAAATTATTGTTTTTTCACGAAGAACAATAATACATATTCTGATAATCAGTCATTATTAATTATCTATAATAATTATTTTATCTACATTCATCTTTATTATATTTTATTAGATATATTTGTTTCCATTAATGTATCTAGAAAAGAATCTATTGACGTACCATTTATAATAGTTTTTGGAAATATATTTGTTATCTTGAAAGGATATTTCTTTTTCACTTTGGTTACCTGAACCTTATTTTGTCTAGTAATGTCAGAAAATAAAACATTATAAATCCACAAATTTTCAAAAAAATACTCCTTATCAAAACCAAGTTGTTTAATTTTATTTAATGAACAATTCATCTTACAATTCCCACCACTTTAGAACATATTACATAAATTTTCACCTTTTCGAATAAAAAAATTTGTACTAAAAATAGGTTTTATTTGTGATGAACCTATTTAAAAAATATCTCACTAAAGTATAATTTTGTTTAATTATTTATCATTTTATTCCGTACCTGTAGTAGTGTTATAATAATGATTTTTCAAACATTAAATATCATATTTTACGTTTAAAAGTTTATTTTTATCCTCACATTTATTTGTTATTTGAACTATGTTTTTTAATTTAATTTATTTTGTCTAAAATAAATTTTACAAATTCATTTGATATAATTTATTTTTCATAAATTGTCTTATTGAGCTCTTTATAAGGATCAATGTTTTAATTTTTAAAGACATTAACTACTGAATCAGACATATTAGGTTTTTCTTTAACATTATCAATTATATTTTAAATTTTTTCAATTATAATTTTCCAAATGTTTTCCATAATATGAAACATCATCATATATGGTAAAAGTATTATATTACACTAAGTAAGATTTTGTATCATAATTTGTAGAATTTATCTCATTTAGTTAATTAGTATTTTAAGAATTTTTTGTGTGATTTTCGTTTTTTCAACCTTTTCCACAAGAAATATATTTAAAAGGGGAACATTAAAAATAATTCCTATGATATTTTATCAATAATATTTTATCATAGAAGAAGCATTAGAAGAATCGACTCCGTGCATACTCAATGATTCTATAGCATTAAAGAATTTATTACCCTTAGTGTTGTATAACTTTTTATCATTTCATTCCGAGTTTCATTCTTTCATGTCATTTTTCACCATCTTTAGATAATTTGGTTATATATGTCTAGATATATTATACTTATAGTAAGTAAATTAAAATTTATTATCACTGTTATACCAATTAACAATCATATATATGTATTAAAAATAATTCATTCCAAAAATCATATTCATCCTACTGGTGAGATGATCTTACAAATTCATAAAATTTTCTAATGTGATAGAATCAGATTGAAAAATTATTTCATTCTTCCTTAATGATTTATAAAAATTCTATGGTGGTTGGGGTTTCTAAGGTAAAGTAGTACTATAAAAAGAAACAACTCCATTTTTATTACCTTTCTCAGCATCTCTCATGAGTCTTCCTTCAAACTACCGAAGTGTTTCAATAATATCATCCATAGAATGATTATTCATTTTAATGTCTCATCAAAAACTATTCCTTTTTATTCTCACTCATTTGGAATAATATAATTAATCCTTTCAAAAATAATTTAATCATCTTGTCCCTTTTCACTAATAGATCTTATGTTATTTATGATTATCATGAACCTCTGGTGCATATTTGAAAATGAATCTCTAGGTAAGTATTAAAGTTTCAGATTTTCCTCTCTTTTCATATCAATTGTTATCTCAAAATAAATATAAGTTCTAAAGTGTGCAACTTCATGATTTGTTTAATACTATTATTAGGATCACACAGGGATAAAAAACTATAAATACTTATTGTCCTAGAATATATAAATGTATTCTATAATCTATAATGAAACAGATACTGTTGTTTTTTATAGAGTGTAAAATAAATTACTTACATATCCGTAATCATGAACTCTATAGTAAGAATAAAAAAATTATCAAATCTAGTACTGACTAAAATTCTTTCCATCTATCTCTTTAGTACATATAATAACTACCAACATAGATAGGTGGAATATTCAGATTTATATTCTCTATTTAAATAATATTATTGACATAAATGTTAAAACAGCCTAAATTATATTCCACAAGTACTTGTTAGTGTTATTTTTTGTATAAAATTAATGTTTATATCAAAAAAAAACAAGAATCACGCAAATAAAGTAAAAAATTATCAAGATGTAGCAGTAATCACATGGTTGGATACAAACTAAAGGATCTTAATAATTATCTTAAATTATTAGAATTAAAATATATCATTGAAATTTAGTTTTAAAGAATATCCTAAAATATTTAAATGAATCAAAACACAAACCATCATTCTGTAACTTTATTAGACTCAAATAAAATTCAATTATCAAAGTCACTGAATTGGAACTAGAAACCGTTTTATTATATTAGAGTGGAAATTTTAATCATTTTGGATATGATTTATTGTATTTATTTTATTTTAATTGTTCAAATACAGACATAATAAATAAAATTTAATGATGAATATAATGAATCAAATTAAAATATATCAAAAAAATAGAAAAAACATAAAGACACGTAATATAATAGCTATGTAAAATTAAGAATGGTATAAAATGTATATTAAAAATACAAAACTAATTTGAGAGTAATTATAAGGTAGTTAATTTACATATCTAAATGTTTCCACTATTTTATATTTATAGTAAATTCTATTATTCCTTACTAGGAAAGTCATCGATTTGATAATCAGAATTGTTTTATCATCCTATCATTAGAATACCTTGATATGATGATCAAATCTATCTACTAATCACTAGAATGCCTCAATTAGATAGATCTGATTCACCATATTTCTATCTATAAAATTCCTTAGTTATAATAAAGATTACACATGGATTACAATTTAAAATGTTCTTATAGAGGCAACTAGATTTGGTTTCCCTAGAATGAAAACACTCTTATATGAAATACAATTATTAAGAATATGAATTTAATTCAATCCATCATTCATTAAAACATGATTGATAATGTAATAAACCCCCTCCAAACTCATTAAAAAAACATTGTAATAGGAAATGCCTTGATGAAAAATTTACAATTTTTTTAATGTCCACAAACAATTGGAAATTTAAAAATAATTGTAACTAAATTTTTGACATCATATTGATTAAAAAAATAATAGTGTTAAATTTACTCCTTAAATTAAAAAATTATTTTTATTTAAATTATAAACATCTGTTAGTACAATGGACGTCATTAAGAATGTCAATTCTATAATCATTATAAGTTTCAGTTCATTTAGTTTAGTACCATTATCTATTATATTGCCCTGGATTTTCTTAGTCTGATATACCTGACTAATGTCAAACTTCTAATCTGATAAATATGAGTCTAATAAATCATACACATACTCATTATGACTTTCATAATTAAGAATATTTTAAGTTTACTTTTATAATAAATTATAAAACATTCAATTTATGGTAAAAGATAATGTTTTCTAAAAAAACAAAAATAATTTGGGGTATAAAATGTTTTTAAACGTGTTTTAATAAAAGGTTAGTTATTTACAAAACATATGTAATGGAAAATAAGATGTATAAATTATGAATCTATAAAAATGAATGATTCTCATAATAAAATATTAGATAAAATAAAAATTTCATATATTAATAATAATGTTTCATAATATTAGATATCGTAGAAATAATTTTCATGAATATTTTATTTCTCAGTTTTTAAGGATATTTTAATTTTAAACTATACTGTTTGGTTTTAGTCCATTTTTAGACCCAGGGGGAATCTTATTAGAAAAGTAAGTTGTTAGAAATGTAATGATTATGGTCATGGGAAAAATATTGTTATAGTGGAAGGTGAAACACTTTGAAACTTTATTATAGATATTTCATTTTATATAAATTCACTATTTTTAATAGCTTGTGAAACCTAAAAAGCCATGTACAAGAGAATTTTCAAATAGTATACCATTATTACATAGCCATTAAATTGGGGTCAAAGAATAATAATTAATATATTTTATAATAATATGATTAATAAATTGATAAAATAAATTAGTTATTTATCATTTTGGTAAAAAAGAAATTAAAAACCATTTGAATAAATAATATATTTTTTTAAAAAAATATGTTTTTTATAAAAATCAGGTTCTTAATGTTTCACACAATTATTTTAAAAGTACTTTTTACCACTAATTGAAAATAATAATTTTAAAAAAATTACATTCATTTCTTAAATCAGCATGTTAAATTATCTTTGAGTATTTTTTATTATTTTTTGGATAGAATCTTTTTTAATGAATGGTAAAATATGTACAATGATTTAAATTTATAACTGCCTTTTTGTATAAATCTTCAAGAAAATTAAATTTCTCATTACATAATTAAATTTTAAATTATTTCAATAATATAATTTTTAATAAAATTTATTTCATTAATATAAACTATATATTCCCTTTTAATATATAATATTTTAAAACTAATATTAACATTTACTTTGGAAAATAGTTTATTCATAGCATCTATGAGTTTTTCATTAAATTAAAATATATAACACATATAAATTTAATTTAATAAAAAGGATTTGTAATTTATAATTTTCATAATTAATATTATATAGTTAATTAAATATAATATTTTTTTATAATGAATTTTAAAAATAGTAAAAATCAGTAATCACAACTATGGTTAAAATGAGTTTACCATATGTTATACTTAGATGAAATGTATTAAAATGATCTAAAAACATGTAGAATTTCTATTTAATAACAATATATAAAATTTATATACTATATGGTTCCATAATGGGAAATTGTTTATCATAGAGTATTGTGAAAAAAAATTTCAAAGCTTATTCTTTTCAAAACATCTATGTCTGTTCTTCCCCAAACATATAAAAAGGCCACCCCATAACATCTCCACTTAAGGTATCCTAAACCCTATAGTTTGTAAAATCTCTCCCAAAATCCTTTATCACATCCTAGAACATGACATAGAGTCCCCTTATTTATCATACATCCATTATTTAAAGGATTTAATTATAAATCTATTTTTTGTCATAATAAAGGTAATAATTCTAAACCATGAATTTTCATTTTTATTCCTTTAAATAAATATTATATTTAATAATTATGATAAAATAATAATAATTTTTTTTAAATATAATTATTGGTTATTTAATTTAATTTAATATCATATATTTATCTCTTCCTCCCTCAAATGGTAAATGAAATTGTCGATCTTGTGTAAAATAACCACCACTCCACATACAAATTTAATTCAGTTTCCATCACTATCTATCGCGATTTAATATAATGAAGGATTTAATATATATATATATATATATATATATTATTAAACAGTTAAATATATAAATAAATATATATAATAACACATGAACTTTAATACCATAGAATCTATTATAAAATGATAATGCCACTCTTGCAGATTTGTGGACTACCATGTCTATGAAGCGATGTTAAATGTCTTTCAATTTATTTTTACATGGAGGGAAAGAAGGATATATTTAATTAATATATATGATATATATGATATGATATAAATTATTTAAATTTAAAATACATTTAACATTCATTTAATTCCTTTCATAAAAAAATAAAAATATTATTCATGCGTATGTATGACCTACCATCACCGAGAAAATTGTATCTCATTTTTCAATCTCTATCATTAATATACTATTTCTAATTTTTATATAATGAATATATATTTTTTTATATGATTGGTAATTTTCAGGATTTGATGGAACCATGATGAATGTACAGGTACCAAAACTACCGAACCAAAAGATACATGAAAAGTGATATATTTATCCCAATGAATTTGGTTTCTTATAATGAATATTAAATAAATACGTGATAAAATGATTAGAAAAAATATATTTTATGATATATATATATATATGAGTGTTTTTTCTATAAATTATGTGTATAAAGATATATTTATTATAACAGATGTTATAACAAGTATATAAGAAAATCATACCCGAGGAAAAGGTTTCTCAACTAACATTTACTTATGTGAGACATATTTAATATTCACCTATTATTTATGTTTCATTGTCTGTGTATTTACCATTTTACGTGTCTATCATTTATATATTTAACTTCTTGGTATATAATGATTAATTTTAAATTATTACTAAAAGTTGTTTTATGATATAAAATATACCAAATTTGTATGGTTTTTATGATTTTAATCTCATAGTTTATTGGGATTGTATATTATTATGTTTTATAATAAACTATTTTTAAATATCTTTTAAAATAACCATGAAATATCATATATTATATTTATTAATTATATAATAATTTTACTTTCAAATTTTATTCTCTTTTTTACATAAAATGATGAAGAAAATTATTTTAATAAAATATTAATTTATTTCCCTCTTTGGTCAAAAATCTATTTTCTTTTTAATCCATGTTTTCTTAAAATATTTTCAAAATTTCTTTATCTTTATACAATTAATTTATTGAAGAATATATACACCATTTTTTGTTTTAAAAATTAATTTAAATGAATATTATTTTCTTTTACAGAATGAGGTATATATTAACATTGTTACAAAATTGTTAAAAAATGTTTTTATCTTATAATACATGTATGGAAATAAACACCATTATGACCAAAAATTGTTTTGATGCTTATTCTGTATGATTACAAGATAAATAATATATAAGTTATTTTAAATACATGGGTATTGAAATTTCTTATCATAGTTAAATGGATATTCTCTTCATGAATAATGTAATACATTTTTATTGAATTTCTATCAATGATAAAAATAAAATTTTCCATACGCTTTATTTGGAATATTTTTTGAATGGTATCTTTGTTATTTATATATATGGTTTACAATTAGATTAAATAGGATATATTGTTTTTATATAATTTTATATAGATATCTATATTTTTTTTAAGTTAATTATTTGGGAAATCTGTGAATATTCATTTTCTAGTTATCCAATACTAATATTATGTTGATAATTTTTATTGATTGGGTAAATTATTAACATTTTAAATGACATATTTTAAATTTCATTTTTTATATCAGTCAACCCTATCCCCATTTATATGATCATTTCTTTGGAAATCGTAATTGATTGGTGTGTCCCATTATAGCCCCTCAATGAATCAGTAGGTATCATGAAAGTAACTAGCATGGATTTTTTGGAATGGAATCACTCATTTATGTATGTATTCATGGAATATGGTAATGATGGTATAAATTTTATGGGTGGAATTATGAATTCCATTAATATGATATGAGTTATCTATATAAACATGATTAGTCAATTATTTTGTGTATCCGTGGATATGATACAAGATTATTTTTATTTCTATATTTCATTGTTTTGATTATCGATTTTTACATCAATATTATAATTTAATATCCATATTATGGATAAGATGGTATTCATTTGAGTTGTATTATTTTCCATATTGATTTTGAATTATTATTTAATCATATCTTCCATTATACAGAAACCATTGTAGAGAATTACATTTCTCCCATTTTTTGTTTCTTTTTCTAAATATCTAAAGAAGTGTATAAATGTTGATATCATGGGATATTCTAAAAGGAATTTTTTTTGTATCATTGGTAAAGAAATTTTTTGTTATATATATTCAATTATGATATGACTTTCAAGAATGTATATAGTTTTCCAATAATGCAAAACAGTTTTTTCCCATGGGATGTGATCTTCTGTATTTAGTACCAACGTAATACCATATCCACCAAATTTTTTCTTTATATGGTTCCAGTCCTTATAGTTTGTATTAGATACATTTCAGTAGAAATACCAGGAAATGTATTTTAGGAAATATAGAGTAGGGAACAATGCAATATGAAAAAATGTTGGTATTAATCCATGTATATGATAATATTATAAATTATGGTTAATGTTGAAATTATGTGAATTTACTAGAAATGCATCCTTTTTTCGGAAAATATATTTTGTTTAGGATCATTAATAGATATAACTAGTTGTAATTATGTTAAAAATTGAGCATTTGTATTTTAATAGATCTACACATATTGCATGAAAACAGGATTTGTTGGACATGTAGTTTGAAACTCTTGGAGTACATTTATAGGTTAATTTACAGTTTCGTTATTATAAATTAGGAAGGATTGATTTTTTTTTTAATTTAAAAACATTCCCAAGGAAACCATGTTTATAAATATGTGTTTAGTTATTTAATATTTTTTCAATATTTTTCATGTGTTTCACTTGTCCTGAAATTATACATTATTATTCAAAAATAAAAAATCTAATCTATTATAAACTATTTATTAGAAATGGATCCTTATTGAAGGAATTGAAACTATATCAATTTACCTATTCTATATATGAATTATGCTCTTATTCATGACAATGAATATGAAGCTGGGGATACATCTAGAGATAAATAAATTATAATTATATTGAGGAAGCTAAATATGGTTATGTCCAATAACCATTCCCATATAAATTATTCAACTAAGAAACAGTGAAATTTAAAAATATTTAATATTTTCTTACATTAGTATCCTTTATAAATTAAGTAAAATAAAATCCATCATTAGCTTAGATATGGATATGTTCTATAGGGATTATATTTCCCTATTTATAGAGTAATTAAAAGAATATGGTTGTTATTGTAGTTTATCATATGTTAGGGGTTACAGATTATTGGTAGTTAATGATTCAATAAAACAATAATAAAGAATAAATTTAAAACATGGAGTTGATGGATTTTAAGGTAATCATATTCAAAATGTATTTTTATCTTTATTAAAACATGATATATTTAGAATTTATCTGAGTCTTAGACTGAATCAGGAGAAAAAAGATTCTCTATTTTTTACTAACATTTCAATGTTGATAATATTTATTGTGTACAATATATCTAATCAAAAGATCAATATTCTCTATCCATTTGTTGGGATTTACACAATCCTTTAAAGGTAACTAGTCTCCCAAAAATTCTACTCATATAAGTAAATTGTATTAATTACTATAGTGATAGAAAATTAATTTTCAATTTATTATGGATTTAATGCAATGTATCGTTTGAAAATGGTGGATGCACACTCTAGAAAATGATAACTGGAGAACATAAAGAAGGGAAGAGTAGAATTTTTGGATTTTAATAAAGGTTGAAATAAAAATTTTGGAACATTATAGATGGGAATAGAAGTTTTATACATCAATAGAGAGAAATTATACCATTATCATGATTGAAATGGATAGAAAAAATCTTTTGTTGTTAAATGAATCAATTATAATAAGATAGGATACTATTAAAATGATTTATTTGGGTGTCAAGGGATTTCCCACCAAAACTTCTAGGGGAGAAATTATAAAATATTTATCACATTATTTTATTTTGAAGTAAAAAATTATTTGGGCAAGGTTACCATAATTATATATTCAAATGTACCTTATCCTTAATTTGTCTATCAGTCTCCACACTCATTTATCTCATCTAAATTTTCAATGGAAATTAGATTTTTCTTATGAACATTAATAATCTTTTTTTTGTGTTAATACCCTTAGTGGATGCTTCATCGCAAGAAGTTTGTGTAAATTATCTCATATAATGATATATAAATATAGCATACTGGATGAATTCATTACTACAACGATGGTCTAATTTGATATATTTATAGTTATAGGCTGACATTCGAAATACAATGAATTTTGATTCACCAAATAGAATTTGATTTTCATTCGGTATGATAATGTAAAAAGAATTATCTATATAGGGGATATTTTATCATCTGAGTGACGTCTTGATCCACTACTAGAAACAATTTGAATGATATATTTGGGGATAAATAAGAGACACAATATTATGATGAAAAAATGTAATCTTAACATTAGATATGTATATATTATGACGGAAAATTCTTATGTATTTCATGAGTAATTACATGGACAGCCAATATAATAGGATGTTGTGTTTTTGATTAATTTAATTCTTAATGTGAGAGTAATATTAATAACCCATTATAGAATGGACAGTATGGAATTATGATAGCTGAGGAAAAACTATAATAGTTTTTTCTGAAGGGATTTATATTCCCTAGTGTTTCACCTAAGAAATCCTAATTTATTTTTGTAATGATGAAATATCGATCAATGTGGGTTTTCATTTATTATATGCGAATAAGTGCTATAACAGTACATAGGTTATATCCTCTACATCATATTGAAGAATTTCGCTTTCAACTTCATGAAGCTCAATATTTTTCAAACCCTGACCTTTTCTCCAGATATCATTAATTGTGAGTGAATAGGGAATAAATTTTTAAAATGTATATTCATATGATGTATGGAAATTTTTATTACATTGTAATTCATTTTTTTGAATAAATCCCTTATAGTATTAAAGGAAAAAATTAAAATACTGTTCAATGAATTCATTGATAATTTTTATGTTTTTTTATTGGTGATATATTATTATACTCTAAGATCTATAAGTACTGTGAGAATATCTTTAGGATTAGTACTAATTATTTTTAAAGATAATATTTTTATATGAAATTTATCATGTGTGAATTATGGATTTAGAATATTACTTATATTGGTCATATTTTCTCTCTTTTTGGTATCTTAGTTGATCCTAAAAATAAAAAGGTTTTCCTATAATATCCTAAACGTAGGATTATTATAGAGACACATAGTTTAATTGGTTTGGTAGGTTACTATAATTGACTTCTTCAAAACATTTCGTGATTCAAAAAAAATTATCCAAGCTTACTCGAAAATGGGTTAAGTTTGTTTGGACAAAGGAAGGTGAATAATGTTGTGAATAATTGAAGTAGATATTGGTGAATTATATGATTTTGAATCTAGCATTATGAAATATTTTTCTTTTAATATATATCGATTCATCAAAGAGTGGAATTATTTGTGTCCTTCTGAGGAATGATAATTTTATTACCACTACATCAAGGAAGTTAAATATTCGTGAATATAAATATCCAAACCATGATATATAGTTGTCACTAGTAGACTTTTCATTGCATATATGATGACATTAAATATATGGTGAATATTTTCAGATATATATAGATCATAATATTTTGAAATAATTCTTTTCAATGAATAAGATTAATAGGAGGAAATTATTATTTATCAATATATCAAATAGCGTAATTGATAAATACACTATAACAGAATGATATAAAGATTGGTATAAGGTAAATTGATTTGGAATGATCATTATGTCTTTAACAAAATGATGATCGAAAAATAATCAATGTTAATGGATTTAGTAAAGATAGGGTGTGGAATTATTATGGAAGGGGATTTATCACTCATATTTCAAATGATTGTAAAACCTTGTTTATTAGAAAATATAAAATTTCCTAGACTGAGGATCATATCATTCAAAATAAAATTAAAGCTATGAATGATATAAGAATGGTAGTATTATTTTTTAAATATTTTATTCTTATAATTTTGAATGGTATTATGTGTCCCATCTATAATCATGCTAATATGATAGTTTTGGGATGATTCTCATTTCTAATGATTCCCAACACACCTATGTAGAACTAATATGTATATTTATTTGAAGGAGAATCTTTTGTGGGATAATAAGTATCCCAAAATTTCTAATTATGTGTTAAGATGTTTTCTTTGATAATAAGTTGAGAATAATATATAGAATCCTAAGTGATTTGTTAGACCTAATCATATTCTTATTTGGAATTGGTATGATATTAGTATTCAATGTATTATAGATTACTAAACAACCCAAAAAAGAATAATGAAATATGGTAATTTATTTTACCACAAAAAATTTGTACATTTTTCACTATAATATATGATTTACCTCATGAGGGAATTGAAAACCTCCATATTAATTTTGTTATAAGATTCATAGTGCACCTATATCATTTTTTTATCAGAATAACTAATATAAATAAAAGACTTAATAATATTTTTTACATGGATCTTCATACCAATCATTATTTGATCTCACATTATCTCTAAAAAACAATTTGAATTATATAATAACTATTAAAATGTAAGAATACTTGTTGAGGTCATGATCTCATAACATTCAAGGTATGTGGTTTTAGTATTTATCTTTTTAGAGTTTACCAAAAACAATAGCTTATATTCATGTTTTCAAATGACATTGAATGCAGAATTTTATGAAATAAATTATTTACTACAACTTGTTGGGATTAATTTTGTGAAATTATTACTATAGGAATAAAGAATATAGAGGAGGAAATAGATAATAAAAATATATCAAAACCCTTATTAAATTACCTCAGATTAGTAAAATGATCTATGTCAACGTCTAAAGGTAATGTTAACTAATTTATATGGGAGATCACATTTTCATGATAGCATCTCTTGGTATGAGTGTTATAAGGGTTGGTATTAAAGGGATATTGAACAATTGGTATATTAGAAATTTTGAAATCAATTAAGGAATTAGACATATGGATTACGGTTTGAAATGTACACCAAATATATCTAATATACATTTTCTTTTCCCTATATCATTATTATTGATGTAAATTTTATACCCAACATATCTTCACAACTATGAAGAGATGGAGTTGGAACATCATTTATCTTTCTTTGAAGAGATGATCCAGATTTAAGACATTATAGACCAACAGTTTATTATGATGACCCAGACATTTCATACAAGGATATAAAATATTAATATATAAATATATGTTACATAATATAATGGTCGTGTATGAATTATATATTTCTGGTTCAATTTTAAATTTTGGACTCATATACAATTCATTCATATAAAAACCAACAATATCTCCCACTATTTTCTTCATTAATAGATTCACTAAAATACATATCATACATCATACCTTTCTTCATGACTTAGGGAAAATAAGCATAATATGGATGAGATTATATGTATATTAATTGTAAATAGGGGATATTTTAATGATCACTTAAGAATTACATACACATAAGGGCATGATAACATTCGTATAACATTTACAAATATTACCCAGCATTTCACAGAACATAATCTTGCATCATGTTGTAAATATTGGTAGTTCATAAGACATGATTCAAATATGAATCATATAATATGATCCATGTGATCCTTACATTGATATAATACATATGTTCACTATATACACATTATTATTTGAAATTATTTACCTAATAGTTATGGATCATTGTGAACAATATCATATTGGAATGTGATCACTTCCAAATCAATCATAGTAGTCACGATTCACAACAAATAATATCATAGTGGAAAAATTAAATAACTAAAATGTGTTCTCGTTCCATTAATGTCATTTATATCACATAAAGAATTAATAATTACCCGATTAAATTGATAGATATATCCATCCCATCAGAAAAATAATTAAAATATATAATATATTATCTAAAATATTATCAACCAGTCTTCATATATGAACCCATTAAAAGAAATGGGTATAAAAATTTAATCATATAATAACACATAGAAACTAAATGGTTTCGAAAACAATTTCATTATTGAATCATTTCTTCATAATTATGTTTGAAATGTCACAATGTAAAACATTTAGAAAATGAAAAAAAAATCATTTAAAAAAATATATAAAATATAAAAAATGGAAAAAATGAAATCACAACAATTAAAAGAGGGTAATAAAATCCTTATTCTACTTTTTTTTTAAAATGTATATAAAAGAAACTAGATTATTTATCTGATGATAAAATTGGACATGATTCTCCTAAATAACATATTTTTATTCACTTAGTAATTATATTGTTTAAAATAAAAGGAAAAATATTATTTTAAATAAATAAAAAGATTAGAAACAATTTCAACTATTTATTATAAGAGATATCATAATATATCATCATTATAAACTTAATGATAAACAGCTTCGATACATAATTATATTGTAATATAAAACCATTGCATCGAGTTTTCATTTCATTGAAATAAATATAAACTCATATTTAGCAAATATAAATGTATAATATATATATACAAGATTTAATATTTAAATAAAAATATCACATATTATAACTTTATAATATTTCAATACTATTTTTTATGAATAATGTTTTATTAAAATCACTATTTCTTGGTGTTAACTATCGCATTTATCATTTATATATCAGTCTAGTAGTTATAGTCCTTGTCTACATATCTTGGTTTCTAAATATAAACAATATTAATAATGATATAAATACTATATATATTTATAATATTCAAATTTATAGTCTTTCATAAATTTTGATGATATAAATGTTAATTACAATATTCATAGAGACTGTACATCAAACATACTCATGAACGTTAGTTTCATTTTTCAATTCTCGAATAAAAGTATGGTAAATAATAATTAACCATTATAGAATAATTATTTTATAATATATATCATATGTATTCATCAATATAATTTTCATTTCCATCTATGTAAAATATAATTGAAACACAAAATTCATTCCTTCGTATAGGTTGTTATCTACCCACACGCACAAACGTTATTATAATTTCTTATCTAATTGGAGGGTCAGTATGTAAAAGTGATATTATAATTATAGAAGTTTAATTATATAAAAAATATCATATATTAAAATTAAATACAATATAATACCAATACACAATAGATCGTTATGAATAAATAATTGTTTATCTATATAGAGACTCTAAGACATAGATATGCATGAATGATACATTCAATTTTCGTTTGACGAGAAATAATGTATATAATGGGGGTTTCATAATATTATTAATAATAATAATATATTTACTATTAAAATTATTTTTTATGATATACATTTGGAGGTGGTAAACAAGTGTAGAAAATCATGTTACCAGGTAAAAAGATCACCTCTTCTTTGAAACTCCTTATTTAGATATCCTCAAAAGCACTATAGGGTTTGTGTTTTGGGAAGAACGAAACATAACTAATATTGATAGGAATGTAAATTATAGAAATAGGTTTATTTTTTATTTTTGATAGTTTCATATGATGTGTGAATAATTTATGGAGGATATACCTTTTTTAATTGAGTTCAGTGGAGTATTTCAAATTTTTCAAAAGATTAAACTCTATTAATTTCATTATCAATTTAAATTCCTCCAAATAAACATATATTTAGAAATATGGTATAATATTATTTCAATCCTAAAATCCTAGAGAATATATACAATTATTGGTGTAATTTTGAACAATATAATTTTTTAACCCTTAGATAAAAATTCATAATATTTCCTTTGGTACAAATTTTCAACAATTATTGGAAGTAACTTGTACTTATAATGTGATAATTTTCCTATAAAAGGACAAATTTTGATATGTATTACCATATAATATAAACTATGTCTTATTTGAACATTTTTATGACTTAATAAATTCAATAATTCTTTTTGATAACATAACATTAATGCCAATTTTGAGCCAATATAATTATTTTTTCATAAAATAATATTTAAAATGTTTTAATTTGAATATAATATTTTAACATATTATAATATTTCATATGATCCAAGATAATTCATGGAAAATTATAAAATAATCCAATAATTTCATTTTTTATATTTCCAAAATGATTAAATTTACTTTCCACAATTTGAATAATTCCATTTTTTACATTGTGTATGAATTTATGGTAATTATTTAATATGAAAAAATTATATAAACAATTGAAATCATGATAATTATTTATTTAATATAAAAATTACCATGAAAACCTATTCATAACAAATTTTAACCTTTTGAACTCAAAAATGATATTTAAAATGTAGAGAGTGACATTTTATAACATTCATTGATTTAAAAAATTTAAATGAACATTTTATTGAAACGTTTATAGCAACCAACTAAATTTGGGGAACGAAGAGAAAATATTCTAATTCACTAGATCTAATAAGAAGTATGACCCATTTTTTTGTTCATATCATGTATTTTTAACCTAGATAATCTTGATTTACCCTTTACTGATGTGATTAATTTTACCATGGTTACTATTTATATTGACCAAAAATATAAATATCATATTTTACCAAATAGAAAATACTTATTACAAATGTAGTATTCATTTTATCAAATTCAACACATGTAATTATAATAAATTTTTTTTATAATAGACATTAAAAATTCAATGAAAACTATATTTGGAATAATGATGGTTTTAACCATATAAAAAAATTTACTCTTATCCCATGCATATAAACAATATCAAATTAATTATTAAATAATTTAATTTAATATATAATATATCCTTTTCATTAAAAACATAATTTTATATCTATAAATTGAAATTAATATTAAATAAAATATTGGAATTATAGAAATTTTTTTTCATGAAAATGCCATTTCCTTATCAAAAACATTTTTATCCTAAATTTAAATATGAATTTTTTGAATAAAATTATTTATATTATTTTATTTATAAAATTAATAATAATTTTACATTGAAAATAATTTAAAACATATATTTTAACAACACTAAAACAAAAATAATTTTTTTATTAAAACACTATATTTTCCCATATTCATTAGAAAATCATTATTTTAGGAAAATTATAATAAATTAATCTTGAGGTAATTTTATTATGCTAAGATAAAAAACTATGTTCAAAAAATTTGAAATTTTCTATAAAATAGTTTTCACGACCCGTCCTCAGGGCCCATGCTGTGACTACCCCAAGCCCGCATTCCATAGGGTATGGGCTGGCGACTAGCACCAAATGCGTAAATCCCTAAGATGGGAAGGGTTTTCATTTATAAATTGTTAGCACACACAATAGAGTACGCAACTGGAAATAAAAAACTAAGTAAAACTATATAAAAAAGACATTCATGAAAGAAAAAGGGGTCGGAAATACAATCCCTACAGTAAAGTACAAGGAAAGGACAAAAAAAGTACAACTAAAAAGGCAAACAGTTGTAAGTTGTCAAGAAACTCATGGATTGTCCACCATGGATCCTACCTGAAGGGTAGGTACAGATAACCTCCTCAGTGCTTCATGTTCATCTGTTACCTTCGGGTACAGACTCTTCGTGAGGTCCACATCCAGGTACCATCTAGCCCTCGTACACTCCACCATGGTCAACACTATCCATCATCTACATCAAACACAACGAGGTATGGGAACATCCTGTGCAGGGGTTAGTATAAAGATACTCAGTAGGTACCCTGAGACCATCAAGGTCTAAGAAATCCAAAAATGATAAACTAAAAGTACGAAACAACAAATAAGCATTACTTAGGTATATTCCCATACATATAACGAAGTTATCTAGTAACCCATCTCAATCATGAAGAAAACACAAAAGTCATGACTCATATCAAACTAGGATTTTCATTATCAAAACCACGACTGCTGGAGAACTCTTACTCTGTCGAGAACAGTGGGAATGTCGTGAAAATAAGGCGCTTCTCACTAACCTTGGACTGCAGAGGTACTCATCCTGTCGAGTACCGGTAGTCTTCTGCCAACTACCAGGTGATCCTCTACTATGGTTCTACCGCCAACTACCATGGGATCCACCTAATAGCCTATAGAGGTACTCCTCCTATCGAGTACCACATGACTACTTCCAACTAACAATCACTCCTCCGACATGGGTCTGCCGCCAACTACTATGTACTCCCCACTGGGCTAGTCGAATCGATCAAGCAGTCGTCAGTTCTGATACCTACCTGGTCTCTACAATCTGTCAACTCGTCACTGGAAGGATCCGCTCCCCGAGCTACATGGAAAAACTATATTTGTCTCAAACTCTCATTTATAAGTATCGCAAAGGTCCATCTAATCAATGGTATCTCAACACAATAGACAGTGCGTCAATCGGACGCTTGGTCTGTGAGTTATTAGCCTTTTAGTCTCGAGGGCCCGGTTGGTTTCGTGCATGATACAACCTGACAATATCTTAACCATACCCTGAACTCCCATGGGGTATTCTCAAATGGACCTCTTTATTCCAAGAATATCGTTGCTTTTGATGGTTTGTCAAACAGACGCCCATAGCACATGATATGGGCGAAAAGGTGTAATCACGCTATAATGGGTTTGGGTTCAGTCTGACCTAGTCGGACCGACCCGATCCGAACCGGGTTCTAAATCATTATACAGGTCTGAACCGGTCTAAGGAAATGGCCATGCCCAAACAGGTGACCCGGATAATAGGTGGCTCGGGATGAGGGAGGCCTGACCCGAGGGTGGCCTGGCCAAGGGGGCCCAGCCGAGGGTGGCCCGGCCCGACGGAGGCCCAGCCGAGGGAGGCCCGACATGAAGGAGACCTGACTGGCTAGCCCATGTATCCCGGCTAGCTATACTGTAGGGGGGTGTGTTTCCCCCATTTTTTTGAAGAAAGAGTCACTATGCACCGGTTTAGTGTACCGTGGGACTCGAGGTGTCCTGCCTGTAGCGCACACCGGCGACCGGCTCAGTCAGCTGCCTTGGTTCCTCCAATGTGGTGTGATGGCGCTGCAGTCCTCCTGGCCTCCATGCAGTATGACGATTCCATGCTCTTCGTCCAACCATTGTGGCCCACTTAACGACGACTCTTCCTTTCGGCGCATTGCGATGACACCGCGCATCATCGACACCGCCGCGGCCCGCCTGTCCACAGCTCGGTTCTCTACGCAGCATGGCGGTGTTGCGCCCTTGTGGCGACCCGGTGGCCTTACTTCATCGGCATTATCACGGACGGCTTTTTGGAAGTCTCCGCATGTGCCGCCTCCGTTTTAATCAAACATAAAAAATCAAAATCGGAGGGTGAGGACGTGTTTGTGCGGTCTGTGCCCTCCTCTTCATGGTGAACCATAATACAGAAATTTGAACGACAAAGAACGGAGGTGTTTACTCATATATAAATTATCTCAAATCCCCCAACCTTGAGTTCGATGATCGTTGACGGAGTCGCGGTAATGCAGATGTTATTCCGTTGACGTTGAGAAGGGTCCGGGGTAGGAGAATGAGGAAGTAGCATTTTTGGCATTCTTCATGGTTGGATCCTTCTTTGACTCGGTCAAAGATCAAAGGAGAAGTTTGTCGTACTTCGGTGGCTATTCGTTGGAAGGATGATGTTCCCCAAGGTTTCTCCAAGACCTCTCTAAAGCCCCACAAAAATATTATGCCAACACCCAAAATAATAGACTCACTATTATTTTAATGGTTAGCAAGAATTCAATAGATTTAAAAAATTAATTAATTGAAGCCGTTAAACAATTTTTGGGTGAATTGGCACCATTATCGGGAAGTTCAAGAGTTCCCCAAATTATGGGGTTTTCAAGGGGTTAAAGACCATGTGGGCCCAACGACTTTTATTAAAAGAGGTTTAAAGCATCGGGTTGCCCCCACCAAAAAATATCATCTTAAGGGAGGTTGTGTGAGGGTGGGTCCCACCTCTAACCTCCACATGGTGGTTTTTTCCACCTACAAATAAAAATAAGCGCACCATATTTTTATTTAATTTTATTTAAAATCCAAAAAAAACTACCATCCATTCACATTTGAACGCAACTACAGTGAAGGCATCACTAAGAAATCACCGATGATGCAAGTTAAACGATGCCCTCAAGTTTCAATTCTGAGCACTGGTTCAAATGAAACATGCACCATAGAACACAACGATACTCTCAGATTTTCAATTTGTGTTAACATTTAGAAGTTATTAATTTTACAATAAAATAATTGACACTTAATTATTTTATTTGTGAAAAAACATATAACTTTCTCTAGTGGTCCTCGCCGACCCGTGTTAGTATCTACTAAAAAAACACATACCCTCACAATTTCAGTAGTGGTCTTGGATTTTTAATCTGACTTACCGTTTGTGAGTTTTAAGAATTTGAAAAATAATTTAAAATAATTTTATTATTATATTTATGGTTATGCCATTTTCGGGTTTTATTATATTAGGCCCGCATAGACTAAAATTATGTCATGCCTAGGGTAAACCGGCCTTCCCGAGTGCAACGGTGGCCTTTGATTTCTAATCCGAGGAACTGTTTAAGTGTTATTACTCTTTTTCAAGAAAACTGCTTACGCGCGTTAACTTATGGTTAACAAAAACGTTGACGGATCATTTAGGGCACTCTGTAGCTCGGAATCCAGTGCCGTCAGATTTTTCAAATTTTAAAATTCCCATGAATTTATGAAAAACAGGATTTCCACTGAATTTCTTGGACTTCACATTCTCCCCACCTCAAGGATTTACGTCTCTAGAAGATACAACTCACAACTAAAGGAATAAGTGGGGGTACCGAGCACACATTTGAGCGTATTTCTCCCCATGTACTCTCCTAGAGGTTACCGTACTGCCAGCGAGCACGCACCAGAGGTATCAACCGTCCATGAAGGAACCGCTCCTGTAGATCCTCAATCTCTACTAGAATATACATAAAGGTTTCCACATTTTCAATGTACAGTTCTACATGGTCAATGATGTGGGATGGGTTGTGCACATATCTCCTCTTCTAGGATATGTAGAAGACATCGTGTACCCAGTGCAACTGAGGTGGAAGAGAAAATTAGTATGCCAACTCGCCAACTCTATTGAGGACCTGAAAGGTCTGATGAACCTCAAAGATAACTTGCCTCCTTGGCCAAATCTCTTTAGACCTCGTCGAGGTGAGACCCGTAGAAAGATGTGGTCGCCATCCTAGAACCTCAAAGGTCTCAATCTCCTATTAGCATATGACTTCTGTCTGCTCTATGCAGTCTTCATCCACTCCTTAATGACCTGCAGCTTCTCTGCTGGGGCTCGTATGATCTCTGGTCAATAAAAAGGGGGCCAACATGGTGATCTGATCATTCATCACTCAAATAGACTCATGTCCCCTGGATGTACATGGAAGAACCATCACGATGTTCATGGATATATCATCCCTCTTCCACTTTGGGAGCTCTATTGGATGTACAAAGATAGCTGGTACCTAGTGCTACATCTTCACTACCTGAAAAGTGAGGCATCATGAACAAACTCTGATACCACCTTCTTCATTCCTAGGAAACAATGCTGTCATTGAAGGTCCTAGTACATCTTCACTACTCTTGTATGTACAACTAGAGGAAAAGTGTGGAACTCACTCAACAATTCCTCTTGAAGTGCATCTGGCACCATAGTACGTCCTTTGAAGAGGATTACGTGCTCCCCACATTCATAAAATTCATCAGATGCATGCTCTGTTGATATATTATCACGTCACGTCTCACAGTCAGTGTCTCCATGTTGTGCCTCCCTAAATTGCTCAAGAAGTGGAGTAGTGACTGTGAGATACTGTAGAAAGGCTTACCCATCTCTATACACAAAGGATATCTGTAAAGCATCCTAATGCACTGTCACCTCTCCTAAAACTTGTATACTAGTCCACCTACTGAGTGCATCTGCAACAACTCTCTCCTTTAGAGGAGTATAAACTATCTCGAAGTCATAGTACTAGATGAACTCAATGCAACACTGTTGTCTCAGGTTCAGGTCATTCTGAGAGAATATATATCCAAGAATCATGTGAACAGAGTACACTGTAAAAAATTTGCCGACAAGATAGTGTCGCCACATCATCATGGTGAGGACCACTACTGCTAACACCAGGTCATGGGTTGTGTAGTTCTACTCATGATGTTTCAGCTGCCAAGAACCATATGCGATCATTTCTCGCTCCTGCACTAGGACACACCCAAGTCTAGTCCATGATGCTTCTTATTAAACTATGTACCCTATCCCTTCCTCTGGAAGCCTCAAGATGGGGGTGCTAGCCAGCCTCTACCTTGGCTCCTAAAAGCTCGGTTGGCATCTATCCGACCATAAGAAGGGTTTCCCATTCATTGTAAAGGTTGATAGTGGTGTTGTGACTCTGTAGAAGTTTGGAACGAACCTTTGATAGTATCTAAACAAATCAGATGTCCCTCCACTTTGGGGGGGGGGTAAACCTGGAAATATATTTTTTAAAGATGTTCCCATGTTATATAACTCCATTTTGTAATTAAAACTCAAAAGTCATGCCGCCACGAGGGTAAGGTTGGCCAACTTAAGAGTGATCAGCACCACCCTCTTATGTGTGAGATTAATCTATGGTACCTAGGTTCCCTTTTTCTATTCGCTGACTAAGGAAAACCTCATCCCAAAATTGTAGATAAACCATAACCTTTTTGCCTAATACATTCCATCTATTTATGAACCGTGGTTTCCCAGTCCATTCCCAAACTAAGGCCGTATGGCCTCAACACTGCCACCATGTGGTTCCAACCGCAACTCTCACCTCTAGGGCCAGATCACACCATCGGCGTAAGTGTGATTATCAAGTATACTTCTAAAGGTATCTCTAAACATGAGGGTCATGTCAACGGTATAACCATAAACTCTAGGTCTAGGAAAAGATTCGTTGAAGGAAGTATTGATTGGTACCTATGTCTATTGATACGGAAGCTAGTAGTAGACACAGTCCATTCTTTAAATCATTCCAAGAGCCCTTTGGTCAAAAACATTGACCACATGCATCTTCTATCTTCCCCTGAACTCCATCATTTTGTGCCTGGTGGGATCCACAATAATGGGGCGGTTGTAACGTGTCAAAATGTACACCACCGCATGCTTCCCTCTTAGCTCTTATTCCACATCTACTGCTTTGAAGATTCATTTGTCCTTAACACTTCCTCTTTCTGAAATAGTTTACACACCGAAGTCTCGGATAATGGTGCTAGTTTCCAACTTTCTGAAAACTAACATTCACTGGTTGTATCCACTCAACCAAAAAAAATTCAATGGAAAAGGTTATCCCAAACATCATAACATAGGTAGGAATGCACAGAGGAAAAAGTTATGGCTCAGATGTCCATAAAAACCCTCACATGGAAGTCCAAGCTCTGAAGCACTGATCATATCATATTCATCTAGTACCGGTAACTATCGGTACACCTCGATGAATACTCAGCTACTGAAATGTCATCCTACCGATGTTGTAGTAGTTATATAGAACTGTCAGCCACCTCCTTAGGCCAGTCCTTAGCCACCTATAAGTCAGGATCACCATGAAACCTAAGGGGTATCTCATTCTGAAACACATGTAAGGCACTAAGAATATATGTGTCATCAACTGGTACAGCGGGTTGAAACTCCTAACCAACATGCAGTGATATAGCTGATACACTACTTGAAGGTTAAATCTCGGGCAATGTTCCAAGTACCGAAACCTCATAACTATTCATACCATCCTCATGGTCACTCACTAAAAAATACTAGTAGCTATGATCAACATATGCTCTACTAGTGTCCCAACTAGGCAGAAAACTCTAATAATCACCTCAATCCAGTCCTCTGCTGCCTGGATATCCGTGTCACCTCGTAACATCGAAGGCCACTGCCACTGGAACTCGTGCAACGTGATCAGTCAACGTGCAGTGTCTGCCAGTGTGGTTGGTGGCACCTACTACTAAATGGGTGGTGATACTGCTGGTACACCACCCGAAATAAGCCAATATAGTAAGAGGGCCCTACACTGGGGCCTCGTCGTTCGATGAGCTGTCATCATGTACTCTCTTGAAACTCTAATTGGTCGTCTGCGTGGAGTCATCCTGAACAAATGCGACACATTCAAATGATTACACCAGAGGAGTTGACCTGGTTGATCTAAAATGAAGAAAACTTTTGAAAACACACAAACAATCAGTTTTTTCATGAACCGAGTCAAAAATCAGAAGTGAGGGACCTAGTGTATGGATACGTCAGCCGTGACACCAACACTGGACTCCTTAAACTGATAACCACACTCACTACACTTAACACTATTGCTTCACATAAAATATCGGAGTTCGAAGTTCTGCAGTAGAATTGATTCGTTTGATACCAATTGTAACAACATGGGCCCACCCAACAATTTCCTCACACACACGTGGTCCCCCCCTTGGGCCCACCCACGTGCCCAAAAGGGTCATATGTCTAATGATTGTCCCCATAGGCCAACACATGTCCTCTTTAGTGTGCTTTTTCCTCACTTACACACACTCTGGGAAACATCCTAGAGGGTCACCCATTCTGATCACTACTCTAGGCCAATCATGCTTAACTATGGAGTTCTAATCAGACAAGCTCCTAAAAAGGAAGGTGAACCTTTTTGAAATGAGTCATATCATTTATTCAATTAACCCTTTATCATACGGGGGGTTGGGTGTTACCATACTAATAATATTTTATAATAAACTGAAATAAATATATTTTATAGAAGAAACCATATTTTTGAAAATTAAAATAATTTAACAAAAACTTTAGTGGTTAATTAATAAGAATATATCAACAATTTTATATTTTTAAACAAAGAAATACATATATTTCATTAAGTAGTTCATACAATTAATATCATAAAATGTAATGGATTTGTTATAATTATCAATAATATTAATTTTTTATTAGTAAATTACTATTTGATTAAACATTGTGTTGCATTCAGAAAATTTAATCAATTAAATAAAATTATTTAAATATATGAATTTATAAAATACAAACTTTTTATATTCTCCCCACATTAATAAATTGTATCCTCCTTGTTTGATATTAATTCCAGTAATTAAATAATTCTATATATATAAAATTATTTTTTGGAAACCCATATCGTTAAAAGTTTTAATATAAAAACTCATTAAAAAGGGAATGGAATTTACAAAGGACACCAAAAGATAGATTTCCAAATCATATAACATTAGTGGAAATTTAAAATATGGACATGGAACAGAAAATTGTAACCCGATGAATAATATTGAGCGATAAAAACATTTCTAGATGAAATTTGAAAAATATGAAACCATGAATTAGTGAGTTGTTAAAATACAAAAAATTCAAAAAAATTGAATGTTATAGGTCACTTTTTTATTATATAATTTTCCTGTATTTTTAAAATTTCATTAACATATATTTTAAAAACATAACTAATCATACTTACTTGAAATATATAATTTCATCATCTAATTATTTCCCCCCACAATCTATTCTTCTACTCTAAATGATTAGACGTCAACTTGTTTTTTCATTTAAGATGAATTAAAATCAAAATTTAATGTGTAAAAAATTATTTATTGATATACATAATGTATTTTGGAATTAATGATACAAAAAATAGATTGATCATGTTATATAATTCTAAAAATTAATATAAAATCATATGAAGTATTTTTTTTTCTTGTTCTCAAAGTCATTTTTTACCTAAATTTAATTAATATTAACGAATTTTTTAATCTCAATGTAAATTTCATACACCTAATATTAAAAATTAAAAATACACATTCATCCCATATAATCTTTCATTTTAAAACACTTTTAAACATAAGTGATACATATTAATAAATCCATTTAAACATTTACCAAATACCCTAAATCATAAAGATAAATTATAGAACAATATTATATTGTAGTTAACTTCAAAAAAATATCATGAATCAAATTTTATGAAATGCTGATTTGTAATCAATAACTTGAATATAACATTCTCTAAAATTAATTCTTTGTCAATGAATCACTTTTGAACCATGAATAATATCATTATCTTCCTATCCATTATTCTATAATTAACATAACATCAAATCATATACCAACATAAAAGGATATTTAAATCTCAATAGAGTGTCAAACTTCCAGCACATAAAATAATAAAATAGGGTTGTTGATGCATTTGAACCTAAAATAATCCATAAAATAATAAATATGTGTTGGTTTCCATAGAATTTAACTAAACCTCGCATGGAAGAAATTATGAATCTAAAATATAACACTATTCATATTCATGAAAATTGTCTTAAACAACTAATTATATTTTATAAACCAAATATGTAAGAAACAACATCAATGATCACCAAAAACAATTTTTTTGATGTCAATAACCATTTATATTAAAAAAATTACTATATTTTTCCATCATATATTTATCCTAAAATTAAGAATATTTAATCAAAATCAAACGCATATAATTGTTTTCTATTACCCTAATCAAGTTTCTTATAAAAGTATTTCCTTTACAATAGATATATTTTTAGGTTATTAATACCATTAAAAATATATTTTAAATTTCAGAAATAAATAAAAAAATCGAATAATCCATAGATGATTCATGATTTTTATAACCAAAATATCATTAGTATAACACATAAAAAATTTATTTTATAAAAATACATAAACACTTCAATAATCAAACATCATTTTTAAACCATTATATAATAATTATCATTGTATTTTGAAATACCTATTCCCAACCTTGTGAATTATGATTCATTTCTTTGAATTCATTTACATCAATTTAATCATGTGTCCTACTTTTTTCATGTACAATACTGTTAAAATAGACAATACATTTCATAAAACATTTATAGTCTCTTCTTTGGTATTGATAAAAAAATTACTCATTCAACATTTATTATTTTATTCTTTATCGTTCCCATGGAAATTGATTTTCATAAGTTTAATACATTTCTATTTTAAAACATCTGACCACTAAAAATAAAATAGGAGGTCTATTAATGTCATTCATTTTTTTAGTTTAGGTTCTAATTTTTTTTCATTGCAATTTCATACATCGTTCCATTCATTTAAACATTTATATTATCTTCCCATTTCATTCGGAAAATCATTTGATTGGATAATTCCACATTCAAAATATTTTGGAAGCTAAATCATTTTTCCTCAATGGCCTTTATAAAAATACTCATTTCTATTATTATGTGTTTCAGGAAACTCACCATGTTTGAGATTGTTAATAATATAAATTTATATCTAATTAGGAATAATAATAATGTTTCTTATTAAATCTATTATTCCTATAGGTTATTCTGAAGAAAAATCATTTCATTGACTATCACATTGGGAATTTATAAGATAAATTCTAGTTTTAACAAATGAAATAAAATAAAATGAATAGTGTTAATAACTATAATCCTAGTGGGAAAAAATATAATCATCAAAAGACATTTAATGTATTTCTAAATAATGATACATTTTTATTACACTTGAGGTATATCCTAGGTTATTCATTAACACTGAAAATTAGTATTAAATCATTTATATAGTATTATCCATAGGGTTCTCCCTAATGATTACTTATCACACTTTTCAATGGTTAATTAAACATTAATATGATAAAAACTATAGAAAACCATAATTTTAATACATAAATATCACATCCTAATAGATGAATATTCAATAAATAATTAAATTATATATTCAAGAATCATTTAAGTCAACTATATTTATAAAATTATCCTCATAATAAAAACATTTTTAAATTAAATACAGTGTATCTCATTACATTCTAAAAAACTATATCCCTTATTATTCATATGTTACTTTTTACAATTCTTCATAACATTAGGATATTCATCAAAAGAAAATTTGAGCTCGGATGCTTACCAATATAATCCATAAGTGAGTAACACTAGCATAAGAATAATGTTTGTGTCACACACATAGGAATAAATAATTAATTTCCATATTATTTAATTATAATTTTCAATTCTATAGTACTCCAATAGTTACACACTATAAATAATAATAGTAAACAATTTTCTCTCACATGAATATAATAGTAAACAAAGTCCCTCTTGAACTAGGTTCCCTCCCCATTGCAGTCAAATTAGTCTTATGAGATATCATCATTAACCAATACATTAGAGGGAGAAATAGGTCCCATCCATCCCATAATAAAAATCTTATGTATATTTTCCAAAATTTTATAACAAAAAAATCACATATGAACTCATTAACAGAAATGGGTTTCAGAAACATTTCATCATAGTATAACCCATGTAAAAATGGATTTCTTAAAAATTTCATCAATTCAATACAAACTTCACTATGAAAGAGATATGGTGTTCATAAAAATTATGTTATAATATTTATAAATTAACATGTTAAATATTATAAATGTTGTCTTTGTATCATATACATATTATTGAATACATGAAATCAAGGGTTGTTGTCTTTGTTGAAAAAATAAGAAAATTATTATTAAAATATTCTTGTGGAAAATATCATTTATATTTTGATATAACATATAATAAAACTAATATATATATATATATTAGAAATATAATATGTAAGCATATAATTCAAGCTTCAAAAACATTATTTATAGTGAGGTAAAAATAAATCCATGTCATATTAGTTAAAAATCATTCCATCCATACATTTGTTGGAAATGTCACAATGTAACTTCTTTGGAAAAAAACTTCCATTCTAACGATTATGTAAAAAATAATACATGGATAAAAAAAGTTAAAAAATCATAGAATAAGAGTAAAAAAGATCTTTAACATCATTTTACGAAACATTCATGTGAATGAAATAATAATAATTCAACCAAAGAGATAAATGAAGTTTATTTTCATTAAATAAAATTTGGTATCATGACTACTTCATCGAGGGATAAATGAAACAAATATAGTTATTTAAGAAAATATGTGTTTAAAATTCAGTATTTTATTCTGTGATATATTATAATAGTTTTTGTCTAAAAACCCAATCATAAACAATCTCGATAAATAATGATATTATAACATTTAACACTTCCCGCATGTTCACATTGAATCAAAATAAATATATCCAATTATATAATAAACATAATGTTGTTAAAATTATATAATGTAGTAATGTAGTAATTATAATATAATATATAATATATTTATAAAATCAAAACACTAAATTTGATCAATAATTCTTTATTAAAATCATCATTTTCGTTTGTCAACTATTTCTTTTATCAATAGTATTTTAGCTCAGTAGTTTTTTTTGTTGAATATTTATCTTTGTTCAATCATCAATAGAATATTAATCATGATTTAATTATCCTATATAATAATTATATTAATATTTATTGGCATCCATAAATTTTAGATATTAAAAAATGAATTACACAGTTCATATAGATAGTTGGATGTGCATACACATTAACATTGTTTACAGATTTGACTGATCAAATGAAGGAAAGGTAAATAATAATTATAACATGAAGGAAAAATAATATATCATAAAAATAATATATATTAATCAAATTAATCCCCCTAACCATTCATTTAAAATATAAATGAAAAATGAATCAAATCACTTCTTGGAGGGGGTAGTCCACATGTACACACAAATAACGTTATCATTTCATTAATGATTGTATTGTAAGTTAGTAGGTGAAATATTAACATTGAAGAAATATCATTTTTTTCATAGAAAACATATAAAAATATTAAAAACATAATAATTCTACTTCGTACGATATGGTGATGAAAAATGAATTATAGCACTCTGTGGAGGTAGTAGTGCGTACAAATTCAATTTTGATACTTTCACATATTGATTGATGAGAAAAAATGTGTATAACGGTTTTACATAATAATAATAAAATTTATTAATGAATATTATTCTCAAGTTATTTTTTATGATAAATTAAACTGATTTATAATAGATAAATAAGAGTATAAAATAATTTGATTGGGTGTGGTGATTACATTTTCATTGAAATGAGACCTTTATATCTCATCTAATGTGATCTAATGATAGTCTTTTAGAATAATAAAACCACTATAATTTATATATGTATGTTTATATGTGAAATTAGTATTTTTTCCCATCTAAAAGGATCAATTCAATGTAAAGAAGTGAGGGATGAGGTGCACTTTTATAATTGATGTGAGGGGAAGTTTTGGATTTTCTCAAAAGACTAAATAATAATAAATTCATTCTCAAGAAAAATGATCCCAAATTTTCTAGTATTCAATTATTATGCATTATACGGTTATAATACCATCAATAAATATAAATTATAAATGTATCGTTGTCATTTTTAACCATATCAATTATGTTAACCCATAATTAACAATTTTTAATTTTATCTATAAGAAAATATTCTTCACTATTAAAGGGTTTTAATATTTACTTATAAAGTAAAAATGCACCATAAATTGATAACTTATTATATAATATACTTAATAATATCAAAATGTTATTATTTTATATTTTTTTTATTTTTTATTTTATTAAATATTACTCTTCTCAAATACCATTATTGACAATTTTGACACTATTAATTTATTTCGACAAAAAAGACATAATTTGTTTAATTAAAATGTTAAATTTTTTCATAATTATATTATTCTATATTCACATCTATGATTTTAAAAAATCTATAACTTACTAATATTATATAACTATTAATATTTTTAATATAAACTTTTTTATTATTCCAATAATTGTATAAATACAGTTTTTGAATTTTATAAATATTTATTGTAATTTTTAAATTCATAAAAATTATAATTAAATTACCATAATAAATATAGTAACACTACTAAAAAAATTATTATTAATATTCATTCATAACACTTTTTTTTCTTTTTGTAACACATAATGGATATTTGAAACTAAGTGAGTAACATTTTACAATATTCATTAATTTTAATATATATATGTCATTTTCCTAGACAAGTGTAAACTTAAAAAAAAATTACGCCTAAATATAATAATGGTGTATTTAAATAGTAAAAATAATAATTATAATGAAAATTCATGTTCTTATCACTTATTTATATATAGATTAACATGATTTACCCTTTAATGATGTGATAAATGTTTCTACATTTACTATTCATATTAACCTAAATATAAAAAAGGCCCTATACAATTTTTGAACCAACAAATTCAAAATAAGGAATCCATTATATAATGATGAAAATATTTATGTAATATATATTAATTTTAAAATAGCTTCAAAAAATGAGATGAAAACAGATTCTAGATAAAAACAGTTTTAAGCATAAAACATGATTTATTTTTCTCCAATGAATAGAATAAATATTAGATGTGTTTCTAGTTAATTTTATTAATATATTTTATATTTATTTAAATAAATTTATTCACCAAATGTGATCAATTTATGTTTTATTATAAAATTTTATTCCACACAAAAATTATTTTTTTAGGAAAAAATGTTTTTACATACAAAATCCGATTACTTATTAAAATAAAATACAAATTATTTTACAATTAAAAATATTTTATACTATAAAACATAATATAAATAACATCATAGCCCTTAAATCATTCTAAAATGGAAAATTGTACATTGCCGAAACAAAATTCCAATTTTTAATAAAAATCAATATTTATAACTATTCACAAGAAAATAAATAATTCCCAATAATTATCAATTATTTATTATAATATACTTTGACTATGATATTTTAAATAATTATTTTCATAAAATTTATAAATTTTTTAGAAATTAATTAAAATATTTTCTAAAAAAAGCATTAAAAATAATTTCATGAAGAATTTGTATTATTAATGAATAAACTAATTTTTCTAAAATAATGAGTAGTTAATTACTATGAATTTATCAATAAATTTACATTTTTTAAATTTATGTATATTTTTTATAAAGTAGTTATTATTATTTTTACAATCGAATTTAATGGGTAAATTATAATTGTCATGAAGAATAATCTTTATATTGTACATCATTGTTAATTTAAACTCAGTATTTCTTATATCACAAATAATCAAATATATCTAATTACATTAATTTAAATATTTCATAAAATATAAACATTTCAAATTTTGTAAATGAATGAATCATATGTTTAATGTAGTTTTGATAAATTAAAAGATAAAATATGTGACGTTTGAACCTAAGGATGATATAATGATGAACAACTCAAATCCTTTCATGATGTGACATTCAAGAAATTTCAACAATGAAATTTTTTCTATTATGTAAGAATATAACATCCTGATACGTTATGAAATAAATTTACTTTAAAATAAATTCATTCTCTTCAATATCAAGTGAAAAACACAACATAGAGTCTAAAATAATAATAAAAATACTTTATTCTCTCAAAAAACCCAATAAATATGTGTTTTATAATATTAATAAATAAATAATGAAAATTAATTCATTTATACGTACATAAAAATAAATTTGATAATAATTAACTAAAAATTAAAACAATTATCAGTTGAAATAAAAACGTAAATTTCTGTAATAATCATTTTTAAAAAAAAATTGATTTCAATTTGTTTTGAGGACTTATTTAAAAAAATAATATTTATAAATATTATAATATTTAATTTAAAAAATTAACATCATTTAAAACATCATTATTTCAAAATTATCCATTATTAATGATTTTAATTTTTTTTGTAATGATTATTTTATTAATGAATGGTGAAATAATACTAATTTTTTTTCTGAAAATTCCCTTTTGTCTAAATTAATATTAATGATATATTTAAAAATAAATATAAAATTAAACTAATATAATTTATATTAAAATTAATCCATATTATATCTTTTTAATTAATTATCCATTCAATTTTAATAAAATAAGTTTGTACATTGGAAAAAATATCTTTTCAGAAAATGATATTTTCACATTTAGGGATTGAAAATTAAATTTAAAATTTTCAATTTTGTGAATTGAATTTATAAAAATGGATTCAATATTGGTAATCAGAATAAATTTTTTTATATAATAATATCAACATAATTCTTAGTTATAATGAATAATAAAAATATGAATAATTATATACCGTTGTTATGGAAAAAATGAGTTTATTGAGGGTAAATCTAAGAAGATAGTGGTAAAAATGACAGAAAACATGTCCAGTTCTTTTTATATATTCATATATCATCCTCATCTATTATAATATTCATGATTTTTTATCCCTTCCATGTGAAATAGTTGGGTACAATTTATTCTTTTAACATTATCCAAGTGATTCCCACCCCCCCGACATTAAATGTGAACCCCATATCAGATCATCGTTAGATTTACAAAACAATTTGATCAACCCATACCATCAAAAATAAATTTCTTAAATTTCTTAACATGACCTAGAGTACATTTTTTATAATAAGAAAAATCAATAATTTCTTTCTTTTTGTAAACCTATAGAGTTTGTCCTATGAAGATGTGTAGTTCTTAAACATGCGTTTTCATTTTATTTCTTTCTTTTGAGATGATCATATCGATATAAAATATGATACAATAAAAGAATATTATATATAATTATATGTAATTAAGTTAATTTAATTTTCTATAATCATCTCCAATTCACTAATATTGGTCATGAAACTATCGATCGTGTGTGTGGTAGACTACCACCTCATGAATCGCTGTAATTCATTTTTCATCACCACCTCATAGATGAATTTAATGATGGATTTAATTTATATATCATCAATTTATAACATAATTAAACTTTTATAATTATTATTTCATGTTTAACTTCTTACCTTCCAACCCATTGTAAAAAAGAAAACATCTCTCATATGTTTGTGTTGACAACCTTCTCATATAACTGATGTGAAACATTTTTCACAATATATTAACATGCATGATAATAACGATTAAATTGATTAATATATTTTATTTATTTGATATAGTAATGATTATATAGTGATTAAATATTATTTATCTTTATTTTTCCTCCTCACTTATAAATAATGAAAATAGCATTCATGCATAGGTACGACCTGTTGTCTCCTTTAACAATATAATTCACATTTTCTATCTCTGACTTTTAAAAATATTAATAATAATTAAGTACTGAATATATACATTATTTTTATCATTTGTATCATTTTTAATTTGATAAATCCATTATCAAATTAAAATTACCCAAACAACCAAACTGAAACTTACATGAAAAATGTTGCTGTTATCACCCAAAATAGTTTTTATAATCAATAACAAATATTAGAAAAGTGTTTAAAAGGTTTATTTAAATAATATAACTTATGATATATATGATATTAGTTTTTTAAAATATTTAAATAAAATATATATTAATTATATATGGGGTTCAGACACATATAAAGGAAATCGAACCAGCGATAGAGGATTATCATCTCACTTTTACTCTAATTTGACACATACCATATTCACCACATATTTCATTTTTTGTAGGGTATATAAATCACCTTCAATATGTTATATCATTAATATAATTATATCCATTTTAAATAATGTTTCATTTTATGTTATTTGTTTCAAGGGGATTATGTTTTAAAAGATACCAATGTTGTAATGGTTTTGTGATTAAAACGTCATAGTTTTTTGGGATTGTTCATGATTAAGCATTGTATAATGAAATAATATGATATATCACGTATGAATTAAAATAATTTTATTATTATGTAGTTATGGATGAAATTTTCAAGTAATAGTACAATCTTCTTCTCTTTTATACTTTAAACAATAGAGAATATGATTTCATAAAAATTTGACTTTTTTTCTATTTGTTCGAAGATCCGTTTTCTTCCTTATCTATGTTTTCTGAACATATTTTAAAAAATACCTTCATCATTATCAAAATGATTTATTCAAGAAATTTTTACCCATTATTTACTTTTTAAAAAATGACATGAATGTAATGTTCTTTTCAATTAACAATGGAGACACATTTTATCATTTTTGATAATGGGGTAAAATGAATGTTTTTTAACATATATGATATATTAGGAATTATCCAACACCAAAACCACTCATTGATTTAATTCCATCATTACATGGTTACGAGGTTCTTTTAATAGAATTATTTTCCCCAAATTTTGGAAATAATTAGTTTTTGAATGTGGTTTTAATTTTGAAATATCTAGTTTCAGTAATAAAATTTTAATGTTATGTTAGTGTAATTTATATTTATAATATGAATACCCCCCATTTCAACATATCCACTATTTCAAATATATTTTAATGACACTCTCTATATTTTTTCTCAAGATGGTTTATGTTTGAAATGACTGGGATTTACTATATAGATATCATTATCCATAGTAATTTGAATGTTTTATAATTATGATTATTGAATGGGGAAAATGTTAAATATTTTTGATAGTTTTCAAATATGAATGATTATGGTTATTATTTTTATTATTTGAAATAATTATAAATAATTAACAAGATAGATATCATAACCTGTCCTATAGGTATATTTTAATAGATAGAGTTAATGACCCTCATGTCCCACCTCTAGTAGTCCGAGGATTGGAAATTAGAATAAAAGTCTTGTAAAAATATTAAAAAGGGAGAATTTTCCCCTATAAAAATATAAGATCTTGAGAGGATAACAATATACTAAAAAAAATTAAATGTCATGATATACAAATAAACCCAAATCACCCAAAAATGCATGTATTAAAAAAACTATAATATATTAATGTCTCTAAAGAATATTCCCAAAAGAAAACTAATATAGTGACATCAATGTATTCCAAATTGTAGAGCTAGTATTGTCTAGAACGACCTACATAATTATCTTGAAAATCATAAAATCTAATTATGTAAGTTGGGTGAGAAAACATGTATCCTCAGTAGGAAACAAAAGAGATTTGTTCATAGGGAAATAAGAGTACTAAATCACCCATGAGTAAATAGAAAATCCAAAAAACACTTAAATGTGTTAACTAACCAATACCCATCCTCACCAAGGCATACTCACTAAATAATAAAGGCCATGTATGATAACATAATTTGAATCATATCGATGAATGGGTATCCAACATCTCTTTCTAACTAATTTTCCATTATCACACCCTTAAATCAATCATCCAAGAACTTATATCATTTTTTAATAACAGATAAAACCTCCCAACAACATGGTTACAAAAAATTATTCCCACATCCACTAGGACACCACCCACAACATGGTTTTATCCCATCTCTCCCAAAAAAACATGAGAATCACATAAAACCCAAAATAATAGTAGTAGTGTATCATGAACATAGAGGACATAAAACTCATTCCATAATCCTTATAGTCACGTACCCCACCATATGTCAAACCACAACACAGACATACCATATCTCACACGAATACAACTGGGCCACCATCCCACATCATGGTCACATCACATCCCACCCAAAGATACATGGGCCATCACTGAGTTCAATATCATACATCAATTCATCATATACTATTCATATCCACTTACATGGAAGAGATAATGGGATATAGAGGGTATCAAGCAATCTATCATCATCATATAAATTTCAATTAGAACATCACTATATAAATATACAGGTGTTGGAACATAGTTCTCGTTAATGTTGGGGAAAATATTTAAAATTTCATGAAATATAAATAAATAAATAAATTTATATTTATATATATGTCACACACAATCCCATTCAATAATTTCATGAAAACTCATTAACCAACTATAAGAACTTCCGCTTTAACAACAACCAATAATTGAATACAACCACAGAAGCCACAAGCCACCTTTCACATTTCCATCCAATTCTATTATCCAAACAATCCCAATCATTATTAAACATCTACCACATTTATCCACAATTCACATTACTAATCAATTCATCGCCTATTTAAATCACAAAAGAAAACTAACACATGCCATTTCATTCATTTTTTACCAATTCCATTACATTCTATATGGCTAGTAGAATACATCACAACAGAACACATTCAAATAGAATATCAAAAATAAAATGAAAACTTACACCACATCACCACCATATCATAGAAAGTCACAAATCACCTTACATAACCACATCCATATATGATATCCAGACATACCATCACATCAATGCCCAACAAACAAGTAAAAATCAATCACATCATCGCCCTAATCATTACAACCCAATACATCTCATACCCTCCACATACAATGCAAAAAACAACAACACATCACCTCCCAAAACATAGGATAAATTAAAATCACCACTAAATTGAATTTACCAAAAAAAATCACATCACATCACATTAATAAATATTATTAGATTTATCCATGGTATTTTTGGCAACATTCAATTCTTTATTTATAGAATTATTAAATAAGTGATATCAGGGGACACCGATTTTATTATCCTAACATAAGTGGGTCATCTCATTAAATTTAGGGTGAAAGAAAAACAATATGAAAGATGTCTTCTATATCACCACATACACAACAAAAAATGATCTCAATTGACACAATTATTAGTCGGGATTTTAGAACACACAATTGAAAAATAATATTAACATTAATTGTGTAAATGCTTGCAAATAATATCCCTTGCACTTAAGTTTTAATTAAACAATTATTTTATCTAGATTTATTTAGTGAAACATATCTTCCATAATATAATTTAAATCATTAACCTCTATCATAATACACCAGTAAAGTGAAAAAATTGATTCCCAACCTCAATGAAGATTTTCTAACTCACTATGCACCACAAGGTAAATAAGACTCACTCACAAAAACAATATAAATAAAAAAACAAATAGATCGACCTACACAATTTCAAGGGTTTTAAAAAACCTATACCAAACACACACAAAACCAAATAAAAATACCACCACATGAGATCTTCAATGAAGAAATAAATGTAAACATTAGGGATGAGAGGAGAACTCTCCATGGATAAAAAATGTAATTCCATCAGAACCAATATATCAGTGCGAGGGATAAAGGGATATATTATTTACAAAATCACATTGTATTCCACCAAAAACAATATAAATAGTTTATTAATGAAATATAATGAATCGATTGATCCAATATATTTTCAACCTAAAAATGAATGTCTAGGAGTAAATTTCATTTTACATCATAAGTTCCACTGGAAATGGATTGTACACTATAAACCACAATTTTATACCATAAGAACCTTGAATATACAAAAGAAATCAAAACCCATAGATCCTAGGGATTGAATTATGATACCATATTAACCCCATTTATAAGGCATAAACCAATTTCATACCTAGCCACTCGCCCAAAAACAAGTTCTATTATAGATGAATTCTCAAGCTGTATAATGTAATATTATGTCGTAAAATCCATTTTATACCATAATACTACCTGTTGTTTCAGACTTATATCTTAAATTTCAAAAAACCCAAGGAACCTCTTCATGCTACCTCTAAAGCACCTTTGATATCTCAAACCATCAACCTAATGGTTTGGGAAGGCACAAACCATAACATTATACACCAATTAAATGATTATCTAACTCACGAATTAAAACCAAAACTCAATGAACAATAAAAAGGGATCATAATAAAACCCTCCATGATATTCCTCCCAAGGATCATATCATACCTCAAATTCTACTATTAGCTGAATGCACCAAACAAAATTCCCACAAAAAAATAAAAAACCATATGACCACCTAACGTCACGAATAAGATATCATATGTAGAATAATCCACAAACAGCCACATTTCCCCACAAACACATCAAGATCTATATTTCCCAAGACAAACACCACCATACCTATGAAAAAAATAATTTGCCAATGAATCACAAAAATCATTGATTTTCATCCATTGATCCAATAAACTATATGATTTGGGATGCATTGACTCACATTAATGGGTTCAATCTCGTTAAATTATAACATTTCATAATTAGGATTCAATTCCACCCCACTTTATATATTGGATACATTATCACGCATCACACATCAAAATAAAAACACATGTAGTCAAAAATTTAGGATCCTAACATCACATAATATAGGAAACAGTAGAAAAATAAAACAAAAAAATATCTAGTTATTAAGAACACACATGCATACCATGATCCTACGTACTCTCTTCCATGCCACCATGCATTCATAAAACATGAAACAAAGGAATAGTTAACCCTTACAGAAGCTTCTATTGATGATCATGTATCTATTCTAGCCACTCTAGAAATGCAACATTGTCCTTGATATCTTACTCTCCACAGATGATGATGTGGAAGTCGTTATAAGATACCAAAAAAGTAGAGTGGCATAGAATAAATTTTGAATCATATCATGTTTAGGTTGAAACACCAATAGATAAACCACTTATCTAATAAAAAACACCTCTAAGGGTCTGAAGAACATATGATAAAGCTTACTCTCCTTCCAAAACAATATATCCCACATCATGTGGATACACATAGAAACACATAGGATCAAACGTAAAACTCTATGTTCATATTCCTATAATCACCAAATGTATTTTTATACTCATTCACTTCCTTGATTAACTCATGATAATTTTAATACTTCATTTTCATTTCCAATACAACATTGGGACCAAGAAATACTTTGTTTTGAACCACCATTTAGCACAATGTAGAATGAAATATCCAACTATAAAATCCTCAAATAGATCCCTTCAAATCGATGAGTGATAGATATTATAGTATTCAAACTCATTCAGAGACACATTATGTAACCCTAATCTTCCAAATTCAAAGAAACCCATATGAAACTTTTCCTCCAATGCCTAGAGAGTCTTCTCTATCTTACTGTCAATTAAAGGGTATTGTTGGGGAATAAATTAGTTCAAGAAGAACACACAACCCTTTTTAGAAACATGATTTTAAATTTGACTAAAAAATTTAGATAATGACATCAAAATTCCACAATACATTAAAAAAGAATCAACATACCTATTATCAAATAATCAATAGTTACAAACTCATTGATCATAGAGAAGTAGCACGATTACATAAAATGATCATCTATTAATAGGATATCACCACAAAATCTATAATCGCAATGTAAACCTATGAAGAAGTCCATTAAGGTGTGATCTTATTTCAACTTATCAATATATAAAGGCATAGAAACCTCTAGGAAGACGATTCTAATACATTAACTAATGAAAAATGATTCTTTTGGCCCCAAAATACTATACTACCCACTTTATTTTCTAACACTGAAACACAACACTCAATTTGTAGAACATATTGGACACTCCCAAGTATACCACCAACAGTGATTTTCGAATCTAGTCAATGAATCCCTAGTTAATCAATACATGAATAAATTTCATCCCTTAAAGAAACACCTATTTTTCACTATCCTATGACAATCCATTTAGAGAATCATTATGTCCCACAAAGTCACACATCACATGTTCAACACAGTCTCCCCACTAATACTCTTTCACCTTCCTCATTATAGAATAATACACCATATTACAATACATAGATATGCTAACATAATAGAAACATTAATCAATGTATAGTTCCACCAACACCTCCATTTCCGTCCATGAATCTCATGAATGATGGAAAACTTCCCTCTTTAATAACCTTATAAAATCATTAGCCACAAATGACCCCTTTTCAATGGTATAAGAAATATAAAATTCATCATGATGGTGATTCTCCAATTATATATTTTTACAAATATTTAGATCATTCTATGAAAATAAATACATGAACATTTTTTGACTTGTGAAGCCCAATGATCAGAACCCGATGTGGTAATGTAGACAAACAAATTCAGCGCAAGCATAACCACTACTAACTCTTGATCATGGGTGGTATCATTACCATAGTGGGGAAATAACATCATAATTTAATATGATAAAATTTTTATATCATAAATCAACATGAATCCAAATACAAGATGAGATGAATCACAAATCATATCAATGAACAAACCATCCAAAAAAAACTTATCAACTAGAGCACTAACTAAATTATCTTTTAGGAAACAAAATGCTTCCTAAAACTAATTGTTCAACACAAAATAATATTATTTCCTAGTCAAGGTTATTAGTGAGAACTCAAATCTACAAAATTTGAGTAAAAACCATTGATAATATTATGTAATACTAAAGACAGTATGAATCTATGCAACATTCATAGATGATTCCCATGAAACAATATACAAAATCATTGATGGTTTTACTTCGACACCATTCTCAGAAACCACATTCCTAAGGAAACAAAGCACTTTCATATAGAACATAATATTGGGAATACTTATATAGAGCTTATGGAATCTATTAAACAATAATATATGTCCATATAATTCTCCTATGACTTTGGGTGGATCAATATGTCATTAATGAACATGATTACAAACTATTCTTGGAACTCATAAAACACTGATTTAATGATCCCCATGAACATTGTCCGTGGTTTTGTGAAACCAAATGGAATGAAAAAAAATATTAACTGTCCATTCCAGCATCTAAAGGCATTCTTTGAGATATCTCCCTCCATCCACATCAAATAATGATATTCATTCAACATATTGATCTTATAAAACCAATCGAACCCACTCTAAAGGTGGAAATGATCATTTATTTTTAAAAAGGGTTAATATTGAAACAATAGTGATTTCCCACACCAAGGAGACACACTAGGCCAGAAAAAACATTTTTACATCATATAATCTATCCAAATGATCAACTCTCATAAATATGAAGGCAGTATTTGAAGAGGTTCTACCAAAATTTGAGAAGCACAAGGTTTTATACTTTTCCAGAACTTAATATTGCATCATGGGGTGGAAATAAAAATTCATTGAATAAATATACATAATCTAACCAAAAACAAATAAATTTATAATATACTATAATCCACTTATTTTATATAAAACTCCTCCATCAAAGAATGAAGTGTCTCTATATGTCTACAGATCACCTAAAAACCACACTTACGAATAAAAATAACACTCTTATTATCTACAACATTGATTATGACTCTCCTACATATGTGTTAATAACAACATGAAAAGAGTAAAACTAGTTGTTGATAAGGATGAAATTGTTCAACTATATCTAAAGGCTATATATATCTCTACAAGATGGATGTGGCCACAACATTATTCTACAACCTCTGGATACATCAAACATGATGTTCTGGCCTCCAACAACGGTATCTAGCACCAAGGACATAAGAATAAATTCTATTTGAGGTCCCAAATAATGTTCCTGAATGGTTAAAAATGGGGAAAAAAATTATCCAAAGTAAAACAAGTCACAAATACAGATATCGAATATGTTGAGAACCTAGAATGCTCTTTTCCTCCTTTTGAAATGTTTCCTATAGTGTATACAACTAAACATCACAATCCCCTCTATTTATTTAGTGATGACCACCTCCAAAAACATGCTTTGTCTCAGGTCCCTAAAACTAATGAACATCCATAGGCCAGCCTCAACATACCCTATCTCTCCTCAAAAGAGTATAAGGTAGCTACACCAAATGCCGAAACAACATACCTTGAAACTATTAAGAAGGTTGAGCTGAACCTGAACAAATATGATACATTTATCACAATTAACCACCAAGAACTAGTACTAATTATGGTTATTAACATAAAATACTAAAAACACTGAAAACACTAGCATTATAACCCTGATAAGAGAATTAAAATAAATAGACCTAAGAGGATGGATAAAAGCATGATGAGGTTGACTCCCCACTGGTCAAAACCTCAAAGATCATGGCTCATGAGTCCTTATAGTAAATATTTTTCATCCCATTTAACCATGATGGATTCCATATCATGTAAAACATACACATGAGTACATTAAATTAATCACCATTAACATCATAATCCTATATATATTTGTGAAATTTAAAGGGGTAAACTATATAATAGATAGAAGGAAGAATTTTCCTCTAAATAATTCTCACATTAGACTACAATTCAGAAAACTATGTAAGGGAAAAAAAGAGTTACTTAAACATAACATAAAATTACTACATGTATATAATATTCTACTGAAGAAAAATAAATCCCATAAACATTAACATCCATCATAAAAAATGAAAAAAACACCCTATATTTGTTCTCAAAAAGTTATCCACAAAAAAATCCCCCTTCAAGTCACCAAAAATAGTGTCTAATACAAACATATATTACATTCAATCCGACTAAAATCCATTTGGAATCACTACTCCATTGAGGCTTAGATCAAAATGAATTAATTCTCAAACTCCTCCAACCAACTCTTATTCTACACATTAGATACATTATTTTCCTACATGACCCAATCGGTCCAACCCAACAACAATAATCTATCTAATCCTACAAAATTTTAACTTCTTGAACCACATACATACAAATGACCTAAAACCATTCTTGAAAAGAAAGGATATTTTCCAATTACAGGTGGCATAAAATTATATTAATATCAATTTATTTTTTTACTTTAATTTATTTTTTAACTCCTAAAGACTACCCTATTCAAATAATAACAGACGTCAACATTTTTCATATATCTATCATAGTTCTACACACTATAAATATCTACACTTCACATGGTAGTTCAATAAGGTTAGAGTATGTGCACTAGACCATGGAGGCCTAAAATATTATGTCATAGCTGGTCTCCCTAGTTGTTTTCAAACACTAATATAATCAGACCCCATTTCAATATGATGACATCAAAACCATAATTATTGTAGCTACAACCTCCATAATATCTATAAACCATCCCTTATAATATATTTATTTCATGAAACCCTCCCCCATACATACCATAATGAATGGATTGATTCAATAACCAATAATCCCCACCTCTAGTAGGACCAAATTTATTGTTTAGAACTGATGGTATGTAAAAATATCTCAAATAGGAGGCATTAACCACTATGAAAATATAATATTTTGAGATAGGATGAATGAACCAAAAGAGAATCCATGACATGATATGAACTGGAAACAAAACAATACAATAATTCTTGTAAAAATAAATCTGATATAGAAAAAACTCAATAATGTTAAAATCAATAATTAAATTAAGGCAGCGACATATAAATAGTCCAGGTTCTGTAGCTAGTAATGTCGAATAACATTGATATAATTATACAATAAACCTAAAAATATGTTTATATGCATTGATTGATCATGTATGTATACTGAGTTGGAATGTAAAATTCTCACATTCAAAGGTGGAAGAATAATATTAATTCACTTGTGAGAAATCATCAGAACCAAATAGCTCTTAAATATGTAAACTAACAAATCCCCATCCTCACTAATGGGTTATAACAAAATAATTCACACCAATTAGAATTTTATATACTGAATCATATAAATTAATGGTAACCCACACCTCTTTACCACTGATTTTGCACCGTAACACCCAATATCGCATGTCCTCTAACTTCCATATATTTATATAACTTATACCACCACCCCACAAAAAGTACACATCAGATCACACCTATAAGAATTTTTGTCACTACAACATAGTAATTTAACATCTCATATCACTCAAAATGTCAAGGCCGATCACATCATAACCATAACAATTGTAGTAGGGTATCCTGAATAAGCGGGAAATCAACATCGAGTCCTCATCCTACCATTCAAAACCCCTACCATATCATTCCACATAGAACAATCACATAACATCTCTCCTAAAGACACATGGACCACCTTCCCACAAGGCAGTCATATCACATCTCATATGATGACACCAAGGCCATCACATAGTGCCCTGATAGGAATCAAACCATCACATCCCTTGGATATCTACTCACTTATATGGGATATTTTAAAATTGAGGGCATAAATCCATCAATCCACATCACTGATATTTTTGAAAAAACATACACCCATTTAAATATGAGTGACATAAAATGATACTCTACATAGGTGAGGTTCATATATAAAATCACATGGAATATAAAAATATATATATTACACGCAAAAATTCCCGACTAATGGCTTTGTAATGAATCACTATCCATCCCACAACAAATAAACCTTCACTTCCACTTCTATGTTCATAACACCAGAGAATCCATTATCTACATTTCAAATATCTAATCATTTCCATTATACATAAAATATATTTAGAAATTATAAATCTACCACATTGTTCTCCCCTTCTCATTCATAATTCATTCATTAAAAATTAAATCTCATTTACCCAACCGTACCATTAAATTTCTATCATTATTGAAAAATTCCTGAAATAACTCTGAAACCATCCCAACAAATCACAATAAAACATAAAAAAAACACCTAAATATTCCAAATCCATACATTTCTACAACAACGCCATCTCAAATCCACATAGCATACAACCTTGAAACACTACCTCCCCATATCCTATCCAAAATAACATCACATCCTGACTAGACAACATGTCTAAACAAACAATCTTATTGCTTCACCAAATCATGAAAAAAACAATCATATAGATACCCCCCATCATGTCCATAAAACTATAAAATAGACACACAAATGAATTTCAAAACAAACCATCACATCACAACACATCAAAAAATATATAACAGATTTTTAAGGGGACATTTTATCACATTCCATATCATTATTTGGGGCATTATCACATAATCGTCAATCTAAGGTATACAATATTATTATCCAAATATAATGGCTTAACGTATTTATATAAAGGATGATAACATATAAACATGAAATAAGGTTTCTATATAAAAATAAACCCATCACAATAAAAACCCCACAAACCACTATTTTATGTGGGATGTCTATCCCATCAAATCACAACATCATAATAATATCAAAAAAAATAAAATCAAGATATTCAAAGATATTTACTTTTAATTTTAAATTAACCACTTAATATATCTTAATTATGATGGGGAAAAATATATTCCCCAAGATAACAAAATAAAAACCCTCTCATATGAAGATCTATAATTAGTAATAAGAGATTTTATGCCTCATTTAATATTTTCCAGCTCACTCTTCAACACCTAAAAATCATTAAGACTTGAAAACCACATAAACATGTAGAAACCAAGGATAAACTGACACCACATTAAAGGATATTAATAATGTTTCGCACACACACCATAAATGAAAATAAAACCACTCTTGTTGATCTATTGTAAATACTGGAAGGAAAATCTTGTGAAAGGGAGGAGAAGTCACCATAGATTTCAATCAATCATACCCTAGAACCAATTGAATAAAGAGAGGTATAGATGGATGAATGACCATCCAAAATTTCCATGGATTCCTCAAAAATATGATTTGTAGGCGATGAATAAATTATAATTAATTGTTCAAACATAACTATTTACTACCTATCAAAGGACTCTCATGTGATGAAAATTGTACATATACATAGTAAGTTCCATATACAGTGAATTTTATGTTTTAAACCCACCATTGTGCTGTAAAATCTTCCAAACTCTAAAAAATATCCAAAAACATGACAAAAAGTGGTTTAATTGTCTTACACAATAAACCACTATCCTACAATAAAAATTGATTTCGTGCACATCCCCTTTCCGATATCACATCATAAGAAGGATGACTAATGAAGACAAAAACCATTGTAATACAACATAAAACCACTTTTAATTCCATAAATATTTCAATTATTTATATGTTTTTATATGACTCCAAAAAACTCTTGAAACTCATCATGCCTCATATGAAGCAAGAATAACACCACAAACATGAAACATAACAGACTGAGAAGGTACATATCATTGCACATGTATTTCAATAAAAAAATTTACATTTATTATATTTCACCCCATTCATATAAGGAATTAATTTTAAATTATTAGTTATTGTGGTGATCATTATACCAACATGATGCATCAATAGGTCTCAAGGGAAAAAATAGCTTGTGTGTTTGGTAAAGGAATTAATCTTTTATATAAATAATTTTAGAATGAGGCCCTAACATTATTTTATGATGTTTTAAAATTTTCACACTATCATTATGTGGTTAGTGATGGGTTTACATGTGATTATTACATTTTTTCTAATATCCATGGATATGTTTCAAACGTATGTACTATTTATATTCATTAATTTGAACATTAGTTTTTTATTACTATATTCTTCTTCTTTTTATATTGTTGTTTGAGTTACATGTGTTATATTTATTTACCATTCCATATTTATTATTTCATATTTATTCATTATTTATTTGATTGAATGCATATCTTTACTGTAGAGACCTTACTTTTGTTAAATTATTAAAAGATAATTATAATGAAAAAACATAATACAATTACACAAATAGGATGTAGTGGTTTAGTGTCATGGGTAAATAAGGAGTAAACATAACATTTACATCATAATCATTTATTTTATTACTTATTCACTATCTTTTTAGAGGAACTTTTAATTTCTTAATTACATGAAATCACATGAGGGTACACAAAATACATCAGTGAGTTAAAATACTAGTAATAGAATAAATATTAAAAAGAATAATATATCATGTGTTTAGAATAATCATTATCATCATAACATATGCATTGGATCATAATTTTGAAAGGAATAATTGGAAAATTTCATGAAATGCAGACATTCATAAAAATGAAACATCATGTATTAGTGGTCAAATACAAAAAAATATTTTTTAACAAAGATAGAATAATTTTAAAAAGTATTTAAATTTTATCAGGATTAAGAACACATTAACCAAAACATTGGAGGGCTATATAATTCTGAGCACACTATTTACACCAAAAAATTATATTATCATGCATTACACATAGAATGTATATCATTATTTGAACACCAAGAAAAATAGGTAAATGAATAAGATTCATTTCATAAGTCATAAATACATAAATTTTTTGTTCCCAAATTAAAGAGGGAATGACATACTTGAATCAATTACTATCAGTGCAGAAGACAGAATCTCAAGAACTCAAAGGATTGTTTTTTTTAAGAAAAGTTCTTTTGGAATGCATTATCTATTTCACTAACTCATGTAAATATATTTAATATCCTAGAAAATATAATATAATGATTAATAATTAATATTTAAATAACACACTTACTAAAAATGGGGTTAATGATGAATATTCACAAAGAAATAGAGCTGGTTTTGAGATTCCCAATACATTTTATCTGAACAATTTATTCGCATTAATATCATTTATAATTACATTAGAATAATTAATATGAAATTATAAAACATTATATACATGAATAGGATTCATTATTGTTTTATTAAGTCCATTTATGGGCCTTTCTAGGCGTCACAGTGTTCAACTTCATCGTTTAAGAGAAATCATTTTTTTAGTTTTCACTATAGGTTGACTTGTATTAATAAACGGAATTTCTTTTAAAATGAGGATAAATAACCAAAATTGTTATTATATAATATTAATTATATTAAAAATGATAAATTATCTTATAAAAAAATATATATACAATGATGATTAATCATTACAGAAAAGATAATAGTGTTTGTTTTTGGTTATGTTTGGCTATTTTTTAATCAAAAGGAACATGTTTTGTTTTAATATTTAGTGTTATGAATAAATATTATTTATATAATGTAAATATGGTTATATAATACACATTAGAATCTATTTTATACCATTTATTTGTTTTATTAATATCCTTGATGAAAATTAATGAAAATTAATGGGAATCGCCCACAATATCGACAAATTGACAAATCATTGTAAGTAATTTAATTTTTAAAAAAAATTACTGAGGGGAAGGACTTTAATTCTGTATATCCCATTAACATGATATAATTATAGTACATTTAATGTAATGGTGTTATCATTTTACTTTTATTAATGGATGTGAGTAGATAATAGGAAAAATAATTGAAATTAAAATGAAAAGAAAAGAAAAATAGAGAGGATTTACCACTGGAATTCTCTTATAGAGACCCTCCTCAAGGAACCTAGGATTGGTCATTTGATTAGAAAAATATATCATGAATGTATGGGATGGGATATAGAATATTTCTGTGTAGAATATGGTGATGTATCAATACATAATAGGTATTAGGAGAGGAGTTCGTGATGGGTGGTATTTTTAGTGGTGAAGAGGGGTGTTTTCTTTTTATATAAACCATTACCTTATTACTATGCTAAATACATGAAATATTTTTGATTTTTGAGAATATATATAGTAATTAGATAATTATATCTCAGACCAATGGTACATACATCATCGATGACTCATTAAATACTGTATTTAGCTTATATAAAATATATACTGTTAATTACCATATTTTAATGTTCACCAAAAATCAACTAATTTATAAAAAACACAGGGATTCTCCCAAAAAAAATTCATTATGTGAATAATTATAAAATGAGAACCATTTTATAGAAATAAATTTCTAAATATAATTAACATAAATTTTTTATGAAAGGAAGTATTTATTTGGAATATAATGAATTTAAAATTATAATTGATTTTATAACACTTTGAAAAATTACATAATGTAAAATAAAATTATTTAAAATCATAAGACATCAAATGATCATTATTTGAATAAATTTTATGAAAATAAAATTTCATCTATATTTTAAATTTATTGACAAAATATTATTTATATATTTATTACATACAATATTATAAAAAAATAAATATTGATTTTTTAAAGTATTTAGTTATTTGTACAATGATATAATTATATAATAGTATAACTTATAAGATACCTATATTTTACCTATAATTTTATTGGGGAGGATACTATTTGTTTAGACAGTTTACTATTTATAATTTTTATATTACTACTCCCAATGTCAAGTTACTACTTCCTCGGTACTTGTTCCCTAACATCTAGAAATTATTCTTATTTAATAATTTTGATGATTATAAATTAATTAGTATGGTCTATAAGTGATTTTATTTGATATATAATATAATAAATCACTTTAACAAGGGATAAATTCCAATGATAATGGTGTGGGTCATTATATTATTCCCACATTTATAAAACTCTCCCTTAAAATTCCGTTTTACCTAAATAGGGGAGGGTACTAATTCTTCATCTCACCCCAATTCACGTGTTCATTAATTATATGTATGGTTACACCACAACACCTTGAAAAGGTGGGTCTTATTGTTTCATAGAACCTTATATATGTACTCTATAATCTTTAATGAATTGTCCTAATAATAGAGATCATCGTATATTTATACCACCCTTGAGTTTAGTAGATGTGAGGGATCAATATGTATATATTTAGGGGTGATACGTGGAACAAACCAAGAAATTCATCCATAGTTGGTTGATATTATAGATGATAATCCATGGATATTATTCAATAATGTATCTCAAATGGGACAATTTACATTGGGCTTATCTTCCATTTCTTTCCAAACTGCATGACTCTCTAGCATGTTGATATTTGAAGGAAGAATTTTTCTCCATCATGGAACTCCATGTCCCTTTGACGATGGTATGAATATATATTTTTATAAAATTGAGTAGATTTGATATGTTTTGGGATTTTTTGAAACTTATTCTTCATCTCTTTCACAATATCGGGTCCTAGAAACATTCGTTTTCTAACGTCATCCCAATAGGTTCGAGTAGTACATCAAATTGCATAGAGGGATTCATATAATGCCATATAAATAGTTTAGTGGGAGCTATTATTTTTTGTGAACAAAACCAATGTGAGATTCTAATCCCATCCACATTTGAATTATAAATATAAGGCTCATATATTATCTTCGAGCATCTAAATAGTATTTTCCAATTTGCCATCATTTTTGGGATGATCGGTCGTACTAAAATTTAATTCAGTACGCAATGCATGTTGAAGACTCCTTAAGAATTTTTCTTTCACCTTGGGATAAAAATCTATGAAAATCCAAAGTGGAACCCCATATAGTACCAACACTTCCCTCACATATATCATCTCAATTTTTTTAAGTATATAGATCTTACTAAATAGTGGTAAAGTGGTAAGCCTTGTTGAACGGGTCCACCACAACCTATATGACATTATTAAAATTGGATATCTTTAGTAGATCCATGATAATTTCTATAGATAAATAATCCCATTTACATAGGGGTATAAGAAATTATTGCGTCATTCCATTGGACTTATGTTTCTCAACTTTAACTTACTGACATATCAAGCACCTTGAAATATATTTGGCAATCTCTTTATTCAAGTTGTCCTACCAAATGTATTCTCAAAGATCACGGTACATTTTGGTAATCCTAGTACAGATTGAGAATTTTGATCTATGTGCATTTTCCAACATATTCATTATTATCTAAGCTGATAATGGAACACAATTACATATTCCAAACCAAATCACACTATCCTAATCAATACAGAAGACTTCCATCTTCCCATCTGATACTGAATTCAATATTTTTTGTAAAATCAGAACAACCATTTGTGCCTCATTAATATTATATCGGATAGATGGATGATAAATAATTTAGAAAAGTTTGGATTTATTCCCATATATTATGATTTATAAATCCATCCATTTAATATCCATAAAGATAGGGTCTGCCTCAATATTGAATATTGAAAGAGTAGCATGTTATTTTTGGTATTGAGAGTTAGCTATATTGTTTTCCATTCTAGGATGATAATTAATAAAGAAATAATAGTCATGGATAAGCTATATCCATCTTCTTGGATGCATGTTTACATCATTTTGGGTCAATAAATACATTAGCCTCTTGTGATTGGTTATTATGTCACAATTATTACCACAGAGGTAGTACTGCTAGATTTTCATCGAAAAAACCTCAATTGTTACCTATAGATCATATGTAGCATAGATATTATCATGGATCATAAACAGCTATGTTTTTTAGGCATTGAAATTGTAAATTTGGATGGGTACATATCGCATGAAATTATTTAACAAATCATTGTATATCAAAAAAATTATCCACTTTTAGGGAATATGATTATAGGTGAAGTGAAAAACCTTTTATTTAAATACTTAATGAATTCATCACATTATTCTTCCAATACATACATAGCCCTTTTCATGTTATCTTATTTATATTGATATACAATGATGAGATACTTATAACAAAATTTAAACAATACCCGACTAATCCATGTAAACATATTATTTTTATGAAACTAGAGGATATTGGCCATTCTTTAATTTCCTTTGTTTTGAAGGTTCCAAAAAATTTCCTCATTTTTGTTATCATGTTCCATGAATGATTCTTGAGGAATCCAAAAGTAACATGTTCTAAACCACGAATACAATTTATCCTTCATTAATGTAGCCAAGACAATCCTTAGATGTTTTTCATGATCCTCAATAGACCTAGAGTATTTGGGAATATCATCAATATAAACTAAAAAAAATTGTCATGGTAATGTCTAAAGACTCTATTCATCAAATTCAGGATGATTTTAGGGATATTAGTAAGTCTACAAGGAATCAATAAAAACACTTAGGGCCCATAACATGTATGGAATTCAGTATTATAAATATCCTCTTTATTTCCAATTAGATGTTGATATCCAGAATAATGATCCACCATTGAGAAGTACAGATCTCTTCACAATTTATCCAACAAGCCTTCAATTCTTGGAAGAGGATGTGTCTTCTTTATTGTGATATTATCAAGTTCTCTATAATTAATACACATCTACAATGATCCATAATTCTTCTTGGAAAAGGGTACTGGTGAACCATAAGGTGATGCAATAGTGTATATGAACCATTTGTAAAAATGATCTTTCTGATGTATATATATCTCCACCTCTTTGATTGGAGCCATCCTATAGGGACCTGTTTATATAAGAGTAGTTCTATGTATTATTTTTATTAAGAACTATACCTCATGATATAGGGGGTGTCTGGGTAACCCATTAGGAAATACAACATAATATTCCCTCACAATTATCATTTCCCATAGTTTATACCTTTATTTACTCAACCATTTGAGCATGGTCTGGTTCTTCTTAGGGAATTAACACCCATATAGTTTAAGGACATTCAAAAGAATATTCATGATGTTATTTTCACTTTTAAGGGATAATTGGATTATTTGGAATAGGAAAAAATATTTATTTTCCTTAATAGCTTATATTTACTCTATATAAGATGATCCAATCCATCCCTGACATATTCTTCTATTCCAACAAGGGATGTATTATTTGATTTTCTATAATAATCATCCAACATACTCTAATTGGAGAAGAGTCAAACATATGAATTTCAATTATTGCAATAGTAAGTATTTTTATGGACATCTCTACATCAATGTCTTGATTTATCAATTAAATATTTCCTGAAAACTTACAAGATATAATAGAATGATTAGAACTAAAATATAATAATATGATTCCATTATTATATTAATAGGAATATTACCTTGTTCAACATCATTTTCTATCTCTATATTCATAGAAGTGATAGAATAAATCATCCATTTGTATTTTTTATTTTGTGGATAATGACATTCATTATAAAATAGAAATAGAGTATGAGTGCATGAGATTTTATAGTTCCTATGCTCCATATAGTTGTAGCATTAGACCATGGGTGGTAATCTCTATTCCTCTAAATCATTATATGGTTTCCTCATGTCTCTTCAACATTCATGATCATGGTGCCCTAATCTCCCACACATGAAGCATTTACCTACCCCCTTTATGTTGTTACATTTAAGCATTTTCCATTATTTTTTACAATTGGGTGGTTGAGTTTTCATGCAACATTTCTTATTAGAACCTCTATCTTGAAACACTATTTAACATTTATTATCACCATATCCTTGGGACCATTATATAATTTCCATATACATGTTGAGGGAACATATAATAAATTATTCATAACAACCAAATTCTCTAATTTCATGAGCCTTTAAATTGTATGATTTAAGTCCACTAATGAATCTATAATTTATTCATTTATTTCTTATAATAAAACCGAAAGCATACCATACAAGCATTTAAAAATATTCACTATAGGACCTGATAGATTCTCATTCCTTTCTCATCAACTATATGAATTTTCCCTCTATCATTGTATGAGTCGTTCAAGGGAAATACTTGTTAAGAAACAATATCTTAATGTATTTTCACTCCATTTCAAAAATTTCATTATACATCTCAGTGTTCCTTATCAAAAACCAATATTGATCAGCCTCACTATCAAGATGATAAATGACCATAGTCACATTATCTATTTAAAAACAATTAAGTAAAGAAAATATTTTCTCTATTGAGTTGTATCACTATTCCAAAACTATTGGATCGAAAGATTAACTAATAGTATGTGGTCATTTCCATATAAAACACTCAATAGCCATTTTATACCTCTCATGTGAAGGCATAAGATAAAAATTGTTCAGGATGTTGTTCATAAAATTAGATATCTAGGATGTAATATACATGAAATTCTGAAATCCCCCTTCCAATTAATTGAGGATGTCATTTGGGAAATATCTACATTTTCACGCACACATGTTTTTAGCCAGATTTATTTTATTTCCAAACCTTTTCTAATATATAAATCATTAGAAAAAAACAAAAGTCAAAAATAAATTAATAATTTAGTCCATTGTAAAATTTAATCAAAATAAATATCATATGGGATACCTATGTTTTGGAAATATTATTTTGTGCTTCAGTATACATATTCTTAGAATAAGGGGTTTTACTAAGGTTCTCTAATCCCATCTCCAAAATTAACTAAAACATGCCCTGATGCCATTAATACTAACTCTCAGTTTCTTACAATATTATTAAATAAAATTAACAATGAATAGATAATAGAGTTTCATAGATAGAATACATAGTACTAGTGTCATGAGAAAATTAGGACCATACAAGACATTTATGACACAAACATTCATTTAACCCCTTATCTAGCTTCATAGAAGAATTCATATTATCCTTAGTAAAATTATTCACATAAGGATATACATCAAAAAGGGGTGTGAAGAAAACATAGTAAGAGGATGGATAAGAACATGATCAATATAAAATGGTTTGAGCATAATCATTTTCATCATAATACATAGATATGATCTTAATCAGGAAACTAAGAATTTAGAAAAGACTCAAAACATGGAAATGCATAAAATGAAAACATCATGTCTTAGTGGTGATTTACCACACATAGTTTTGAACAAAGACAGAATCATGTTCATACATATTTTACATTTCAAAAGAGATAAATCACAATACCCAATTATTTTTAGTTCCATATAATTCTAGACACACCCATCAAGTCATAACATTTCAATTTCACTATTCAATTCCAGTCACACCCATGAAATCATAATATTTACATTATAATGGATGTCACATAAAACATACCAAAATATTTCTAATTAAACAAAATATAAACAAATGTATTTCATATAATAAATCAAAAATTTATAAACATTTAGTTCTGAAACTAATGAGGGAATAACATACTTGAGTCATCATCCTTGATTGAAGAAGAAACTATCTCGATAAGTAAAAGATGTGTATTTTATAGAAGATTTATATTAGAAAACATTGTGTTTGTCATATAAAACCTATTAAAAACATTTACATCTTAGAAAAATTATGATAATAGTGATGAAATTATATTTATAGAATATATATACATAAAATGGGGTTATTATGGAAAAGGTTATAAGAAAGAGTGATGGGTTCGAGAACTCCCCTTACCTTATGTTTAAACGCTATATTCTATTCAATTTCATGTATAATCAAATTAAATTTATTAATTAAAATATAAATAATTTATAATAAATTATTCTGATTCGTTTAGGTTTATTAAGTCCATTTATGGGCTTTTTGTTGATTTTTAGAGTTAATTTTCATCATTGGGGAGCATTCATTTTCTTAGTTTTCATGATTCGTTCACTTGTATTCATGAATGGAAGCTCATGTCAAATGAAGATAGATATAAATAATTTTTATTATAAGATATTAGGATATTAAAGAAGTTTAAATTATATTATAAATAATTTTTCTATATATCATTAGGATGAATCATTATATAAATGTTATTGATGATCATTATTGTTTAATTTTTTCATTTTTTCGATAAATACATACACGTGTTTTTATTATTTAGTATCATGTATAATTTTTAGATCTAGAAAAATAATAGGTTAATATAAGAAACATAATTTTTTAAAACCATTTAAGAGTTTTAATAATATTTATGATGGATTTTTTATAGAAAATTAATGTACATCACCCACGATGTTGGTAAATTGACACATCACGGGAAAAAATATACTTTTTATAATAAAAGATTAAGAGGGAGAAGTATAATGATGGATATTACATTATCATTGTATTATTATACTATATTTATGGTACATTTTTTTAATTAAATCTAGATTAAGGTATGTGAGGATATAAAAAGAAATGAAATGAAATTTCTAGGAAGTTAAAAGAAAAAGAGAGTGGATTTACCTCTTGAATTCTCAAATTGAAATCCTCCTGAAGGAACATATGCTTAGTTTTTTATGATACCAAGTGATTATAGAAGTGGGGGAGGGGATAGGAATAATTTATGGGAATAATTTGTGAAAGGCTTAATTATTTAGATGTTTGAGGGGAAGAGTGTGTGAGGGAAGTTATTTATAAAAGTGTAGAGGGGTGTTTTATCATTATCTAATTCATTAGATTATTATATATCTAAATACAATAAATATTGAGGATTCTTGAGAATAAATACATTTATTATATCATGTGTGTTCAAAACAATGGTTCTTACATTTTCCATGAATCAATGGAGTGAGTATTTATCATAAAATTTATATATACTGTAAATTATTGTATTTCACAATTCTCCAAAATTTCAATAGATTATGAAAAAAATCCCAATAATTAGACCCTAAATTCTCTCGATGTGCGTAATTAATAAATTAACTTCATTTTATGAAAATATATATCTCGATACGTTTAATTTAATTTTTAATTAATATAATCATTTACATGGAAAATAATATTTTATAATAATATATAATTTTATAAAACATTGAAAATTTACATAAGGTATCATAAAATTATTTAAAAATCAAAATAAAACAAAATAATAATTTATTAATACATATTATGAAAATAAATTTTCTTCTAAATAGTTAATTTAATCATAAAATAGTAATTAATTATTTATAAAATTAAAAATACCATCACTTAGTTAAATATTTAATACTATATCTTCTTACTTATACTATAATATTATTATATCATATTTTTTGTACTATGATCCATAAATTTTATTTATACATTCATGGGAGATGATGCAATTCATTTGGTTGGTTTACTATTAATAATGGTAATATTAATATTCTGACGGCCATTTTACTATTTCAATGATATTTGTTCATTAACATCTTGAAATTCTTATCATTTCATTTATTTTTCATTTATATAGACTTAATTATGGCATATAAGTATTTTTATATGATTTAAACTTTATGAAATTACAATAAGAATTTATAAAATCAATTCACTAATGTTTGTGTTTTTACACTTATTGAGCATTAGAATATCTTCTTTCAATGTTTTCTTTTCTAATGATTATTTGATGTTTATTAATATCAATATATAGGGATAAACTAAGAAGAATAATTTTGTTATCAACTAAATTTATGTGTAGCATTTTTTGTTTTCAAATTTAATTAATTTATCTAGTCTTGTATGACTAATAAACTATTATAGCCATTTGTATAATATTTATAGTATCATGCACCAATGTAACAATGTATCCATTGAATCTGGGATACTATGGTTAGGGTATTTATAAAATAAATTAAACATATTGCTATAATGACTATTAAATTTTTATTACTATGAATCAATAAGATCTTTTCAATTTTCTATGTAATGAGAAATTTACTATTGATTCATTCAGGTGGAACTATCCTCATTCTTTTAGTTGGAATTTTAATGCACTAATTACGCAACAATGGAATAAAACAACATAAATTATATTTTATAATAACAAAATATTGTATAAAAAACATATGGAGAACATATTAAACTAAATCAATAGAATAATAGTTGTTTAATATGTAATTTTTGGAAATTTACAATCCTAAAACTCTTTATAATAAAAGGAAAAGACAATTCCATGAGAGAAAGTTAACGGATGATGAATCCTTTTGTAAATTTGAGAAAAAAGATTACAAGACCTATGAGGCGTACTTAAACTTTTACCATCAAAAGTGAATAGAGAAGTGATCAATTCTTCAGTTACTTAAAACCATGTCACTTAAAGGATATAGATATAAAATATTCCTATATCTAAAAATAAATTTTTTTAATGTGATCTTATGGTATATGTTTTGACAATATTATCCCATTAATCTCAATGTTCTGAGGACAATAGTAGAAATATAATATTTTAACAACATTTTTATAATAATACACATATATAAATAAAATTGATATTTTTACATGTAATGTTTATGAAAATGTAATGGAGAAACTTTTATATGGGAAATAATAAATTGGATTATTTTTGAAAATAAAGATAATAATAAAATAAATGCTGAAGATATATTGAAATTTCATTGAATTATATTTATTGGGAGAATGTCCAATCTAATGTACCACCCACGCCCTTATTATTAAATATCAAAATTAAAGGGAAATGTACACAAACATAAAAAATTAAATTGTTTATGTTTTCAATTGGCATCATTGAACACTTAATCCATTAGATAAATGGAATGTAATTTGTGATCAAATCCATTAATGTGGGTCATGAGAATTTTGTTTTAAAAGGTATACTCATCATCCTCTTTAGAGTTATGAATTTATTATTAAACTTAGTAACTTCCCACAAATTTATATATTTATAATTTTATAAGAGTATCACATTACTGCCTCAATAATTTTATGATAAATTATTAATTAAATATTATAATGGTATAATAATCCCATTTCATGTACATAACTCTTATATGATTGAAGATTGTTAGAATTTTCATCTTTCAAATCTGGTTTTTATTCTTCTAGTTGTATTTGATTTGATTTTGGGAATGGATTGGATCTCTCTATATAGAGTCCATATCATCACACGAGGAATTAAATTTAGGTTTTATATAAAAAACAATCATATATAAATATAAGGAATAATGTCAATATTCATGTAAAATTACTTCAACAATGTGGGAATTACAACATATTTTTTAAGGGGTACATATATACAATTGATATAAATAAATATAACATTAAAAATGTGTATATTATTCAGTAATATAAAGATGAATTTTTAATAAATATAATATCATCACTGGAACCATGTTTTTATGTTTTTATAGAACACATTCTTATTGAATCATGTTTTTAATGTTTATATATAGAACGGATCAGATTAAGTTGAATTAACTAAATAATAACCTAATGATGAATCTTGATAACTTATTCTTTTATAAAAGTTTTTCAATTTACCTATTTTCTAAATATCTTGAACTAAATCTGATTTTGATATAGAATATGTTTCATATAGACCATATTGATGATATTTTTAAAAAACAATGACAAGATAAAATACATTTCAAAAAAAATATATCATTGTTTAAGGGGAAAAATATATAAAATACCAAAAATATCCTTCCATACAAGTCATAAACAATATTAATTTATATTTATTCCATTTAAACATACTAATACCCCAACTATAATCATGTATCCAATGAATATAGAATATAATTATGAACTTTATATTTTTATAAATGTATTTATGGTTGATATTCATATTTATTCTACGTTTATATATGATATTGATGATCATTTGAAAAATATGGAAATGACTATAATAAATGTGATGTTTTTTCAAAAATTTCCCATGTATAAATTCTATTCATAGATAGAATCATTCACGGGTCATGTAATTATAAGAGTGGGAATATCTCTAATGAATTAAAAGAAAAAATTTATTGAATAATGTCTTAAACAACAATGGTGATTGAGATCAGTTATGTTCATAGACATAGAAGATACTATCGACACATAGTAAGAATATTATCATGATTTTAAAATCCACTCTTAGTGTTTTATTCAATGGTAGTGGTATTTATTTGGACTAATGAAAGTAAATATAATTTCAAGGAGATGAAAAGAATATTAGCTAGTGTAGTTATTATAACCCAACCCAATAGTGTAATTTTTTTTTTATAATCTATAATTATGTATCAAATAAGGAACTCGGATCAAATCTCCATAATAATCAAATAGTTTTATCATATTTCTTACACTAATTAATGGGTTATTATAAAAATAATGTAACTAATTATTTGAATATTAGGTATTTAAACTTTTCATTAATTATATAGAGGAATTGTGTTTATATTAATCAAGTATATATATATATATACTGGTCAAAAAATATTAGGTATATATTTACATACAATGGGTTGAATATGTTTTAAAATATATTGATATAGTGAATTAGTTATTATGACATAAAAACATTATAATTGTGGGAAGCTGAACAAGTTGTCTAATACATTGTTATAGAATGAACATTCATTATTTTCAATGATGAGGACTAAAAGTGATCCATTAAATAAGTAATCAATGAGGATAGATCATGATATCATGATGGAATAAGATAAATTCTATATTTATTAGTATTATGTTAACACATCCATTTATCTTATGACTAAATATGTATATAAGAAGGATGTAGAATTATATTAGATGGTATTTAATGTTTCTATTTATTTATGTTAGTAATTTAATTATTGGGTTCAGGAACAATTATTGTACTTCTTGAATAGTATAATTAATGAAATTTCTTCGGATGATTAATATTTCTCATTATTTTCAAAAAAAATCCATAATTACATTTTTTTTGTAAATATATAAAATGGTCTTCACAGGGGGAAACATCTATAAACACCTTTTAGATAACCATTATTAATTTTAGGCATTTTAAAAATTTAATCTTGAGCATTATATGAATTAGGAAAAAATGTAACAATTATATATACCACTATGTAAATTAGAAAACATCACCATGAATTTCATCATAAGACTAAAAAATACATCTAAAATACATAATGACAGTTGGGTTATAGTTGATCACCATATAAAGTAGATAAATATTTTTTCTATAATGGAAATCTTATTAATTGGCCAATGTTATATGATATGCTTTATCAAAGTGGTAATTTTGTATCGAGTACCGATCTAAATCATATATTTTCAAGATATATGGATTATATGGATTCTTTGTAGATGTATTAGGTAAACATTGAACATGATGTTGAACATTATTATTTTATAACATAATCAGATAGATGGACTTTAAGTGAGAACTATTCAATCTCTATATTAAAAATTGAGAGACATCCCTATATATTTGAAATTTTATTTGGATAAAAAACTATCAAAATAAGATTTTTTTATAAATTTATATTTAACTAAAGCAATCATATGGTTCCTTGTGAAAATCTATTCTCAAATAAGTTATTAAATCAATCATGAATAGATGAAATAGGAGAAACAAATCTATTTTCACTATGGATAGTAATGTAAATTCAAGAGAAGGTTAGATCCATTCGAAATAAAATCAATTAATTTCAATGTTTATATAAATTTTATAGATAACTATGAATGAGGACTAGAATATGATGTTATAAAGAAGGCATTATTATAGTTATACCATTGAAAAAATGTAATGTGATTATGTAGGAAGGGGAATTTGAGCCGTATATATATATTCATACCTATGATATTTATGATAACATTAGGATTGTATCATAGTGTTTGGTAGTTACAGAAAACCTCTCACATGATTATGGTGTGTTTCATGTATCTATTTTGAGAAAATATGTAATGAACCAAACTTTTATAAATAAAATTCCCATTTTAATTCATTTAAATTTTTTATTAAGTAATATTTTTATAGAAATCAAATTAATTTATTTTTTTACTCTATTGATTTTGATATAAAAGACCATTATGTATCTTTACCAATGATAATATAGTTGTTGAACAATGATCACATGATTAGTTAAAATATAAGGATTAAGCAAATCTAATTGACACATAACATGGAAGAGAAGGACTTAACCTAAAAGGTTATTCCCTATAAAGACCATTTATAAGATTTTATAAGGGAGATACCATTTCTAGGCTTTTCCATTGACCAATCCATAGATGATATACAAAAACACAATCATGAGTGTAACCATTTATGGAAGAAGTTCAAGATCATCGATACGAGATCCCAAAATATTTTCATCGAACCATCCTATGAAATTTACACCATTTCAAACATTAACTCTCGATATTTATTTCTTTATTAATGAGAAATATTGATATACCCCATAAATATGATTATGTATATTATTTTTCTTATATAATAATGAATATATATTAATCAGACTAGTGTTAATTTATAAATGATTTCTATTTTGATTCATTAAAATAGAAATAGTAATTTGGTTAAAAATCAAATGAAATTAAGAAAGATATTTTCTTGAATTAATAGATATTTTTAATAAATAATATTTAAATAAAATTATATTATTAAATAAATTATATTAAATTTAATTGAAAGTATAGTTTTTATGAATTCAAATTTAATTTTTATAATTCCATAAAAAATGTTATGTAAAAAATCCTTTCATTTTTGGTAAATGTTAGTTTTTATTTTTATTGTAAATATTAAAATATTTAGAAAAAAATAAATTAGATGAATATTTTTTGAATAAAGATGTTAAAATTGACCAATAGTGATGTTTTCATAATTTTATGAGACAGAAGAATTTTTAGGTAAAAATTAAATATCGTATAAATATACACTTTGTATTATGACATCCAAATGAACCAAAAGTGACATAAAAATATAATATAAATAGGAATAAAGACAAAATATATTATTTTATGTTAAAAATAATTTTATTTTACATTTATTTGATTTATTCTGTAAATCAATTAAAAATCCTCCAAGGCTTATAACAAAATTTATTATTTTATATTAATTTCACTACAATTCTCACTCAAATCTATATCACTAAGGGTAATATTTTAATATTTTCATACATGAAAATTCAAAAATAACGAAAATGAATACCCTTTGAATGAAACAATGGGAAATGATCATGTGATGGTTCATGGTTTAATATAAATTATTATGTAGAATCCAAACCAAAATAATAAGAAATATCCTTATTTTATTATATAAAGAAACTTATGATCCCATTTAACATCAGTATAAATACATGGAAACATCCTTGATCTTCCATCCACTCACAAGAGTCCTACAAAATCCCCTAAGCCCTCTATAATTCATTCTCAATCCTTTGTAATCAAAAATTCATGTTTTTTATCTTTCACTTTTGTCTTTTATCAAGCACACCATTTATGTAATGTATATTAAATTTAATTTAGTTTTGATGGGATATGAAATTCTATATTACCCTTATTATAAATATTATATATAAATTATTAGAGCTTCCTTTCACTATCATTAATTTTCCCATGATCTTTTTTACACCTGTTACCATGCCGAAATTTCCTAAGGATTATTCTCTCTATTCATGTTTCCTCATTACCTTATACACTATATTTAACAAATATAAAATGTCAGGATATTATTTTACATATACCTATTACTACCAATTTGAATTCAAAATCATGTGTTACCTCTTTTTCTCACATCAAAAATCATTATAAAATTTTATGATAAATTGATGAGCTGCTGAAATTTTACTTTGATTTGTCATGCCAAACCAATTTTGTAGTCAATACCATTACAATTATTCTATCGATATTATTGAACATTATACAAACCTATATATTTATTGATTATGTTCATATATTATATCCATATTTATGTATAGTGGATAAATAATTATGATAGATGAATTTATATAATATTATCTATATGGCCTAGTCAAGAAAGGGAATGAAATGATTATAATGGGTTCACTGAGATAGTGACCTAATGCATTGTATAATGGTTAGTATCATTATATTTAAAATTTGTAAATGGGTGTACTGGATTATTTTGTTTGAATTTTTCTAGCATGATGTCTTTGAAGTTTATCCAGGACCTATGTTTTTGATTCAGGGTTGTAATTTTTTTCCACATTTCTAATGTTATGATTATCATACTATACCATTATTAATTATTCATGATAATTTTTTCTTCATTAATAAACATATTTTATAACATGTATCACTTCTCCCTTGTATATTCCTTTAGTGATATTTTTAGGTCAACCAATTTTTATGTATTCCCCTAGGTTATACATGCAATTTTGTATTCGAAAGAGTATTGTGACAAAGTTAAATAATTTTTTATTACAAAATGTTATGTATGTTTTTAATATTTTTTGAATCACTTGTTAAAAAAATATTTTATTTATGTTGCTATTATGATTATATTTTATTTCCAAAAATCAATTTTGGGGAAAACTGTGAAACCAAAACAAATCTATAATGTAAGTTAAACAATATAAGAAATTAAAAAATCATTAAAAACATGGTTGAAATTGTTGGGGTCACTTACCCTATAGATCCTCCAAAAAAGAGAGTGAACAATCATGTTCGGGTCATCTTTGAATATATCATCAAAGTAGCCAACTAGCTTTTCCCATGTGTGATAATACTCTACCACATTAATCCTTCCCTCATTAAAACCTCATCACATGATTTTATCTTATTTACTAATCCAATACTCTTTCTACTCATTAACATCCACACGAGGGAGTAATTACAGAATTTTGTCGTTCTCTTCCTCTGTGGCCTTCAGCATGAAAGTCTCTAAGGGAAGATCCTCATTGGAATGTATAATGAGAGCCAGATACTTACCTTCCCCTTATCTGCACCTTCCACCTTAGTCAATTCCACTTTTTCCTCATTATCTTGGTATTCATTATAATATCCATTTTTCCCATTTTGGAGGGGTTGGCCTTCTGTGAATTTACTCTTGTTCCCAATCCTTATTTCCATCAGTTTTGGAATGTGAAAATAGTCTTTACAACCCTTTGATTGTTCACCTTCTCCATAATGCATTTACCCGTGTCTCGATTACACTTTTGTCCTTTCTTTCTTATTAGACTATGATGTTAATTCCCTTGAATTCCTTCCAAACTATCCATATACATTCGGATGTAACTTTTATGATCCTATTTATACTCATCTTCAACCAGAAGTGGGTCTTAGTCATCTAAACCATCAAATCGGTTTCACAGATTTAGCATGAGGGATTCTTGATGGGGATCAACCTGAATGATGTATTCATCCTTTCCTAATTAACCAGAGAGATCGCCTTCATTACATAGAACACAACCTTCAAGTATGATTGTACCATGGATTTGTAACTGTTTGGGTCTAGGGAACCCAAAACTGTCACCTCATCTTAACCCATATTTTGTGTTGCAGTTTTATAAGGTAGACCATCTCTGTAGGAACAAAAAAAAAATTCAATAATTTCACAATAGTGTCTAGATGGACTTCCACCTCTATCAAAAACTCTTCCTGTAGTCCAGTTCTAGTTTTCTCCACCATAAGGATGTTATCAACCTGGTCCTTCTCATCTGGAGTAGCACCTACCGAAGAAATTTGACCCTTACCAAAGAAAACTACCTCTCACATTGATTCCACTAAAATAGAAACCTATTATTCTTTATCTCCAGGGGCCTACATCTGAATCTAGAAAACCAGGTCCAATTTTATGTGTCCAAAAACATCCACCAAAATCTGGTTATCACCATCATTTCACGAGGAACCTAATTTTTGGCTAAAACAGACACCAGATGGTTCTCTTAAGCTGGATTGATCCCAAGCGGCATGACTTCATGATGTTCATCCTTGAAATAACATTTCATCACCACACCATGGCCATCAAAATAAACATATCTCTCCTTTGACGCCTAAACCTGAAGTAACCTACATTCGTGATGACAAACTGAGGCTATATGCCTAAGAATGCTATTATAGACAAAATAGTTAGTCAACAAATGATAGAATACTGCCTAAATCCACCAAAAATCCTCTCCAACTAAAATCCAAACCCTTTATTTTGTTTCCTTTTTGAAATCATCTACTATTCATATTTGGGGGAAAATGGATGACATCATCTATTAAGATATTTGATCACAATAATCGACCAATAAGATTCTTGAGAACCATAAAATTGAAGGATTTTGAAAGGGAAGAGGGAGTTCTGAGAGGCTTACCCAAATCCTGGAGGTCAGAGGATCACACATCATGTGGCAATATAAAGACCATTAGAGGAGGGAAAAGAAACAATCGTTGCAATTCTGAGTGGCTCTAGACCACATGGAATCTAGATCCGACTTGGTCACAAAACTAATCAAGATGTGGCATCTGTCAAGAATCCCAACCACTGCACAATCCTTTAATCTCCATGATTCGATGAAGAACCGGTCAAACTCATCAGTTGAAGGTCTCTGCTGAAGAAAACGAATCACTAAAAATTATTTGATGAGATTTGATGCATTGGAGAACTACAAAAGAAGTAATGGAAGCTAAGGCGAGCCTTCGTGAAAATTTAGAACCTTCAAGATGAGTAGGATCCCTATAAGATTTGAGAGAGATTCCAGGGGAGATAATGGAAGTAAATGGGGGTGGAAAGAAGAGGAGGATGGGATAAGATTATTTATTTTTGGGATTAGGTTTATAGAACTATAGAAAATGACTTAGGGATAAGACTATGTATAATGAATCACCCCTAATTTTTTTAAAGTTTAGAATAAGGTATTTAATATGAAAATAAATGTGTATGTAGATATTATAAGTGGACGCATGTCTATAATAGATATACATATGAGTAACAACTTCTTAAAAGTGTTCTGATCCAGAATATGGGAAACATAGTACACAAAAATGGGCCATAATGAACATCTGGATTGACACTACATGGGGATATGCTTTTGTAAATTCATAACCTCATTTAAAAACATTATTAATGGTTTTTAATTCCCATAATAATATATGTTTGGAATTAGAGCATTGATAACATAGAATCGGACCAAAAAATTCATAAAATAAGAAAAAATGTAATTTATATGTTATACATTTGTTAAAATTGGATTCCCTTTTATCTATTTAATAGTTTAATAAAATCATCACAAATTTTCCATTTATACTATATATTGTCCAACAATAAGAGAGATCAGGTAAAAATTAAATATGATGGGAAATGTGTTGAATTCCATAATGAGATACTCAATCTGATGAGAGATAGAATAAAAATAATTTTAATTATAATCTAACAGATAACTTAGGTTATATATAGAAAACCAGATCCGGAGGGCTAGCCAATCCACCCTAATAATTATATAGACGCAATAGAGAGCTTCATGCGACAAAGGCCTCCAAAAATATTTGGATCATATGATACCTTATTCACAAACCAATGGATTAACTCCATTGATATGATATTATCAATCATTAAATTTTCTATGAAATATAAGGTTCTACTATATGTTTTTGCGATGGAGAGATAATCAGGGGTAGACCCTAATCAATAATATGAATCCTGAGAAACAGACAGAATCAATGGAGTGTATGTAATTCTGTGGACTATTTTTTAAAAATATTTCTTTTTTTTATAACCAATATAAAATAAAATTTCATTACATTTCCTTATGTATGAATCTGACATATAAGTATAGAAGTATAATGAAAACTACGCAAGACATTCATGATTCTCCTTCAACTTTTCCATTACCCCTAAATGTAATGGTGACAACTTCATAGGATGGATAAAAAAAATTCAATGAAATTTCCTAGTGATATGTGGCATTGATATTTATGATGAAATTTTTAGATGTTCTATCAATGTCAAAATAGATATTGGTTAATCCTAATGCTATAATGTTTATATGAAGTGGAAAGTGACATTTAATTATTGTGGTATAATTGATAAATCTAATGGTGCTATGAAATTTCTGAATCCCTCATATTAATTGTGTAGAAAGAGGCATACAAAAAATATCTTAAGGGGTGGAAGACATGATTTAGGTGTGGGAAGGAAGGGAACCTACATAGAAATTACTGACAAGAGAAACCCAAAAATGTGACAGAACAATGTAATGATCTTTTCAACTGTTAGTTCAATGTACATTTCATCAAATTAGAGGAACCTGAGATCTTTTTGAAACAATGACATATCCCAAGGATTTTTATAGGAAACCATAAACCTAAAAGGTAGTGAGGGTGAACATTTTCAATCTCCAGTAGTAAACTGAATTCTAAAAAAAGTGGTAAATGGTATGCCAGTTATTCATTCATGTATAGAGAATGTATTTTTTTATTTTTCTTCCACAGAATACATCATATCACAAATGTTTAGTAGAAATATTCATTCACCACAAAAAAATCATTGAAGTAGATATGTCTGTTAAAAAAGAAAAAAAGAAATTATTGCATCCCATTTATATAACTCTTTCCCTGTCATAATTTTTGGGATAAAGAACCCACTGAACCTTTTCATTGAACATTTTTTAGAATTTGATGCAAATATGATCCTGGATTTACTATACCTATATAAATCCATAATAAATAGTTTAAGAAGGAAATAAATCTCTATATGGTGAATTGAACATGATTCATTACAAGTGAGAAGAGGTGGATGAGTCTTATTTAGAACCAATATCTCAAGAAGGGATTTTTTTCACATGAGAATTTGTGTTTATATCAAATGTTCTAGACTAAATAAATGTTTCATCCTAGAAAAATGGATGTTATGAGGGAATGTGATAATTTTTTTTCTAATTAATTTCCTAGTCTTTCTCCTAGGAAAGAGGATAAAATTACAATCATGATTATACTTGGGGAATATCTAACATACAAGACACCAAATAATTTTGTTGTTGAGGAAATTGAGGAGAAAAAGAATCAAATATAGGAAAATACAGATAAAGGGTTAATATTCCCAGGTGCATCATAGTGGGGTTCACTAGTCCTCTTCATCAATAAGAAGTATTGTCCAATAAAACATTTCATTGACTATTGTGGGATCAATAAGATATTTATAACAAATGAAATATAATTTTCCATGGATTTATGTCTTGTTTCATCGTCTACGTGGATTACCAAACTTCTCAATGATTGATATATGGTTGGGATATAAAAAATCAATGTTTAGAAGGAGGATATCCCCAATATTTCTACTTATAAATTGTATGGGAAATATGAGTTCCTTGTAATTCAATTTAGACTCACTAATGCACAATCAATCTTGATGGACGTGAAGAATAGAGTCTTCAGAGAATACCTAGATATTTGATTGCTATTCCTTATATATGATATCCTAAAATAATCAAAAACCTATGAAGAATGTTAGGATCATCTGATAAATGTCCTAAATACATTGAGAAAGGATAATATTTATGTAAAGTACAAAAATTGTATGTTCTTGTTGAAGAATGTTTCAATCATGGGGAGTAACATTATATAGATTATGATATAATTGGATCCTTTAATGTAAAATGTATTTGAAGGATGTACAAAGACAACATTCATGACATGTATATATTCCTTGGATTAGATATATATTATTACCATTTTATGATATATTTATCATAAATGTTAAATCCTATTTCAAAGATATCTAATAGGGGAGTAACATTTTCTAAGAATTATGATTAAGAAGGAAGAATCAATGAGTGGAATGGAGGCCTATCCCTTCCCTAATTCTATCACTTCCTAGAAGAAGAATTTTTTTAATATTAGTAATTCTTATAAAAAAGGATCTGGTTGTGTTTTTATGAAAACTTAAGTGGCCATAGACTATTCCTTAATGATATTAAAATATCATGAAGATAACTATCCAATAATTGATATAGGTTTGGTTTTAGTGATCTTATATTTATAAATATGGTTTCATTTTCTCTTTGGGGAGAAGTGTTAAATATATACGGATCAAAAAATTCTCCAAAATTCATGGTAAAGAAAATAATGTGGTGGATGATCTATGAAGATAAGTTTCAAAAATTTCATTATTTATTATAACTGAGAAGGATCAAGTATTCTTATAATTGATGATTATATACATGGGAAACATAAAAGAAGGAAGATTAAAATCCTTTTAAAAATCATTTATCAACATTATATTGATTAAAAGTAAAAGTATTTTCAATCAAATGACGTGGGAATTCAGAAGAAAGTTAAAAATATAGTATAAGGAATATTCTCAGTGATTAATGTAAATAAAGAAGGAATTGTGGGATTTGGTTGAAGACTATGTGTTCCATAAAATCCTAACAAAATAATGGAATTATTGGATTATTCACATAAATTAACAATCTTCGTTCAGTTAAGAAACATATATATGTATCACGATCACTTAGAGAACTATTTGTGTTACAAAATAAATAAGGAGATCGATGAATATAAATCAATGTATTTGATATGTCTGTATATGAATGATGAAATGAAGAAGTCTAAATGGATGATTCCTCTATTAGCCTTACCAATATAAAAATGGGAAATCATCATCAAAGAAATTTTCACTATAAATTCAATGAAATAAAATGGCAACAATTCCATCTTCCATTTTGGATATCATATTACAAAAACTGCAAACATCATTATGATTCAAGATTATTTTTCACTAGATTAGCTTGTACTTATATACATTAGAGATGTTGTGGGACTGTATTCATTACCACTATAAATTGTGTCAATTAAAGATCCAAGATTCAACTCCATATTTTGGAAAAGTATTCTTTATGATCCGAACACTATGTTGAATATCAATAAAATTTATCACATTAAAAATTATGTCCCATTGGAGAAGACTATCCAAACCCATGTGGACATGTTGACATCATTATCGATTGAATTTAAATGGGTATGGGACCAATATCTTCCTCTGGTAATGTTCTCTTACAGTAATAATTTCCACTTTTTGCATCCAAATGGTACCATACGAGGACCATTAGGGGAAGAGGTATAGAACACTAGAAAGTTGGGATGAAGATGGGGAAAAATTCTTCTATGTCCTGAAATGGTTAAATAAATGGAAGAGAAGGTTAAGATCATTTAAAAGCACATCAAAGGCTACTCAGATTTCACTAAAGAGATATGCTGATAATTATCAATGAGAACTATTGTATGATGTTGTAGAAATGGTATTAATCCACATATGATAATGTAATAAAGTGATGACATTTGGGAATAAGGTAAATCTTAATCTAAACAATGTTAGTCCATTTGAAATCATTGATTTCTTGAAAGTGGGGGCATATTTAATTTCACATCCACTAAATCTATCTCAATAAAATTATGTATTCCATGTATCCCACACTAGTAGAATCATAGTTTTTAATGTCAGTTTTTTAAATTTTTACATCGGATTTTTACCGATGTTAAAGCTACCTGGCATAAAAAATATGACTTTTTACGTTGATTATTGTAAACCGATGCCAAAAATGAATCGAAATTTTTTTAGCATCCTTTTTTTTAAAAAATAATGCCAAAAAGAAAAAAAAATTGTTTATGTGTTTTTTTTGAAATCCTACACCCTAAATGAATGAAAATATATTTTTGGGGTCTGTTTTTAGAAAAACTGACACAATAAAGTAAATTTTTCTTCTTCACTATTTTAGAGATCTTTCTAAGCATCGATTTGACAGGTCTTTGTGAAAACCATGGTTATAGATCAAAAGTTTTGGTCATTTCAATTTGAATATGTCAAATATTCAATTGGTACAACTCGTTTTAAATAAATTTTGATAAACATAAATTGAAATCACATACACCAAATGAATATGGTGATCAATAATTAAATTTGCACCATAGTTGGTAAATCTCATTCAAATTTTCTATATTTTTAACATTATAATAATAATAAATCATCTCTATAAGAAAGATAATCAAGATGTTATGAAATAAAGGAAAAGAATAATAAATAAAATAAATCATTAAATATGTACGATGTTCAAATTAACAATTTAAGTAGTTTTATAAACATGATTTAATATAAGAGGTTTAAAATGATGAAAGAGGGATGAAATGGATTTATATATAGTAAACGAAAATATTTAGGATAGCGTTGTATGGAAATATAGGCAGGATTTTAAAAAGATAAACGAGTTGTGAAAAAATAGAAATTTTGATCCCGTTTATTAAAAAAAATACTCTTTGGTGTTGTTTTTTTAAACTGACATGAAAGTGGATTTACATTATTCTTTTGGTATCAGTTGTGTATTAAATGGATTCCAAAAATGCCAATCGATATCTTTTTTGGAGTTGGTTATTAAATAAACTAATGCTAAAAAGTAAATAAGAAATTATTTTCCACGTCCGCCTTTTAAAAAAATGAACCCAAAAACTAAAAAGATATTTTGGGTCGGTTTTTAAATAAACTGACGCTAATTTATTTTAAAAAAACACTTTTAACGTTAGTTTTTTTTTATCCAAAACCAATAATTAAAAAAATGTTTCACCATATGTTTGTAAAAAAACTGATAAGAAAAAAATTTTGGTTGTGCGTATTATAGAAAACCATGACAAAATGAGAAAAAAATTACAATGTTCTATATAATTTATTAACCATTTATTTGACTAGTTGTGGAGCTAAAACAGAGTTATGGATTAAAAGTTATGTTATTTGAACGAGGGACTTTGATAAGACTTCTATTAGAGAAGATCAATTTTGGAAAACCATAATGTTTATTCTGTAACTCTGTTTTTTCTCAATGACTAGTCAAATCGAAGCATAAGAAATAATCTAAAACATAATAAAATGAAATATAACTATTGGAATTGGTTTTTTTACAAAGTAATGCTAAATATATATTTCTTAAATTTAATTTGTCGGTTTTTAAAGAAAACCGACGCCCAAACTGTTTTTTTGTGTCAGTTTTTAAATAAAATGACTTAAAAAATTCTATGTTAACATATATTACGTTAGCTTATATGAAACCGAGGTAAAGAACAACGTTAAAAATCATTTTTCTACTAGTTTCTCTTCATAAAGTAAATACTAGAACACTCAAATGAAATAATTCTTGAGGTTTGTACCATTAGAGATTGAGATTTCATATAAGGAAAATCCAGTCAGTAGATTTGAGAGAAAAAGTTTCCAATGCTCGATTTTAAAAATGATCATCCTTGATAACATAAAAATTTAATTTCCTTTTCTTTTTCATCATGTTCAAAACATGATACATTATAGAAATCCCACATTAGAACTCATCCTCCCAGTGAATCCTTCAGAAACCACCCATACACACACCAGCCTACATGGATCATGATGTTTTTTTTCAAACAATCGCCTTGTAGCTCAAAACACCCAATGCACCATCATGCATTTATTATGAAATAAACACATAATCCATTACGATCTGATCCAATACTCATTTTCCAACTGAAACAATGATATGGTACTCAACAAAATACATTTACCTAGACACACAACCATGTCATTATTTTATTACAAATTAAGAAAAATGTACTTACCACATTAGGATTTAACGTTAAACCTCCTATTATCATAATTTCTTACAACCCACACCCTTAAGAGAACTAGCTGTTTTTATCATGTGATTTTCACAACAATATTAAAATATTCAATTACCATCAACATCAATGCCCATGTGGAGCCATATTTTCATGAAAATTTCAGAATGACACAAACTACACTCATCTATATTGATGATATGATATATATTGTATTTCACTGACTACTTAATAAAAAAATAGAGATAAATAGTTGATCTACTCTGATCGACCATTCAAGAAGATTCTAGGCATAGATGAAAAGTGTTTTTTGATTTGAACTGTGAGGTCTTCTCCAATGGTATGTATCAATTACCATGAACATGTCCAATGAATTATGTACCAAAATTATAGTTATGTTCCTTGAATTTGAGAATCACCAATATGAAAAACAAGTTCATGGTATCTTGGAATTGGCATGAATGCAGTGAAGCGAACTAATGCAAGGTAGTCCATAATTCGTGTTTTCTATTGAGACGTTGGTAGAAGGATAAGACGCTCACATCAGAGCATTGATTGATCCAAGAACATCATCCAACTCGCAGTCATGTTAGATGAAGTGAATTGATTAAAATATTTCATCCAAGTAATTCCTACTTTGGAATCCAACGGTCACTCAAGACCAACCAACCCTTTATAAGAAACATGCATCGGCATGAAAAACTGAGGAATCAACCCCAAACAAGTCGAACATCATTAATAGAGTTAGAATGGACTAAGACCGATGCTCTCATAGATCATCAAAGAGAATGAATGATATGGGAAATTATTGTCACATAAGTCATAGTACACTAAGAGGATTATTATATTACTATAATGAAAAAGGCTGAACCACTTCTATTCTATACCTTAGAAGAAACTCGTCTTCACCAACTAATGCACTATCATTAAAGGATAACCCAAAATTTACCACTTAAGGCTTCCTGTTATCGTTAATGGTTAATTACTATAGTCCACCCATAATGAATGACATTATTCAGAGGTTGCATACACCACCAACCACACAAAGATAATGTGGCAGAGCAATCATCAACATGATTTAATGTTCACAAGTCTCACAACATTTATGTTAGTCTGACCATTATCTAACGGTCATATATGGTTGTGATAATTATAAACAGAAGGGAATTTATTTAACCCAATAAACATAGAAATACCAACCTTGGCATTTTCATAACTAAAAAAATAATGATAGACTAGCCTCTCAAAGGTGAACTAGGTCCAAACCCCCACAAATGAAAAAATTTAAAAAATTGGCATGGAAAACAAACAAAAGTAACTAGTTTTTCAAAATACTCATGTCTTTGAAAGTAATCATGAGCATTAGGATAAAATTGATTCTTCTATAGAATAAATCACTCTACAATAGAGATTACACAAAATGTATTTGATAACACAAGGAATGATGATTATACAGGACTTTTCTAGTTAATAACGACATTAAGAACTCAATGGGCACCTCATGTGTGAGTGCATACTACTATGAGGAGATACAGAATGAAGATGTCATTTAACTCAAATAAAAACATAGTGAGTAATCTGTCACCATTTCAAAGAGAGGTTCAGATGACTGATAAAGTAGAAGAACATTCCCATGTAATGTATAATCTACATAAAATGAGCACAAACTAATGCTCAAGCAAAAAAAAATATCAAGAACACCATGACCACCCATATGAACTAGTGGGTCATTTAGAATGTCAAAATCATACAAGTTACAATAAAACATAAATGAAACAAGAGAAGAAGAAACCTCTTGACATTAGAAAGGAATTTACATTCAAGGGGTTCCAACTTCCATGATCTGGCCCCTTACAGAAAATAATTTTTTACCCTAACACTGAGTCATGCCAAAAGAAGTCACTTGGATAAAAATTAGATAATCTATGTGATTTGTAAAATAAAATATTCCAAAAAACACTCAAACTTCCATTCCAAAGAAACTAAAATATGCATTATCTACCCTTACATGAGGGTCATAAGAAAAGGACACCACTATAGGTTTCATTTCCAATCCCTTTACATCACAAAAAATCATAATACTATAAGAACATGTTCAAAAGTCTTATCATATGGGTGGCCATCTACCAATCCATAGTGCTATCATACACTTTATATGTGGAATATGGATTCAATTTAATTGAAACAAGTAAATTTTAACCATATAAACCAATTACATATAAAACAAGAAAGAAATTTACTACATGTAGATAGTATATATAATCATGATTTAATCATATAAGCAAGACATTTTAATCATAAAGACATGATAATTAGAACATAATCATGATATAATTCCAACATGAAAGTGAACATGCATCATATTCCTGAGCTATCATGCTAAATATATCACTCAAAAATGGTATCTAAAAGGCATGATAAATAACTACATGACATGGAATGATATTCAATACAGTCAATAATATAATTAAGAAACCTAAAATGATACTAAATGTAATTATATTATGCATGGAATATGGATTTATATGTGCCAAAAATGATGCATGATATGTTTCAAACTTTTCATTCCATGCTAAGGGTAAACTTCCATAAATTTCATAAATCCATTAGAAAAGGTAATTATACCAATCACTCATGGTGAAATCAATTATACTATAATATTGAAAGTCATGAAAATAAATTCCTAGACCTACACACTTAATCATTTACATTATATTGGGTGATCAGTACCGAGCACATCTATTAACCATGTGTTGACATATTCCTAGACTCTTATCTACCAACAAACATAGTAAGACAAAGGAAAATAACTACCACTTATACCACTTTTTAAAGCCCCTATTGGGTTCACCCCTAAGATGGTAGCCGGACCGATGGGTCACAGTCTTGTAAACTGATTTAATGAGACAGTCTATCCATCTTGTAATGAAAAACATCATCATTGTGGGTTTCACATGAGTTAAAGGGAGTTCCATCACCATGGTGTGCCAAAAATAAATTGTTGTGGGACTAAAAAATATTTGTGATATGATGAACGGAAAATATTATGAATATGACTATATGTTATTCAGAGTATGAAATTGAAAAAAATATATTGTCAGAAAAAAATGATTTCATTATTAGATACCAAAATAAATCCTCATACATTAGTTATATCTTCCAAATAATCTTATATTTTCTCATTCCAGATCCTAGATTCATTTGGTTAAATGGGGCTAGATCGGTAATGGAATTCCTCATCTCGTAGAGTATATTAGATAGTATAATTTTGATCTTAGATATAGTGGGAACCATATTTTATTGGTTTTCAACACTATTGATCATTAATAAGGGGAATAATGAGTATAAGTTCTACCATATGAATTTTTACCCATTTTCCTTAATAAATTTTATGATGACTTATTATTCCTCATTCCATCCTTCCACTACATGGTATATCTGATCACCAAAAAAATAAATACAATACTAAAAGTCTCTATTATGTAATTTTATGAGGAAAAAGTAGAGAAAATATGATATATGAAAAATATCATGGATTGATAGGTAGGTTGGGATACTAAACAAATGATTAGAAACATTGTAATTTTGAGTTAGGGACATGTTATTTTCTCTCTATGGCAATTCATTGATTAAGATTATATTCACTAAAATAGTCTTTAATGAGGGTTTATATTTTGATCCTTCAAACGTATTCCTCATATTTAATGGATATAGTTGAGAATTGAGAAGTTATTATTGATATAAAGAGTAATCCAATTGAATGGCATATGGATATATATTAGCAGATTTTGTTAGGGCATTCTTTTCTCACTAAGTGTAGAGAAAATAATGTAATCTAATCATGTTATCAAAGAAAATGATTATATTGACAGAAACCTATATTTTTTAAAATCATATGGAATAACATTATTATATAAGGAGAGTCATATATATATATTCCTATAAAATCTTTCTAGTGTGATTCGTCTATTATTTCAACATAATTATTTATTAAATTAATGTCCCTAATTATTGATAACTTTTTATCATGAAATAATATTCCTCTATTGTATGATAGATCACATAATTTTTTTAATTTATGGGAAAATAAAGTACATGAGTGTGTACATAATCCTTGTTACTTGTAGTGTCTCTTGATTATCCTTTCATTATTGACTATTGTACTATTTATATTTAGAGAGGTTTAAATATGATTTAATTTTTGTATATAGTGAGCTAAACAGAGAGTGTTCTGAAAGATTTTGTTATTAAAAAAAGATTAAATATTGTTAATTTATAATACTTATATAGATATAATCGTCTAACATAATTTTTTTTTTCTATTACTAGCTTTGAACCCCAATTATAAGGATCATTGTCAAGGGTGGGGAAAAAATGCATGTTCCATTCATCATGAGATCACAATTTCTACAATGTAACTATCTACATGGAAATTATTCCATTCCATGATGATAAAAATACACTTTTATAGTATGTCCAAGGATCTACTGGTATAAAAAATTACTATGAAGGTTCTACAAGATAGCATATTACATATTCCGAATTTTTACAGATTGTAATTGATTATCACTATGAAAGAGATAATGTGTTCAGAGATATTATCTTTTTTTGAAGGGTACACATTTTATTTTTTTCTACAAAGGGTTTTAGATTATTGTAATTGGGGGGAACTAGAAAACCTTTTTTGTATGACTCTATATCTAACCGGGAATTCATAATGGTTCTTCATGATGCCAGATCTGCCGAGGGATAAATATCTACATCAATACTACTATTTATTCTTTATTGAAGATTGTCAAATGCATGGGAGGCATGTGAACAAAACATTACATGATTCAAAAAATGACTCTTTGTATATTTATTTCCTATTGTTGAACTATATGAATACACATGGGTAATTAATATAATTTATATTTGGAATGATAACATCCTTGATATTCTCCATAAACATCTTCATAAATATTCCTAGTTAGAATAGATTATGAACTATTACTTTGTAAGATTACATAGACTGATAAAATCAGTAAGTTATTCATTAGCTAATAGATATTACATGAATTTTCAATGGCACTAATCCCATAAAAATTCGGGATGATGTATTAAAATAATTACAAATGGAGATCCCCATACTGGTGATGGAATTCGATGGTTGGTTATTATTCATGTTAAAGGCCAGTCTGTGTAGATAATAAATCAAGCAGTTAATTTTTTGTTATTACTACTTATATTATGTTCCCAATATTATTTCATGCTGATAGAAAATGTGTGAAATGTGATACAAATAATCACCCATACCATTAAAATATATAATTCATGTGTTTCCAAAGTTTATATAATAAGATATATGGACAAAAAATTATAAATACACATATTTTTATGATTTACTAAAAAACATTGTGTCTCTCTGGATTCCGGGTAATTTACCAGAGTAATGGATAGTTCATTATAGAGGTCTTAATTTTATACATGAAACCCAATTACCTAATCCAAACCTCAAATAAGGTGTCTATTTTTCTTTTGTGGGAGACCATTTCTTTTCAATATAAAGGTAGCTATGGGGAATTGGGACCTATTTCATCGATGGAAGATTCTTCATCAATTTTCACAATTATTTGTCATAGGGTTATTTTTTTGAATGAAGTATGGGTAGTATGATTGTATCTTCAATAAAATTACCCTAATTGAGATGGTATCCTTTTAGTACAACATCAAATGCTATATGTAACTCTTATAGTCCATAATTATAGTTATTCTATTGAATTCTTCCATAGTTTCCATGGTATAAATGGACAAACATTGAGGCTTAGCAATACCATTGACCTTTGGATGTTTTCAATAGGAATTGGCGTGTTTTGGTCTAGTGGACTCCCATGAAACATTGATTTATTATATTGATGGTTTTGGAAACCATAAAGTAATGTTCAAATCTTATGATTAATCTTATTAGGGAAATTATTCCATACATACATAACACTAGTCATGCACACTGAATTCTTAGTGTGATCAAGAATTAATGAAATAAATATTTTAGTGGATAGTGATTGAGCATGTATTCTCTTATTAGATAAAGAATTTGTGTGTTTACATATTCACCATTAAAAGTGATCAAATATTTGGTAAAATAATACCCTAATAACTGAATTAAACATGGGGACATTCCCCTTCAGTAATATTGTAATACTATGAAAATATTAGTAATGAGTAATAGAATTTTCTAAACATATACATCATATATAGATATCTTATCCATGAAATTAATAGTATGTTTTTCTTTTTGGAAATATTGATCCAGGGACTCAAAGATATCTGTTCTTTTGGAATAGGGCTATTGTTGAATATGAAGGTAGCTAAATGATGCTGATGAATTTTACCATTGGATACATTTGTGATTTTGGTTAATGGTATCTATGATTGGGATAATCCTTGTCATATAAGGTAAATGTATTATTGGATATTGGTACGATATTAGTAATAACAAAAATCACTCATCATCATTTTAATCCAATCTGAATGAAGTTTATTCTCATGATCACCCAGGGCATATATGAAATTATAATTAGAAAATGAGAGAATGAGTGATAGGTATATCATCAACTATATATTGCCATATGGGAGTTCCATTATATATAAAATAATTCAATTATCAATGTGTGTGTTCTAAATAGTTTTATTTTCTTCATCCATATTTCTATATATGATATATAGTTATCATTGTCTTATCGAAGGAGCGCATTGGTTGCATATATATGAACAATATGGTGCTCCACATATGGGATTTATAATCCATATCCTATGTTTTAACCCCCCCTCTCATTTTGAGATGGAGAGAATAATTATTTATGGAAATATTCAAGGCCCCTATTGTTTGTGTCTAGAAGGAATAGAGTATATTCTCACCATATTGGTACTTGTGGAGTGACCTTAAAATTTCATACAACATAAAATTTGGGATATATATCCTTAGTTGATGGGTTTTTCCATTTTAATTTTTAGTAATATATATTTAAATATATATCATAAATTAGACAATATCTTGTATTATTAATGATTGGGAATAACACGAAATGTTTTCCCCCGGTGTGGCCTATAGTTCTGATGGGGATGTTACCTATGTGTCAGTTGTTTTTTAGTCACTGGGAGATATTACAAAATTATTGTTGTCAAAATCAAGGGAAGGAAATATATGGAATTTTTTAGTTACATTAAAATGTCCATGAACACTTAGGAAGGGTTCCAAATTATTATTAAATGGAAATTTCAGATAGCTATTGGTGATGCTAGTGGTTGGTGAAGTAAACCCAATATGTCTGGTGGGTATCTAGGATCATGATCCATATATTAAAAATAAAACTCCCAATATATTCTTCATGATTTTATGGTAAGTGATGGAATCCAGAATAGTTTCATTTTATATAAAAAGAATGGAATTTTTTCCCTAGTGAAGTCTTAATTTATTCAACACTGGAGTGGTTAATGCAAGATCATCCTTGTTATTCCAAACAATGGGATATATAGAAATGTAATGATGGTGATGTCAGGTTTTTGGATCAATCCATGATTAGATCATTATTGAATAATATGATAACACATCATGGATTTTTCCTAGCTCTATGTCATTTGGAAAATGGAATCATTTTACTCTAGGTATAGACTACCAAAGTAGTTATATGTGTTATTTATTGTGGAAATGAGTTAGGGTGACCAATAAGTATGGTATTATAATTTAAATTTCTTGGGAGTAAATGAGTGGGATTTTCATGTGTGAGAACCCATGGGTTCCAAAATAATTGTTGGATCTCTTTATATATATAGATATATATATATATTATAAGTACTAGGATCACCTACCCTATCATATCATTGGATTAAATTGTTTATGTACGAGAATTAAATAGTTATTAGATGTATGATGATTGCAATTCTAATCATGGTTAATGTTTTTGATGTCTGGTTATGGTGAATCCCAACATTGATTATTATTTATCTATTAAATGATAAATGATTTTCATAATGTCAAAAACCCTATTTTACAACACCTTTCACTGTGACCTATTTATCATAATCATCATTATGGTCATGACTTTTTTCCCACGGTTCCATTTTACAAAATCCAGTGGTCCATCACTATAAGCATGATAGATAATAAAAAATGAATAATATGATTTAATGGGATGTTTGATGCTACTTATAGTAGTTATTTTACATGTTTGATACTACCTTGTATACAAAATACATGTACATGAATCCCATTTTCAAGGGAGTCATAATGTAGACATCGTTTAATTATTTATCTTCTCCCTTGGTATAGAGGACATATATAGTTAAAGAGGATGAGTCAGTCCATCTTATTAGACTTATGGATGTTACTTAATCTATCATATATAACTCAGGCCATGGGGGATTAGTATAATTTGTATATATGGAAAAAATGAGTATGTAGTTTAGATTCATGAAGGAGAGTTGTTCTATCTTTCTCATGTTATACAATGTGGGAGTCTTATTCAAATATCCTATGGAATATTTTGATCATTATGAAACTCATTCTATATTTTTCACAATTTTTATAATATTCTTCTCACATATGGTTACCTTGGATCATGTATTAGGGATCCATATGCTCATAAATGAGACATCATGTGGTAGTCAAATATGAAATCATAGGCTCTTCACCTAAGCCTCCACAAGCTCCTCACATGTGAAATCTTTTTTCACATAACTTTATGACTGTTAAGCTCATGACCTAATAATATTTATATTAATAAAATGTGGATTCCTATGATAATACCATAAGAGATCCTCAGATCTTCACCCAAGGCTCCCAATTCTCATGACAAGATGAAGGATGGGTGTATAATAAATAGGAAAATTGGTAATCATATTCTAGTTAAATACATGATCTTAAAATAATAATATCTATAAATAATGGGTTGTTTCAATTAGTTGAGACAAGGTTAATTGATCCACTAATTATCATCATGTAATAGACAAATCATTTAATGGTCATTATATTTTAATCCTCTCATATTCACCGTGTAATGGTTTCCACGAATTATATTTATGTATGAATTTTGATCCTCTTAAGATCATCACATAATCGAGGTAACATTTTATAGTTCAATGGTGAAACCCATGATTTATTATTCTATTGAAAATTATTTATTTTTTTATTTTCCAAAAGGAATGGAATTAGTTAATGCTTATTTGAGATGATTTGGAAAGATTAGTGTCATCTAGGGTAGGGGTAGAAATAACCATATATTGAAATGGTTATGGGATGATAAATTTATTTTTCAATAAGTATTTAACTTCATTGTGTTATCCTTTTTGACAATTTGGAGTTGGAATTTGAACCCAAGTAGTAATAGTTTCATTGATTAAGTCTGTGTTATTGAAAAAAACTATATAGTTAAACATTGATCAATAAGAAAACATGTTCCATGAAGAATATTATGAGATGGAATTGAGTGGGTTCTCTGAATTATTTATTCTTGGAATGTTTTTTGGAGAAATGATAATGGAATTTATCAAACAAATGCTTCATGAAATGGTCCTTGAAGTAAAATCAATGAGAATTATTGTGTTCATCCATTTTTCTCGAATGAAACACAATGTAGATAGATGTTGGTCCTAAAGGAACTCAATATTCAAAAAATTTATTTCATGATAGGTTGATATCAAACTATTGTTCATTTATTGTGTTTCTCGTAATATTAGAGTATATTGAAATAATACCTAGCATAAAAAATTTTATTTGTGGATGACGTGCGTTGTTTATAATATTGAGTTACATGATACAATATTAAGTACAACGTAGTAAATTAGGACCTACGTGAGGTAAATAATGAAAATATTTTACCATAAAGGGAATATATATATATATATATATATATTAATTTCTAGGGATACAAACAAAGTTAGATTGTGATAATAATATAGATTTATTTTACATGAAATATAGAATCCAATGTTCTTACCCATGAAATAACTAGACAAGTGGGTATTAATAAAATTCTACCTCATAAATGTGGATGAATAATTGAATTTTTTTGAGTTTAAAAAACTCCATTTTTTTAAAAAGACTCCTATTATGAAACCACATAACCTGATTTTCATGAAAATTTTTCATTTTCTTATGAATTATTTTGGAAATTTTTATTTCTTCTAATACACTTCTTAAATGAATTTTTAGAAGTAATAATGGGTTTCATAAAAAACATGTAACATATATTTCAGTAAAATATTTATTAGTGACTGGGTTATAGAATTTATAATTCACCAATAATCAAATTTAAATATGTAAATAATGATATGGGACTGTATACAGTGAATGAAAACAATGAAAATAGACAAATGTGTTCAACTATAATATATTCCATTTGTATTGGTTTAACGGATGTTCTATATAGAATGTCATCTTTTTTCTATCAATTTGTTATGAAAATGGGAACATTTATATCATAAAAACCTATATAATATAGTATTATTTATGTGAAAATTATATTAAATAAGGGTTGGATTATCCTTAACTGTACACCACCATGAAATGAACACATTCTTAATGAATTGTGATATAACATGAAATTACATGAAATTGCATATAAGAGAGAATATTGAATGTCTTATCAAACATTTTCTATGGATATTATGTCACGTATGAACAGATTTACCTTTTCATTATTCATATAGTTATCCACATATGATTTTTTTATTTTCTCTTTAATACTCCGACTTTTTTCTAAAACATGAGTAGGAATGGATTCTTGAGAGTAGACTTGATTTTTTTCTCTAGACTCCCCTTATAATGTATTAACCCTCTGAAATATATTTCTCATTTATTTATTTATTATAGTTTTGTTATTTAGGAAAAGGATGAATATGTTTTATGTTTGAATATATTTGACATGAAATTTCATATGTTAATGGTTAGATATCATTGATCAATGGTAAGATGATTTATCTTGCTATGGTGTTGAAAACCCAATCTAAATGAGTATGTTCTAGAAACCATTATATACTGACTCATTAATAGTTCCCCACCATAAAAGTTCACAACTCATGGAACTGAAATTCACTAGACAGTATAGTAACATATCATAGACTAAAATTCACAATAGCCTAAATTGAAAGGGAAATGTGAAAAACTGACATGAAAAGTTCCTTGTGAAAATATAGACTATCTTAATATGTGATAAAAAATCTCTTAATCATAGTTCATAGACCAATGATGATTTATGTGGTGTGAAACCCTTTAATGAGATCAATTATTAAGTGTTTTTGAACACCTCGTGAACAAGGAATTAATATTTCTTCATTCCTCACATGTGGTATTATAATTAAGATGAAATGAAATGCGAAAACAGTTTCCTGGATGACCAAAAAACAATATTAAAATGATAGGTTCTATAGTAATATTTTCATGTGGTTTTAGAATTAGTGAAGCATTCCCTTAACGTGTAAAATTCTTCATTGAAAGAACCAAAACACTAGTAACCAAAATCTATTATGTAATTTATACCTTGGAATCAAATACAATGGATCATGTCACCATGTACTGATTATTTTAGTAGTCTTGGAGGACTAGATACATATATGATTACTATTTTACATAAGAAATAAAATATAAACCACCGAATAATAAAATATTATACATAAATTAAACACACTAAAGGATTCCTACTATATATCCTATGGAGAGCAAAAAGGTAACGATGAGAAAACACACTTCGTATGGGTTATGTAAAGTGGAATAAATAATGAGTAAATAAGGCCTAGTCAGTATATAATGTTAGAAAATTGAAAAAAATACATTTAATAAATAGAATGTGTATAAAATGAATCTATGAATAATATTTATCTGTCTATTTCATGGATAATAATATGTAAATTTAAAATGAATGAAATTATTTATTTAGGATATCTATATCAAGGATTATTATCAGGATACATTCATATATTGTTGTTTATACACAAAAAAAGATAAACAAGTCTACCAAAGTTCTTTATATCATGAGACACATAGATGCATGAAGGGGATATATATATATTTGGTACCTATCAAAAAATGCATGTCAAATGCATTCCTTAGAAAATAAAAGCCCAATTTATTGTAAAATAATATTTAATAATAAAAAATATCTATATTGGGGGGTAAATATTTAAAATATTGTTTTTATAGTAAATCAAATAAAATTAGTAGAAAAACACTATTTATAGAGAGAGTATAAATTTTAAATAACATTAATAAATGTGGTAGAATTAATATACATATGGAAGAGAAATGTAATGTATAATGACATATTATAATATGAAAATCAATTATTAAATGGAATTTAAATTACCAAAATATAAATAATTTGATGTCAATTATTTATAAATAAATTTTTTTGTTATAAAATTATGCACATTTATAATATAAGAATGTTGAAGAAAAAAACTTTAAATAAATATTTTATAATAAAATTTTATATAAAACCATGGAGAACATGTATAAGATTCTAAATTACATAAAATGGCTATGGTGGTAAGAAAAATCCATTAACACTGTACGGGTTAAAAACATTTTTTTTACTTTTGGAAATGTTATTTAAAAAAACCTTTTAGAAAATGTCATTGGAAACCTTGTATAAAAATTTTATGATGAAATTTTTTATACTAAATAATTATTTAAATTTATAAATATGGATTTATTAAAATTAATTTACATAAATATTGTTAAATATGAATAATTATTCTCGATCATAGAATGGATAGATATCATGTTTTATTTAAAAACTTAATTTCTTGAATAAATATTAAAAATAGAAATATATTTGAAATAATTCATGTAAATTACACTAATATATATATTATAATAATATATATGGGATCTATGAATTATAATTTATAAAATTACATTAATGGAAATATAATAAATTCTGAAAAAGGAAATTTTAAAATTCAATTCAATTCAATTGTTTAACATTTTAGTTGTATCCCCTTACAGTAGTAATCATGTATTGAAATATTAAATTCCCTAAATAATTTTATTTCATGTAATATGTTTATATTGGGTGGTTTGTACACCACATAAAATAGAATATGTCAGTAATATAATATATGTCCTAACAAAGATTAACTTGAGAAAAAGACACATTAATTAACTCTTCCACATAGTTATACAAGATTTATCCCCTTTTATAATACTTTATATAATTTTAATAATTCATAAAATAACCATATTACTATTTTTTGACATATATATATTCTCATATCCCATTTACTTCTGATTCATGGTAAAATCACTCAACAGATGTTAAATGTTTAGTTTCCTCATGCACAGTTTTTCTAGAATGTTTTGGTTATTATTTATACTATATAGTATGAAAATATAAATAATTATATTCATGTAATGAATTATATATATATTTATTAATTTTTTTTAAATTACCAGTATATGGTGGTAATCAAAAATGAATAATCTCACTTCATGGATGTTGTTATCTACATGTATTTATGACTAATATTATCATTTGAAAAAAATGGTGAAATATGTAAGTATTATTTTATAATTTTAGAATTATTATTATAAAATTAATATAAACTTTTTAGTGTAAATGTATATACCATCTTTTAGAGGTGGCGATGAAAAATGAATGCATAGACTTATGAGGAAGTGGTATGTATGTACTCAAGAGAGATGTTTCCATTTTATATTATTTTTACATGTGTATATAATAAGGTAATACCAAAAATATAGTAAAATTTAGGTAAGATAATGATATTTTTTATTATATTACAGTAGTAAAATAATATTTAGAGAAGGTAGAAGACCATATGAATGTGAAAAGAGTCAGTATGGGTGATTACATCTTCTTTATTAAACCTCCATTAGATTCTCACGATGAATCATCATACGAGTATTTTTAGGAGAAAAAATCCTCTAAAAATATTTATGGATTTTTGGGAGGACATTTTGTAGACTTGGACTTAGATGATTTACTCAATGTTTAGTGGCTAATAAGGGAAATCTAGTTTTTTAAGTGAATGAAATGACACAACAAGATTTACACAAATGGTTTCAATATAATAAATTATTATTCATGTAATAGTGTAATAGTGAGGAAAATTTCAAAATGTAAATTATTTTATAGTTGAAAAAACTACAATTAATAATTATTTTATATGTTTATGTGTCATTTTAAACCTTTAATTACTATTTTATCACTTTATTAAGAAATTTTGACTATAATTATGGTAATTAAATTTAAATTTCTTAATGTAATATCCTATGTAAATAAAGAATAAGACTTATTTCATATCTATTAAGATTTGTGATTTAAATATTAATTTTACTTTGAATGGGTTTCTATATTTGATAGCATACCCGATACGCAACAATGAGATTCTTTATAATCTTATGTTTCACACTAATAAAAAATATTATTATTTTAAATGGAATTTAACTCTTAGCCATTGTATTGGAAGTAATGAACAAACCACTTGCATGCCATCATTCACTGCCCGGAAGCTAAGAAAATCTAGAATAAATGGGACCCAACCTCAGATGAATCTCTGAATACGGCTTATGACCTCCTCGCTCTCCTGGTGCGATGGTGCTCCTATCTCTCAGTGGCTAAGGCAGGGTCATTCTACATCCTGGCTTGGATCATCTAGGTACGGCGTAATGATGCTGTTTTCCACCACAGGCATAAACCTCCTGAATTCTAGACATATCGGTCCACCTCATGGATCGAGGGATGGTATCACAAAAATGGCATCAAATGCCCGATCCCCCTCCTTCCCCCCTCATTGGAACCCCCCTATGGAAGGTGTTATTAAGATCAAATTGGACACGTCTCTCCGAAAGGATGGAATTGTCTCCCTCGGTCTCCTGGCCCAAAATCATCTGGGGAATTCATCACAATAAAGTATGAATCACTTCATGCATGTTGGGAACCTATTGTTGCTAAGTCTAATGCCATACTGACATGTTTGATGCTGGCTTTAGAACGTGGATGTGATGATATTTTCATTGAATCTGATTACCTCACCATGATTGATGCCATTAACTACAACAACGGCGGGCTCCAGTCCTTTGGCCTCATAGTCAAGAGAATTCTATCGCTCTGCCAATGCTTTTCATTCTTCACATTCTATTTTACCAAATTAGAAGGAAACAATATAGCCCACCAGTTAGCAACATCAGGCCCCTTCGAGGACAACCAGCTCTGGCTGGAGAATTTTCTTGTGTGGATTTTCATTTGTACATCTACTGATATTTGTCATTAATGATATCTATTTTTTTCTCAAAAAAAACTACAATATGGTTATAAAATATTGTATTTTAATACAAATGTGCCTTTTAAAATAATTTATTTATATGGTTTTATTATCATTTTAATTATTTATAATTTGTAATTAGAATATATTTTTACCATTTAATCCAATAATGGTCATTGGAATTAATTTTAATTTGAAATTGGACATAAACAACTGTTGATCTTTTGATAGTTATTGTTTCTTAAATACATGCTATCTGTTTTTTCAATGGGAATTAATTTTAAAATTAATTAATGAAACTAATATTTTTTTAATTTGGAAAAATAAACATCATTTTTGAATTCAGAATATCAAATAAATCTTCGGCTTAATTTTTTTATTTTTTTGAAAAATTTCAATTTTTGATTATAGTGAAACCACTTAGTAGTAGTTAAAAAATTGACTTTTTGATTTAAATGAAATTTTATCACTTCTATGAATTCAATTTTGAAAACATGACATACATGGTTGTTATCAAGAAGAAAAATTTGGTTCAATAAGATGAAAATATTTTTTTTGAATAGTAACTTTTTACTTTTATTTACCGCGGTTAAATGTAAATAATGTAATTCAAGGTAAAAATAATATTATAATAATTAATAAAAAATTTAACACATTTCGAAACCTTATTTGATTAATCATTTACAACCATGGGAATCTTTTAGTCGATTTTGGGACCCCATTGATCCACATGTCAATGATAATTACTATTTGGGTTAATTAATTTAAAGTAAAGTCAAAATAGACATAAGAAAAAATATTTTAGTAATTAATTTTTATGTTGTGTTATATAAGTAATCATTTTCACTATATATATTCATTGGAATTCTGAAAATATTTTCTTCCTAATAGTTTTATTTTATAATTTTTAAACATCGAATAAATTAAATTATTCATGACACAATAATCATGTTGTATTTACCTCATTAACAAATGATTTAAATAAATAATATTACAATGATTCCAATATTATCCAAAACATGGACAATTCTAACTGGATGAATTTATTTCGACCATGAGTCTTCTTATCTTTGACTATACTGATTTTTGGTCTTTTAGAAACTATATATATATATATATTATAAAATAATATTTTCACACTTTCGTAAAGTTCCCCTCCTCCCCCATATAAAAAGAGATCATTTATAACCAATTCCACACACCTATCAAGCCATTTTTCTCATCCAAACTCTGAAAAATTAAGCTCCTTACATCCCTCTCCTAACCCTAGAAGCCTTACCTTAGGCATAAGGCACTTCAAGAAGTCCTTTTTTGGTTCAAACCAAATGAAGTTACCCAAATTAAAGGAAACATTTTCTCTTAAATTGTTTTCTTTTATTTGATTTCTCTAACCCCTAAACTCTTTTTATGACTTTTTTTTAGAAAACTAGTATCCGTAATATATTAGGATGTTTTTATTAGAAGGATTCTAACTACACTTACACACACCTCCATATAATTGATGAATAACATAATGTTTCTGTTGATGGAAAACTAAGGCCTCATGAAACAGTGATTGTTCTATTACATCTTATCGCATCTCATGGTGGCCATTATGATGGAACTATATTTATATATGATATATATTTTGTTTATGATATCTTTATTCTTATGTAATTCCCATTTATATTATAAATCTATGGTTTCCATTGTGGGTAAATACGATAATCACATTTAAGAAAGTGCGCACTACCGCCCCCTCAAAGTGATTTGATTCGTAAATGCCTTATGTGGGATGGATAAAGGATGGAGTTAATGATATTAAATATTATATTATATTTTAATTATAATATACCTTTTTATTATTATGTTTTATTTCCAATAAAATAAAAAATATAAATGAAAGTAGCGTTCATGCGTACGTACGACCTACCGTCTCCATGAATGGTGCATTTCATTTCATACCTCTAAATGTTATGTACAATTATAAAAACATGTATATACTTGATACATATGATATATATGATATAAAAATCATGAATATCATTATTTATATAATTAACTTTTTCCACATGTACAAATTGTAAATATAAGGTGTTCATTTTTTACTCAAGTACCAAATATCGACAAAATGAATGTTATTAACATTAATGATTGCATAATGTTAATAACAAGGTAATAAGTGATATAAAAGGAATAATAAACTTGAAAAGGGATCTTAATCATGTATAAATTAACTTTATTTTATTATTCCGAAGATTAAATAACGATCAAGTCAATTTGGACACGAGGTAAGGGATTTCGTCTCAATCTCCTTTCATTGAGGCATTTTCAGTTTTATACATGAATTTATATTATAGGGTGTATAAAACCCATTTTAATTTTAATTTTATTCAAAGGTAATATCTTTATACAAATTGTTTTACTAAATTATAAAAAAGGAATGTTTCTTTTTTATGTAAGCGGTGATAACGACCTTTCCACCGTTGCGAGTATTATTCAATATTTGGATTCCATAATAAGATGGAGTGTTTTTAAAAGGAAAAAATAAATACCATATACTATTTTTATGTATTTTTGGAATTGAAAATGATTTTGATAATGGATTTATTATTTCAATATCTTGAAATGATATTTTGTTATTTCAATGTGGAAATTTTATCTTTCCTTTTTGCTTATATTATGTGTTATGATCATGTTATGGTTCTTGAGAATTATTTATATATATGGGTGGTTCCATGATAAACCTAGGTAGAGTGAGCCCGAGATATCTCTACAATGCATTGGGTAACATGACAGAGGTAAACGTCAATGTTTCTCATATGTTATTTTAGGGAATATATTGTGATGGGTTTTCCAATGTATCACCCCATGTAGCTGTGATAGCTACAATGCAATTATGATATGGATGCCACAAGTTAACTTTATGATTAATGATTTCTTTGTGTCTTTCATATGTATTATTATTTCATGAGGTAAGTAAAAAAGATCATGTTTTTAATGTATTTATGAAAAAATGTTTTCATTCGTTTTTTATAACCCTTTTTGAGCCTTTTATGCTCATCCCAAGTTTAGAAATGTTTTCACAGGCCTTAAAGATGAATAGTGTCAAGGATGGGATCAAGGAAAAGTCCTTCTATCTAAAACATTGAAGTAGACATGAATAATTTTTTAAAGAGTTTAAATTTAATGAAAAAAATGGAAATTGTGTAGAAGTGTCTACCTTTTAATCTTTGTAGATGTAATAGTTATGTATTAATTCTCTAAAACTCTCAACCTGAAATGATCCTCAATGTGAATTATTCATTTAATTCAATATAATGTAATTTTTAAGGTCTGGTCCTTACAGTTGGTATTAAAGGAAGATTTAGATAACTTTAAGAGTTATAAAATCATTAAATTAATGTTCATAAATTATTTTATGTTATTATTTAAATGATATAGATTTTACAGATTATTAAGTTTCTTCACCTATGATATTTCTATGTTCAGAATGGATTTCTACATAGGAAATAGGGTAGAAATTTTGTGACGACATTAGGAGAAAGACAACATTCCAAATCAATAACCTAAGATGGTCAGAATCGGATCTGAACAGTTTGTTGTAGTGATGGAACAATTGACTCAGGATATAAATCGTGGTGGTTTCCATGTATGTGATTAGCCAGATCAACCATAGAAGAACATGTTAGTAGTGGAGCATTTAATAAGGCAACACCCCCCATAATTTAGAGGATCAACTGACCCTGTGCTAGCTGAGGGGTGGATTAAAGCACTGGAGAAGATTTTTGATGTCATGGGATGTTCATAACATCAAAAGGTTAGTCTCAATTTTTTTCCATTTTGAAGGTAAATCTTACCAGTGGTGAATGATGGTGAAAAATATCAGGGATAGTGAGGAGATTGATGATCTCGATTGGGATGAATTCAAAGGAATCTTTCTTGAGAAATATTTTCCTATGGTGGTTCATCTTAGGATGAAACAAAATTTCTAGAATTGGGCAAGAGGATGACTCAATGGCTTCTTATGAAGAAAAATTCACTTAACTGGCATGGTATGCTTCAAATTTCATACGAGATATTGATAGTAAAATCAATTGTTTTTACTCAGGATTAAAACCAAAGTATAAAAGAGATTTAGCTTCTCGTGAGTTAAAAAGTTATAAAAAACATTTTTGTTGTGTGGAGAAGGTGGAAATGGAGTTTGTTGATGATCATGTATTATTTTACAAAAAACTAAATAAGAGGTTGAGGTGGCAGGCAAAATAGAAGAACTCTTCAATAAATTCGGATGGTAAGAAACATAAGTTTACTGTTTGTGAAAATTGTGGTAAAAATATTACTATGGAATTTCTTTAGAATTATTTTAAGTGCTAACGATGTGGTAAAATGGGACATAAGGCTCATAATTGCACTGAAAAGGATTAGGGTAATGGTAAGAAAAAATATAATTTACAGTCAGTAAAATGTTTTAAGTGCAATAAAATGGGTCATTATGCAAATGAGTGTCAAACAAATAATTCAACTGAAGGAAAGCTACTAGACTACAAGTATAAAGGGGTGGTGAAATCCTTTGAAACTACAACAGCAGATTTTGGGGCAACAAATGAAGTTGTGTCAGGTACACTATTTTTTTGATCGTATTATACCAATGAGTTATTTGATTCAGGGTCTAAAAACTATTTAATTTCTGAGAAGTTTTCTAGTAAATTGGGATTTCCATCTCATGATATAAATACTGAAATTATGGTAAAAATGCCGAGAGGATATGTTGAGAGAAAAATAAAACATAAGAACATTCTTTTCCTTGTGTGCGGAATGAATATACCTGAAACCTTATTGTTTTTCCTTTAGTAGAGTTTTATGTTAAATTGGGAATGAATTGGCTTTCTATTTGTCAAGTTAAGATTGAATGTAGAGCTAAAGAGGTTTATTTTTGGAATTAATTTCAGTTTGTATAAAAAAATGTACCCTTGATCTTGATAAAATATTAGTAAGCTGATAAACTAGTAAAATATGGAAATGAATGATACCTTACACATATTGTTTAAACCAAAGGAACATTTCAGATTAATGATGTATCATTGGTAAATGACTACCTTGATTTTTTTTCTAATGAGTTTCCTGGTATTATACCTGATCGAGATGTTCAATTTACTATTGAATTATTTCCTGATGCTAAGACAATTTCAAAACCACCTTATCGAATGGCTCAAATTGAACTTTTAGAGTTAAAAACGAAATTGCAGTAGTTATTTGATAAAGGTTTCATTCGACCTAGCACATCACCATGGGGGGATCTGGTCGTGTTTGATAAAAAATAATGATGGTTCAGTGAGACTCTGCAATTATTATATAGCATTGAATAACATCATTGTTAAGAAAAAGTATCATTTTCCTCATAACATTGATTTGTTTGATCAGCTCTAGAGAGCTCAGTATTTTTCGAAGATTGATTTGAGGTCGGGGTACCATCAGTTGATTGTAAATGAAGCAGATGTTCTGAAGACCGCATTTTGTACAAGATATAGACATTATGAATTTGATGTTATTCCTTTTGGGTTAACCATTCCACTTGATGTATTCAGGGATCTTATGAATATAATTTTCCAGGAGTTTTCGGAAAATTTTGTGGTTGAGTTCATTGATAATATTTTGGTTTATTCCAAATGTATGGAGGAATATGAAAGTCATTTAAGGGTTTTCTTACAAACCTTAAAAGAAAAGAAACTATTTGGGAAATTCAGCAAGTGTGAGTTTTTGTTACTACAAATTTCATTCATTGGTCGCATTGTTTCAAAAAATGGCATAACTGTTGATCCTGATAAAACAAAAGTTGTGGAAGAATGGCCCTGTACAACAAATAGAACTACGATACGTAGTTTTACTAGTTTGGTAGGATATTACAGGAGTTTTTTTGTACATTTTTCATGGATATCTAGTCCAATGACTATGTTAAATCGAACATGTGTTAAGTACATCTGGACAAAAGAATGTGATGATTTTTTTCAGGAATTGAAAAAAAGATTGGTGAATGCTCCAATTTTGGCACTGCCTTCCAGAAATGGTGAGTTTGTTATCTATAGTGATTCATTATAGAAATGTCTGGGTTGTGTCCTAATGAAAAATGATCAGGTGATTGATTATTCTTTACATCAGTTGAAACCACATTAGTTAAATTACCCTACACATGATTTGGAATTAGCTGTTGTTTTTTTTTGGTTTAAAATTTTGGAGACATTATTTGTATGGAGTGAAGTGTGAAATATATTATGATCACAAATGATTGAAGTATATATTCACATAGAAATAATTGAACAAGAGACAGAGGATATGGTTGGAATTAATCAAGGATTATGATTGCATGATCCTTTATCATTCGGGGAAAGAAAATAAAGTGGCCGATTCTTTGAGTCAAAAAAGTAATACTTCATTAACAATGTTACAATTTGAATGAGATCCTTTGGTTTTTGATTTGATGAACTTTGGAATATAAGTTGTTGTTGTAGGAAATTCTTCTATTTTGTTTTAGGTGTCACTGAAATCATCTCTAACAGTCAAAAGTAAGCAAGTGCAGAAGGAAGATAGTGTGTTGAAGAAAAATCTTGTACTAGTTCGGAAGGGTAATTTGCCTAATTTTATCATTGATAATGATTGTGTTTTGAGATTTATAAAGCGATTATGTGTGAATTCTGATTCATAGTTGAAGAATGAGATGTTATGTGAAGCTCATAGTTCTCTGTTTTTAGTTCATCCTGGTATTTCTAAGATGTACAATGAGCTTTGGGATTATTACTGGTGGGATGTAATGAAAAGAGATATTGATGATTTTACTATGTGCTGTTTGACTTGTCAGCAGGTTAAATCATAGTGACAATTAAAGAATGGAATGCTACAGCCTTTACCAGTGCTAGAGTGGAAATGGTCAAATATATCCATAGACATTGTTGTGAGACTACCAAAGACATCTCGAGGTAATAATGAAATCTGGGTTATAATGGACTGATTGACTAAATCTACTCATTTCCTTCCTATTATAGATACTTTTTCTCTAGATCAACTTGCTTGGTTGTATTTTAAAGAGATTGTCAGGTTGCATGGAGTTCCCCTCTCCATTGTATCTGATCGTGATCCAAGGTTCACTTCTAACTTTTGGAATGGCCTTCAGAAACCATTCAGTTCTGAATTAAACTTTAGTATAGATTTTCGTCCTCAATCAGATGGGCACTCAAAATGAACAATTCAAACCATTGAGGATATGTTACATTCTTTCGTGATGAATTATCAGGGAAGATGGGAAGAACATATTTCTTTGGTTGAATTTTCATATAATAACATTTTTCATTCCAGTATACAAATGGCTCCATTTAAGGCATTATATGGAAATCATTTTTAAATGACAACACTCTAGGCTGAAGAAGGTGAAAAGAAGATGATGGGATCAGAATTGGTAAAAGAGATGTTAGAGAAAGTTCAGTTGATTCAGAAGCATATAAGAACATCTCAGAGCAGATAGAAAACTTATGCAGATTACCAGATGAAGGATCTTTCTTTTTAGGTAGGTGATCATGTCCTTCTCAAAGTTTCTACATGGAAAATTTGGATGTGTTTTGGTAAGAAGGGAATGTTGAGTCTGAGGTTCATTGGACCTTATTAAATTCTGGATAAAGCTCGATCAGTTGAGTACAGAGTGGTTTTACCTCAAATCTTATCCTAGGTACACAATGTTTTTCACATTTCGATGTTGAGAATGTATATACCTTATACATCTCATGTTTTGAGCCCATAAGTAGTTCAGTTGGAAGAGAATCTCTCTAATGAAGAAAAACTCGTCCATATTTTTGACAATAGAGAGCAAGTGTTGTGGAATAATGTAATTTACCATGTAAAGGTTTTGTGGAAAAACCATATGGTTGAAGAGGCATCATATGAATATGAAAATGTTATGAGGGATAAATACCCCCACTATTTTGATAAGTAAAATTGCGAGGACACATTTCCCAAAAGGGTGGAAGCATATAACAACCCAGGTAAATAAATAAAAAGAAACATTTAATATTTATTAATATTTGTGAATTAAATATTAATTTTACGTTAATGGGGTTTCTATGTTCGATAACATACCCGATACGCAACAAGGAGTTTTTTTAAAATCATAAATTTCACAATAATAATAAAATATTATTATTTTAAATGGAAGTTAACTCCTAGTTGTTGTATTGGTGGGGATGAATAAAACCAACTACAATATGATTATACATGTTTTTTAAATGTATTTACTTTTATCTAATAAAATACAGAGGCATAAAATGTGAATGAATCTCATTTTAAGGATATTTTACATTAAAATATCGATTTACCACCTTTTAATAGAGAACCCTATTTAAATATAGTTTTGTTCATTTTTATAAGATCTATTAGAACAAATATAATTCTTCTATAGATATGGGGCATCAAATTTTTTTGGTTAATTTTTTGGTATTGTTCGGATAAAGTTCATTTTTTAATGAATAGTTGAAAATATTGTATTTTAATTCAAAAGTGCCTTTTAATATTATTTATTTATATGGTTTTATTTTCATCGTAATTGGTTTTAATGTGTAATTAGAATATATTTTTACCATTTAATCTAGTATTGGTCATTTTAATTAATTTCACTTTGAAATTGGACATAAAGAAGTGTTGATCTTTTTATAGTTATTGTTTCTTAGAAACATGCTATTTGTTTTAACAATGAGAATTAATTTTAAAATTTATTAATGAAACATTTATGTTTCTAATTTGGAAAAATAAAGATCATATTTGAATTCAGAATATCAAATAAATCTTAGGCTGAATTTTTGTTTATTATTTTGAAAAACAACAATTTTTTATGAATAGTGAAATGACTTAGTAGTAGTTTAAAAACTTACTTATTTATTAAAATGAAATATTACCACTTCTGTGAGTTGAATTTAAAAAATCCAACATAAATGGTTGTTATCAAGAAATAAAATGTGGTTCAATAAGATGAAAATATTTTTTGGTGAATAGTAACTTTTGACTTTTATTTACCACGGTTAAATGTAAATAAGTTAATTTAAGGTAAAAAAATATTATAATAATTAAAAATTACATTAACACTTGTCCAAACCTTATTGGTTGCGTCATTTACATCTTTGGTCATCTTTGGGTATATTTTGGCTCCCCATTGAGCCACATGGGAGTTATAATGACAATTTGGATTAAATAATTTAAAGTAAAGACAAAATAGACATAAACAAAAATGTTTTGGTAATTAATTTTTATGTGGTGTTATATAAGTAATATTTTTTTACTATAAATAATTATTGGTAAGAATAAAATATTTTCTACATGATATTATTTTTTTATAATTTTTAGAAATAGAATAAATTAAATTATTAATGACATAATAATGATGCAGTATTTACCTCATTAATAAATGATTTAAATAAATAAGATTATAATGATTAAAATATAATCCAAAACATGTCCAATTCTGATTGGATGATTTTCCTTCGACCATGAGTCATCATAAAATTTACTATAATGATTTTTGGACCTTTAGAAACCGAATATAAATATTTTATAAAATAATAATTTTACACTTTCCTAAAGAGCCCCTCCTTCCCCTTATAAAAGAAGACCATTTCTAACCCATTCCACACACCTCTAAAGAAATGTTTCTCATACAAAATCTTCCCAATTAAGATACACACATCCCTCTCCACTAACTACAAGCCTTACCTTAAGCATAAGGCACTTATAAAAGTTTTTTTGGTTCAAACTATAAGAAGTTACCCAAATTAAAGGTAACAATTACTCTTAAATTGTTTTCTTTTATTTTACATCTCCAACCCCTATACTATTTTTATTCCTTTTTTTGTAACAAAAATAGTATCCTCAATATACTAGGATTTTTTTGATAAGGATTCAAATAACACTTCCACACACATCCATCTAATAGATGAAGACCAAAATGTTACTGTGGATGGTAAACTATGGCCTCACGAAACAATGATTGTTCAATTACATCTTACTACCTCTCATGATGGAAATTATGATGACAATATATTTATATAGGATATATATTATTGTTATGATTTCCTTATGCTAATGTACTTGCCATTTAAATCAAGAATTTATGGTTTTCATTGTGTGTAAATATGATAATCTCATTTGAGGGAGTGCGGACTACCACCCTCTCAAAGGGATTTGATTCGTTAATGACTTATGTGTGATATATAAAGGATGGATTTAATGATATTTTTATGATATTATACTGGAATTATAATATACCTATGTATCATTATGTTATATTTCCCCTAAAATAAGATATTGAAATGAATGTAGTGTTCATGCGTACGTACGGCTTACCATCTCGATGAACGGTGCATTTCATTTATTACATCTAAATGTTATTTTCAAATATAAAAACATGTATATACTGTATATATATGATATATATGATATCTAAATCATGAATATAATTCTTGATATAATGAAACTTTTACCACATGGACAACTTGTAAATATAAGTTGTTCATTTTTTACTCAAGTTCCAAATATCGACAAAATGTTCATTATTAACTTAAATGATTGCATAATGTTTATAACATGGTATAAGTGATATAAACAGAATAATAAAAATGAAAAAGGTTCTAAAGAAACTAGCAATTAACATTATTTTATTATTTAGGTGATTAATGAATGATCTAGTCCAGTCAGACACGAGTTAAGGGACTTCATCTCAATCTCCTTTCATTGAGGCATTTTTAGTTTTATACACGACTTTATTTTATAAGGTGTATAAATCCCTTTGACTTTTCATTTTATTCAAATGGAATATTTTTATACAAATCATTTTACTAGACAACAAAAACAAATGTTTCTTAATTTTTTATGTAAGCATTGACAACGACCTTTCCGTCACTGCATGTATTATTTGATCTTTTTCTACTTTAACAAGATGGAATGTTTTTAAAAGGAAAAAATAAATATCATATACTATTTTTATGTATTTTTGGTATTGAATATGATTTTTAAAATGGATTTATTATTTCTATATCTTGAAATTATATTTTATTATTGCAATGTGGAAATTTTATCTTTCCTTTATACTTATGTTATGTGTTATGATCATGTTTGGGTTATTGGGTATTATTTACATATATGGGTGGTTCTGTGAGAAACATAGGGCGGGTGAGCCCGAGATAGCTCTACAATGCATTTGCTAACGTGACGGAGGAAAACGTTAGTTTTTCTCCTAAAATATTTTAGGGGATATACTATGATGAGTTTTCCAATGTAACTCCCTATGTAGCTATGATAGCTATAATGTAAGTATGATATGGATTCCACAAGATTCCTTTATGATTTTTGATTTCTATGTGTCTTTCATAAATCTTATCATTTCATGAGGTAAGTAAAAGTTTTCATGTTTAGTATGTATCTATGAACAAATGTTTTCATTATTTGTTTATAAACATTACTGAGCATTTTATGCTCGTCCTAGGTTTTGAAATGTTTTCACAGGACTTATATATGAATAGTGTCAAGGATGAGAGAATGAAAAATTCATGATGTCCAAGACATGGAAAATGACATGAATCTTTTTTTCAAGAGTTTATATTTTATGAAAAAATTGAAATTATGTAGAAGTGTCTACCTTGTAATCTTTTGAGATGTAATAGTTAAGTCCTAATCCTCTAAAACTCAAAACCTGAAAAGATCCTCAATGTGAATTATTCATTTAATTCAATATAATGTAATGTTTATGGTCAGGTCCTTACACCTAAAAAGGATAAAAATTTACAATTATGATAAAATTTTTCTAAAATGATATATAGATTTAATTAGAGAAAATATTCCTACATTATTTTATTATTTCATGATTTTTTATTTTTTTTAAATCATTTAATTTAATTTTATTTGACATTTAATGAAATTAAATGTATTTTAAGAACAATTCCCATATTATTACACTAAAGACAAAAATATAGGTATACATTAAAATTATAAACTATTTAAAAATCATATATACATTTTTATATACATTGAAATTCATTTTAGACCATTATTATTCCCATAAAATATTACTTTTTAATGTATTGATAAAAATTAATTTGATTTTTCCACATCATGCCCCTGAAATTTTTCATTGTTGTGTAATGTATTAAATAAAAAATACCATCTCTATTTTTTAAAATATCCAAAATAAGAATTCACGTTTATTAAATATAAACTTTTATATTCATTATAACATATTCCTATACATATTATAGTATATACTGGAAAATAAAAGTAAGAGAGTTATATTTTAGAAATATTCATTAAGTAAAATAATATAAATTAATTTATCATAAAAATGATACAATATTCCATATTATTCAATATATGATGTAATGGATGAATTAAACTGGAAAATGAAATATCATAAGTTTAATGGTTTATTATGAATAATTTTTCAGTTGTTTGAAACTTGGTTATCACATTTTACCCTTTATAGACATGATAAATTTTACCTAGGCCAGATTTATATATAAATAAATATAAAATATACCTATAAACCTAATTTTATTATGGATTCCTAATATGGGATAATTTTGTGATATAAAAAATAATATTAGTGGCTAAACAAATAATATATATTAGTCTCATAAAATGTACACAAATTGTTTTTTGAAAAAATTATTTTTCAAGAATGATATACTCTTAAATTTACTCTATGTCTATAAATCAATTTATATGAGTTTAAATTCATATATATATATATATAATCAAATAATCGATACATTTGATTTAAATAATTCACTAAAAAATGTTTTATTAATAAATTGAAGAAATAAATTTTCACTTAAAATAATCATTTTAAAAAAATATATAATATTTTTCCCTCTAAATGATCATATCATTATTTATTTTGACTTGATAATCAATATATTATTAATTATAAATTATATAAGAAATTATGATAAAAAATACAATTACCTAAATATATTTTTCTTCAATCCTTTGGAAAATATTTTTTCTATGAAAAATTTTAAAAAAATCATTCTTCTTTTATTTGGAGAAATCATGTTAAGAATTTATGAATCATATATCAAAAAAGAAATTTTTTAGAATATAATATTAAAATTTTCATTTTTCTATAGATTTTTTAATATACATTTTTTAAATACATTTATTTATATGTGAGATTCACATTCTACACATCAATAAAAAAATTCAACATCTATATTTTCAAAGATATTACTTTAAAAAAAATTACTGTTGGATTTATTAATAATGTACTCATGTTTCCATGATTCATGCATTATTTTATCATTTATTGAATACCCATTTTCTATTTTTGTAATTTGATTCTGAAACACTTTTTATTTATTATCAATAATATGGGTTGTCTCTTCCTAGTAAGATAAATTGGGTTCCAATTTTATTTCATCAGATGGGATCATAAGAATGGGGTCTAGAATATACATCTTGATAATCAAATATGGAAAACATCATTTACATAAATGAGGCCTGGTGGAACCTCCAAATTGTAATCCATAAATCCAATTCTAAGTATATTTTTAAAAGGTCAGATGTACATGCGGCTTAGATTCCATTTGTTAACAAACCATGTAGAACCATTCAATAAATGAATTTTCAATGATCCCACACATTAAATTCATATTATTTCCTTGATTTTTCTAATTAACATAACATATAACCATAAACATAATTTATTTGGAAATATCCTCAAATAATATAAATATTTCCATATATATTTCAATGGTTCATAAAAAGATTGTGATTTAATCAAATCATATCCCCCAAGAGTTTATAGTCATGTGTTTAGTATTCCACTCACAAAATATTAACCAATTATGATCAATTTAATAATCAATATTCCATAATCATATTTTTAACTCTAGGTTCATATGTGTCATAATCAAATCATATCGTTATTACACTGACATGGATCAATTTTCTATGAAACAAAAAAAAATTAATATTCTAAAATTGGTATATTATATTACACATATACATATCCCCAAAATATATAGTAGAGATTTATTTTCACATATTATATTTTACTAATTATTAGTATCATTAAATTTATTAATCTTGTTTTGATACTAACTAAAGCAACCCCTATTTAATTTACAAAAGGATGATGTCTAAAATATTATATTGGAATAAGATTCAATGGATCAAATCACCTTGGTTTCATGGGTTTAGTATTATTCAAGGACCAGGTATATACATGATTCCTACCTTATATTAGATGTAATATTTAAATCCAATTAAATATAATTATTTTATATCCTTAAAACTCATTTAAATAATACTTCTTTATATCTCATAGAAAGAAAATAAAAATATGTGTATGCTCAAATTCACATTATGGATTTCTTAAAATGTAATAAATCATGAGTAAATATGTAATAATGACTAAAAAATGTAGATAAATAAAAAAATTTCATTTAATCACTAGCATGAAAATGAAATTAAAACAAGGATAATTTAAGTATTGGAATATAATGGACAATAAAAATAAATATTAAATGAATGAAATTGAAAATTTTGGAAATCATTTTCAAGGACATGTATTATGATATTGGTATATATAAACAAAAACCCATTTAATAAGGAAATCCATTTAATTTTCTCATTTGACCTATTTTGTTATCGATAGGATATCTATAATAAGGTCCCCCAAGTAACTTATTTTACAATAAATTCATTATATATTGAATAATCAATTTATTTATAAAAAATAATAGATATAAAAAATCTATATTGACTTTAGAATATAGAATAAAAAAATTTCCACAATTAATCAAATAAAAATCATATTAAAAAACTCAATATGGAATTTTTATATGTTTTAGGAAATAATAACATATAAAATATTATGGATATGAAATAGAAATAGATTGTGGGATTAAATATTTTTAAAAGAGGTTGAATGTTTCATGAGAAATTTAATGATGAAAAAATAAAACACAAATAAAAGATAACCATAACCTAGTCATAAATGTTGGTTTTCAAATAAAATATATTCTTATAGAGAATATATAAAATAATTTTAATATATCTAAAATAAATTATCATTGATATATTTTTTTTGAAAAATCATTGTAATATTATATAAGAAGCCAAATAGAATAACATAGCTTTGGTGGAAGGAAAATATTTCAATGGAGTAGATTTTTTAAAAATATTTTATTTAATTTTTGAAAATAATGTAAAAAAATTAATCTATTGAAATAATTATATTAAAACTAGGTAATGAATTTTAATTATTAAATATTATTTTTTAATAAATTATTTAAGAAAAAAATGGATTAAGAAAAATAAATTTCAAAACATATATATTTAGAAGAAAAATATTACTTATCAAGAATATATATAATATCATTTTTTCATTTAAATGTATGTTTTAATTATTTATGTGGAAATGTGACCAAATTTGGGAATAAAATGTTTAAATTTATTAAATATCAATGTGTGAATAATATATATGTATTTTATACAATATATAATATAATATTCTATCAATGAAAATATAAGAATTCCCTTAAATGAGATTACAAAAATCATACATTTTTTGTATAATTTGAATTATAATAAATTTAGTGATTAAAAATTGAAAAAATATTAAATACCATGAATAGAGATAATTTTTATATAATAAATTGGTCATATATATGCCGCATATATGAAAATTTGTGAGTATTAAAAAAATATAGCTAAATTGTGGGAATAAGCTAATAAAAATTACTTACCTCATGAATCTAATTAGGTAGAAGGTATTTAAAACATTATATAATCGTTTTGAACTTTTTATTAAATTTTAAATAAACCATATTGTTTTTTATATTAATTGATATATATTCTCACTAACAAATCATTACCAATTCATAGTAAAATCAATCCTCAAATTTTAACTATAATATTTTGTCATTCATGTTTCATTATGAATGTTCTAGTTAATGTAAATAGGTTATACATGTATCCTATAAAGAATTATATTAATTATATAAATATAATATCTATTCATTAGTAACATTTTTATAAGAATATCTGAATGGTTTTAATGTTTATTGAATCACATTATTTCATATAGGTGGTAGTCCAAATGCAAACATGAGTTGTATTATCATTTCCCAATAAAAATGATTGTAAATTAAGTAATTATTATTTGATCATTTAATATGGAAACATATATCAATAATATCCTTATTTTGCATTAAAATTACCTATATATACTATCCATGTGTATTTGTGATGAAAAATTAAATATATCGACTCACGAGGTGGTGGTCTATACGTACGCATAGGAGATGCTTCCATATTCCATTTGGTGGATGATTATATGATAAAAAATAATTCAATAAAAATAATAGAATTATAGTAAAGAAAAATTAAATTTTTATTATATTAAAAATCTGAATAAATATTTTGAGGAGGTAGACTGATAAATGAACATGAAAAGAGTTTGTTAAGATGATTTTCTCTTCGTTGAGGATCCCCCATTAGATCATAACTTAAGGTATCTAGTTATAGTATTTAGAGAAGAAATAACATTTAAAAAAGATTTATAGATTTTTTGGAGATATTTTTTGTTTATATCTTTTGATAAGTAAAGTTTAACATGGTGTTGTGAATAATTGAAAAGTGGGGATTTCCTTTAATATTGAAGGAAAGGAAACACAGAGAATATTTTTAATTAATTAAATATAATAAGATCATAATCATCATAAATTGAAAAAAATGTCCAAATTATATAATATAATATTGGTTACTTTTTAATTCCATTCATTAAAAAAATTATGAATGTTTTATGATGTATTTTAAAACATATTTTTTTGTTTAACCCATACATTATCAAATATAACCCATAAAAGTGTGAATTAATTTTACGTTCCTAAATGGTTATAAATAAATATATATGAAAAACAATGGCTCAATAATGTTAATGTGATGAATTATAAACCATATAAAAACCTTATTGTCCAATTTAAATATTTTTATATTTTTATATCATTTAATAGAATAATATTTATCATAAAATTTTATTAAAGCTATTTTAAGAAATATTCACATATTATAAAAGTAAATGCATCAAGATAGGTATGGTTATTGAATAAGAAATATTTTTCCATAAAGTAGTAATTAATAGTAACCCCCAAACTATTCTTACACCATAATTCATAAAGCATAAAATAATGTTTTTTAAAATTAAATATATTGATTTTTTATACAATCATATAGTCTGTGTCAGAATTTTTTATTCATTTAAGGATACTATAAATCACTAATTTATTTAAAAAAATTAATTTATATTAATTATAATAAATGTAAAATTTTATTTTTATTCATAAAATCTTGTTAAACATTAATTAAATTCTATGATATTAAATGTATGAGAGTTATATTATGAAACATTCTAGCATATAAAATAATATAATGGATTTTATCAAACAAAATGTCTCTTATATTCCATATATTATAATATTATCAACATGTGGTCAAATTACACTTCTTAAATGAAAAATTTGGATGTTTTTGGATGACTTTGAAAAAGCATTATTTTATAATATTTACATTGTTTATACAATTTTTACCTTTATTATGGTGACAAATTTTATGATGATTACCATTTTGAATACATTAAAAAAATATTCCTCTTTACCAAATTTTAACATCATAATTAAAAATATAGAATAAAATATACAAATTCAATTAATATAACTTGATGAAATTAATTTCAAAAAAAGAAACTATTTAAAAAAAATGGTTTTTAAAAATAAATATATTTTTGAAAAATTAGATGAGTTTAAATTTATTCCATGACTAATAAAAAAAATTATATGAATATCAATTCATATATACATATTTAGATATATTATCTATCAATTTCCATTAAACTATTCACCATTATAGATTATTTAAACTAATTATCCAAGAAAATCATTGTCGAAAAATATTATTATCAAAAAATTATACCAATTTACAAAAAATGATATTGTAATTTTTTCATTCAAATTGATAATCAATGTACTATTGTTTTTTTAGTATTATAGGGAAATTTATTTAAAAAATAAGATTAACTAATTAGTTTTTTTAAATTATAAATAATATCAAAATTCTAATTAAAATTATCAGAAATTAATTCTAACGATATTTCGACACAGTAATCTCCAAATTGATATTCATCCCATAATATTTTAATTTTATATCTATGGAACATTTAATTATTTATTATATTATATTTTTGTTAAGATAAAATTCTTTGTTAAAATAACTGAATCTCATGTGTAACACTCAGGTTGCCAGTGTAAAAAATAGTGGAATGAATGTAATAATCAATCAGAGGTGTCCCTCTAAGACTGATGTGATCATTTCTATAATTTATATATGGTTTGTGTGAATTGAAATAATTAAAGGTATAATTTTTTGTTCATATAGAAGGTATATTGTTGAAGTGATGGAGATATTACAATTCCTAGGTGACCCTGACAAGGCTGTCTTCGAAATTTGGAAAGGAGTTGATAAGGATAGATATATTCGTTTGGTTCAAAAATATTTACATAATAAATTGTTTATTATAATAAAAAATTTCTCAAGAAACATATAGTTAATATAATGTTACTCTCTTTTTATATATAGGTATTATAGAAAAGTAGGGAATAATATTTTCCAAGTATGGGATTGGAATTAAAAAATAGGGAATGTAGCCATGATAATAGAATACAATTTCATTAATAGTAAGTAATTTTAATGCATTAAATGTTTATGGATTTGAATGAAATAATTTGTATCATTATAATAATCTATCACTCATATAGATATATTTAGTTATAAACGATGGACTACTCTATGAAATTTAATGACATGTATGGTGTATTATATATTTTATAATTTTTTATCATTACAAATAGACTAAGATGTTATTCAGATTAGGGATTTGTGAATAATATCAATTCAATGTAGGATATTCCCATTTGATGTGTATATAGGATCAATTAGTTTATGGTCAAATGATATATACTTTATGTAATGGGTTTTGTATATACCAAGCCTAATTAAAAATAATGAAATTATTGTATATCCCTACATGATCCATATAGGTAAAACAATAATTAATTATAGGATACAAAATAAAATTAAATGGGGGGTTTTAGTGGAATTTATATGTGATCATATGATATTCATATAGTTAACACCACATATCTTGTGATAATATAACTAATTCCACACATGATTCTTACCAAAAACATATTATCCTTATGTAGAGCCTAAGATAGAATTTCCTGATGAGAAAATGATTTATCTATACCGAGATGTGTATTCTAGGTGAAAGTTAAATTTTTTGTGGACCTAGGATACATAATATAGACATCACTATATATTCTTTAAAAATAAAAATTAAGAAACATGTTTTTCTTATATGGTATGCTTCAAATACATATGGTTCTTGTGTATGGGAATGATAGTAATTGATTAAATTTAATACAGGGAAATTTACATATATGACAATAATATTAAAGACAAAACACTAGGATTGAGATAGGGCTGAAATTAATAGTATTATACATGATTATAGAATATGATATTTGTGCATCATTTCATATTCTGAAATAAAAAAATCAAACCACACCGAGTCAAAATGACAAAATATAGCGGGTTCTTGATAGATAATCATAATTAAATGTATGAAATTGTATTTCATTAAACTATTAAAGTGTTATGGATAATCTTACATTATAAAAAATTAGTTGTATTCTGATTATAAAATTCCATTAGTCTGATGGACCTCTTTAACAACGTCAATAAGATAAACATTATATGTATTAGTCTGATTATTTTGGTAGTAGTATTAGTCTAGTTATCATGAATATTGTTAGTAGGATATAAATGAATAAATATCAACTTACTTTTTGATAATTCAATTTCCAAGAAATAATTCACATAATCATACTTATATCTATAATTTATAATGTTTGTTTTATTTTTGTAATAAATTATCTATTTTTCTAAGTATGGTAAAGGTTAAAGTTTTACATTAAAAAATTATAAAACACATGGGAAATAAAAATATTGTAAGAATTTGTTAAGATGGTGTTATTGATTTCCAATGCACATTGAATGGAAATGTTAGATGATAAACATTTGAATCAAAAATCTAACCCATTTTTGAAAATACAAACCCTAAAATTTAATTAAAAAATATCATGAAAAAAAACATACAAATATTTTTTACTTTTAAATACTTCATATTCAGAGATATCCATTATTCCTTACATCCACTTGAGTTTTCTTCTATTCTTAAAAATATGTTGAATAATATAGAGATTTAGTATAGTTATTCCATAAAGATTACTTGTCCATATTAGGAATATTTATCAAACTAAAGATTATATTCCCACCTTAATAAAACATCTCCTAATTTCTCCCTCATAAAGAAACAAAACAAATTTATAAATTTTTATCCCCTTTAGAAAATTTAACCCCCTTTGTGATTTTCAAAATAGAATTTTGAATAGAGTAAAAAATCATAATATATTAATAATGTAACAATGAAAATAATATTCAACTAACTAATCATCATTGTAAGTATTAGAGAATATAATACCAACTAGAATTTGCAAGATATGAAGAAATAAAATTATTGAATATGATATCATTTTTTTATAATAAAATATTCAACTGTTTACTAAAATAATAAAACTAGGATTTTAGAAAATCATTCTTCTTTATCAATTATATTTCAAATCCCATCATCATATGTATCCCCCACATGTTTTTCTACAGATTCAAAAATCATTGTTCATATGACTTGAAATCCCACAAAAAATTGTTCTCTCATTACAATTACTTAATCCTAAAAAGAATTTATCCTACTCAAATCCTACTACATGTATCAAAAAAATCCTAACATATTCACTTCCTCATTATGATCATTTGTGGCATCTATGAAATGTGTATAAAACATAACTTGATCTTTCTTGTCATTGGATAAATGTATGAAAGAACTAGATAACTCAACCATTTGTTTATTTATTTCTTCAAATTTCTCATAATGTATTCAAATATCATAATCAATCTGAATATTCTATTAATCCATTTTATTTTATGATCTTTTATGAGTGTGGGAATATTTTTCTAAATTCATCAACTCAGATTCAATCAAAATTAATTTTTCATTATAAATATTAATGGAATATTTTTTCATTTATAATTTCTTGAATTAGGTGAATATGATATTAATTCTTTAGAATGTATGATATTATTCCATTTAACCTTATCAAATGATGTAAAATATAATAAAAACATATGTATTCTATCATTTGGTCAGAGTGTAATAGTTAGAGATGAGGCTACGGATGTTATTTTTAGCTGGTTCAAACTTTTATTTCATCCATATTCTTCTTATATATATTAGAAACATTCTTATAATTTTTTAGAGAAACTATATTACCATCTAAAATTTCTATTATTTCAACATCGTCATTGGTCTTGGATTTATCAACAGCATTTGGTTTTTAATTATAATCCTACAACTCATTCATTAATGATGACAAAAGATATTCCAATGATGTTGATGATTCTTCATCAGAAAAAAAAAATTACTATCCTTATTGGTTGTGTGAGGAGGTTTTGGTAATAATAAAAATGATGAATCTGGTGAATCTTTATATGTGGGGGTATTCCCTCATCGGTGTCTTTATTTTATTCATATTCTTATTCTCCTTCCTCATCTACTTATCCTCCTTCATCCTCATTATATATTTATGTTTATACTTATTAATTAATTTTGATAATTAATCAGTCTCTAGATATATTTTTTGATTTATCTTCAATCCACAAACCAAAAAAACTATATGTTATTCATTATGCTTCTTCTATCATTCTTGTATATGAGAAGAATATAACTTATTATACTTCTTCTTATCAATACGTTCTTATTTTATCAGTGGATCATCTTTCGGTATAGATAAATCAATTTTCTCCACATACATTTTTGACTTGTCTTAAGAATTCAACTCTTTCTGTTATTTGTATCATCACTTATAAATAAAATAATTTTCTTTTATTGGGTATGATTAATTTTCAACATTAAAAATCTCCATTTAGTTTCCACCTTCTAGCATATAAAATTCTAGAAAAAATGTTGTGTTATTTTATATTATATAATTTAATTTTATATGTTGTGAGAATAATAAAAATTAAAAGATCAATTATCGACTTTTTTATAACAAAATTCATTGTGAAAACATTTCAAAAATTTATTGTATATCTATCACATTTTATCAGAATCAGAAGGCCCTATATCTAAATAGAACATAGTAATTTTTCTAGAGTTACATATGAAATATTTCTTAATTTTTTTATATTGAAAATAATTATTCTACATCATTGGTATAGATAAAATAACCAAGAGTGTTTGGAAGCTTATTGAAGGACACTATGATTCTACTTCTAGTGGTATTCCAACTAAGTCATCATGTTTCTTATAAGATACCTTATTAACTTTTCACAGATATTTTGAATGAAGCATTTTAATTTCAATATTCCTTTATTAAATAAATGGGTAGAGAGAATTCATGAACCACATCATAGTAGTAGAGTTCAAAATCATTATCATTTTTTTCCAAACATACTGATTCTACTCTTGGAAAATAAATTATCATCATAATGGTGGAATCATACATCTCAAACCATTATCTCCCTATTTAAATTTCCCTAAACACATAACACTTACCAAAATCATCCTTATAATCCATATATACTGATTCTAGAAATGGTTATTGGTCTTAAAGAAATATATTCATACTAAGAAATTTGAACGGTGCATTAATCTGGAATAAAAAACTCAAGAAAACTTGTGTGGTATAATAGGTGACTAAAACTTATATAGACATCAATGGAGATGGTTAATCTACCATAATATTAGTTATAGTTAATATTAAATCAATTATGATCTAATGTTCATGATTTATAGTAAAAATGTTTTAATATTTTATTGATCTATCAAAGTTTTTATCTATTTTACCACATTGAGAATGAATCCAGTTGAAGTAATTTTATAACAATAACGAAAAATATATTTTATATAACGAAAATTATAAAAAAATTAAATATTTCACATAATGAGGTAGTGAAAATTGAAAAGAATAGAATAATACCTTTTTGAGTTGAAGTATTTATTCATACTATAAAACTATTCTTCTTGTATTTTTTAGAAAAATAGATTATGATACTATTTTAATACGAAAATAAGATATTTTAATAATAATTTAGTTAGGGTCTACTAATTTTGGTAAAAAATATATTGTGAAATCATATTTTGTATGAATTTTTTTAGGAAATTTTAAATTCAAGAATTTTATAACACATTCAAATTCTAGAAAACATATTGGTAAATCTTACTCTGAAATGTAGAATTTATTTCCAAAAAACTCATTACCAAAAATGTTTAAAAAAACTAAAAATTATAGAAACTAATTGTTTTTTTCGAGAAAACAATGAAACAAATAATATATGTACTCCCACCTGTGAAAATAATATATTAATATATGTATATTTGAAAATAAAAATTATATATGAACGATTACCTTAAAATTAACATACCTAACTCGTATTAAATATAGAAAAATATATTAAAATAATGGGATTTTGTAAAAATATTAACAAGTTTTTATTTCATCCCATTTATTTATAAAATGATATATCCTTTAAGTGCATGACCCCAAATGAAGTGGGATTGTATATTTATGATATTAGAATGTGACTAATGTTTTGGGAATTACATAAATAATTAACACATGTATTATCAAAAAGTATTTGAGATTTCGTAAAACTATTGTAATTATTTGTGGGTGTGTGTTTCATCCACAAAACTTGAGCACAACAAATCCCAAATGCTGTATGTTATGATTTAGCAGTGGAATGTGATACTGAGATTTCCTTCGTACATGAAAGTTAAAATTAGGAATCCTATAAGTAATGAAAAGTTGTGGATGTAATTTTTTCTCTATTATAAATCCACCAAATGCTAAATCTGAAAAAAAAAATTATTCAAAAACATTTACTAAATAATATAAAATCCGTAAATCCATTGTTTCATTAAGATATAAAATTTGTTATGTGGATTTTATAAGGGATTAAATTTGATTGTATTATGACCAACATAAATTATGTTCATATTTTTAATCCAATTATGATTATTTAATAATGGTTTCCAATTATGAAAACCAATATTTTCAATGTTTTAATTTAATATAATATATTTTAGTAGACATAATTAAGTTTTATAATAAATTATAGGTTGAATAAAATTTTATTTGAATATTATTTAATAATTTTTAATTATTATATTTCTTGAGATGTTAAATATTATAACTCATTGAATGTCCTTTAATAATAATTTTGGCCAAGCCTACAGACCTTTTACCGATGTGAACATTTTACAAATCCATATCATGGAACTGATCAGTCACATAGCCCACAGAGAGTACCCACTATATATAGTTAGTGTAAAGGTGGAAAAATATCAGCGAGGTTTCCTGGGGATGGTGAACCCCCATGGGTGTAGATTGAGCCCAAGTCTTATCATAGGCCATGTATATGTGAGACCCAAATGTTTGTGTGTCATAGTGTCGACTGAGATCCCACCCTAGTGTATTCTTCTAGATGGCTTTTCCCACATACATGGTTATATAACAATTCCTCTTGATCCCACATGTTGATGTGCGATGAGAGCTTATCTATGAGTTTTCTACTCACCACTGCACTATGTCTTTGTCTCTTATCGTCACTACCCCACCTCCTCTATTTCACTCAGACAGCCACCCTCTACCACAACACTCATTTGTGACCTCCATTTAAGATACCTCCAAACTCGATAAAATTTCCTAAATACCACCATCAAGTTTCATCCAGCCACTTTGAAGGCCAGAACTGTTGATGACAATCACCTCCACCCCCGTCATTCATCTATAAATGGAACCTTCATCCATGTTTCATCCATAAACACTATTATTCAATGGACACCCATCACTATCCAATTCGGACACCATGTTATCTATGATCTCTATCTCTGCCTCACATCTCTATGGCAGCACTACCTATCATCACCCCGACAATACACATGACATAATAAACCACCATAAAAGCACATCCCAATGCATAGACAAAACTCCTCAATACATTTTAATGGTTAGGGGAAGGGGATTCATCATTTCCCTTCTAGCTTTCTACTGCTCTCTACCATCCATGGAGGCCACCTACTCACTCCTATCATAGAACCAATTTCTCTCTACCCATTCACCATGCACCCTGAAGGAACCACTTCCAGCATGTACTCCATTATCTTAGAAGGTATTAAAAAATCTCTTTATGAGTGTTTCAGGAAACAAACCTATAGAATGTTTCATTTAAATAGGAAAATCACATCTTTAATTAGATCTTTAAATAAAGGTTGAGGCCTCAAACCACCTATTATACCTATTTAAAGGATTCTCTTCCATCAATGAAAGACATTTGGTTGAAACCAAGGGAGGAGATTGACGTCATCGAGGTGCCAAATTTTATTTCAAACAACTCGATCCATCTTATCCTTCTTCCTTTACATATTTTTATGTTATTTTATATATTTTAGTTGTACATTTTCTTTTTATTTTAAATTTTAACTTAAATTTATTTTAAAAAATAACTTCATATATCCATTTATTATTTTATTTGGCTCATCTACATCTTTTTTAATTATTCATCTTCTTAAAAATTTTTTTCTATTCTTAATAATAATGATAACCATAATAATAAAAAATTTAATTATTACTTTAAAATTACTTTTATTTAATATAATTATTCATTGCTTTATTATCTTATCTCTTATTATTTAATTTTAGTTCTCTCTCTGTATTCTACTCTCCCATCCATGATCTTTTTATTTTATTATTTTATTTTATCATACACATTTATTTTAAATATGTTGTATAATTTATTAATTTTTTTATTCTCTTCACTCTAATGTATCAAGTTATATTTTTCTCTTAGAAATGAGTGGTTGACCATGAGTTCATTCCTGATCAAATGTTATGATGTTCATAAAATTTTCAAAACGTTTTGTTAATGATTATTGTATATTAAATTAGCACGCATGGTGAGGCGAATGTATCTAATTTAGTGAATTCACACCAAGTATATGAAACTAAATATATTCATATCATTCTAATTTATTTATATTCCCTCTCTCCATTGGCTACCTCTTCACATGAAGGAGTTGAGCAAATAAATGGATGAAATGACAACGCTAGAGTAGGGCCTTGGTTGATGGAACACCCTCGACCAAGGAGTCTCATCAACATAAATTAATGTTGGTGGTGGAATTGATTTTTCATAGTCACTGAACAATTCCACAAATTTTATATTGTGAATAGTAACTAAAATATGATATTTGATGTTTGTATTATCAAACCGAAATCCCAAATTTAAATGAGCATATAAATTGAATCTAAAACGAAACTCTAATCCAAGTCCTTCTTATATTTTACTAATTGTGGTTAGAAATGCATGATAATACAAATTAATATTAACATTCATCATTTTGGTAATAAAAAACTAAAAATTTCATTTTGTTGTTTTAATACATTATCAATGAAACAAAATGAAATGTTTTAGGTGATTGTAATAAAATATGTGAATGATCTAAAAGGCTCTTCATATGAAATATCTATATTAAACTATTGTAATTGACTAAAGAAAATAATTTTCTTTTTCAATGTTCCATGATATAAAAGAATAAAAACTCACATGATTACTGGGGATCCAATAAAAATTTTATTTATATTTTCTATTTTAACAATTTAAATAGTTTTTAATATATTAAAATATAAAAGATAATTGTAAATATTATTTCTCCATGATGAATTATAATGTTTATTATTCTACATGGACTGATTACTGGTAGATACAATAACCCGTGGATGAAATTCCATGTTCTTCAGAAGATAGTGTTTCCATCTGGGTTATACAAATAAGGGGATCCGAGAGTAAAATTTACAAAGAGTTTTATTTAAAGTACATAATCTAGGAGCTAATGGAGAACATCCTGAGACCAGTGGTTATATTATTAGACAAAGAAAACACTAAATTATTTGAATACTTCCTTGATATTTATCTTGAAGTAGCGAAACCACAAGAAGGTTGCTCCTCATTTCCTACCAACACCATTGAAGATGTCCCCTAGAAGAATTTTATAATAAAGTGAAAAAACGCAATCTCAAATATGATATCGAATATCCCAAAGGTATGATAAAAGAACGTAATGATAAAATGGATTTTATTACTACATATTTTTAGTCATAATTTGTGATATATAATGCCAATCAATAAGATGAGCCACTTGTATTCTCTAAGTTACACAAGGATGCCATGGAGGAAGAATTCACAATAGAGAAACATGTTGGAGATGAATAAGAACTATAAGAAGAATTGATGGAATTTGATAACCATTTTGATCCCCTCCATTTCATGAAAATAAGAATATCTATAATGATTAAATGATGACATGAACCAAGTGGTGAAACATAAAGTAATTATGGATGAGCATGCATACCTACCTCTATCCATAGAGAATATAATCCATGAGGAACTCACAACTAAAGAAAAATATTTTAGATGAAACAAATAAGGGATTTTTTCTTTACTCAATCTATATTTCAATTGGTTTTAATGAAACTAAATTGTGGATTACTCAATACATCATTTAATTTTTATATTCAGAAAATCATTTCTACACCATAGAGGAGGATGGACAAACTCTAACTAATCCACTATAGGATTGCATCAAACATCCAAATTTTAATGAATATGATTTTGAGGAGATTCTTCCATAGATCTAAGAAGCCTTGCTTGAGGATATTAGAAAATATGATGCTCTTATAAAATGGGTGAAATTACATATAAAAATTTTATATTTTAATTTTTGTCAGGAAAGGATAATTATTAATTTAACCTTTGACAATTTAATTCATGATACATATGAGAATCCAACACTAAATGGGAAATATAAGGTATCACAGGTAGAAATTAATAATGATTCCCCATACTTCATCCTACCCCTACCATGAAAGATACACCTAATTGTGAGGGGGTGGTGGGGGGTCTTGTGTAATGTATTTATGGGTCATTCCTAAAGAACAAGGATGATGAACAAGATATAAAATCCACATTAGGTCATTAAAATCAATGAACCTTCACCCAACAACTCAATTTGGATAACAGCTAGAATTTCATTGTAGTGGATGTAAAAATTCCTGCCCCACTTGAGGGAGAAAACAAATAAATATATTTTCCATAATTATTTATATGAATAGAGATTTCAAATTCTTATGAAGTAGTAAAAATTTCCACCAAATCCCTCATTTAATTTTGATCATTAATTACATGAATCTTGTTTATAGTTTATTAATTTTATTTTTTACATTCATGAAGAAAAAAATAATCCACAAATAGTGAATGATAAGACCATGTATAACGGGAAAAAAAGTACAATTTTATTTTTTATATTATAATGTCATTACATTTTTTACCTCAAAATGTTTCATTCTTTAAAATAAAATTTCATGCCCACACATGAAGTATGATGTAGTTAACATATCTATGCGGAAAAATTATCACCGAAATCATTTGATTCCATGTATTATATTTCAATTTCAATTATATTGAATTATTTAAATGGGTAATTGAATGACTAAACTGAAACATAGTTATCTAATTGAGTACTCGTGAACTAATTAATTAAATGATTAATGTAAATGAAATATCACAACCATTTTTCATTGTTTTAATTTATATAATTCATGTGAATTGATTTATTATAAATAATCATACATTTATTGATATTCAAAAATATTATATTTTAATTATAAAAAGAATTTCTAGATGAATAAATTCATATTTTTCTTGTTGATATTATTTGACTGATCATGGGACATGACATTTGACAGAACTAGTATTTTAACATTTCAAATCTATGATTGTAAAAAAAATTAAAATTATTGAGGCATATTTTAATAAATTGCTCATCCAAAAATGACCAAATTTACATCAATCATTATTTATTATATAGACACCACGAATGTCAATGTTTAGATGATTTATGTTTTCAATCATTTTTATCCATTACGACCATCCCCCAAGCAATAACATGATATTTTAATGTGAATGTACGGGGTTATATAATGTGACGGTAAATGAATAATTTAAATTTTAAATAATAATTTTGGGTGTGATTATTCGGAAAATTAAGAAAGATAGTTCGATGATTCATGATACCCTATTATTTTTCCTCTTCTTGATATAAATCATTTTACATAAACAACCAAAAAATTAGGAAAATTGGTTGTGATTAGAAACAGATATAAATTAGGTATTACGAGAACTATGATTCAATCATATGCATTTAGGTGGTGTATATAAATATTATTTATTAATAATATTATAAAAAAATAAAAAAAATATAAATGGTTAATTAATAAAAATGATTAAAATTTATTAAAATTTCAAGAGAGTGAACAGATCATTCATTATGCATAATTCGATCACGATCATTAATTTGTGTCATTCGGAAGGTAGGGAGTATATACAATTTAAATGGGATAATCTCATGAAACTTTTCTATTTTATATCATGATTTATGATTTAAAGTGGAAAAAATCCAACTTGAGGATTATTTTTTAACATCAATTCCTTCAAAAAATAATCCATAAAGTCATTTCAATACAAATTGATAATCATTATGATTTTATTCTATTTTTATCTTTTTATAGTGTATAATGTTTTTCTTTTACAATATTATGGATAAAAATCATGTATTCTTGATATGTGCAAAAATATACCTGAATTTTAATCATGACTAATGAGTGATAATATAAAAAATAGAGGTAGATTATGATTTGGAATGTTTAATAATAATTAATTGAGAAGGTTGAACGAATGAGTGTATAAGTTTCATCATTTTCCAAAATGAAAAAATTCAATTTCTGGATTTTAATATTTTGTAGAAATTTGAGAAATAAAATTTACATTTTATGTGTATCATAAAAATTTGAAATAAAATTAAAAAAAATTCTATTTTATCACATTTAAATTTAAATACTAATAGCACGAGTTCTCCCTTTAACGCCTTCTTCAGATTTTATACTTGGGTACCATAATGGTTTATGTGTGGTGGTATTTGAGAAACCAATATTATGTTTATATTTTCAATCAAATAATGATGATTTGTTAATTTGTTTCAAGTATTAAACTAATGAAATTTAGTGTTTTTATTAATTATGATTATTTTTATATGATTTAATGAATCTAGTGTAATATAATTTACGAAATTTGAATTTTATTAAAAATTAATTATGAAATTTTTTAGATTATTTTGTTTAGAGAATAAATTTTATAACTCATTAGCTATTTTTGTACAAAAGTTTTGGCCAAGCATAAAAGGCATTAAACCCTAGATAATGTTCCATGAATCCGACTAAATAACCCAGAAGGGAAAAAGCACATAAGGAGGGCCCAAAATAACTATAGAGTGTTCAAGTAGTGATATCCTATATAGGTGGACGATATGTTGTGAACCGCAAAGATGCAGACTGATCCCAAGCCTCGATGTGGGCCACATGAATGTGAATCATGTATGCATTTATGTGAGAGTTTCATGTCGGATCCCACCCTAGTGTGGGAATATGGATGGTTGTTCCTACGTACAATGTTATATATGCTCACCTACTACTCCCATGATTCTATGTGGTATGGGTGCTCCATCGTATATCATCAACATGCCACTAATATTCGATAATACCACCCATCTATATGACCCCACATCCTCTATCCACCTCATATGGTCACCCACCACCACTAAAATTATTTGAGACATCAATTTATTCCACCACTATTATATTTTATACTTTCATATGACCAATATCATGTTTCCTCCAACCACTATAATGGATGAGTGTGTTGAGGATGATCACATCCACCATGGCTGTTTATTCTCTACTACCAACTTCATCTATGTAGCATTTGATAATGCTCTAGTTTACTATACCTCCACCACAACCGAAGAAGTCCACCAATATTTCTTCTAAGCTCTATCCCCACTACACACCACGACATCACTAGCACCCAAAGACCCCCCACTACTATCTATCACCAAGGAAACCACAATAAGATTACCCATTATATCTATGATTGAGCTCCTCTATCCATTTTTAAAGCTAGAAGAAGAGGTATCTACCACTACCTTTCTCTTCTTCCACTACTAACTATCTCTCTTTGAATAAGCCTAATCACTACTTGTACCTCACTGATGACCCGCATCCCACCACTATTCACCCAAATGGAGTTTTTCCCCACATTGATTCCCTCCATAATGTGAGTTTAAACACCCACCATCTTCGGGTATTTCATGTATCACATGAACATTGAGTATGATTTCAAAAAGAAAATCACCTATTTTTTATAGAAATAAAAGGAGTTCGAGGCTATAAGGATCTTCCTATACATATATACTTTATGCTCTATCCTCCTTGAAAGTAATCAAGTCAAATCCAACAGAGTAGATCTCTACCCATGAGATGACGCACAAAAATATAAACACTTCTATCCATTTTATTAATAATTTTTTATTTATTTTTTACTCGTTTTAATTTTTATTATTGAAATTAATTTTAATTTTTATAATTAATAAATTTGTAGGTGGAATTTTAAATATATTCCACATATCGTCTTATTTTTAAATTTTTAATCTTCTTAACATTTTTTTTGTTTTATAAATAATAATTATAATAATAATTACATGAAAGGAGTCTTTCGTTTATGATGTATGACATAAAACAATTTTACAGTGTCATGAACAATATATGTTTTAGTATTTAGTTTATAATTTTTAAATTTTTATTTTGATATATAATTATTTTAGTAATTTTTTTTGAATTTTTTTTTAAAATTACAGTCAATGTTAAGTTATTATTTTCTTAATAAAAGTTCAAATTCCATTTTTACTGTATTTATATTCATTAATGCAAAAAACCATTTCTTCCACTTGTGATAAAATGGAGATATGTTTTACTATTATTATAGTTAATATTTTATTTGATGTTTTATGATAATTTTTACTGAGGATAAACAAATTTATTAACATTCATCATATTACTATCAATGGATTGTGATTTTTTATTTCATTGGGGTAAATATTAACATTCCATATGTCCATTTTTTTTTAAAAAAATGATTGTGTTATTTATGTTTCACCCCTATCAGATGATGAATTTATTATTATTATTATATTTTACTTTGTAATATGTTATATATATCAACTCGATGCATCGACACATCTCATAAGAGAAATCATTTGGGGAAATTAGATGGATTATTACCCATATATTTAAATTGGCTTGTGAAAGTTCATGATTTTATGTTTCAAATGACTATAATTATCTATTAACTCATTATGTTATTATTTATTTATTTCCATTTGATTATTCAATTATTTATAACATTCAAGAAAAATTTTCAAATAATGTTATTATTTAAATGGAATATGATTTATTTTTTTCCATTAAATATTGATTATTATTATTTATTATTTATTTATTCTAAGTTATTCATACCCTACTGAAAATATTAGTCAACAATTTTTTATGTAATATCTCTCCCTTGGATATCATGAAGGGTTTTTTGATTTATATATAATGATATGCTAAGGGGTAATAGTGTTATAAATGAAAATAAATTATGTATTTTATGTTTTAAAATATAATTTGAACTCAGTTATATATATAGTTAACCAATGATACTAAAATATTATTCATTTACGATGAAATAACATGTATCTTTTGACAATATAATAAAGTAACTTCTGACTCCAAGCTACTGGGTCAGGGTCATTTTATAAACCTTTACCTAATACATGTTCACACAACATAATTAAACCACTAATTAAATAAAATATGAAAATTGTACAATTTTGTTTACCAATATGATACCATACATTTTATATTAATGATATAATTTTTGAGAATAATATAACACCACACTAATGTTACAAAATTTGTTCAAAACGATCATGATAACTTTCAAATGATATAAAAAGTTGATAATAAATAAAACATATAAATACAGCTAATAATTATATAATAAGTACACAAAGGTTTCATATATGAATGGGGTTATAAATAATGTGATTAAGATATTTTTTATATAATGTATATTCAATTACAGTAGTTTATTAAAAGAATTAAGCTTAGAGTTTCTTATATCAATTTCCATCCCATAATGAACATTTTTTATCAATCATCTTGTTCTCAATGTAATTCAGTATCTAGTACCCCTTTAATATTTCATACATTATTATCATAATATTACATATATAAAATATTCTCTTATACATTATTTATCTCTTGGGGTTTTGACTCAAAAATTATATTATCAATAAGGTATTATTAGTTTACTTCATACTCATTGAGGCTAATTATATTTTTGTTACAATTTTTCATTTTAGGTTTTTATTATTTATTTAAAAACATTAATTTGTTTTATTATTTTTAATAATATATTTGAAATAAAAATATGTATTCTTCCAATATTCATTCAACATAATATTTTTGTGTTACTCAAATCGTTAGGGGTTATACATACTCAGTTTTCCTCAGTCCATGATGGGCGTATATATGAAAGAATGTGAATCATCTGTATGAAATGATATCTATGTAACAAGTATGTTTTCTCAATTCCAATAAGGATTCATTATCCAATGAAATTTCTATTTATATTAGTAAAATCACACATGGAATTCAATGGAAATCCAATAAAATAAATACTCTGATATGGTATGGAATACACATGGAATGTTAATTTTATACAAAGTTCCTAAAGTTACTCATGATCAATGTTTCCTTTCCATAATCTGATCAGGCCATGTAAGGAACAATAATAATATTTATATAAATAGTAATATCACAATTCTATTACATTATCCTACGGTGGAATCAAATAAACTATAATAAGAAAAATGATAAAAATAAAAAATTTCATTCAGGGAAATTTGGATTTAACTTATACTAGTGTTAGATACATCCATGAATAAGTCATTACCAAATCCCATAGTAGTATTAATTTCCTTAATATTCTCTTAAAATATTTAGGAAGGAAATTAAAGTTCTCAAACCATTTTGTGACATCCCAATGCTTGTTCCACTAATAAGTTCCCTAAACCAGTGAGCCACATGACCTTAAGAACCCCCCCCCCCTTATATTTCTAAGTATACTGACTAACAGTGAGGGACTAGGGTTTGTTTTCGGGGAAATTATACCATCATTACAATAGTGTATCCTTATGGATGTAAGAACACATCAATATTGAATGAATATATAAACAAATGAGGTCCTATTAATTAGTTTTATCTATAAACATTAATAATATTAATGATCTGAGGTGTGTGATTTGAAATTTAGTGTCAGGCCACCATGATGTACTGGTGTTGTATAGTAAGTGGGTATGGATGATCACACTCTAGTGGATAAGAGACATGTAATACTATTAGATCCTCTATTTCTACCAATTTTTGTACTAGTAGTTATACCAGATAGAAGAGATGAGGGATAATTACTTGAAGGTTTTAGGACATTCTAGAGGACCATTAAGGGAGTACCACAACCATCCCTGAATAAGGAATAGTTGACACATGATAAACATAAGTATATTCCAATAACATTTTTGGTACATGGTTGACCAAGATCTATATATTCATGACTATAGTCCATTCATTCTACCATTGAGGACTTTGAGATGCCTCTTGATAGGATGGTGAATCTCACTACGTATATATTATGCGATTCTATCATGATATGGTGGGATGTTATCACTGAGACCAATATTCATCGATATATTTGATAGATGGATTTTAATACATCATTCTACAACTATTTCAATCTTGAGACTCCATGGGAGGATAAATCACAGGAGTACCGTATCTTGAGAAGAGCGTGCTCTGAGTTATGAAATACTCGGCCCATTTCACTGATGTATTTCAAATCACCCCTATCATGATGGGTAATGAGTTATTGAATCCTCGATTCTTATAGGTATGTATCGGGTACGAAATATAATCATAAATTAATTTTTCTGCTTCGCTACTCTTTCTAGAACCATGATTCATGACCAATACTTAGAGTATAATCTGAGAGTGTTTGGAGGTGTAGAATAGGGTGGCTACGCCACATGATCTGGTACTGCATGGTTCGGTGGTAGAATGAATTAATTATAGCTTCCATGTGGTGATATTATTAGTTAGAAAATATCATCAGTTATCCAGGAGAGGTGAAACTAGTGTGGTAGGCTAGAACATAAGATTCCACAATGTATAGATGACCCAGTCAAGTGCTGATATTTTGACTAGATGAGCATCCTATATTTCCTCTATTAAATTTTTTCGGAAGCATCCAATAAGGGAGGGTCTACATCATACCCATGTTTAGTAGTTGGTTCATTGGATTTTTCATAAATAGGATGTTGGGGATAATTAGGTCGATCTGAATGTTGTGGTTTTTATGGTTGTGGTTTCTAAACTCCAGGTTCATGGTGACAGTATAGTGGATCGGCAAAGGGTCTCCATGCATTATCACTAGGCTGCAGTATAGGCCTATATTATGCATTGCAATATACTCATCAGGAGTAAGATATTGAACCTTCATCTGTCATAGGTATTTTATAATATTCTCTGTTTTGTCTTATATACACTTTGATACAAGGTATTTTCATTGTTTTATATCTATTCATATTGTAGAGAGCCATAGGATGTATAATTTCTTCTATTGATAGTGTTACGATTTTATTCACTTCATTGGGGATCGAGAAAAAAGGTGTGCATCATTGTGGGGTGTCCCCTTTGAGGTTGGGGGTTTCATTTCATATGGGAACTCTATATCCTCGAGATGAAATGATATTACATCATTCCTAGAATAGAATGGTTAGTTTCCATAAAATGTATTGTAGATTTCAAAAACCATAGGATTAGATTCTAGTCACCATAGTGAAGAGATTTTCATCAAAATATTTAATGTGATGTCTAGGAAAGTTGAGTTGTACATTAGCATCATGGATTGGGGCTGATGCCACCATAGATTGTGAGTATATATCATGATGATTATGGAATAGTTTCCACTAATTTCCCTCCTATATTGGATCATTTAATTTACCTATTCTGGAATGACATTTTAAGATTAGCACTGATGAGAGAGCTAGAGTTCTCTATCGATCTTGTTACATGAGATGCCCCAATATCCATTAGATCATGCTTGATTTCTATAACATAGTTATAAGAACTCATGAACCACATAGAGTATTTATAGGAAATGTTTTTATTCCAAAAAATTACTTATCTAAGTGGTTTTCCAGTCTTTTTTGCAAAAAATGTGTAGAATACATTTAGTAAATGTGCGGATTAATATATGTTGAACCAATTGATGGTTATGAGCTTGAATCATCTAATTCAAATAGAATATCATTTCAACCATATTTAATGATCTATGGACCTCTCAAATATTGATTTGAGATCAGGTTACCATGTGGATAATGTTATGCCATCAAACATACATTGCACAACGATTAGGATTCATAATGCCTATATGAGTATCTGGTTATGTTGTTCGGTATCATGAATTCACCCACAGACTCTATTGAACAAATTAACTTAGAGGTCTATCAATTTTATGATTTTTTATGGTGTTTTTTGTTGATTTCATATTGGTTTATTTTCACAATCCACACATCCATCCCAAAAATATCAAGAAAATTTTTAATACACTGAGTGAGGATCAATTATGTTCTTCTAACACAAAGTTCCAATTATATATGTATTATATTCACTTCCTAGTTCATGTTACCAAGAAATGGAGGTACCAATGGGCCTAAGAAGGTGATAATGGAAGTTAGCTGAGAGCATCCCAAGAACATCATGGAGGTGTTGTGTGTCTTAGTATTGGTTGGATACTAAATATTTATAATACAAGTCTTATCACATGTAGATGTGATGTTTAATTTCTTGATTAAGAGGGTTTTCCAGTATGTATGGTCAGATTCGTACAAGGCATCCATTCACGAGTTGAAAGAGAGTCTGATGTCAACACCGATAATAATTTTTCTAGATACAATCAAGAGTTAAATTTCATATCGTGATGCATCATTTACTGGGCTAGGAGAATTTCTTATGTAGGGGGATCAGTCGTCACATACAGTTTGCAATTATTGGGTAAACATTAGACGAAATACCCGAAGCATGATCTCATGTTTCCGGCATTAGTTTCAAAATTGCGCTATTAGAGAAATTACTTACTGGGAAATAATTTTGTTGTCAACAAGGACCAAAAAATACTTCTGTATATATATATATATATATATATATATATATATATATATTTATAGTGCGATCGTATCCTGATACAGTGATGGTCGAATGAATTCCTACAAAATTATAACATCGATCATTCCTACATGATTGGTAATGGAAATTTAATGGCCACTGCACTTAGAAGGAGGACTCAAATATAGGCTGTGCAATAGAACAATTTCGAGTGGTTGGTTATGGTTTTGATCTCTAATACAAACATGGAGGTGCATTATTGTTAGGGATAATGTTTCTATCTTCCTTAGATGATTATTGTACCCTACTTGATAGAGTGAGGATGAAGAAGGTATTAGATTCTAAATGGCTAGTTCTACGTGAGAATGTGGATGCTGAGGACCCTCCTAATAGATGGAACACAACCAATTATTAAATCTTATGAGAACATGGTCACATGTGGGACTTTTCAAAAAAACTTGTGGAGAAGATACAATATTTTCATGCTCCATTATGTGTATTTCACCCAGGTGTCACTAGAATTTAATAGGAATTACATTGAAAATAATTGTGGCTAGGTATCGAAAGAGATCTAGCTAGTTTTTTCATGTGATGTTCCACCTGTCAGTAGGGTAAGGAGGAACTCTAGTGACCATCTAGACTTTTACAATAGATACCCATTACGAAGTTGAAATTATAGTATTTTTTGATGAATTTCTTGATAGTTTTATCGAGGTCTCATCATGGTAATGATATCTTATGGGATGTTATTGAATGGATCACGAAGATTGATCACGTCCAACATATTGACGATGCCTTACTAATTGATTGGTTTGGGATATTTTATATACATGATATAATATTACTAGATCAGTCCCTCATTCTATGATTTTATTTAGGGGCCCCCAATTTACTTCTTGATTCTAGAAATGGATACAGAGGTAATTGGGCACACAGGATCTTATGGGTATGAAATAATAGTACTAGATAAAGTGATAGTTAGTGTGCATGATTTAGGTTCTTGAGGACCTAATGAAAGCATGAATCATGGATACCTAGTGATCTTTAGAGATTCATATACCAATAGTTGATTTCACCTAAAACAATAATGTTTAGGATACAATTCATATGGTCCCATATAAGGCCTTAAATGATAGTCTTTATAGATCATCCGTCAGTTGGTTGGAGTAAAGAGTGGAAGTTCTGCTTGGACCTCATCTTATCTAAGAGACCAGTGAGCTGGGGTAGTTGATTCAAAAATTTATTGCTAATTTTTATTAATTTCATAAATAATATCTTAATATACATTGATTAACTCTAGAGTTCAAGGTTGGGGTTTGGGTTTTACAATGTGGTTCACTAATGTTGGGACGCAAAAGTATCATTGTACATGGTAAGCTTTCACCATGGTATGTTGTCCTGTTTGAGATTCTAGAGAGATATTGGATAATATCCTATCAAATGTAGTTACCTCAAATGTTCTAGGATACACAAAATATATTCCACATTTCTCAGTTACGTCATTGCTATTCAGATCCATATCACACTTTTCAACCTGAGGAGGTTGGTTGGCAGGAGGATGCATCCTTTTAGGATCATCTTAACATTTGTGGATCATAGCACAAAGGTTCTGTAAGAATAGTCCATTCTTTTTGATTGGGTGCTATTGTAGCTTACCTGATTGTAGGATAGGACCTGTGATAGGAAGTTCAATGTACAATTGTCATGGTCACAGTTGGTTCTCAGATCATGCATCGATAGCATAGAATGAAAATTTGGGGAAGAAGTCCCTTAAGGTGGATTTTTGTATGAACCCAGTTTTTTCATGCGGGAAAAAATCATTTTTTTCATAAATTCATAGTTTAATTACATAAATATGAAGTAAGTTGGATGCTGTTTTAGGTCACAAGGGGCTTGGGGTGTTCGAGGCTAGTTCCAAGAATAGAAACCATGTTATTTGATGTGTTTGTCTTGATATATGGTCATTATAAACCATATGAGGTATGCCATATTTTTTTATATAAAATGTGAGGCTGGACAGTGAGGGGTTATATGCCTCAGGATTTGAGGAAACAGTATGGGAGGATCCAAAAAACCATGCATCTAGTTCTGTAGTTTTTCAATTCATGCTAAACACGATAGAGGCTCTTCAGGTGTGTTTCACATGGATTATAAACTATGGGGTTACACTATTCAAATTCCCCTTGGCCTACAATAATCCATGCATGACTAGAACAAAATATTTTAAAAATTGTGGCATTTATATTTTTAGGTAAAATGGCAAGGATTCCCTTAATTTATTTTATATAAATCCTACAATGTTTTTATTCATAATATTGATATGAAGAAAAAAATTTGATCATTTTTTAAAAAACTATCATTTGAATTGGGATACATTCATCATATATCCTCAGATTCTAACACTATTTGACTCCTTGGTTATACAATTATATGTCATTGATTCCGTTTAAGACGTCATTGATTCATGTGGGAATCAATTGTGATCTTTAGATTAAAGAACATATGCACTAATTTTATATATTTCATATGTTCTTCTGATATCATCCATTCTATCTTGAATTGTGTCATAGTAATGAATGAGAAATCTATAACAGGCATAATAATGGTTTTCTATTGACTTTTTCTTAGTGTCAATATATTTACATATGCCAGCATGTTGCACACCCAAGATATAGGTGTCACCTAAAATGGAATTGAACCTTATTATTCCCAACAATTTATTGAGAAATGGAATAGGAATTCTAATTCATGGTATAGGTTGAGTACATTGAAAAATAATAACTCAATCGGTGAGTTTTTATAATGCAACTTTTATGTATTTATGCCTTAGGCACCCCTTGAGGGGTGCATTTAATAATTTCAGGGGTTGTTAAAAGTGGAGTTAGTTATAAAGGGAATTTCAATGCCATTGAATAGTAATTTTATTTCTTTAAGGGAATGGTATGGATGAATTTCCCCTTGAACCATATATTTATTTATTATTTAAATCATGTTTTCCTTGACCATGTGAGTAATGTAGAGGATATTCGATGAATTAAGGAATTTTCTTGAATTTGGTTAACTGTTGATTTTCACATGCGAGATATGTGATAAGTAATCCATGTGATAGATTTAGAGTTATATAAGGATTTCCATATTAAAAATAGACATTTTACTATTTGAATATTCCTTTCATTTTTATTCTTATGTGAGATGAAGGAATTTTGTCCCTTGTGATGGATTAATTATGCATGTGATTCCTTGTATATGAAAATTCCCATGTGAGTTATCTTGAGACCATGTTGTGTAATAGATTGATTAAGAATTGGAATCTAATTATCACATTATTTCTACAAGAATAATTGAAATTCCAAGATTTATGAGGTTTTTCAATGGTTGAGTCACTGCTTTAGGTGAGTTTGATATTAGATGCCCTTGGTTTTGACCATGACCTGTTAAATAAAACGTCTAAATAGAATTTATTTGGTTAAATGATAAATTCAATTGGGTGATACATGGATTAAAAATAGAATCCCACAGGTGAAATCATTTGACTATATAGATTCATATCGTGGATTATTGATGTGTCACCCTTGGATTCCATGGATTGAATCAATGGTAAAATATGATTAAACCACATGTGATACATAGATCAATTGAGGGATAAAATGAATGGACTCATTCTGGCTAGTCTTATTTTTCAACTGATAGATAGATTCATATGAGAATTAAATGGATAGAAGAAAATGGAATTTTAATATTATTCCAATGGTGATAAAAAATATTTCATGTGATTCCCTGAGGAAAGACCAAATTGAATAGACATTATACCACACCTATAGTGATATTGGCGTCTAGAGAGGTTCACCATGGATTATATTGTATTCTATTGGTTTATATATCTCCTAGAGAGACACTTGAATTCCATATTAATAATATAAATGATGGGATCAAGTAGTAATTTGAATAATGAATGAAATGACTATTATGATGTATCTGACAAGCAAAATTATTTGTTGGGATTCAATCTGGCTTGTATTACATAAATGGACTTTTGATGCATCTATTATTATTCCAGCTACATGTGTGATATTGGGTATGAGCTAGATCTCAAAAAATATAAATTCAATGTAATTTAATTGTTAAATGTTTTATTAAATTAAATCTATATAAAATTAATACATGTATATAATTAATATTTACTTTCGAGTTTTCCATGTTTACTACTTTACTCATTGCACTTCATGCTATATATATACACTGAATAACTTACACGTGGCATGGGTGGTTTCCTACTATGATATAGTCTCACAAACTATTTGGGTCACTTATTTGGAAAAATATATAAAATATTATTGTTGGTGAGGATAAGGGGAGGAATCCACCTACACGTACATGATTAGGCACTTAGGATTAGGAGAGAAGGGTTAAAGATAATGCTTTCGATGCTACATGAATTCCTTTTTACATTTTTTAAATTTTTTAATATGGATTGTAAGTATGAATTGTATTAATGTTTTGGATGATTTATTTTTTGACATATGACATATAGAATCATTCTATATATGTGTTATATTTGATAGTTTTCATTTCCCACACCTCTACTATTTATATTTATTGTGTGGTTTACTACCTCTGGTACATTTATGATATTTCTATTATTTTATTTTTCGGAAATGAGGGTACAATATCCCCCATAGACTCAACTTGGCCATGAGTTTTTATTATAGGCCTTTTGAAGTTATGGAGATTCACTTGAGGCCATGTGTCAAATTAGGTACATAGAAACTTTGAGTGGAATCCGAAACTGGGGTGTTCCATAACCCCCTGATTATTCTAAATCAAAACTTCCCCAATCCAAAATCTATTTTCATAAAAAAGGTACACCCCTTACCTGGATTGGTTATGATAAAAATTAAAACTATAGTCAACATCTACTTTAATTTAGAAAATGTATTCTAACAAGTTGCATAATATTCAGACTTGATTCCTTTATTGGTCAAGTCATAGAGAAATGATACCATATGGGGAAAATAAATTACGATACTTTGGTAATAACAATAAAAACCTGAAAATTTTCATTCATAGGAATCATTCTTATGATACTCCAAAGATAAAAAATATTTTACTTTCTTCAGGACTAATGCCAGGCCTTACTCAGATATGAAGTGACCTAATAAATGCACACTATCAATTAAAAAATGAAAATTGGATAGATTGGTGTAAATAATATGCATTATAAGTTTACATAGGATTTTGTTAAGATATTTTTAATGATCATCAGAATTCTGTGAGTACACCAAGATTTGACAAAAAAATAAAACCACAAACTAATATATGTATTGGTGGGAGATTTGTTTCATGTGGGTAAGAAAATATACCAACACATTAGTTAATATTAATATCATAAAAACAAAATCATACAACATGTACGAATATCTAAAGGTAGTTTATAGTATATAATATGGTCTCACCCCCACCTGATGATACCCTGATCCAAAATTATTCTTCCAAATCACTGAAGATCCTCTTTCTAATCAACGAGATAATAAATTCATATATTAGGGTATTGGTTCATAATTGTCATCTAGTTCATATTTATATAATCACCACACAACCAAAACTATCCATAAAACTAATTTAAAAAATTTATGGATAACCACAATGAGATGTACAAGGACATGTAAACTCATTACATTGTAATTCCTCTAACTGCATTTTATATCCTAGAGTTCTGTTGGATCCATTTTGTATATTGGAATAGAAATATTGTTTTTTTACTGACATCATCTATATCTCCAAATATAAATCCCTCTCCAGAGGTAGCCCAGATAAGTCCTTAGAAAATCTATCCTTGAACTGATCCACCATAGGAGTAATAAAATGATTCTATAATCCTCCATCATCAAGTATGATATAAGCCACTTGGGCTGTGAGTTTACCAACTATAGAAAAATTGAACCTACAAGTCCATCCAAAATATCCCATTCATCACTATGGAAAAAAGTGGATCACTCAATAGATGTGTATATCTCCCTTGGTGGTAACAGTCAATATGAGATTTGTACAAGACTAGCTAGTCCATACCCAAAATCAGATCCAAACATGACATCTCAGGAAAAAAAGATAATAGGAAATGATTCCCAGTAACATCAAGAGAACATACATTAAATTTCATAATATTTTATACCCACACTCTTATAGGTGTATCAATTTACATAACCCAACACATACAATCCAGTGCTAGAACCATGATAACTACAAACTGTACACAATTAAAATTATGTAAAGAACCTATGTCGAACAAAAACAAGAATGGTTAGAAGAAACATGAATCTTACTATGAAAAGTTGATGGTCTTGCCTCAACACCACTAGGTTATATATGAACTGAATGAAGATGACCACCTCCTCAATCCCTATGCCTCAATCAGAATTCATATAGATGAACAAAACTGCTAATATGGAATATATCTCCCTAGAGTACCCAATTTTCCACCTATAATGGTATGGTCTCTATATCTTAAACTACTATACTAATTTGAGTTAAATACCCCAAAACATGTACTCTACACTAGCCTTAGGCCCCCCGCAGATTAATCCTATAGATATTTCCTACAGAACCTCTTCTCATGTCGTATTTTGTCGCATCCTCAACACTAAACTGGTGGTCAAGGCAACTAACTATTCACATGTCTCGGCCTTCCACACTGAATGTAGAATGCTTGATCAGTACACTATGTCACTGATTATTTTATCTAACTACCCTATCTAACACCACCCTAGTGTAAGATATTTAAATGGTGCTTCCTAAAATAAGAATCTACAACACTATATTGGCCAATAAAAACTAAATTACAACCACTTGAAGCCTTATATAAGTTTCCTTATAAAATAATGGCATGATACACTACTTCATATACTAACTTAAAAGAGATGATATTCACATCCTACATGATCTCATGTAATAGTCTATTATAACGCCCCGACCCCAGTTTCCCAGAGACTGTGTATTATTACATAACATTGGCATGATAACAAGAAAGATCAAGTCTCGAAAGACTGATTAGTTTAGTAGCCTCTGAATAACTAGATACATTCATAATCTTTACATTACATCATAAATTGAAAACTACTATAACAACATATTGTCTTCATTTCCCCTCATATTATCCCTGCAAGTCATTCATAAATTACTTATTCACATCTTGGGAATAATAAAACATTGAATGGGGGGAGCTCAGATGCTTAGTAAGGATAACAATATAGCAGAAACATTCATAAATAACCATAAACATATGAGTAAATGTATAGGTAAATCAAAATCCTTTTAAACATAAACTTCAAAATAATTTGGAAAAGATAAAATTAAATAATTTCATTTACTTATTCACATGGATATTCTACTAGTCGAATAATAACATGCAATATCAATAACCACTTTCATAGTGATGGAATGCATAATGCCAGACTATCATAACCACGTAGCCAAATCCTCGTGACAAGACTAAAAATAAGATTTTGTCAAGGCCTCATTCCAAGAGACTAGATTGTCTCATGATACATACTGATGCATCGAGGACCAATAGCAGGCTCCACCCATCACATATTAAGTCCAATGCATTCCTCATATGAACAGGTTTCAACGTAACATAAACATTCGTATTAAAACTATCATATTAAATGTCAATACATTCACCATAAACCATGAATGGTATGAAAATAACAGATCCAATGTCAAAAATAGCACAAAACCTTCAATACAATATGCTAGTTTTATATCATTACAAATAAACTTCACATAAGCTTAAAATCTATCGGAGGATGTTGACATAGATGAAATCAAAACTATTTGAGAGAAATATCTATTTTTTAAAATCATTTAAAAGTAAAATAATTATAATATAAAATATTTTCTTTGAAAATATCCTTATTAGATTTTATGGGAAGCTTCTAAGATTTTATAATGAAAGAAAATAGCCTCACCCGCTGTATAAGTTAAAATAAGACATTCTTACCTTAATTCTGTAAAAAATGATAAAAAGGTCTTTGTTTGGAAAACAATGGAAAGAATCCTTTATAAACCTCTTATAAAAAGTCAAAAAAAAGTTATAAATGAATTTAACCCACGTTCTGTAAAATATCATGAATATTTTGAAATACATTTTTATGAAACATGGATGTGGATGATAAAGAGGTCCCAATAGATAATTACTTATAAACAACCTCGAATAATGAAGAGATTATGAAATAATCCTTACCTTGTACTTTTCCTTAGTAGATGGTATGTTAAACTCATGTATAATAGTTAAAACCTTGTTATTAAATTATACAATAACCATATACCTAATTAGGATATCATATATGATCTTCTTATAATGCATTGTTAATAATACATTAGTATTATCGTTGTTTTGGGTGTTAACATACACGTTTTATTTTATATGTTTTGTTACATAATTTTTGTTTGTTATGGATAGGTTGTATCTTATTAATATCCAGAATGATATATAGTTCTTAAACATTACTTTTAATCATCAAATGAGAATTATTTTTGAATTTATACGATGGGGAATGAATCTCTTCGCTTTCATAGAGAAGGTTGTCTGTCCGTATGAACGAGCGACAATATCATTCTTTTGATATTAAAATAATATCTAATTGGATGGTCTAAAATATATACAGAATCCTTAACATGTTATATATATTATTTACATGAATTAAACATCATTATTATACCCATCCAAATAATAATATATTGAATAACAATTACACCACGACGTGGAGACTCTAAGCCGTATGTACGCACATATGGTGACATGTCATTCAAAGGATGGAAAGAATACTGAATATGGTTGTAATATATTTTTAATAATATCATAGTTTATATGAGATACTGGAGTTATTATTTTACAATGGGAATAACAAATAAAGAAGATGTTGAAGAAGAAATTAACATGAAAATGGGTGGTGAAAACATTACCTCTTCTTTGGGTTCTTCCTTTTGATTTGATCGAAAGGGCTCCATTGGTAAGATTTATGTTCAAACTAAGGCCCCTAGGTTGATGTGAGGGAATTTTATAGTGTATTTGGGCAGGTTTTATCCAACAATAATGATTTTAATTTGTGAATAATTGGTTTGAAGTGGTTTCCTTTTATAAGGGGAGAGGGGCACCTTAGGAAAATCCAGAAATATTATTTTATAATAAATTCATATTCAGTTTCTAATGGATCCAAAGTGGATTATTTAAAGTTTAAGGTTTGGATGGCTCAAAAACCACTCAACCAATATAATTTAGATAGGTTTGGGTCATTATATTAACCTTATCTTTTAGTTTTAACTCTTAGTTAATTAGTTTGACACTTACCATTTCACGTTGTATTTTTATATTATATAGTTAATAAACATACTATATACCTCAAAGAGACTCCCAAGTGGTCCATTAATGATACACCTATCATGATATCTGTCTCTTGGCCAAACCATAGATTTATAGGAATTGAATATAAATTCATAATATAATATTTGTTTTAAAAACTCTTTTAGGTCAATTTTGACACTATTAGGTATTTTGTTTTTGATAAATTCTATACATCATTATTTGTAACACCCTGATATTTTATGAGAAGTATAATTATTTATGTCTTATGTTATATGAATCATTCACAGTACACAAAACTAGCTTTTCTTTTGTTACACGCAATCGCGACCTTCCTCGATAGTTTGTGTAGTACGCAATACCGAGTCCCACTAAACAACGATATATTAATATAATATAATAAACTAACCTTTATGAATAATAATAACTAAATTATAAATCTTTTAACATTATTATTCATCTTACATATTTTCTAGAACATTTAATGAAAACAAAATTAATTTTTTGGGTAAAATAATCATTTTTAAAAAAATGTAGTTTTACCACCTTTTGATGGAACACCCACATTAAATCTAGTTTTGACATTTTTATAAGCACAATTTGGAAAAATATAATTCTTATTTAGAATCAGGATATAAAAATTTACTTTGGATAAATATTTCATTTTATTCTGATAACTTTAATATTTTAATGAATAATAAAAAAACGCTATATTTTCATAAAAATCAACTTTTTTCATCATAATGATTTATATAGTTAAATTATAATATTAAATGGTTTTAAAGTATAAAGAGAATATATTTGTATCATTTAATATAATTTATGTCATTATCATTAATTTTACAATGAATGCATAGGTAAAAACATTTCAATCTTTGGCAATGTTTCAACTTCTAAAAACTCGTTCGCTTAACAACAAGATTAATTTTAAAATTAATTAATGAAAATTCTATGTTTTTCATTTGAAAAAATTGACATCATTTTTGAATTCTTCATATCAAATATATATTAGGCTTAATTTTTGGTATTTTTCTGAAAAACATCAATTTTTGATGAATAGTGAAACCACTTAGTGGTAGTTAAAAAAACTGAATCATTCATTTAAATTAAATTTTACCACTTCTGTAAATAGAATTTAAAAAATCCTACTTACATGGTTGTTATTAAGAAGTAAAATGTGGTTCAATAAGATGAAAATAATTTTTGGTGAATGGTATATATTGACTTTAATTTACTGCGGTTAAAAGTAAATAGGGTTATTCAATTTTAAAAGAATATTATAATAATTTAAAATTACCTTAACACTTGTTCAAACCATATTGAATGATTAATGGCTGACCATGGGAATCCTTGGGTCTATTTTGGGACCACATGGAGCCACTTATGGAAGACAATGACAAATTAGATTAATTAATTTAATCTAATGACAAAATTGGAATTAAAAAAAATCTTTTAGTAATATAAGTTTTTTGTGAGGTATATAAATTATAATTTCGACTATAAATTTTCATTGTAAAGCTAAAAATATTTCCTACATGATGATATTTTTTTAATAACTTTTATTAAACAAATAAATTAAATTATTTATTACACAATAATGATCTAATATATACCTCATTAATAAATGATTTAAATAAATAAGATTATAATGATTAAAATATTTTCCAAAACATTTCAAATTCTGATTGGATAATTTTATTTCGATCATTAGTCATCTTATATTAATATTTAATGATTTTTGACCTTTTGAAACTAAATATAAGTTTATAATAATATAATATTTTCACACTTTCCAAAGTGCCCCTCTCCTCCCTTATAAAAGGGCTTCTCCTCCCTCTCCACCTCACACCACATTGAGAATTCATGATCGGCCAAACACTACCAATTTCTCTTCTACAATTCCCTAGAAACATCATAGAGGTCTTGGAATCCTTCAAAGACCCACCCTAGTGCCCTAAGAGGAGGTTAAGAAGAGGCACGTCCAAGAAGATGTAATATCAATTACCGATCCTTTCCAATTTCTTTCTTCTTTAAAATCTTCTTATTTAGTTGTTTCACTATGGAGTAATAACAAAAGTATTACTAATATACTTATATGATATTATAAATATGAAACAAGTCTATTTCACCTACTATCCATCCTACGGAAAATGAAATCACCGCACGTGCATACGTACGGAATACCGCCTCCACGCCATGGTGTAATCAGTTTTTCCACCACCACCTTACTTGGAAGGGTATAATGGTGTAAAGAATAACTGTATATGATTATTTTAAATTGATATTGATTCTGAAATAGTATACATACACTTCAATACAATTCCATGATCATGGGAACGATATCGTCGCTCGTGCGTACGTATGGCCTACCGTCTCCACGATGTGATTCGACTCGTTCCACATGATCTTCATTGCATAATGATTATATAAATGAATTGAATGACTAAATATGATATATATTTCACTAATAAAATTATGTAAATTAGGTATCTATAACCTAAAAATAATAATAAGAATTTATTCGATAAAACACGCATAAGAACATAAAGCCATGAACACCCGAATAACAAGTAGAAATGAAATATTACTAATAAGAAGCTATGAATATGACCATATATGATATCACTACAATTATTATGATTCTGGAATAAGTCATTAAAATTATTTAAAAAATTATACAAGAGGTTCGAACATGTACGATGCAAATCAGACCTAAGGTAAGGAAAAATCTCACAATCTCAATTTTTATCTGAGATTTTTTATACATCCGAATTTACTGGGGAATATTTATCATCCACATCCATTTTTCCTCAATATGTAATATTATTTATATCCTCCAACAATTTTTTAAATCCAATTTTACCTATCGGTGAGTTTTTAGAAAAAGATATGAGATGAATCTTTTGTCGTTTTTTGTAGGAGGTGCTTTTTGTCTTTTCTGGCCAAAGTTTGAGAAGAATGTTTTTTAACATATATGGAATGAATGGATTTTTATAACATTATTTCCGTGAAAAATACATTAAAATATCTCATGATTACTTTTAATCAACTTCTTTTAGTTTAAATTTATATGACATGTTAAAAAAGGAAAATGTTTTTGATGTAGAAAGGATATTTTCCTCTAGAATGGAGTTCAAGTGTTTTATCAAAATTATTTTCCATATAAGATAATAAAGGGTTCAATTTCTATTACTATTTTTACATTGATTTGATTATGTTATGATGGAATTATTTTTATTAAGTCCTTTTATCTTATATGGATTATGTTATGATGGCATGATGTTTAAGAATCCCATTATTATTACATGGGTTATGCTATAATGAATAATTTATGATTCTGTTGCACACATAATAATTGTTTCATTATGAGATGGGTGGGACTCATATCGCCGTCCAATGCATTGGTTAAAAATTTATATCTCATTATATAGACATGCCTGGAATGGCATGTTAATCCAGTTCGGTGAAATAAGACTGAAACAAGGGGTGAACTCAGTTCAGAAACGGACTTTTTCCGCTAAGATTGTCTTGGCAATAGGTCCTGACTACTAAGAAATCATTATCTATTATTATGTGTGTATGCCACAAAGTTTCATGTTTTATGTTATGATTATTGGGATTAAATGTGACTACTATTATTTATCCCAATGTTATGAAATTATGATCTCTTTTGCGGGTTAGGATTTCCAAAATGTTATGTTCTTATGAATATGATGTGATTGATATTTCTTTTGATTAACCTTAATGAGCATTTGATCACACCGTTTTCCATTTTTTTCTTTCCCCATGTCAGGAAGAAGGTTATTAAGTAGGATATTCCAAAATGGACTCTCTATATGATGAAATAAATTTGACGCAATATATATTCTTTCTGAACCAGTTATTTATGTTTCACATTTTTTAAAGATAATATACCAATATGGTCCGTTCATGGTTTTGTTATATGTCGTAATAAGTGTGATTCAATTTTTATGCAATAAAAATGTATTTAATGTATGGGTTGTTATACTATTACTTCAAAAAAAATTATATAATCAATCCTAATATGTCATAGTAACCTAGAAAATTATTAGAATTTAAAAAGTATCAAATTACATATATTTGGGTATTTATAATATCAATTATCTTAATCTTTCATTAATACGGTAATTACTGATTCATCATTGTGTCATAAATAAATTAACATATTTAATGTCGAAAAATTATAAATAAAATACAAATATGTAGGAAATAGTTTTATCTTCCTAATGAATATTTATAGTCTAAAATAAAACTTATATAACCCTATGTAAAAATTGTTTTTCTAAAAGATATATGCCCATGTAATTTTTGTATTTACATTAACTTAATTAATAGAAAGTGTCCATATCACCTAGAAGTGGCTCTATGGTGTCCCAAGACCGACCCAAAGATGCTCATGGTCGGACATGTATCCACCAATATGGTTAGTACATGTTTTAAGGTAATTTATTATTATTATTATTATATTATTTTTTACCCTTATTTACAGGATTTACCCTTTAACCATGGTATATAAAATATTTACCGAAGTAATTATTCAAAATTCGTAAAAATTAAAGTTACCTATTTACACAATTTGGACATCCGGATTCCAAATATGGAATACATTTTTCTAAATTTAAAACACATAGGTGGCAGAAATTAATTTAAAATTAAATTCCGTTGTCAAAACAAAAAACGTGTTTTTACGAAATAATAATTATCAAAAGATTGATACATGTTTATATCTGGTTTAACTGTGAAATTATGTCCAATGACCAAAATTGTATTAAATGGTAAAAATATATTCTAAATATACTTTAATACCACTCAAATTCCTAATTTATCAATATGAAATATTTCTATTAACAATGTTGTTTTTAAGAAAAATTTATTAATTTTCACTATTCATCAAAATATAAAAGTTATCCCAAAAGTACAAAAATTTCATCATAGGATAATTTCGATATTATAAATCCAAAAATGAAGTCCATTTTGAATGATAAAATTTAAAAAATTTCAAATGTGGGTATTGCTATTCATAACGGCTACTTTGATTGGTCGTAGTGTGTTAGAATCTCGAAGATGCATACAACACACACTACTATATTATTCAAAGGGAAGCATACCGTAGAAGCTTGGGTTGTTACATTATCCCCTACAATCAATTTATTCCTCTAAATTTCAAGAATATCACTTCATAAAAAGACTCAGTTGGTTCTTCATCATAAGATCCTCGGGTTCGCACATTGCGTCTTCCATTTTATGGTTTATCCATAGATCTTTTACCAAACGAGTTATCCGGTATTCAGCACTTGTTCATTCATATCATGAATCCTGATGGGCTATTCGTAATAGGAGAGATCAGGTTCCAGTTCTAATTCCTCATAGGTGAGTACATGCGTTGGGTTAGGCTTGTATTTTCTCAACAGTGATATGTGGAACACATCGCGAACTTTGCAGAGATTTGGCGGCATTGCCAAATGGTAAGCTACAACCCCAATTCATCCTAGAATTTCGAAAGGACCGATGTACATGGGACTCAAATTACATTTCTTGGAAAAATTTATAACTATCTTCCATGGAGATGACTCCAAGAAAAAATGATCTTCCACCTGAATTTCCAAATCCAATTATCGGTTGTAAGCATAGCTCTTCTGCCTTCTTTGAGCTGCTTTGATGTGGTTTTGGATTACCTTCAGCTTTTCCATCATTTCCTCCACCAGTCCTAGGCCTACCAGGTTTCTTTCTCAAACTTCATCCCAACAGGTTGGTGTGAAAAATCTCTTTCCGTATAACACTTCATATAGTGTCATCTGAATACTTGAATGGAACCTATTGTTATAGGAAAATTCTACCAGAGGTAAATATTGACCCCCATACCATTAAAGTCAAGTGATAATGATATCAACATGTCTTCTAAGGTTTGAATAGTTGGTTATGATTGTCCATCTGTTTGAGGGTGGTAAGAAGTTCTCAAATGAAGTTTAGTATCTAAGGCCTTCTGAATACTCTTCCAGAATATATAAGTAAAATGGGGATCTTGATACAAAAAAATCGATAGGGGTACTCCATGAAGTCTTACAACATCATTAATATAGAGTCTTTCTAGATGTTCATGTATTAAATCTTCCCTTATAGCAAGAAAATGTGCTGACTTGGTAAGAAGATCAACAATGACCCATATTGCATCCTTCCTTCTAGGAGTCTTTGGAAGTCCCATGACAATGTCCATAGTGATATTATCCTATTTCCACTCAATTATGGGAAGAGGTTGCATGACTCCTCCAGGATGTTTCCTTACAGCTTTCACTTGTTGAAAACCCATACATCTTGACACAAACTTAGTAATATCCCTCTTCATGTTGTCCCACCGAAAATGTTCTTTTAAATCTCTATACATTTTGGTGCGCCCAGGGTGTATAGAGAAATTAGAACTATGAGAATCATCTAAAAATTCTCTTTTCAGATCATGTATATCGGGAACACAAAGTATCTTCCCAAATTTCAAAATTCCATCATCAAACAGAAAGTCTTTCAATATCACATCATTCACAGCTTTAATCTTCTTTTGAAACTCTTCATCACCGATCAGAGAACTCTTTTTCTTTTTTAGTAAAGATTGTTTGGCAACCATTTGAAAAAGTCTTGATGTTTCACCTTCCATGGTAATTCCCATATCCATCTTCACTAGATCCATGAAAATAGGATCCCTTTCAATTCTAATCATGTTCAAAACTCCATAATATATTCTTCTCAAAGCATCTTCCACCTTATTTTCCTTCCCCAGGTGGTATTGTATCATTCAAATGAAATCCTTGAGTAGTTCAAGCCACCTCCTTTGCCCCATGTTGAGTTCTTTTTGTGAGAAAATATACTTCAAACTCTTGTGATCAGTATAAATCCCACATTTTTCACCATAGAGGTAGTGTCTACATATCATTAAAGCAAAGATCCCAACTGCTAACTCCAGATCATGAGTAGGATAGTTTTACTCATGAATTTTCATCTGTCGTGATGCATAGAAATAATCCTATCATTCTTCATAAGGACACAACCAAGTCCTTTATTCAATGCATCACTATAAATAATAAACTCATCATTCCCTGATGGTCGAGTCAATATAGGATCATTGACTAATATTTTATCCAGTTCTTCAAAACATTCTTCAAATTCTTTTGTCCAAACAAATTCAACACCTTTACGTCTGAGCTTTGTTAATGGGTTATCCAATATGGAAAAATTCTAAATGAAATATCAATAATAACCTACTAAACTAATAAAACTGCATACCTCAATTACACTCATAGGTGCAAGCCATTCTTGGATTGCCTTGGTCTTAGACGGATCAACAGAGATTCCATCTTTTGAGACAATATGGCCAAGATAGGAAATCATCTGAAGCCAGAATTCACACATTTTAAACATCCCATATAATTCATGTCTTCTCAGAGTCTTCAAGATAATGAGCAAGTTATTTTCATGATCGTCAATGATTTTGGAGTATAACAAGATATCATCAATAAATAACACACAAAAGATTTGAGATATTCCATGAAAACTCAATTCATTAGATCCATGAACACAGAGGGAGCATTAGTCATCCCAAAAGGCATTATTTTAAACTCGTAATGCCCGTACCTAGTTCAAAATGATGTCTTCAGAATGTCTTCCTTCTTCACACACAACTGATGGTATCCAGATCGAAGGCCAATCTTTGAAAAGTATTGAGCTCCATGCAATTTGTTAAATAAATCATCAATGTGAGGTAGGGGATACTTGTTCTTTATTTCTATAGCATTGATCTCCATGTAGTAGATACATTACCTCATAGATCCATATTTCTTTTTAACAAAACGAACATGGGATCCCCAAGGAGAAACACTAGGGGAGAATAAATCCATTATTACTCAATTCCTCTAGTTGTTTCTTTTGTTTCATTAATTCTACAATGGCCATTCTATAAGGGGTCTTTGATATAGTCCTTGATCCATGAATTAAATCAATGGAAAACTCAACTTCTCATTCTGGAGGATGTCCAGGTAAATCTTCCGGAAACACATCTAAATATTCTCTCACAATAGGTACATCCTCTATTTGAACATTCATTTCCTCAAAAAAAGTTATTTCATTCTCTTTTTCACTGATAATTGAATTTAGTTGAGCTACAAGGGGTGGATCTAGACAAGAATTAGTTGGTGACGATTCTGCTTTAAAAATAAGGTGTTATTTATCATAATCAAAAATAGTAACCTCCTTCTTCTCACAATAAATATTCGCATCATGGTCTGAAGGCCAATCCATACCAAGGATTATATCAAACTCAATCATAGATCTGATAATGATATATATGGAAAACGAACATTTATGTGCTCTCATGGGGGATGATTCACAAAACATTTTTGCAATGATACTTCCCTTAGGAGTTTTAACTAACAAATCCTTTGTTAAATAAAATTGGAAATATCTAATTTTCATAGAAAAATGGGAATATATGAAATAATGTGATGATCTAGAATCAAATAAATCATTTGCTAAACTTGAGGAAACCATTAAATTACATGCCACCATGTCTTTCGAAGCTTCTACCACAGCAGTAGTGATAGCATAAGCTTGGACTTGATACCTTGGCCTTTTCTGAGGCAATTTCCCTTGACACATAAAAAATTCATTTACATAACATCTCATCTCTCTAAAATTATAGCATTCCACATTGACATCAACTCTCTTTCCATTGCAATCATGAGCTTAGTGGCCTTTGTCACCACTCTTGTAATAGACACCCATTCTTTTTAAGCAAGTACCAGGGTGTTTCTTCCCACATTTACTACTTGATGGATTTTAAACTTTTCCCTTGTTTCATTTATTTCCATTTCCAGATTGATCAGTAGATCATTTCTTCTCTTTCTTTTCATTAAAGTCATAAGACTTAGAGAATTCGATTTCTGTTTTGATAGCACATGAGACAATATCTTCGTACGACGAGAAGGATTGTGAAACTAATCCTTGATGATGAAATTGTTTTAAACCATCAAAGAAATGACCAATCTTACTTCTTGGGATATGTATATAATCACCAGCATACCTTTCTAACCATGTAAAGTTAGCTTTTACTTTGCGACATTCTCATCCTCCTTTTGCCTCAGACTCAGAAATTGCCTTTCCATATCTGCTCAATGGTCATGATGAAAGTATTTTTCTAAAAACTGATCTTAGAACTCCCTGCATTACATATTTTATACTTCATCATCTTCCTTCATTTTTTGAATCAATGACCACCATTGATTAGCATCTCTAGTTTGGCAGTAAACTGCCATGATAACTTTTTCCCATTCACTACTCCTCAAAGCCTGAAATAGTTTCTCAAGGAAACTTATCCATTGCTTAGCTACCAATGTATTTTTAATCCCATTTAATGATGGTGGTTGTTTCCTCATGAATCGATCTAACATTGATCCTCCACGTTGTGGATCTGGGTGCTCCATATGGGTATGGTTATTATTCATAACCTGAGTGAGTTCTCCCATTATGGTGATAAGCTGATCAGCACTAGTTACATCACCAGCTCAACTATAATTATCTTGAGACGGAGGGAAATCCCTACATGGAGTGAGTACATTGATAGGGTTTCCATTTCTTCCACTAGCTGCCATTTCTAAACAATGGCATAAACTAGATCAGTTTATAAATCAAAATACACAATTCCATACTTGTGAAACACTTAACATAAATTGAACAGTTTACTAATATAATCCATAATCATAAAAATGCTTTCTTTAAAGAAGTATATAATCATAAACCCTTCATAATGTTTCCTAAATAAAATGAGAATTATCCTAATCATATCACCCGGGAGTGTCGTAACCAAGAGTGTAGTAAGGCCCATTGTCGTGCACTAGTTCTCGTTCGAGTCTAGGTCAAAGCGATGTTTTCGGGTTTTACCCCTAGTTACATCTGTGCCAGTGCCGCCTCTACTTGTTCCTATCCATACAGGGATGTATTTCTCAGAAAACTCACAAAATCTCTATAATACCAAAATTATTGGATGTTCTTCTATACTAATCCTCAATGTCTATCTTTGGTCTATGTGTTGTAATCAGATTTTACCTAAATCTAGCTTCCAAGGATTGTACTAAACTTCCTCTGATACCTACTGTAACACCCAGACCTCAGTTGCCCAGAGTCGGTGCATTTTATATAACATTAGCATGATCACAAGAAAGATCACATCTTGAAAGACAGATTAGTTTAGTAGCCTTTGAATAATGAGATACATTCATAATGTTTACAATACATCATAATGTGAAAATTACTATAACAACATCTTTTCTTCATATCCCCTCATATAATCCCTATAGGTCATTCATAAATTAATTCATCACATCCTGGGAAAAATAAAACATTAAAAGGGGAGATCTTAGATGCTCAGTAAGGATAACAATATAGCAGAAACAATCTTAAATAAGCATAAACATTTAAGGCAATGTATAGTTAAAAAAAGCCTTTTAAACATGAACTTGATTATAATATGGTAAACATAAAATGAAATAATTTAATTTACATATTCACATTGATATTATACTAGTCGAATAATCACATGCAATATCAATAACCACATTCATAATGATGGAATGCATAATGCTAGACTATCATAACCACGTAGCCAAGGCCTCATGCCAATACTACAAATAAGATTTTGTCAAGGCCTCGTGCCAAGACACTAGTTTCTTTCATGAGACCTACCAATGCATCGAAGAGCTATAGTGGGCCCCACCCATCACATATTATGCCTAATTCATTCCTCATATGTACAGGTTTTGATATAACATAAACATTCGTATTAAAACTAGAATATGAAATGTCAAAACATTCACCATAAACCATGAATGAAATAAAAATAAAAAATCCACAATCAAACATATCACAAAACCTTCAATATAATATGAAATTTGTGTTTCATAATAAATCATCTTCAAATAAAATTAAAATCCATCAATGGATGTTGACATAGATGAAATCAAAACTATTTGAGATAAATATCTATTTTTTAAATCTTTTAAAAGTCACATAATTATAAAATAAAACATTTACTTTGAAAATATACTTATAAGTTTTTAAGGTAAGCTTCTATGATTTTATAACAGTGGAAAATAGCCGTACCTACCGTATAAGTTAAAAAAAGACATTCTTACCTTAATTCTATCTAAAAGGTTAAAAATGACCTTGTTTGGAAAAAGGCAGAATGATTCCTTTATAAACCTATTATAAAATCTCAAAAAAGGGTATATATGACTTTAACCTATATTCTACATAATAGTAATAATGTTTCAAAATACATTTTTAGGAAACATGGATGTGGATGATAAAGAGGTCTCGGTAGATAATTACATATAAACAACCTCAGATAATAAAGAGATTGTGAAATAACCCATACCTTGTTCTTTTCTTAGTCGATGGTATGTTAACCTCCAGGATAAAGTAAAAATTTTGTTATTAAATTATACCAGAACGATATAGATAATTATGATATCATATATTATCTTCTAAAAATTCTTAGTTAATAATACATTAGTACTGTCGTCATTCCAGGTGTTAACTTACTCGTTTTATTTTATATGTTTTGATAAATAAGTCTTGTTTGTTATGGATAGGTTGTACCTTATTCATATCCAGAATTAAATAAATTTCTTAAAAATTACTTTTAATCATAAAATGAGAATTAGTCTTGAATGGATACAATGGAGAATGAATCTCATCATGTTCATGCAGACGGTAGTCCGTACGTTCGCATGAGCGACAATATCATTCTTTTGATATTAAAATAATATATAATTGGATGGTATATCATATATATAGAATCATTATCATGTAATATTTAATATTTACATGAATTAAACATCATTATTATACCCAATCAAATCATAATATATTGAATAACAATTACACCACAATTTGGAGACGGTAAGACGTACGTACGCACGTATGGTGACATGTCATTCCAAGGATGGATAGAAAACTGAATATGGTTGTACCATATTTATAATAATATCACAGTATATAGGAGATAGTAGAGTTATTATTTTAAAATGGGAATAACAAAGAAAGAAGAAGTTGAAGTACACATGAACTTGAAAAAGGGCGGTGAAAAAATTTCCTCTTCTTCGGGTTCTTCCATTTGATTTGATCAAAAGGGATCCATAGGTTCACTTTATGATCAAACTAAGACATCTAGGATGAAGTGAGGAAAGTTGAGATAGTATCTGGTCTGGGTTTGGCTTATCCAAAATTCTTAAAAAGTGTTAATAATTGGTTGGATGTGGTATCCTTTTATAAGGGGGAGGAGGGGAACCTTAGGAAAATATAGAAATATTATTTTATAATAAATTCATATTCAGTTTCTAATGGCTCCAAAGTGGATTATTTAAAGTTAAAGGTGGGGATGGGTCGAAAACCACTCATCCAATAGAATTTAGATAGGTTTGGGTCATTATATTAACATTATATTTTAGTTTTAACTCTTAGTTCATTAGTTTGACACTTACCATGTCACTTTGTATTTTTTATATTATATAGTTCATAAACTTACTATATACCTTTAATATACCACCAAGTGGTCCATTAATGGTACACCTATCATGATATATGTCTGTAGGATGAACCGTATATTTTTAAGAATTTAATATAAACTAATAATATAATATTTTTTTTAAAAACTCTTTTATTTCAATTTTTTCACTATTGGATATTTTGTTTTTGATAAATTCATAAAATAATTATTACTTTAAATAAAATTTATATAAATAATCCTAATCTGTCATAGTAACCTAGAAAATTCCTAGAATTTATAAAAATTATAAAATTACATTTATTTGGGTATTTATTATATCAATTATGTTTATCTTTAATTAATACTGTAATTACTGCATCATCATTGTGTCATAAATAAATTAAATTATTTAATGTCTAAAATTATAAATAAAATACGATTATGAAGGAAATATTTTTAGATTTCTACTTAATATTTTTAATAAAAAATATACTATATTTAACCCTATGTAAAAAAAATTTCTAAAAGATTTCTGTTTATGTCATTTTTGTATTTACATTATCTTAATAAATATAAAGTGTCCCTATCACCTACAACTGGCTCCATGGGGTCCCAAAAATGACCCAAAGATGCACATGGTCGGACATGTATCCACCAATAATGTTAAAACATATTTTTGGGTAATTTCTGATTATTATTATTATTATATTATGTTTTTACCCATATTTTGCCGGATTTACCCTTTAACCATGGTAAATAAAATATTTACCAAAGTAATTATTCAAAATGTCTAAAAATAAATGTTACATATTTACACAATTTGATCACCCTAATTCCAAATATGGAATACATTTTTCTAAATTCAAAACATAGAAGTGGAAAAAATTAATTTAAATTTAATTCCCGCAGTCAAAACAAAAAACCGGTTATTAAGAAATAATAACCATCAAAATATTGTTACTTGTTTATGTCCGGTTTAATTGTGAATTATGTCCAATGACCAAAACTGTATTTAATGGGAAATATATATTCTAAATATACTTTAAAACCACACAAATTCATAATTTATCACAGTTAATTATTTCAATTTAAAAAGTTGTTTTAAAAAAAAATTATTACTTTTCACTGTTCATCAAAATATAAAAGTTATCTGTAAAGTACCAAATTTTCATCCGGGGATATTATTGATATTATGAATCCTAAAATGAAGTCCATTTTAAATGATAAAATTTCTAAAATTTCAAAAAGTGGGTATTACAATTCATAACAGCTACTTTGATTGGTCGTGGCGTGTTAGAATCTTGAAGATGCATACAACACACGCTACTGTATTATTCAATGCGACACATACCATGGAACCTTGGGGTGTTACATTCTCTACTCCTTAAAATAATTTCATCCTTGAAATTTATAGAATATTACTGCATTAAAATACTCAGGTGGTTCTTCATCTTATGTTCATCAGGTTCCCACGTTGCCTCTTCCATTTTATGGTTTCTACATAGAACTTTTACCAGACGAGTCGTTCGGTTTCTCAGCACTTGTTCTCTCGTATCAAGAATCCTGACAGGATTTTCATAATAAGAGAGATCGGGTTCTAGTTCTAATTCCTCATAGGTAAGTACATGCATTGGGTTAGGCATGTATTTTCTTAACAGTTATACGTTGAACATATCATGGACTTTAGAGAGATTTGGCAGCATTGCCAAATCGTAAGCTACAACCCCAATTCGTTCTAGAATTTCGAAAGGACTGATGTACTTGGGACTCAATTTAACATCCTTTCCAAAACATATAACTCCCTTCCATGGAGATACCTTCAAGAAAACATGATATCCCTCATGAAATTCAGAATACTTTCATCGGTTATTAGCATAGCTCTTCTTCCTACTTTGAGCTACTTTGATGTGGTTATGGATTACCTTCACCTTTTCCATCATTTCCTCCACCAATTCTGGGCCTACAAGTTTTCTTTCACCAACGTCATTCCAACAATTTGGTGTGCGGCATCTCATTCCATATAATGCTTCATATGGTTCCATCTGAATAATTTAATGGAAGCTATTGTAATAGGAAGATTCTACCAAAGGTAAATATTGATCCCACATACCCCAAAAGTCAAGTGAGTAAGAACTCAAAATTAATTCTAGTGTTTGAATTGTTTGTTCTGATTTTCCATCTATTTGATGGTGGTAAGAAGTATTCAAATGAAGTTCATTATCTGAGGCCTTCTGAATACTCTTCTAGAATCTCAATGTAAAACAGGGATCTTGATCCGAAACAATCGATAGGGGTATTCCATGAAGTCTCAAAACTTCATTAATAAATAGTCTTTCTAGATGTTCAAGTGGTAAATCTTCCCTTATAGATAAAAATGTGCTAACTTGGTAAGACAGTCAAAAATGACCCATATTTCATCGTTCCATCTAGGAGTCTTTTTAGTCCCATGAAAAAGTCCATAGTGATATTATCCCATTTGCACTCAGGTATGGGAAGAGGTTGCATGACTCCTCCAGGTTGTTGCCTTCCAGCTTTCACTTGTTGAAAACCCATACATCATGACACAAAACAATAAATCCCACTCTTCATGTTGTCCCACAAAAAATGATCCTTTAAATCTTTATACATTTTGGTGCTCCCCGGGTGTATCGAGAAAATGGAGGTATGAGCATCATCTAACAATTCTCTTTTCAGATCATGTATATCAGGAACACAAAGTCTCTTACCAAATTTCAAAATTCCTTCTTCAAATACAAATTATTTCAATATCCTATCATTCAAAGCATTTATTGTAGAGGCCTGAAGCTTGATGTACATGGAAATTGCATTAATTTTGTGGAATACTTAAGACATATCAAAAACAGAAACACATGTAACGTAATAGTTTAGTGTCTTTGGAATCTCAGAACGTAATGTTGTAATCGTGGTGGAAGATCTTCAACATCTGCTATAAAGATATTCTCCTTTTTTTTCTTACCTAAAACATTTCTTTATATCCTGGGGAAAATAAAACATAAAAATGGTGAGCTCAAATTCTCTCTAAGGGAAAACATAGATAACATAAAACAATCCATAATCATTTGGAAGCAAAAACATGAACATGAATTTTAAACAACAAAATCTTGAGAAAAGACATAAATCGTGGATGTACGTAAAGAATATATCATAATGAAACATCAACCACGATAAAATATAATGGGATTAAATCATGTAATTGTAGCAACCATTCATCACATGTTATGATTTCTATAGTATCCAATGCATTGTTTCCAAGACCATATTAGTGGACAAAGTCCCTTTCTGAATCGAGTTCACCCCTCGTTTCAGTCCTGTAACACTGAACTAGATTAATCTACCATTCCAGCCATGTCTATCTCATGAGATATAAATCTTTACCCAATGCATTCGATGGAGATATAGGTCCCACCAATCTCATATTGAAATGATTCATACTTGTGCCACAATATAAACATACATCATTCATAATAAACAAATAAATAAAATGGGTTTCATAAACAACATCCCATCATCACATAATCAATATAAAAGAAATGGATATCATTTCATAATAAGAAAAGTGAAACCATGAAAACAATATATACATGATACTTGAAACATACATATATGAAATAATGCCATCTTAGATGAAAAATGGTTTTGATAAAACACTTGAAATGAAATCTTGAGGAAAATATCCTTTATTATTTAAAATCATTATCTTTCCACAAAATGTCATGAAATTTTAAGAGAAAAGGATTTTTTTGGAAATAGTCATGAAATATTTTGGAGGAAGCATCATGAAAATAAGGCTTTATAAAACCGTAAAAATCTGTTTGTGCCGTATAAGTTAAAAAAACATTCTTCTCATACTTTTACCGGAAATGTCAAAAAGTACCTTGTAAAAGAAAGATCCCATACATACCATGTATAAAAGTCAAAATTGGGTGAAAAAGGACATTAAACATACATGAAAACATTTTTAGGAAACATGTACATGGATGAGAACAATAACCCCAGTAAATACTTATGAATATACAATTTCGAATAAGAACGAGATTGGAAACGTTATCCCTTACCTTATGTTCAATATGTTTCGTATGTATCCGAACCTCCCATATAATGATTTAAATAATGTCATTTACTTATTACATAATCATATTTATTTTTATGATATCATATGTGGTTCACTTATGTCTTTATATTACCCATTCTTTAGTAAATTCCATGTTAAAGAGCGTTTTGGGTAAAATCGTTTCATTTTTCATCGGTGTTTTGACTTGTAATTATTCATATGATTACATAGATCATGATTACATAATTCCATAATATAAAAAATGATTTATATATAATATATATTCCGAATATACATATATATACTAGATCAATAAATGTAAAGAAATATACCATTCATGGAGACGGTAGGCCGTACGTATGCATGAACGTTGTTTTCATTTCCATATTGAATTAAATGGAAATAATTATATGAAATACATATATATATACCTACAGTAGCATTATTATGTTATATATTTCATGATTATTTATTATAGATACTTTATAATCATTCTTGAATTGTTAACATGGAAAATGAATCTCATCGCGTCGTGGAGATGGTAATCCGTACGTACGCACAAGCGAGGATATCGTTCCCATATTTATTGAATCGAAATGGAGTAAATGATCTAATATCTTAGAATCAGTTTGATGTTATAATAATCATATGTATTTATTCTATACACCATTATACCCATCCAAGTAATGTGGTGGTGGAAAAACAGATTACACCACGGTGTGGAGACGGTATTCCGTACGTACGCACGCGCGGTGATTTCATTTTCCGTAGGTTGGATAGAAGGTGAAATGGGGTTGTTTCATATTTATAATAACATATCAGTATATTAGTGATACTTAAGTTGTTATTTTATAATGAAACCACTAAAGAAGAAGAATTTGAAGAAGAAATAAGCATGAAATAATCGGTAGAAGAGATTACCTCTTCTTCGACGCACCTCCTTTAAACTTCTTCTAAGGGCACTAGGGTTGGTCTTTTGAGAAGTCCAATACCACCATAAGGTTTTTAGGGAAGTGGGAAATTGAAATGGGAAGAGTTTGGACAAGATTAAAGGATCAAAATGGTGTGAGTAGTAGAGGGAGGAGGTGCCTTTTTATAAGGGAGGAGAGAGACACATTAGGAAATATAAGAAATATTAGTTTATATTAAAACAAAAACCCACATAAAAACCTCGAAAAATGAATCAATTAGGATATTAGATAAACTTATATTGTAATCTTACAAACAAATAAAATTTAGACATGTATAGAATTTATTTTTAACATTATCATCTTGATTTATCCTTATTTATTTTATTAAATTTTATTTGTGGTAATAAGATTTTAAATTTTAAACTTTTGTAATAATTACTTATGTGCTGTGAATTATCCAAAATTAGATAATTTATGACATTATAGACTATATAAATTTTAATTTTTAATTTTTAAATATTTTTGTGATTTTTAAACAATTTAATAATATGTTATTTTTATAAAATAACAATAGTGTCAATTTTGACACTATCCATTTATTTTAATTTAAATTAAATAAAAAAAGGATATATTTACACTAAAATATTTAATAGGTTCTTAAAATGTCATAATATTCTATAAAATTAGTGTTGTACATTAAATAGTTCATATAATATTTATTTTAATATTTTTAATACCATTTATTTGGTATATCTCTTAATAAAATAATTAGTAGAACTTTTTTGTGTAATTATTTAATATACATATTTTTTGAATAAAAATTAAAAATAAAATCCTTTTATGAATATAAATATTAAATTTTTATAATTATAATTTTAGTTGAATTTATCATTTTAAAATAACTACATGTAAATTGTTATCTTTGTTAAATTATGAAGGTGACAACTTTGGAATCATTTAAAATAAAATATTATAAGTGTCATAATAGCTTTTATAAGGCTCCAAATGGTCAAATATTAGACCATTGGACGATTATGGTTTATATTTACATGACCAATATGATTTGGTGCCTTTTATTGTCACTTTTAGTTTAATAAAAACTATATTTTTGATTTTTCACTAGATAAACAATTTCCGCATCACTATTGTGTCACAATTAATGACATTTTTTTAATCCCTAAAAATTATAAATAAATTCATATGATGTAGATAATTTTATTATATTTTTGGAGACTATTTATGTTGGATGTTTCAGGAAGTTTATCACTAAATTGAAATTAATATACTTATAATATTTTAGAGAGTGACATGTTGTCACTTTCTTTGGTTTGAATAATAAATAAATTATTTTCAAGAAAACACATCCATAAAATCAATCTATTCCAACCCTTATGTGATATGGGTCTACTTTTAGTAATCAAATAGAATTTTGGCAGGTGTTAGGTTAATTGTATAATCTTATTTGTACCCTTAATTACCCGATTCACCTTTAACTATGGTAAATTAAATTTACTATAGTTACTATTCTTAATGCCAAAAAATAAAACGTAGATTATTAAAATATTTTGGAGACACTGATTGAAAAAATGGAATCTATTTTTCGAAAATTCAATACACAAAAGTTGCAGAAATTAAATTAAAATTAATCCCATTGTTGAACGAAAACGGGTTTTTGTTTAAAACATTGTTAAAGATTGAATTGATTTAACCTATGAATTCAATGTAAAATAAATGTAAATGACATAAATTATATTAAATGGTAAAAATATATTGTATTTATGATTTAAAATCATTCAATATTATAATTTAAACATATAAATTATCTCAATGGAAAAGGTGTTTTAAATTAAAAATTAGCGTACTTTTACTATTCATCAAAACATGAAAGTTATCAAAAAAGTATTCGAAATTTATCCAAAGTAAATTTTTATATCCTGATTCCAAAGATGAATTTTATTTTGTCAAATTTAACATATAAACATGTCAAAAATTAGATTTAATGTGGGTTCGCCATCAAAAGACGACAAAACTGCATTTTTTAAAAAATACTTATTTTACTCGACAAATTTATTATGTTCTCTTAACATGTTCTAGAAAATGTTTAAGATGAATAATAATGTGATAATATTCAAAATGTAGTTAATACTATTCATAACAGCTATTACACAAAAATATAATAACAATATATCATTGTTTAGTGAATCTCGATATTGCGTACGACACACGCTATCGAGGAAGGTCATGATTGCGTGTAATGAAAGCCAAGTCAGGGTTGCGTGTAGTGCAAGTCTCCATTGTTTTTTTGTTTAACCTAATCCAACCATATTTAATTTATACATTGAATATATATATATATACATATATATATACACTCACTATTTTGAACTTGAAATTGTGTGTAACAAGATCCAAGAATAGTGTTGTGTATACTGCAAGCTAATACAGTGTTGCGTATAGTACAAGAAAATCTTGGAGTAGTGTAAAAACAATTGGATTAAAAAGAATATATCTCGTAAAATCACAGTGTGTTATATTCTACCCCCCTTAAAATGAATTTCTTCCTCGAAATTTGTTGGTGTTATAAATCGTTTACTATTCATAGAAACCCACATCGTAAAAAGGAATACTAAAACTTAACTTTAAAAAATAAAGTTAGAAATGTAACGGTCACCCAAGGAAACATAGCATTGGGTTTCCACATAGGAGAGTATTGGTGAAAATATAGATATGGAGGAAAAATCTAACGATCTTGTTCTGATGGAGAGTGGTAGAGAACATGGCTATGAAAAAGCCAATAATCACAAAGCCATAGATTTGTGATGATCTAAGGTACCATCTGATTCATCCGATATAAGAGCATTAGGACAGCAATTTTGGTTTTCAATATCATTTCCCTAATGTTTAAAATTTTGAATTAGAAGAAATACTTGCTTGATTTTGGTACAATATCACTATTGTTTGTGCTTTGAACAATTCCCACTTCATCCCTTAAAGAAATGAAGTTTAATTTGTTATTTGGAAAGTGCTAACAGATCATGTGATAGAATGATTGGACATTCCATCTGTTTCAACCAAAAGGTTAGAAAAAGTTATCAAATATACATAAGTCCATCTATGGTGAGGTTAATCATATTAGATTCCAAAAATGAACTTATCCTTCTTATATCATAACTCTTCATAAAATAATACAAGTTTCTACTAACCAGGGACTTCCTGTAGGCAAGTGGTAAGTGATAAAGACTAGTTAAACTTTGGTGGTGGGTTCGATTCCTACAGCCTTGTCTGACGCGATGGGATATCGCCCATCCTGAAAGTTGTCCTTTTTGTAAAACTATATTACTATTACACCCATCAATAATATCGAAAACTTTTATAGCCTTAAACAATGCTAAATTATATCCATCATAATCCATTTCAATTATTTAGGGTTATCCAAAATACTTTTGTCTAAGCTTATAGTATAAATAAAAAAATTACTAGAAATGTCATTTACCGAGCATGTGAATTCCTTCATTTTTCCATTATATATCTCGTTTATCACATTCAAATCATGTGAATACCTTAATCATGTATTCTCTTGAAACATGAATTAACATAGAACCTTAGAAAAAACAAGAATTCTGTCAAATGTTAACTCATTAAACACACAAAAAAACCCAAATAAAATCTATATACTCAAATAATGATATCACTTTGTCCTTTTATAATCCATGAGCTCATTAATACAATCAAACATCTCATTATATTCTTATCCCTTCATTATGCACATATCATCTACTTTCCAAAATATCTGAATAACCTTTCATGGTTACTGGTACCATTCAACAAATAACTTCAAATATTTTAGAAAGAACAATAGTGTAAAAATCCTTAGATGATTCTTTATTCCATAGTACCATTAACTATACAACATAACTCTTGATAAACATACAATAATTCCACTACCTTCTTAAACAATTGACTAAGCTTCAACACTTCTTTCATCACATATATCATTTGTAGTCTCCTCATCATCATACACATAAATACTACCCATATGACCATGCTGATTCTCTTTATGAGATTTTCCCTTAGGGCATTGGTTTGCATAATGCCTGTACATTCAACATTTAAAACATGTAATCATTGTTGATGTCATAGCAAAACAATTATCCTTGTCCATGGTTTAAACAGAACGTTTTCCTTTTCCCTTACTGGATTTGTGTCCTTCTTTTCCACACCCAAAGCATCTTCTAGTTCCTTTGAAACAATCTCCCCGATGCCTCTTCCCACATGATTTACATGAGGGAAATTGGACTTTCATTCCTCTATGATCATCATAAAACACCATCTTTCTCTTATTATCTCAGTCGGGAAACTTACCAAAGTTGACATTATTGATCATATTATGAGATTTATGATTCGGAATAATAACAATGTTTGGACTTCCAAATCCCATTTCATTTGGTTTCTCATGAAGAATATCTTTCCATTGTCTGTCATATCCTCAATTATCATGAATCTTCCTGTATCAAGAAATTTTCTAAAACCCAAAAAGAATAGTGTGAGAGGGAAAAATGATTCCAGGGAAAAAAACATTGTAAAAAGGGATTACCCTCAATATCTAAAATCTTAGGTTAAATTCTAAGATCATTAGTGTAGTTCTAAGACTATATCTTATACGTATACTTATCCTTAGGGACATCCCCAGAAATACCTTAGAAATATCTCTAGTGATCTCAGTAACGTTTTAGCATCCTAGTTTCCAAAGGTTGACTAAACAATTTCCTTGATACCAACTATAGAGTCCCAATGATTTACATACATGGACATTAAATTACTTTTGTGGAATACTTAATACATAACAAAAACAGACAAACAAGGACCGTAATAGTTTATTGTATTTTGAAACTTGGAATGTAATCTTCTAATCATGGTATAAGATCTTAAACATCTTTCATAAAGATCTTCCCCTTTTGTTTTCATACCTAAAACCTTTCTTTATATCATGGGGAAAATAAAACATAAAAATGGTGAGATCAAATGCTTAGTAAGGTCCAACATATATAACATAAAACAATCCATAAATATTTTGAAGCAAAAACATGGACATGAAATTTAAACATCAAAATTTTGAGCAATGACATAAATCATGGAAGTACGTATGTAATATATCAATATGGAACATCAACCATGATAAAATATAATGGGAAAAAACATGTAATTGTGGAAACAAATCAGCACATGTATGATTTTTATAGTATCCAAGGCATTGTTGCCTAGACCATCTTAGTAGACAAAGTCCCTTTCTGAATCGAGTTCACTCCTCGTTTCAATCTTGTAACACTAAACCAGATTAACTTACCATTCTAGAAATGTCTATCTCATGAGATATAAATATTTACCCAATGCATTTATGGTAGATATAGGTCCCACCCATCTCATATTGAAATCATTCTTACTTGTGGCACAAAATAAACATACATCATTCATAATAACCAAATAAATAATATGGTTTTCATAAACATCATCGCATCATCACACAATACATATTAAAGAAATGAATATCATTTCATAATAAGAAAATTGAATGCATGTAAATCGTAGAGACATGATACTTGAATCATACACATATGAAATAATGTCATCTTAGATGAAAAATGGTTTGGATAAAACACTTGAAATGAATTCTTTATGAAAATATCCTTTCTTCTTCAAAATCATTATATTTCCACAAAATGTCATTCAATTTTAAGATAAAAGGATTTTGTTGAAAATATTAATGAAATATTTTGGGGGAAGCTTCATGAAAATAATGCTTTATAAAACCTTAAAAAACCGTTCGTGCCGTATAAGTTAAAAAAACATTCTTCTCATAATTTTGCTGGAAAAGTCAAAAAGTACCTTGTAAAAGAACGATTCCATACATACCATGTTGCAAAAGAAAAAAATGCGTAAAAAGGGACTTTAAACATACTTGAAACCATTTTTAGGAAACATGGACATGGATTAGAACAATAACCCCAGTAAATACTTACGAATAAACAAACTCGGATAAGAACTAGATTGGAAATGTTATCCCTTTCCATATGTTCGATATGCTTCGTATGTATCCAAAACTCATATATAATTATTTAAATAATGTCATTGACTTATTACAGAATCATATTCATTGTTATGATATCATATATGGTTTACTTATGAGTTTATATTACCCATTCTTTTGTAAATTCCATGTTAAAGAACATTTTGGGTAAAATCTTTTCATTTGTCCTCCGTGTTTTGACTTGTAATTATTCATATGATTACATAGATCATGTTTACATAATTCCAGAATATAAAACATGATTTATATATAATATATATTCATAGTATACATATATATAATAGATTGATAAATGGAAAGAAATACACCGTTCATGGAGACGGTAGGCCGTACGTGCGCATGAACGATGTTTTTGATTCCTTATTGAATTGAATGGAATTAATTATATGACATACATATAAATATACATAAATCAAGTAGAATTATTTTGTAATATATTTCATGATTAATTATTATATATACTTTATAATCATTCTTGAATTGTTGACATGAAAAATGAATCTCATTGCGTCTTGGAGACGGTAATCCGTACGTACGCACGAGCGATGATATTGTTCCCATATTTATTGAATCGAATTGGAGTGAATGATATGAAATCTTATAATCAATATGATGTTATAATAATCATAGGTATTTATTCTTTACACCATTATACCCATCCAAGTAATGTGGTGGTGGAAAAACAGATTACACCATGGGGTGGAGACGGTATTCCGTACGTACACACGCGCGATGTTTTCATTTTCTGTAGGATGGATAGAAGGTGAAATTTGGTTGTTTAATATTTATAATAACATATCCGTATATTATTGGTACTTCTTTTATTACATTATAATGAAACCACTAAATAAGAAGAAGTTGAAGAAGAAATAAGCTTGAAATAATCGGTAGAAGTGATTACCTCTTCTTCGACGCAGCTCATTTAATCTTCTTCTTAGGGCACTAGGGTTGGACTTTTGAGAAGACCAGTACCCCTATAGAGTTTCTACAGATGTGGGGAAGTGAAATGGGCATAGTTTGGTAGAGCTTAAAGGCTCAAAATGGTGTGAGGAAGAGAGGGAGGAGGTGCCCTTTTATAAGGGAGGAGAGGGGCACCTTTGCAAATATAAGAAATATTAGTTTATATTGAATCCCAACCCCACTTAAAAACCTCAAAAAATGACTCAATTCGAATATTATATGAGATAGGTTTATAATCGCATCAACCTATAAAATTTAGACATGTAGGTAATTTATTTTAAACATTATCAACATGATTTATCCTTATTTAATCTATTAAATTTTATTTGTGGTAATAAGATTCTAAAATTTAAATTTTTATAAATAATTACATATGTGATTTGAATTATCAACAATTAGATAATTTATGACATTATTTACTATATAAATTTCAATTTATAATTTTTAAATATTTTTGTGATTTTTAATCAATTTAATAATATGTTATTTTTATAAAATAACAATAGTTTCAATTTTGACACTATTCATTTATTTGAATTGAAATTATATCCACACAAAGGATATATTCAAAATAAAATATTTAATAGGTTCCTAACATGTCATAGTAATCAATAAAATTAGTGGAGTACATTAAAATTCATATAATATTTATTTTAATATTTTTATTACCATTTATTTGGTATATCTCTTAATAAAATAATTAGTACAACATTTTTGTTTAATTATTTAATATACTTATTTGTTACATAAAAATTAAAAACAAAATACTTTGATGAATATAAATATCACAGATTTTATAATCATAATTATACTCGAATTTATCATCTTAAAATAACTACATGTAAATTGATATCTTTGTTAAATTATGAAGGTGACAAACATTGGAATCATTTAAAATAAAATATTATTAGTGTCATAATCGCTTTAATAAGGCTTAAAATGGTCAAATATTCTACCATTGGACGATTATGGTTTCATTTACATGACCAATAAGTTTTGGTCAGGGTTTTGGTGCCTTTTATGGTCACTATTAGTTTAATAAAAACTAAATTCTTGATTTTTCAGTAGATAAACAATTTCTGCATCACTATTGTGTCACAATTAATGATAATTATATAATACCTAAAAATTATAAATATATTCAAATGATGAAGTTAATTTTATTATCTTTCTGGAGACTATTCTTGTTCGATATATCATGAAGTTAATCACTAAATTAAAATTAATATAATTATAATATTTAGGAGAGTGACATGTTGTAACTTTCTTTGGTTTGAATAACAAATAAATTATTTTCAAGGAAAAAAGTACATAAAATGAATCTATTCCAACACTTATGTGATTTGGGTAGACTATTATTCATCCAATATAATTTTGTCAGGTGTTAGGATAATTTTATAATCTTATTTTTACCCTTAATTACCAGATTCTCCTTTAACTATGGTAAATAAAATTTACCATAGTTTCTATTCATAATACCCAAAAATAAAAAGTAGCTTATTAACATAAATTGGACCTACTAATTCCAAATAAGGAATCAATTTTTCCAAATTCAACACAAAAAAGTTGCAGAAAATAATTTAAAACTAATCCCATTGTTGAAAGAAATGGGGTTTTTGTTTAAAACATTGCAAAAGATTGAATTGATTTGACCTATTAATTCAATATAAAATCAATGCTAATGACATAAATTATATTAAATGATAAAAATATATTATAGTTATACTTTAAAACCATTCAATATTATAATTTAACCATATAAATTATCTCAATGGAAAATGTTGTTTTTAATTAAAAATTATCGTAGTTTTACTATTCATCAAAACATGAAAGTTACAGAAAAGTATCAAAAATTTATCCAAAGTAAATTTTTCTATAATGTTCCCAAATAAGAATTTTATTTTGTAAAATTGAACTTATAAACTTGTCAAAAACTATATTTAATGTTGGTGTGCCCTCAAAAGGTGACAAAACTGCATTTTTTTTAAAACATTAATTTTACCTAAAAATTTTATTTTGTTCTCTTAACATGTTCTAAAAAATGTGTTAAATGAATAATAATGTTATAAAATTCAATATTTAGTTAATACTATTCATAACTTCTATTCCATAATAATATAATAATAATATATCATTGTTTAGTGAAACATGGTATTGCGTACAACACATGCTATCGAGGAAGGTCACAATTGCGTGTAAGGCAAACCAAGTCAGGGTTGTGTGTAGTGCAAGACACCTTTGTTTTTTTGTATAAGATAATCCAACAATATTTCATATTTACATTTAATATATAAATATACATATATATACACTCAATGTTGCGAACTTGAAATTGTGTGTAACAAGATCCAAGAATAGTGTTGCGTATACTACAAGCTAATACGGTGTTGTGTATTGTACAAGAAAATCTTGGTGTAGTGTACAATCAAAGGAATTAAAAAGAATATATCTCATGAAATCTCAGGGTGTTACATTCTATCCCCCTTAAAATGAATTTCTTCCTCGAATTTCATTGGTGTTATAAATCGTTTACTATTCATAGAAACCCACATCCTAAAAAGGAATACTAAAAAATAACTTTAAAAAAGAAAGTTAGAAACATAACGGTCACCCAAGGTAACTCAGCATTGGGTTTCCACATAGAAGAGTATAGGTGAAAATATGGATATGGAGGAATATTCTAATGATCTTGTTGTGATGGAGAGTGGTAGAGAACATGCCTATGAAAAATCAAACAATCACAAAGCCATAGATTTGTGATGATCTATGGTACCATCTGATTCATCGGATATAAGAGCACTAGGACAACATTTTTGGTTTTTAATATCATTTCCCTAAAGTTGAAAATTTTGATTTAAAGGAAATACATGCTTTATTTTGGTACAATCTCACTGTTGTTTGTTCTTTGAACAATTTCCACTTCATCCCTTAAAGAAATGATGTTTAATTTTTTATTCTTGAAGTGCTAATAGATAATGTGATAGAATGATGGGTCATTCCATCTATTTCAATCAAAAGGATAGAAAAAGTTATCAAATATACATAAGTCCATCTACGGTGAGGTTAATAATATACAATTCCAAAAATAATCTTATACATCATATATCATACAGCTTCATAAAATAAAACTAGTTTCTGTTAACCTGGGACTTCTTGTAGGCCAGTGGTAGGCGATAAAGGCCAGTCACACTTCGGTTGTGGGTTCGATTCCCAAAACCATGTTCGATGCGATGGGCGGTCGCCTGTCCTGCAGGTTGTCCTTTTTCTAAAACTGCATTACTATAACATCCCATCAATAATATTTAAAAAAGTTATAGCCATAATCAATACTAAATTATATCCATCATAATCCATTTCAAATCTTTAGGGTTATCCAAAATACCTCTATCCAAGATTATAGTACAAAGAAAACAATTACTAGAAATTTCATTTACCGATCATGTGAATTCCTTCACTTGTCCTCGATATATCTTGTTTATCACATTCCAATCATGTTAATACCTTAATCTTGTATTCTCTTGAAACATGAATTACCATAGAACATTAGCGAAAACATGAATTCTGTCAAAATTTAACTCTTTCCACATACAAAAATCCCAAATAAAATCTATATACTCAAATAATGATATCACTTTGACCTTTTATTAGCCATGAGATCATGAAGACAATCAAACATCTCATTATCTTCTTATCCTTTCATTATGGTTATATCATCTACTTTCCAAAAATATCTGAATGACCATTCATGGTTACCGGTGCCATTGAACATATACTTTAAAATACATTAGTAAAAACAATAGTGTAATAATTTGTAGAAGATTCTTTATTACATAGTACCATTAACTATACAACATAACTCTTGATAAACATACAATCATTACACTACCTTCTTAGACAACTGACTGAGCTTCAACACTTCTTTCATCTCATATATCAATTGTAGTCTCCTCATCATCATCCACATTAATACTACCCATATGACCATGCTGATTATCTTCATGAGATTTTACCTTAGGGAATTGGATTGCATAATGCTCGTATATTCCATGTTTAAAACATCTAATCATTGTTGATGTCATAGCAATAAAATTATCCTTGTCCATGCTGTTAACTGAACCTTTTCAATTGCACTTATTGGCTTTGTGTCCTTCTTTTCCACACCCAAAGCATCTTCCAGTTCCTTTAAAACAATCTCTATGATGCCTCTTCCCACATGATTTAAATGAAGGAAATTGAACATTTTTTCCTCTATGATCATCATGAAACTCCATTTTTCTCTTATTATATGAGTCGGGAAACTTACCAAAGTTGAGATTATTGACCATATTATGGGATTTATATTTAGGCATAATAACGATGTTTGGAATTCCAAATCACGTTTCATTTGGTAGCTCATGAAGAATATCATTCCATTGTCCATCATATCCCCCATTATTAGGAATCTTCCTATTTCAAGCCATTTTCTAAAACCCAAAAAGAATAGTGTGAGAGGAAAAAATCATGATACGGAAAACAACATATTAAAAGGGGTGTACCCTCAATATATAACATCTTAGGTTAAATTCTATGATCTTTACCGTCGTTCTAGGACTATATTTTATACGTATATTTATCCTTAGGGACATCCCTAGAAATACCATAGAAATATCTCTAGGGATCTCACTAACGTTTTCACATCCTATTTTCCAAAGCTTGACTAAACCATTCCTATGATACCAACTGTAGAGGCTCGAAGCTTGATGTACATGGACATTACATTACTTTTGTGGAATACTTAATCCATAACAAAAATAGACACACAAGGACTGTAATAGTTTAGTGTCTTTGGAAACATGGAACATAATATTTTAATCGTGGTGGAAGATCTTCACCATCTCCCATAAAGATCATCCCCTTTTGTTTTCTTATCTAAAAGCATTATTTATATCCTCAGGTAAATAAAACATTAAAAGGGTGATCTCAACTTCTTAGTAAGGTAAAACATAGATAACATTAAAAAATCCATAAACATTTGGAAGCAAAAACATGAACATGAAATTTAAACATCAAAATCTTGAGCAAAGACATAAATCATGGAAGTACGTAAGAAATATATCATAATGGAACATCAACCATTATAAATAATATAATGTTAATAAAACATGTAATTGGGGAAACCATTCAGCACATGTTATGATTTCCATATTAGCTAAGGCATTGCTTCCAAGACCATCTTAGTGGACAATGTCCCTTTCTGAATCGAGTTCACTCCTCGTTTCAGTCCTGTAACACTGAACCGGATTAACATAACATTCAAGACATGCCTATCTCATGAGATATAAATCTTTACCCAATGAATTAGAGAAATATATAGGTCCCACCCATTTCATATTGAAATCATTCTTACATGTGCCACAAAATAAACAAACATCATTCATAATAACCAAATAAATAATATGGGTTTCACAAACATCATCTCATCATCAAATAATCCATATAAAATAAATGAATATAATTTCATAATAAGATAAGTGAAGCCATGTTAATCATAGACACATGATACTTGAAATGTACACATATGAAATAATATCATCTTAGATGAAAAATGGTTTTGATAAAACACTTGAAATGAATTCTTGAAGAAAATATCATTTCTTCTTCAAAATAATTATCTTTCCACAAAATGTCATGCAATTTTAAAAGAAAAATATTTTGTTTAAAATAGTCATGAAATATTTTGGAGGAAGCTTCATGAAAATAAGGCTTTATAAAACCGTAAAAATCTGTTCATGCCGTATAAGTTAAAAAAACATTATTCTCGTACTTTGGCCGGAAAAGTCAAAAAGTAACTTGTAAAAGAATGATTCCATACAAACAAATTAGTAAACGTCAAAAATGGGTAAAAAATGACTTTAAACATTAATGAAACCATTTTTATGAAACTTGGACATGGATGAGAACAATAACCACAGTAAATACTTACGAATAAACAATCTCGGATAAGAATGAGATTGGAAAAGTTATCCCTTACCTTATGTTCGATATGATTCGTATCTATCTGAACCTCATATATAATGGTTTAAATAATGTCATTGACTTATTACAGAATCATATTCATTTTTATAATATCATATATGGTCACTTATGACTTTATATTACCCGTTCTTTTATAAATTCCATGTTAAAGAGCGTTTTCGGTAAAATCGTTTCATTTGTCGTCTGTGTTTTGACTTGTAAGTATTCATATGATTACGTACATCATGATTACATAATTCCAGCATATAAAACATGATTTATGTATAATATATATTCATAATATACATACATATAATATATCGATAAATGGAATGAAATACACTATTCATGGAGACGGTAGGCCGTACGTAGGCATGAACGATGTTTTCGTTTCCTTATTGAATTGAATGGAATTAAGAATATGACATACATATATATACATAAATACAATAGAATTATTATGTAATATATTTTATGATTACTTATTATATACACTTTATAATCATTCTTGAATTGTTAACATGGAAAATGAATCTCATCACGTCGTGGAGACGGTAATCCGTACGTACGCACGAACGATGATATCATTCTTATATTTATTGAATCAAATTGGAATGAATTATTTAATATCGTAGAATAAGTATGATGTTATAATAATCATATGTATTTATTCTTTACACCATTATACCAATCCAAATAAGGTGGTGGTGGAAAAATAGATTACACCACCGAGTGGAGACGATATTCCATACGTACCCACGCGCGGTGATTTCGTTTTCCGTAGGATGGATAGAAGGTGAAATGGGGTTGTTTCATATTTATAATAACATATCAGTATATTATTGATACTGATTATATTACTTTATAATGAAACAACTAAAGAAGAATAAGTTGCAGAAGAAATAATATTGAAATAATCGGTAGAAGTGATTATCTCTTCTTCGACGCACCTCCTTTAAACTTCTTCATAGGTAACTAGGGTTTGTCTTTTGAGAAGACCAGTACCTCTATAAGGCTACTATGAAATTTCGGAAGTGAAATGGGCAGAGGTTTTCCAAGCCTCAAGGCTCAAAATGGTGTGAGGAAGAGAGGGATGAGGTGCCCATTTATAAGGGAGGAGAGATGAACCTTTAGAAATATAAGAAATATTAGTTTATATTTAATCCCAGTCCCACATAAAAACCTAGAAATATCATAAATTCAAATATTAGATTATATAGGGTTGTAATATAATCTACCAATAAAATATAGACATGTAGGGAATTTATTTTAAACATTATCATCTTGATTTATCCTTATTTAATCGATTAAATTTTATTTGTGGTAATAAGATTCTAAATTTTAAATTTTTATATATAATTACTTAGGTGCTGTGAATTATCCATAGTTAGATAATTTATGAAATTATACACTATAGAAATTTCAATTTTTAATTTATAATTTTTTTTTGTGATTTTTAAACAATTTAATAATATGTTATTTTTATAAAAAACAACAGTGTCAATTTTGACACTATTCATTTATTTGAATTAAAATTAAATCCAAACAAAGGATATATTCAAAATATAAAATTTTATAGGTTCCTAACATGTCATATTAATCTAAAATATTATTGCAGTACATTAAATAGTTCATATAATATTTATTTTAATATTTTTAAAACAATTTATTCGGTATATCTCTTTATAAAATAATAAGTACAACATTTTTGTATAATTATTTAATATACATATCTGTTGCATAAAATTTTTAAATAAAATCATTTAACTAAGATAAATATAAAATATTTTATAATAAAAATTTTACTCTAATTTATCATCTTAAAATAACTACATGTAAATTGTTATCTTTGTAAAATTATGAAGGTGACAACATTGGAATCATTTAAAATAAAATATGATAAGTGTCATAATCGCTTTTATAAGGCTCAAAATGGTCAAATATTAGACCATTGGATGATTATGGTTTATGTTTACATGACCAATAAGTTTTGGTCAGGTTTTTTTTGCCTTTTATGGTCATTATTAGTTTAATAAAAACTATATTTTCGATATTTCACTAGATTAACAATTTCTGCATCACTATTATGTCACAATTAATGATAATTATTTAATCCCTAAAAATTATAAATAAATTCATATGATGTAGATACATTTATTAGAGTTATGGATACTATTCGTGTTCGATGTTTCATAAAGTTTATCACTAAATTAAAAATAATATACTTATAAGATTTAAAGGACTGACATGTTGTCACCTTCATTGGTTTTAATAATAAATAAATTATTTTCAAGGAAAAAAGTCCATAAAATGAATCTATTCCAACCATTATGTGATATGGGTCGACTTTTAGTCATCCAATAGAATCTTGTCAGGTGTTAGGGTAATTTTATAATCTTATTTTTACCCTTAATTACTCGATTAACCATTAACTATGGTAAATAAAATTTACTGTAGTTACTATTCATAATTCCCAAAAATAAAAAGTAGCTTATTAACATAATTTGGACCCATTGATTCAAAATATGGAATACAATTTTTCAAATTCTATACAGAAAAATTTCAGAAATTAAATTAAAATTAATCCTGTTGTTGAATGAAAACAGGTTTTTTGTTTAAAACATTGCAAAAGATTAAATTGATTTAACCTATGAATTAAATGTAAAATAATTGCTAATGACATAAATTATATTTAATGGTAAAAAAATATTCTATTTATACTTTAAAAACATTAAATATTATAATTTAACCATATAAAGTGTCTCAATGGAAAAAGTTGTTTTTAAGTAAAAATAAAATTATTTTTACTATTCATCAAAACATGAAAGTTATCAGAAAAGTATCAAAAATTTATCCAAAGTAAATTTTTATATCATAATTCCAATGAAGAATATTATTATGTAAAATTGAACTTATAAATGTTTCAATAACTATATTTAATGTGGGTGTGCCATCAAAAGTGGGAAAAACAGCATTTTTTTAAAAAAAACTTATTATACCCGAAAAATATATTTTGTTCTCTTAACATGTTCTAGAAAATGTGTAATAAGAATAATAATGTTATAAAATTTAAAATGTAGTTAATACTATTCATAACTGCTAGTCCATAATAATATAATAATAATATATCATTGTTTAGTGAAACCCGGTATTGCGTACAACACACGCTATCATGGAAGGTCGTGATTGCGTGTAACGCAAGCCATGTCAGGGTTGTGTGTAGTTTAAGACTCCTTTCTTTTTTTGTATAACATAATCTAACCATATTTCATTTATGCATTTAATATATATATATATATATACACATATATATACACTCAATGTTGTGATCTTGAAATTGTGTGTAACAAGATCCAAGAATAGTGTTGCATATACTGCAAGCTAATACAGTGTTGCGTATAGTACAAGTTAATCGTGGTGTACTGTACAATCAATGGAATAAAAAAGAATATATCTCATAAAATCTCAGGGTGTTACATTAATCTTATTTTGAAACTCTTCATCACCGATCTAAGAACTCTTTATCCTTTGTAGTAAAGATAGTTTGGCAACCATTTGAAAAAGTATTGATGTTTCACCTTCCATGATAATTCTCATATCCATCTTCACTATGTCCATGAAAATAGTATCCCTTTCAATTCTCATCATGTTTGAAACTACATAATCGTTTCTGCTAAAAGAATCTACCACCTTATTTGCCTTCCCCGGGTTGTAGTGTATTGTGTAATCATAATCCTTGAGTAGTTCAAGCGATCTACTTTGCCTCATGTTGAGTTCATTTTGTGAGAAAATATACATCAAACTCTTGTGATCAGTTATCTCACATTTTTTCACCACAGAGGTAGTGTCTTCATATAGTCAAAGAAAATATCACAGCTGTAACTCGAGATCATGAGTATGATAGTTTTGCTCTTGAACTTTCAACTGTTGTGATGCATCGACAATAACCCTATCATTCTACATAAGGACACAACCATGTCCTTTCTTCGATGCATCACTATATATATCGAACTCATCAATCCCCAATAGTTGATTCAATATAGGAGCATTGATAAATATTTCTTCAGTTCTTCAAAACATTCTTCACACTCTTTTGTCCATTTAAATTTAACCCCTTTACGTGTGAGCTTTGTTAATGGGTTATCCAATCAGGCATAATTATGGACGAAATGTTGATAATAACTTGCTAAATCATTAAAACGGTGTACCTCAGTTATACTCATAGTTGTTGGCCATTCCTGGATTTCCTTAGTATTATAAGGATCAATAGAGATTCCATCTTTAGAGATATTATGGCCAAGATAAGAAATATTCTGATGCAAGAATTCACACTTGCTAAACTTCCCATATAATTCATGTCCTCTCAGAGTCTTCAGGATAATGCGCAAGTGATTTTCATGATCTTCGTAGCTTTTAGAGTATACAAAGATATCATTATTAAATACCACCTCAAAATCATCGAGATATTCCTAGAAAACTGAATTCATTAGATCCATGAATACAGAAGGTGCATTAGTTAGCCCAAAAGGCATTACTGTAAACTCATAATGCCCATACCTGGTTTGAAATGTTGTCTTCATAATGTCATCCATCTTCACACACAACTGATGTTATCCAGATCGAAGGTCAAACTTTGAAAAGTATTGAGCACCAGCAATTGGTCAAATAAATCATCAATGCGAGGTAGGGGATACTTGGTCTTTATTTTTATATCATTGATCTCCCTGTAGTCGATACATAACCTCATAGATCCAAATTTCATTTAAAACAAAAGAATAGGGGTGCCCCATGGAGAAACACTAGGGAGAATAAATCCTTTATTATTCAATTACTCTAGTTGTTTATTTAGTTCCAATAATTCTAAAGTGGCCATTCTATAAGGGGTATTCGATATAGGCCTTGATCATGGAATTAAATCAATGGAAAACTCATCTTCTCATTCTGGAGGATGTCCAGGTAAATATTCAGGGAATACATCTACATATTCTCTCACAATAGGTACATCCTCTATTTGACCATTCCTTTCCTCACCCACAATTATTTCATTCTCTTCCTCCCCGATTATTGAATTTAGTTGAGCTACAGGGGGTGGATCATGATATGATTTTGGTGGTGACAATTCTACTCTAAAAATAAGGTGTTCTTTATCATCATAAAAAATCGTAACCTCCTTCTTCTTACAAGAATCCTTCCCATCAAGGTCCTAAAGCCAATCCATACTGAGGATTATATCAAAATCAATCATAGGTATGCCAATGAGATTAGTTGATAAATAACATTAATGTTCTCTAATGGGGACTGATTCCCAATACTTTGTTGCAAAGATACTTCCCTTAAAAGTTTTAACTGAAAACTCATTTGTTAAATAAAATTGTAAATATCTAATTTTCATAGAAAACTGGGAAGATATAAAACAATGCAATGATCCAGAATCAAATAAAGCATTTTCTAAACTTGAGGAAACCATTAAATTACCTACCATCGCGTCTTTTCGAGCTTCTACATCTACAGTAGTGATAACATAAGCTTGGTATTGATCCCTTGGCCTTTTCTGAGGAAATTTCCCATGACACTTAGGACATTCATTTGTATTATGTCCCATCTCTCTACAATTATAGCATACCACATTGACATAAACTCTATTTTCCTTGTAATCATGAGCTTTTTGGCCTTTTTAATCACAATTTTAATAGACTCTCGTTCCTTTTAAGCATATACCAGGGTGTTTCTTCCCACATTTACATCATGATGGATTTACAACTTTTCCCTTATTTTCCTTATTTCCATCACCAGATTGATCAGTAGATCTCTTTTTCTCTTTATTTTTTGTAAAGTCATTATAAATAGAGAATTAATTTTCTATTTTGATAACACATGAGACAATGTATTCGTACGATCAGAATGATTGTGAGACTAATGCTCGATGAAGAAATTGTTTTAACCCATCAACGAAATGATCACTCTTACATCTTGGTTTATGTATATAATCTCCAGCATACCTTTCTACCCTTGTAAAGTTATCCTCATACCTTGTGACATTATCATCCTCCATTTTACTCAGACTAAAAAATTGCCTTTCCATATATGCTCGATGGTCATGAGGATAATATTTTTCTAGAAATATATCTTTGAACTCTCTCCATTCCATATTTAATACTTCATCATTTTCCTTCATTTTTTGAATCAATGACCACCGTTGACCAGCATCTCCAGCGAGGCAGTAAACTGCCATGAAAACTTTTTCCCTTTCACTACTCCCCAAAGCCTGAAATATTTTCTCTAAGGAACATATCCATTGCTCAGATTCCAATGGATTTTTACTCCCATTCAATGTTTTTGTTGTTGCGTCATGAAGCGATCTAACATTGATCCTCCACACTGTGGATTAGGGTGCTTCATACGGGTAAGGTTATTATTCATAACCTAAGTGAGTTTTCCCAGTATGGTGATAAGATGATCTACATCAGTTACATCACCAGCTCCACTATAATTATCGTGAGCAGGAGGGAAATCCCTACATGGAGTTCATGCATTGATACAGTTTCCATTTCTTCCACTAGGTTCCATTTCTAAACAATGTCATAAACTAGATCAGTTTATGAATCTAAATACATAATTCCATACTTGTAAAACAATTAACATAAATTGAATAGTTTATTGATATAATCCATAAACATAAAAATGTTTTCTTTCAGGATGTATATACCCATAAACCCTTCATAAAGGATCGTAATGAAAATGTTAATTATCATAAGAATATCCCCTGGGAGTTTTGTAACCAAGAGTACTGAAAGGCCTGTTGTTGTGCACCTGTTTCTATTCGAGTCATGCTCAAAGTGGTGTTTTTTGAGTTTTACCCCTAGGTACATCTGTCTCAGAGATACCTCTACCTTCTCGTATCCAGATGAGGATATCTTTCTCAAAAAACTCACAAAATCTCAATAATTCCAAACTTCTAGGATGTTCTTCTATACTAATCCTCAAAGTCTATCTTTGGTCTATGTGCTCTAATTAGAGTTTTCCTAAATCTAGCTTCCATGGTTTATACTGAACTTCCTCTAATACCAACTGTAATGACCCGACCCCAGTTGCCCAGAGTCAGTGCTTTATTTAATAAAATTGTCATGATCATAAGAAAGATCATGTCTCGAAAGACTGATTAGTTTAGTAGCCTTGGAATAACTAGATACATTCCTAAAGTTTACATTACATCATAAAGTGAAAACTACTACAAAAACATCTTGTCTTCATATCCCCTCATATTATCCCAGCAGGTCATTCATAAATTACTTCTTCACATCCAGGGAAAAATAAAACATTTAAAGGGATGAGCTCATATTCTCAGTAAGGATGAAAATATAGTGGAAACATTAATAAAAAAGCATAAACATTTAATGAAATGTATAGCTAAAACAAAAGCCTTTTGAACTTGAACTTCAAAATAATATAGCAAAGATAAAATGAAATAATTCCATTTACTTATTAACATGGATATTATACTAGTTGAATAATAACATGCAATATCAATAATCACATTCATAATGATGGAATGAAAAATGCCAGACTATCATAAACATGTAGCCAAGGCCTCATGCCAAGACTACAAATAAGATTTTGTCAAGGCCTCATGACAAGACTCTAGTTTGCCTCACGAGACCCACTGATGTATCTAGGAGATATAGTTGGCTCAACCCATCACTTATTAAGTCCATGGCATTCTTCATATGAATAGGTTTCAACATAACATTATCATTCGTATTAAAACTAGCACATGAAATGTCAATACGTTCACCATAAACCATGAATGGTATAAAAATAACACATCCACAGTCAAACATATCACCAAACCATCAATGAAATATGGAAGTTTTGTATCATAATAAATCATCTTCAAATAATCTTAAAATCCATCAATGGATGTTGACATAGATGAAATAAAAACTATTTGATAGAAATAACTTTTTCTTAAATCATTTGAAAGTTAAATAATTATAAAATAAATAATTTACTTTGAAAATATCCTTACATGATTGTACGGGAAGCTTATATGATTTTATATCGGTGGTAAATAGCCGCACCCACCATATAAGTTAAAAAAAGACATTTTTACCTTAATTCTGTCGAAAAGGTTAAAAAGGACCTTGTTTGGAAAACGATGGAATGATTCCTTTATAAACATCATATAAAAAGTCAAACAAGTTTATAAATGACATTAACCCATATTCTGTAAAATATTAAGAATGTTTTGAAATTCATTTTTATGAAACATGGATGTGGAAGATTAAGAGGTCCCAGTAGATAATTACATATAAACAACCCTGGATAATGAAGAGATTGTGAAATATCCCTTACATTGTACTTTTCCTTAGTCCATGGAATGTTTACCTTCTGTATAATAGTTAAAACTTTTTTATTAAATTATACAAGAACCAGTACATATTTCTGATATCATATATGATCTTATAATAATGCTTTGCTAATAATAAATTAGTATTATCGTCATTTCGGGTGTTAACTTACTCGTTGTGTTTTATATGTCTTGTTACATAAGTCGTGTTTGTTATGGATAGGTTGTACCTTATTCATATCTAGAATGATATAAAGTTCTTTAACATTACTTATAATAATAAAATGAGAATTCTTCTTGAATGAATACGATGGGGAATGAATCTCGTCGCGTTTGTGGAGACGGTAGTCTGTACGTACGCACGAGCAACAATATCCTTCTTTTGATATTAAAATAATATATAATTGGATGCTATATCATATATACAGATTCATTGTCATGTTATATTTATTATTTAAATGAATTACAAATCATTATTATACCCATCCAAATAATAATATATTGAATAACAATTACACCACGACGTGGAGACGGTATGCCTTAGGTACTCACGTATGATGACATGTCATTCAAAGGATGGATAGAATAATGAATATGGTTGTACCATATTTAAAATAATATCTCAGTATATAAGAGATACTAGAGTTATCATTTTAGAATGGTAATAACAATTAAAGAAGAAGTTGAATAAGAAATGAACATGAAAAAGGGTAGTGAAAACATTACCTCTTCTTCCGGTTCTTTTTTTAATTTGATCAAAAGGGCTCATTAGGATGGATTTATGATCAAACTAAGGCCTCTAGGATGAATTGTGGGATGTTGAGAGAGTATTTTGGCAGGGTTTGGCTGAACCAAATGTCTTTGAATGTGTGAATAATTAGTTATAAGTGGTGTTCTTTTACAAGGGGGAGGAGGGCCGCCTTAAGAAAATCTAGAAATATTATTTTATAATAAATTTATATTCAGTTTTAGTGGATATAAAGTGTATTATTTAGAGGATAAGAAGGTTATGGTTCAAAAACATTTCAAAAAATATAATTTATACAGGTTTGAGTCACTATATTAACCGTATCGTTTATTTTTAACTCTTAGTTAATTAGATTGACACATACCATGTCACTTTTTATTTTTATGTTATATAGTTAATAAACATAGTATATAACTCCAAGAGACCCCCAGGTGGTCCATTAATGATACACATATCATGATATAAGTCTCTTTGTCGAACCATAGATATTTATGAATTTAATATAAATTAGTAATATAATATTTGTTGTAAATACTCTTTTATGTCAGTTTTGACACTATTAAATATTTTTATTTAGATAAATTCATAACATCATTATTACTTTGTAAAACATTTATATAAACAATCCTAATATGTAATAGTAACCTAGAAAATTATTGGAATTTATAAAAAGTCTTAAATTACATTTATTTGGGTATTTATAATATCATTTATCTTAATCATTCATTAATACAGTAATTAATGAATCATCATTGTGTCATAATTAAATTAAATTATTTAGTTCCTAAAAATTATAAATAAAATACGATTATCTATTTAATCTATTTATTTTTCTATTGAATATTTATAGTCTAAAATATAAAATATATAACCCTATGTAAATTTTTTTTCTAAAAGATATTTTCTTATGTCATTTTTGTATTTACTTTAACTTTATTAATATAATGTGTCCCAATCACCTAAAAGTGGGTACATGGGGTCCCAAAATTGACCCAAAGATGCCTATGGTTGGCTATGTATCCACCAATAATGTTAGGACACGTTTTATGGTAATTTATTATTATTATAATATTATTTTTTTACCCTTATTTACTGGATTTACCCTTTAACCAGGGTTAATAAAATATTTACTGAAGTAATTATTAAAAATTTCTAAAAATGAAAGTTACCTATTTACACAATTTGGACATCGTTATTAAAAAAATTGATTCCATTTTTCTTAATTCAATACACAGAAGTGGAAGAAATTAATTTAAAATTAATTTTCGCTGTCAAAACAAAAAGCATGTTTTTTAGAAATAATAACTATCAAAATATTGATACTTGTGTATGTCCGGTATAATTGTGAAATTATATCCAATGACCAACATTATATTAAATGGTAAAAATATATTCTAAATATAATTTATAATCACTCAAATTCATAATTTATCACTATTAATTATTTCAAATAGAAAAGTTGTTTTTAATAAAAATTTAGTAATTTTCACTATTCGTCAAAATATAAAAGTTATCTGAATAGTACCAAAATTTAATCCTAGGAAAATTTTGATATTCCTAATCCAAAAATGAAGTCCATTTTGAATGATAAAATGTATAAAATTTCAGTAAGTGGGTATTACTATTCATAACGGCTACTTCGATTGGTTGCGGCGTGTTAGAATCTCGAAGTTCTGTACAACACAAACTACTGTACTATTCAAAGTGAAGCATACTATGGAAGAATAGGGTGTTACATTCTCATCTCCTTCAAATAATTTCATCCTCGAAATTTCTATTATAATACTGAAAAAAAAGTCAGGTGGTTCTTCATCATAAGTTCCTCGGTTTCCCACGTTTCCTCTTCCATTTTATAGTTCCTCCATAGAACTTTTACCAGACAAGTCGTCTGGTTTCACAACACTTGTTCTCTCATATCAAGAATCCTGACGGGATATTTGCATTAAGAGTTATTAGGTTCATGTTCTAATTCATCATTGGTTAGTACATGATTTGGGTCCGGCATGTATTTTCTCAATAGTGATATATGGAACACATCGTGAACTTTGGAGAGATTTGGCGGCATTTCAAAACGGTCAGCTACATCCCCAATTAGTTATAGAATTTCAAAAGGACCAATGTACCTGGGACTCAATTTACCTTTCTTGCCAAAACATATAACTCCCTTCCAGGGAGATACTTTCAAGAAAACATGATCTCCCACCTGAAATTCCAAATCCTTTCTTCAGTTGTCAGCATAGCTCTTCTACCTAATTTGAGCTGATTTGATGTTATTTTTGAATACCTTCACCTTTTCCATCGTTTCTTCCACTAGTTCTGGGCCTACAAGTTTTCATTCACCAACATAATCCCAACAGGTTGATGTGTGACATCTCTTTCTATATAACGCTTCATATGGTGCCATCGAAATACTTGAATTGAAGCTATTGTTATAGGAAAATTCTACCAAAGGTAAATATTGATTCCAAATACCCTGAAAGTCATGTGTGCAAGATGTCAACATGTCTTCTATGGTTTGAATAGTCTGTTCCGATTGTCCATCTGTTTGAAAGTGGTAAGCAGTGCTCAAATGAAGTTCAGTATCTGAAGCCTTCTGAAGACTCTTCCAGAATCTCAATGTAAAATTGGGATATCGATCTGAAACAATTGATAGGGGTACTCCATGAAGTATTAAAACTTCATTAATATATAATGTTCCTAGACGTTCATGTGGTAAGTCTTCCCGTATAGAAAGAAAATGTGATCACTTTGTAAGATGATAAAAAATGTCCTATATTGCATCATTCCTTCTAAGAGTATTTGGTAGTCCCATGACAAATTCCATAGTGATATAATCCAATTTCCACTCAGGTATGGGAAGAGGTTTCAGGACTCCTCTAGGCTGTTGCCTTCCATCTTTAACTTGTTGAAAAACCATACATCATGACAAAAAATAAGTAATCTCCATCTTCATGTTTTCACACCTAAAATGTTCATTTAAATATATATACATTTTGGTGGTCCCAAGGTGTATAGTGAAATAGGAACTATGAGCATCGTCTAACAATTCCCTTTTTAAATCAGATATATCAGGAACAAATATCCTCTTCCAAAATTTCAAAATTCCTTCTTCATACACAAAGTCTCTCAATCTCCATTCATTCACAGCTTTAATCCTCTTTTGAAATTCGTCATCATCGGTCTGAGAACACTTAATATTTTCTAGTAAAGATGGTTTTTCAACCATTTGAAAAAGCACTGATGTTTCACCTTCCATGGTTATTCCCATGTCCATCTTCACTAGATCCATGAAAATTGGATCCCTTTCAATTATCATATTTTTCAAAACTCCATGATCTTTTCTTCTCAAAGAATCTTCCACCTTATTTACATTCCCTAGGTGGTAGTGTATCGTATAATAATAATCCTTGAGTAATTAAAGTCATCTCCTTTTCCTCATGTTGAGTTCTTTTTGTGAGAAAATATACTTCAAACTCTTGTGATCATTATAATTCTCACATTTTTCACCATAGAGGTTGTGTCTCCATATCTTCAATGCAAAGATCCCAGCTGCTAACCTGATATCCTGAGTAGGATAGTTTTTCTCATGAATTTTCATCTGTCGTGATGCATTGGTAATAACCCTATCATTATGTATATGGAAACAATTAAGTCCTTTCTTCGATGCATCACTGTAAATAACGAACCCATCATTCCTCGATTGTAGAGTAAATATAGGATCATTGACTAATTTTCTCTTCAGTTATTCAAAATAGTTTTTATACTCTTTTGTCCAAGCAAATTTAACCCCTTTACATTTGAGCTTTATTAAATGGTTATCCACTCAGTCAATATTCTGGACAAAACGTCAATAATAACTTGCTAAACCAATAAAACTACGTATCTCAGTTATACTCGTAGTTGCTGTCCATTCTTGGACTGCCTTGGTCTTAGAAGGATAAACTTAGATTCCATCTAAAGAGACAATATCCCCATGAAATGAAATACCCTGAAGCCAGAATTCACACCTGTTAAACTTCCCATATAATTCATATCTTCTTAGAGTATTCAGAATAATGTGAAAGTGATTTTCATGATCTTCATAGATTTTAATGTATACCAAGATATAATCAATAAATACCACCAAAAAATCATTAAGATATTCCTTGAAAACACTATTCATTAGATCCATTAATACAGAGGGTGCATTAGTCTTCCCAAAAGGCTTTACTGTAAACTTATAATGCCCATACTTGGTTCAAAATGTTGTCATCGGATTGTCTTCATTCTTCACACACAACTGATGGTATCCATATTTAAGGTCAATCATTGATAATTTTTGAGGTCCATGAAGTTGGTCAAATAAATCATCAATGCGAGGTTGGGGATACTTTTTCTTTATTGTTATAGCATTGATCTCCTTGTAGTCGATACATAAACTCATATATCCATCTTTCTTTTTAACAAAAAGAATAGGGGCTCCCCGCGGAGAAACACTAGGGAGAATAAATCCCTTATTACACAATTTCTATAGCTGTTTCTTTAGTTCCACTAATTATACAATGGCCATTATATAAGAGGTCTTCGATATAGGGGTTGATCCAGGAATTAAATCAATGGAAAACTCAACTTCTCGTTATGGAGTATGTCCATATAAATCATCCAAAAACACATCTACTTATTCTCTCACAATAAGTACATCTTCTATTTAAAAATTTCATTCCTCACCCACAGTTATTTCATTATTTTCCTCCCTGATAATTGAATTTAGTTGAGCTACTGTGGGTGGATCATGATAAGAATTATGTGGTGAAGATTCTTCTCTAAAAATAAGGTGTTCTTTATCATCATCATCAAAAATTATAAACTCCTTCTTCTTACAGTAAATCTCTACATAATTGTCTGAAAGCCAATCTATACAGAGTATTTTATCAAACTCAATCATTTGTATGATTATTAGATCAGCTGATAATGAAACTTTATGTGCTCTAATGGGGACTGATTTACAAAACATTGTTATAGTGATACTTCCCTTTGTAGTTTTAACTGACAACTCCTTTGTTAAATAAAATTGGTAATATCTAATTTTCATAGCAAACTGGGAAGATATGAAACAAGGAGATGATCCAGAATAATTTAAATCACTTTCTAAACTTGAGTAAACCATTAAATTAACTACCAACACGTCTTTCAGAGCTTCTACCTCAGCAGTAGTGATAGAATAAGCGTGGCCTTGATACCATGGATTTTTCGGAGCCAAGTTCCCCATACGCTTAGGACATTCATTTTCATAATGTCCCATCTCTCTACAATTATAGCTTTCCTTGTTTACAAAAACTCTCTTTCCCTTACAATCATGATCTTGGTGGTCTTTTTCACCACACTTTTATAGACACCCATTCCTTTTAAGCAATTACCGGGGTGTTTCTTCCCACATTTACTACAGTATGGACTTTCAAATTTTCCATTCTTCCCCTTATTTCCATTTCTAGATTGATCGGAAGATCTCTTCTTCTCTTTCTTTGTTTTAAATTAATAAGACTTAGAGAATTCCTTTACTATTTTGATAGCACATAAGACACTGTCTTCGTATGACAAGAAGGATTGCGAGACTAATTCTTGATGAAAAAGTGGTATTAACCCATCAATTAAATGATTAATATTACTTCATGGGTTATGTATATAATCTAAAACATACCTTGCTAACCTTGTAATGTTAGCCTCATACTTTGTGACATTTTCATCCTCCTTTTACCTCAGACTCAGAACTTGCCTTTCCATATCTGCTCGATGGTCATAAGGAAAGTATTTTTCTAAATACAGATCATTGAACTCCCTAAATTCGATATTTGATACTTAATCATCTTCCTTCAGGTTTTAAATCAATTACCAACATTGATCAGCATCTCTAGTGAGGCGGTAAACTATCGTGGTAACTTTATCCCTTTCACTACTACCGAAGGCCTGAAAAATTTTTCTCTAGAGAGCGTATTCATTGCTCAGATACCAATGGATGTGTACTCGTATCTAATGTTGGTGGTCGTTTCCTCATGAAGAAATCTACCATTGATCCTCAATGTTCTGGATCAGGGTGCTCTATACGAGTAAGGCTATTATTCATAACCTGAGTGAGTTGGCCTAGTATAGTGATAAGCTGATCAACACCACTTACATCACCAGCTCCACTATAATTATCTTCAGTAGGAGGGAAATCCTTAAATGGAGTTTGTGCATTGATAAAATTTCCATTTCTTCCACTAGGTGCCATTTCTAAACAATGGAATAAACTAGATCAGTTTATGACTCAAAATATATAATTCCATACTTGTAAAACTCATAACATAAATTGAACAGTTTATGGATATAATACATTATCATAAAAATGTTTTCATTGAGAAAGTATATACTCATGAACTCTTCATAATGTTTTGTAATGAAAATTTGTGTTATACTAATAATATCCCCCGGGAGTTTCGTAACCAAGAGTGCAACAAAGCCCATTGTAGTGCACCAGTTCCTGTTCGAGTCTAACTCAAAGTGGTGTTTTCAGGTTTTACCCCTAGGTACATTTGTGCCAGAGCCGCCTTTACTTGCTCGTATCCAGACAGGGATGTATTTCTTATAAAACTCACAAAATATATACAATACCAAAATTCTAGGACGTTATTTGATACTAATCCTTAAATTCCATCTTATGTCTATGTGCTCTAATCAGAGTTTATCTAAATCTAGTTTCCAAGGTTTGTACTAAACTTCCTCTGATACCAACAGTAATGCCATGACCCTAGTTTTCCAGATTCATTGCATTATTACATAACATTGGCATGATCACAAGAAATATCAATTCTCGGATGACCGATTAGTTTAGTAGCCTAGGAATAACTTGATACATTCATAATGTTTACATTACATCATAAAGTGAAAACTAATACCACAAAATCTTGTCTTCATATCAATTCATATTATCCCTGCAGGTCATTCATAAATTACTTCTTCACATCCAGGGAAAAACAAAACATTTAAAGGGCTCAGCTCAGATGCTCAGTACGGATGAAAATATAGTGGAAACATTCATAAAAAAGCATAAACATTTAAGGTAATGTATAGTTACAACAAAAGCCTTTTAAAAGTATACTTCAACATAATATTGCAAAGATAAAATGAAATAATGTCATTTTTTTATTCACATGGATATTCTATTAGTCAAATAATCACATGAAATATTAATAACCACTTTCATAATGATGGAATGCGTAATGAGAGAATATCATAACCACGTAGCCAAGGCCTCGTGCCAATACTACAAATCAGATTTTGTCAAGGCCTCATGCCAAGACACTAGTTTTTCTCAAGAGACCTACCGATGCATCAAGGAGCAATAGAGGGCTCCGTCCGTCGATTATTATGTCCAATGAATTCCTCACATGAACAGGTTTAAACATAACATAATCATTTGTATTAAAAATAGCATAGAAATGTCAATAATTTCTCTATAAACTATGAATTGTATAAATATAACACATCCACAGTCAAACATATAACAAAACCTTCACTACAATATGTAAGTTTTGTATCCTAATAAATCAACTTCAAATAAGCTTAAAATCTATCAAAGGATGTTGACATAGATGGAATCAAAACTATTTGAGAGAATATCTATTTTTTAAATCATTTAAATGTCACATAATTATAAAATAAAATATTTACTTTAAATTATCTTTATAATATTTTGAGGGAAGCTTCAAAGATTTTATAATAGTGGAAAATAGTCGTATCCTCCATATAAGTTAAAAAAAGACATTCTTACATTAATTCTATCGAAAATGTTAACAAGGAAATTGTTTGTAAAACGACTAAATGGTTCCTTTATAAACCTCTTATAAAAAGTCAAAAAACTGTATAAATGAAGTTAATCCATATTCAATAAAATATCAAGAATTTTTTGAAATAAATTTTTAAGAAACATGGGTGTGGATGATAAAGAGGTCATAGTAGATAATTACAAATAAACAACCTCGGACAATGAAGAGATTGTGAAATAACCCTTACCAATTTGGTAACTTACAAAAAATACACCCAATGAAAGAGGTATCATACAATGAATATGTAAATAAAAATAAATTAAAGTGCATCACATAAAAAAAGAATTATGGGCAGTACATACACCATAGAAAAGGTAATAGTGAAAATATGGCATGAATCTCACATGAATAAGGAGTTAGATGAAAACCCCTTACCTTGTACTTTTACATAGTGAATGGTATGTTAACCTCATGTATAATTGTTAAAACATTGATATTAAATTATTCAATAAACATATACATAATTATTATATCATATATGATCTTCTAATAAAGCTTTTATAATAATACTTTGGTATTATCGTTGTTTCATGTGTTAACTTACTCGTTTTCTTTTATATGTTTTGTTACATAAGTCATGTTTGTTGTGGATAATTTTTAAGTTATTCATATCAAACATGATATAAAGTTCTTAAAATTTACTTTTAATCATCAAATGAGAATTAGTCTTGAATGGATACGATGGGGAATGAATCTCATCGCGTTCATGGAGACGGTAGTCTGTACGTACGCACGAGCGAAAATATCATTTTTTTGATATTAAAATAAAATATAATTGGATTTTATATCATATATACAGAATCATTATCATGATATATTTATTATTTACATGAATTAAACATCATTATTATACCCATACAAATAATAATATATTGAATAACAATTAAACCACGACGTGAAGACGTTAAGACGTACATACGCACGTATGGTGACATGTCATTCAAAGGATAGATAGAATACAGAATATGGTTGTACTATATTTATAATAATATAAAAATATATAGGAGATACTGGATTTATTATTTTAGAATTGTAATAACAAAAAAATAAGATGATTAAGAAGAAATTAACTTGAAAAAGGGTGGCGAAAACAGTATCTCTTCTTCTGGTTCTTCCTTTTGATTTGATCAAAAGGGATCCTTAGGTTGTCTTTTAGATCAAAATAAGACCATTAGGTTGAAGGGAGGGGAGTTGAGAGAGTATTTTAGTAGGGGTTGGCCGATACAAAATGCTTTGAATGCGTGAAAAATTGGTTAGAAATTGTGTCCTTTTATAAGGGGGAGGAGGGGCGCCATAGGAAAATCTTGAAATATTATTTTATAGTAAATTTATTTTCAATTTCTAATGGATCAAAAGTGGATTATTTAAAAGTTAAGGTAGTTATGGGTTGATAAACACTCAAACAATATAATTTATATTGTTTTGGGTCATTATATTAAACTTATCGTTTAGTTTTAACTCTTAGTTAACTAGTTTGACATTTACCATGTCACTTTGTATTTTTATATTATATAGGTAATAAACATTTTATATACCTCCACGAGACCCCCAAGTGGTCCATTAACGATAAAACTGTCTTGATATAAGTATCTTGGATGAATTTTAGATTTTTCGGAACATAATATAATTTAATAATATAATATTTTCTTAAAAAAATCTTTTATATTAATTTTGACAATATTGTGTATTTTGTTTTTGATAAATTTAGAACAGCATTATTACTTCAAAAAATATTTATATAAACTATCTTGATATGTCATAGTAACCTTGAAAATTGATGGAATTTATAAAAAGTCTCAAATTACATTTATTTGGGTATTTATAATATCAATTATATTAATCTTTCATTAATACAGTAATTACAACAACATCATTGTGTCATAAATAAATTATATTATTAAATGTATAAAAATTAGAAATAAAATACCATTATGTAGGAAATCATATTTTATTTCAAATGAATATTTATAGTCGAAAATATAGAATATATTACACTAGGTAAAAATTATTTTTCAAAAATATATATGCTTATGTCATTTTTGTATTTACTTTAACTTAATTAATATAAAATGTCCCAATCACCTACAAGTGGCTCCATGGGGTATGAAAATCAACCCAAAGATTCAAATGGTAAGAAATGTATTCACCAATAAGTTTATGACTTGTTTTAGTGTAATTTATTATTATTATTATATTATTGGTTAACCCTTATTTACCGGATTTACCCTTTAACCACGGTAAATAAAATATTTACCGAAGTAATTATTCAAATTTTATAAAAATTAAAGTTACATATTTACACAATTTGGATATCCTGATTCCAAATATGGATATATTTTTCGAAATTCAAAACTCATAAGTGGCAGATATTAATTTAAAATAAATTTCCGCTGTCAAAACAAAAAACGTGTTTTTAAGAAATAATAATTATCAAAAGATTGATACTTTTTTATGTCCGATTTAATTGTGAAATTATGTCTAATGACTGAAATTGTATAAAATGGAAAAATATAATTTAAATATAATTTAAAACCAATTAGATTCATAATTTATCACAACCAATTATTTCGATTAAAAAAGTTGTTTTCAATAAAAATTTAGTAATTTTCACTATTCATAAAAATATAAAAGTTATCTGAAAAGTACCAAAATTTCATCCAAGGATAATTTTGATATTACAAATCCAAAAATGAAGTCCATTTTGAATGATAAAATGTATAAAATTTCAAAAAGTGTGTATAACTATTCATAACGGGTACTTTGATTGGTCGCGGCGTGTTAGAATCTTGAAGTTGCGTATGAAACACGCTACTGTATTATTCAATGAGAATCATAACATGGAAGGTTGGAGTGTTACATCTATAATGTCTCCATGAATTAACATATTACCTTGCTCGACCTCTGGGTGAGAATTCTTAGTGATATCCTTTTGTTTCTCAACTAGAACATGATTTCATGGTCTAATATTCTTACAATTCAAAGAGAACATCTCTGAACACATACATAATGATTTGAAAATTTACATTAAATATGAAATATACAATCCATAGAAAAAATATTTTTCATATATTATGCCAATGGGCATCATCAATAATAGAACACAATCCTCTACCATCACTATTGTGGGTCATGGAAAACATGGGGTAAACAAATATACATAATCAAAAGACTTTCATTAGTAACGTTTTTGAATCCATTTCCACATTCACTATGTAATTACTCAATCTTAGTCACAACTAACATTTCAAAACATGTTACAATTAATGATTTAACTGATTGTGAACATTCATTTATCAAATATCATGAAACATTTTTAACATTTTTTTATATAAATTTTTTTATCATCCTTATTAAAAACCATTTTATTCAACATTTTATGGAAGAAAAATTAATTATACTTTTTATTCCTCCTAACCATAAAATGTGTTTGTATCATGATTCATTCCAACTATATCTCTAGGTGCCTTAAATGATGCGTTAATGCATGAACTCATGCCATTCTAGTGAGGATAAAATTATCATAAAATTGTCACATCACACCATAAGTTCATGACTCAATGGTAAAATATCATTCAACTATAACAACACATATTAAAAACAAAAATTTACACAATGGGAACATAGGATTCCTCTAATACATGGGTTCTCAACTCAAATAGGCATGTTCATTGAAAATACCAGATATGTCTTAACATCCCATCTACCAATAGAAATATTGAGGCTTGGAAAATACCTTCCAAGGCAACACTTTTTAATGTCCCAATACTAGGTTCCACCTACCAGTGCCCCAAACTGGGTCACCACATGACTTCATTTGTGCCTCCTCATATTCAATAGGTTTCTTACTAACAAAAATGGTATAATGGATCTTGTGGGGATGGTATACCATTTATATCAGATTATTACAAAATAGATTACATATAAAATAATAGAAACAATAAAAATTAATATAGAAACAATAATTACTATAAATTTCCCATGATATGTTGTAAACTAAAATCATATAGTTCATATTATATGTAATTTTTCTACAATCAAATGCGACTAAATCCCAAAATAATGACAAGTAGTGGAATCCTGAAATATGGAACTCACTCTCTTATAGATCATTATCCATGAACATCCAACGCCCAATAAAACTCCCTATAATATGGAACTTCACATTCCCATAACCATCAATCAAGAAATATTCTTGAGTACCAAATGACGTCTTGGGTATGGTGTGTTTAAAAATATTTTGGAAACCATCAACATTGATTACAATATATCTAATCTGAACAGATAGTGCATAAATCTACAAAGTAAATTAATATATACACAACACATAAATGGGATTCCACTAGTTAAAAATTTCAATTCATCCATTTCCATAATCAATTCTATTTCCATAATTTGTAGCATCCAATTAGTATATTCATTCGGGTTACATGGCCCATGGGTTAATCAATTACATTAATCGATAAATGGAATATGTTGGTAAATTACTATAAATGATTGAAAAGGTATAGTTCCATATGTCATAATGGTTGAAAATTACATAATTAATCATAACACACATATCGTGGATCCTCAATCAAGGTAGTTACATCCAATGAAACCAATAGGGGCCTATAACATCAGTCCAACTCCTAAACCCATACAATCTTGGCTAGGTTTAGAGAATCAATCCAACCAAACCCACGTGAGGATCATTAGTCCATTATCCAACACCACTATGAAATATTCATATTTATATTTTTTCATTCATCATATATATCATTTAAGAAACCATTCAGAATCTATGCACATAAATTTAAAATTCCAATGAAATTCAACATGGTGACCATTATCATTTCGTAATGATTTAATGTATTTACTAATTAGAAAACATATTCCATTTAATCCATTTCATTTTTTCATAACATATGCATTTTGAATAATTATAAATTCTCATACAAAAACTCTTTTAACATATTCATTACCTCCCCAGGCATTAACAACATTAACACATTATTCATTAGATATGACATAAACAATTTACACATCTCCATTACCATATCATAATTCATTTGACACATTCACATTAATCCATTTAACCCTTTATTATCTCAAGCCAAAAAATAACTTATTCCCATGAAAATATCTACACACAACCACCGTTAGTACCCCACTAATTTTTATACTACATGTCAACATGTTTTCAAAAGGATATACATAATCTCAAAATAATACTAGGGTCAATGCCACAAGTCACCATGTTTGGGACTTCTGGAACACCCCATGGGAGGCTCTAATTTAATATAATCAAACCCAACACATCCAAAGGTTATGTTTAGTGGTTTAATTATACATTTAAAATCATGTATTGAAGTATATTACTAAAGGAATCACATTTAGAATAATCATAAATAAAACGAACAACCATGTAAGCCCAAAATAAAATCAAGATTATGTGGTATGACTTGTTGAGCACCTAGATTGAATATGAAGATGAACACAGGCTTCACCAGAGCCTTATATCTGGATTCAAGGACCCCTAGAAGCACCAAAATATGATCCTCTAGAATAATATTGTTTTATTGATTTATTAGAATAATAATGAAAAGATAGTCCCTAATACAGAGGATAAAAAAGATAAGGGGGAATTAGACATACATGAATAGTTGATCTGTAACCAAAAAAACTCCAAATGGGATAGAATTGTTGTAGATCCACCATTTGGAAGACATTGGAGCATGTTTTCTTCACTAGGGATAGAGGATGAATAAATGAAGATAAAAATAGATTAGTGACATAAATTACTAAAGGGGAATTTGAGTAACAGCTCAATTTTTAATGGGGCACATGGTTTAGACACACAATTTTCCTAATCATGGACCTACCTCTGCCATGTGGGGATAATTTTCATTGATTTTATCAGTGGAACAAATAGTTTGGGGAACAGTGGTCCAACCATTTGGAATGCCTCTATCCAATGGTGCATAATCTGTCCATCCCCTCACATTATTTTGATAATCATTCACCCATATTGGATTTCTTGGTTTGGGTGAATGATTATGCCTAATCAGGAGGCAATTGTACAACAAGCATTGTATTACCAAATTCCTTTTCCAATCATGTCATGAATCCCTAAAAAAATGTAAATCCACCTTATACATCTATTAAATATTCCATTAACAAAAACTATGTGAAGAAAACAAAAATTTATACATGGACATACCTATCCATTGTTCGAGATCTTATATGTGAGGTCTTAATCATAATTTAGATTCAATGTTTTGTTTTTGAAATGTGTATCATCCTTGAAAATGATTATTATTACAGAAAAATTATTAAAATATAAAAAATATTCGTATCATATTGTATATATTTCAAATGTGGTTAGGATCCATAAAATATACTATTCGGGTTACTATAAAACAATATTGTTCACAAAATTATTTATGTGGATCCTTACAAATCCATCTACTGAATGATTTGTGGAAATCAAACATACATGGATGATGTTAGTAAAATAAATTTATTTGAACAAAATATATATGATATAATGGTAAATTTGGTAAGATACATTCAATATCATATCAAATAAACTCAATGTGACTAAAACAGTTATGCTAAAAATAATTGGTGAGATCTAGAAATCAATAATTCAAAGAAGGATTTGTCGATAATTTTATCATTGAATAATTTTTTGAGATTATAATGTTGTTAAATATATGACCAATTTATATTCCCATATTTATATTCATGAATGAGTAGGGATTTTAGCTTCTTAATTAAAAACCCCACCAAACCTCTCTCTTTCTCATGATGTGCTCTATATATCAATATAGAGAAAGTACATACAAGATCCTTAACATGCACAAAATTTATAGATTATACCATTTAATAAGGATAAATTTTACAAAAAAACACATATAAATATTATATCATATAGATAATGTTCTATATAATAAGGCTACTAACCCAGATACAGTTTGTTACATGAAAAAAAAAATCAGATAAAGGTACATGGGAACAATATGAAGTGATGAAGTAGATATATCTTCATTTGATTGTACTCAATTGATAAAAAATCAATGGATAAATTCATTTTATATGTGTTTAATGTAACAATATAATATTTTATATGTATATCCATTATGGAAACACTCTAATTATTTGATATCTTTCCTCACACACAACCTTGATCTATCTGAACAATGATATACTAAAATATTATAACCTAATAAATAAATTGGATATTATGAATTGTAATAACCACCCTAAAAATAAATATATAAATTTTTTATTTTTATAAATTTATTTATCAATGTATAATAAATATGTTCAAAATTTCTAGTAATATAATTTTACACTTGAAATATATGTTTTCATTGAAAATATTTAATTTCACATTTTCCAATATATTTTCACAAGAATAGTATAATTATTTTTATATATTGTTGAAATTTTATTTCACTAAAATAATTTCATTTTTAGAATAATAATTTCATTTTTTATTATGGTTAATAATACAGTTTTTTTTAAAAATATTAATTATTTAAGGAATAGTGAAAATATAATTTTTAAACAATTTTAATTTCATTTAAATTCACTATATGACTATATAATGAAATTATAATGAAATAATCATAATTATTTTAATTATAAACAACCTAATTAATTACATTGGAATTATCATTATACATTTTCTGGAATGAGTTAATTTTTGTACTTAAAAACACATATTCTTGATAACTATCTTTCACCTCACATTATTCATTTTGTCATTATAAATTAGTTTTATCAACAATTATTAATTTTTTTAATGATATTTATAAATTATATATTAAATATAATGTTTTAACATTAATTTAATGGTCTTTGAATGTTAATAAATGATAATAAATTTCCATTAAAACCAAAAAATTAATTTCTTGAAAATGGGGTTTTATTACGGTTGTCAACCTGAATTAAAATTAAATTATATCAATTTTTTAATTTGGATATAGTAAAATAGGATAAAAATTATTAATCATCATACTCAATATAATTTAATATGTTCAACTTATTTGGATATCATAATGAATATTACAAATTGTAATATTGTGTCACCACATCAATGGTTAAAAGAGGATTACCAGGGGAAAACCATGAGATAAGGTGAGTATTGGAACCCAAAAATTTTAATTATTTATTGTATAAATATATTCTATCCTTATATTATCCTAAAATCAAATAAATATCCATTTGGAGTTGTCACGACCTGTCCCAATGGGGCTTGTGCTGCAACTCCCCAAACCCACCTCCAAAAGGCCAGGGGCTGCTAACTAACACCGAGTAGACATGTCACTAACATGGGAGGCATTTCCTATAAACCTGTACATAGACGCACACATCTCCAATCCGTCAATGTTGAAATGTAAAAACTACTGAAAATGGAAATGCTTGCATACACTAAAATCCCAACCGAAAAAGTACGACATGAACGTAAAGAATAGTAAATTAAAACCCTGGGAAAAAAGAACTACCCCACCAAAAGAATGTCTACAAAAAAGTCCAACCTGTAATGAAAGGTACTAGGACTGAAATCCATAGCTGTAGGAACACACCTCGGCCTGAATGGTCTCACTGAGCACCGTTCGGTCCTGGTCCTCATAGAATCCTATCAAAGACTGTCACATCTGCACATGACATGACACGTGCAGGAAAATACCGTTCAAGGGTGAGTATAGAAATACCCAGTATGACACCCCTAAAACCACAAAGGAGTACAAAAAAAAGTAACTCAAAGGAAGGAAACATTCATCTCTACAGTGTATATGTTTACAAAAAATATAACTATTATATCCATATATACTCATACATGATCGTCTATAACAAAACCATGTCTAAGATCTATGTCGAAGATACCACTAAGCAGGTAACTGGGAGAACCCACTCCTAGGTCAGAAGAGAGAGAGATATATATGAAGTACTCTTTCTGGGAGAACGAACTCAACAAGTATTTTAGAAAAACATGCACATATGAGGATCACAACCAATAGCTATGTGGTCATTCCAAAAACTTAGTCTGAACTAATCCGTTATGCAGAGGATCAACGCCCTGGTAAGGTAGGTCACATCGATACCAAGAACTCTACCTATGGTAACAGGAAGTAATAGGAGATCTGGCTCTATGTCTTATAGAGGGGATTCCAACTACTCTTTTCAGGAAGTCCGGCTGAAGGTATCATACTCTTGTACATAGGAAATGATACCAGGAACCTTCAGGGGAAATACCAAGGGTATGAACACTTAGAAATATAGCCCATGTAAAATAAGACAAATTTCTCAAGGCATGTAAAGCAGGTTACACATCATGTAGTAGGATTACACACTGTGTTCCTTGACACTAGAGACTACCTGTGTAAACGGCTCGTGTCATCCGTCCAAGAAGTGTAAAACTCAACTACACAGCGTATAGAAAGATCACACGTTGTGTTCCTTGACTTTGGGTACTTCCTGTGTAAATGTCTCATGTCATTAGGCTTTTCATATGAAAATTAACTACACAACATGTAGTAGGATTACACGCCTTATCTGAGTGTCAGGGGTTTTCTCCGTGTATGCTGGCCATGTGCCCGTACAAGGCCTTAACCTGTGTTGCCCTGCCCCTATACCAGTACATGAGGTATCCTGTGTATCTGGTCGGGCCTGGCTAGGGAAGGGTATACACGCTGTGTCCTTGACTGTGTAGCCAAACCATGTCCGTGTACTCCAAGAGTACATGCCAGGTGGTCTGCAGACAAACACAAGCTGTGTAGCCCATACTACATACCATGTATTTGGGATTTATCCAAAACTATTTTCCTCCTCCTTGCTCCTCCGCCAGATCTCCAGATTCGTGATCTCTCATCCATTCGTCCGAATACTTCAGATCATGGTCTGTTCTGTCATTCAAACATAGAATCATGTGTTTTTGGGCCTTCAATCAGGTTGTGAACCTCCTACAATACATCCAAAGGAAAAACGCCCAAAACACATATCTCTCGATCCGGTCCGAATCATCCAAAAAACCTTCATCGCAGCTCCGTACCAACATTCTGAGTTTGGATCTACAATCTCAAATTGTTGTGCCGCAGATCGAAGTCTCAATCGATCATTGTTCATACCCCGTGAAGAATGAAGAACGCATAGGCACCAATGAAGGAAAAAGGGATTCAAGAATGAACAAAACCATGGAATGAACCTTGACCTTTGTTCATTCATGCCTCAATCCGTTCCCATAATAACGATACTTAAACAATTATTAGATCGTGACTACAAGGATCAAGATTTTCCACAAAATCCCCACAAAAATACCATTCCTTATATATGATCGATCTGTAGGCTAATATGTCTGTGGATTAGTCCGTGTTCGTCATAGGAATCAGTAATATGGGATGGAAACCAAAATCAAAATTCCTACCTGGATCCGCAGCATTCATTGGATAAGATCTGGTCGTCACGTCATCGTCTCCAGTGAAACTCGTCAAGAATACTATCGCCACGTTTAGAGGTTTCCTCCAGATCTCTCTAGATCCTCGAGGGGAGATTCAGGGTTATGAGATCTGTAACCCTGACCCCCCTGTGAAATCTTTATTTAAAAATATAACAATATATGCGCTGTAATAAGATTTATAAAATATTTTTATTAAATATTTTATTACGGTTACGTCCAAAAACTTGATTTCACCACCGACCTAAGCCAGCCGATGTTAGGCCTCTACTAAGGTAAAATCGTTGTTCTGAGCACAACGTTTCCCTCATATTTATGATTCAAGAACCCATTCAAGTGTTATTATAATTTTTTAGGAAAACCACACATGCGGGTTATTTAATTCTTTAATTAAATTCAAACATTTGTTCTGATCTCACCGGGCCTCAAAGCTGCATGTTGTCTCAATTCTTATTCTCAAAATAATTTCCATATAAAATTAAATTAATACATGAAAAAATTACGGACAATACATCCTCCCCACCTTAGGGATTTACATCCCCAAAAAGACAAAACAAAGGCTACTCAAAAAGATGTGGGTGCTGCACATGGATATGAGCCTCCCACCCCCACGAGCACTCCTGGAGATTCTTGTGCTTCCACCGGACACTTACCAATGGCATAGCTCACCCACATAGGCTCTTCTCCTACTGATCCTCAATCTGTACTGGTTAATCATCAATGGTCTTTCCATCATCGATGTCCAGCTCACCCAAGTCAATAATGTGTTATGGATCATGCACGTACTTCCGTAGCTACGACACATGGAAGATGTTGTGTACCCGGTCTATCTGAGGAGGTAGATCCAAGAAATATTCTACCTCGCTAACTCCACTCAAAATCGGAAAAGAGCCAATGAAACATGGAGATAGCTTGCCACCTCGGCCAAATCTCCACAATCCCCATAGAGGTGAAACACGAACGAACACATGGTCTCCCTCCTCGAACTCCAAGGGCCTCCATATCATGTCGGCATAAGACTTATACCTACTCTGTGCAGTCTTCATCCACACCTAGAGGACATCCACCTTCTCCCTAGTAGCATGTGCCAACTCTGGGCCCATGAGTGCCGACTCTCCTTGGTCATTCCACTAAAGTGCTGACCTTCAAGGTCGCCTGTAAAAACCCTCGAATGGTGCCACAAAAATAGTTGAATGATAACTGATATTATAAGAAAATTCCACCAGTGGTAGGTGATCCTCCCAGCTACAACTGATGTCAAGTACTCAAGCTCGTAGCATATCCTCCAGAACATGGATTGTCCACTCTGTCTATCTTTCAGTCTGAGGATGCAAACTTGTGCTCAAGCGTAACTGAGACACAAAATCACCCTAAAATCCCTTCCACAAACGGGACGTGAAACGAGCATCAAGATCTGAGAGGTTCCTTAATGGAACTCCTTGAAGTCGAACTAAATACTGCACGTAGAATCATCTCATGCTCTCTACAGAACTCTGCTCTCGTATTGCTAGGCAGTGGGCTGACATGGTGAGTCGGTCAACGATCACCTATATGGTATCATGTGCCCTGGAAATACGTTGTAAACCCTTCATGAATTCCATGGATATCCCTTCCCACTTACACTCTGGCACCTCAAGGGGATGAGTTAAACCCGCTAGAACCTAGTTCTCAGCCTTTACTTGCTGACATGTAAGGCACAAAGAAATAAACTCTGCCACACTCTTCTTCATTCCCGACCACCCGAACTAACGTCAGAGGTCCTGGTACATCTTTTCCATGCCTGGATGCACAACCAAAGGATATTTATTGAACTCCCTTATATCTTCCTCCCAAAACATCATTGGTACTACAATACGTCCTCCTAAAAGAACAACGTGGTCCCCACCTTTTGAATATCCATCAGCAGCATCACCTGTGGATATTTGAGTACGTAGAGTCTCACATCTAGCATCCTCGAGCTGTGCTCCCCAAACTCAGTGTTAGAGTGGAGAGGTAACAACCATCGACTGAAGGTAAGATCCCTCTTCTCTATCCAGGAAGGATAACTGTAAAGAGGTCAAATTCATTGTCGCCTCACCTAGCAACTGTGAACTGGATTTCCGGCTGAGATTATCTTCCACGACGTTCCCCTTTCCAGGAGTATAAACGATCTCAAAGTCGTAAACCTGGAGGAACTCAACTCATGAAACTCTACAGGAGCCATCTGATATGATGATGTTGGTATCGGTGTCGTCTCAGGTTACAACTCAATGCAGAAATCTATCTCCTGATAGGGTGTTAGTTCAGGGACATCCTCTGGAATGGTGTTCTCATACTCAGACATTACTACTAGATACTGGAAACTCGTAACATCTGTTGTGCCAAGGGCTAGGCTAGCCAACTGATGTGAAATTGGTTGTACCTTCCTATGAACGAGTCCATTCTATGCAGTCTGGGTCTCCTTTTCAATGATGAAGTAGAACCTCATTCCATCAATGTGATCACACCACAACTTTTCCCTAAAAAAATTCAATTTGGGCGTAAACTGTGGATAGCCAATCCATAATAAGAATGACATCGTAAGGCCTCTACTCTACCACCAAGAGTCTCCAACTAAATCTCTCACCTCCTAGGGTTAGGTCACACTGTCTACAAAGCTGTGTGATCTCTAAATCTTCTATAGTCAGTTTTTCCAAGAGTAAGGGTCGAGTCAACAACTCAACTAGAATCTCAAGGTATCAAACAAGATAATAATCTAGAAAAGAATGACTATACCATGTGTCTATCTATAATACTTCCAAAGTATAAAAGAAATAGATTGTACCTTTAATCATCTAGGGAGTACCTAGGTCACAAGCCTCCACTACCTGCAACTGTCCTTGCCTCTTTCCCCCAGCACCCTGAGCCTAGGATGGACCTCCTGGGAGTGGTAAAGGGTAAAAAAGCCGACTGCCTCCAGCTTCTCTGCCAGCTCCTCCTCCACATCTGCCGCCCCACGGATTTTTCTGCTCTACATTTTCCCTCTACCTTGGGGGTCCATCAACTGCTCACATGTTATTAGTAAAGTGGGTCAGACAATCTCGAGTGAGATGTCCCCTGCCATAACATGAGTAGTATCACATCTATCAATGCAGGATAGATGGGCCCTGCGAACCATGTACAACAGATCCTCTATCCTAGGATCTCGTCTGAAAATTTCTCCCACACCTGGGTCCTAGACTTCGGCTCCCTGCTGCTGAGGTCTCTGTTCTAGCTCACTCACTACTGACAACTGCTGGCTTTCCCTACTCTTCCAAAAATCTCTTTACCACTAAGGCCCGCTCGAGCACCTCCAGCATAAGTAGGAATGGACATAGGTATGATGATATCTCTGATGTCTCTGAGCAGGCCCCACTCAAAAATATGAGATCTGAAGGACTGATCCCTACCATATCCATCGAGTACAATGAGAGGTCGGTAAACCTCGGTGAATAGTCAGCCACCATCAAGGTACCTTGATGAATATGAAGAAGATCTTATGTACGTACAACTCTAAGGGTGACTGATGAAGACTCCTCTATGAAGATATTCTACAACTCTGACCATGCAAGAGTTGCCTCGTTGTGAGTCTGGATAACCAAAATCCACCATCACCTTGTTGGGACCTGCAGAAGGACCACTGCCAGGATCACCATCAGGTCTGCTGGTGTCCTAACCAAATAGACAAATCTAGCTACTGCCTCAAGCCAGTCCTTTGATGCCTGATGGTAAGGGTCACCTCGAAAAATGAGGAGTCTATATCATTGAAAATCATGGAGTGCGGTCAGCCTACACTCATCCTTTACTGAAAGAGGGGCACTAAACACTGCTCCACAGATGGTGGGATAAATGGCACACAACTTGAAGGTAAAACTGGGGGATCTGGTCCCTATATCAAATCTTCATCACTGAGGGGGTCATCCTCGTGATCGAGCTATTGGATCCTAGCGGGCGCATGTTGTGGAGTCATTCTGTAAGGAAACAAGATGTATCACAATCAGTGAGTATATCTGTAGAGTTGACTCAAGAAGGACATAGAAACCACAACTCATTACAATATTTTTCATGTACCATTATTTTCCTATGCAACTATTTTTCTCATGTTCCGAGTCAAAAATCAAGTTATCAGAGTCCCGGTGTATGGGTACGTCGGCCGCCCGTACCAACACTGGGGTCCCTGGCCAGAAATCCGAACTCGAAACACTTAACACTATTTCCCCAAACCAACTCCTAGACTCTCAGTCCTAAGGGAGAACTGACCTCCTCTAATACCACTCAATCATGACCCGTACCAGTGGGGCCCTTGCCGTATCTCCCCAAACTCGCCTCCAATAGGACAGGGGCTGGCGACTAGCACCGAGTAGGCTTGTCACTAACATGGAAGGCATTGCCTATAAACATTTACACACACACCCACACATCTCCAAGCCCTCAAAGATGAAAAGTAAAAACAACTGAAAATGGAAATGCATGCATATACTAAAATCCCAACCAACAGAGTATGAAATAAAATTATATTATTGTAATTTAAAACCCTAGGCCCAAAGAAAAAGCCCACCTAAAGAAAGTCTGCAACAATGTCCAACCTATAAAGAAAGGTATTGGGACTGCAACTATACCCATAGGAACACACCTTGGCCTGCCTGATATCACTATGCACCATCTGGTCCTGGTCCGCCTAGAATCTTGTCCAAGGCTCGGTCGTCTGTAGAAGACATGACACGTGAGGGAAAAGCCCGTGCAGTGGTGAGTATAAAAATACCCAGTAAGACACCCCGGAAACCACAATGGAATACAAAAAAAGAAAATTATCATAATAGAATGATATAATCATCTCTATATAGTATCTGTTTTCAAAAAATATAACAAGAATATTCAGATATACTCATACATGATCGACTATTGTGACACAACCACTATTATTGATCTTGAAGATTCCACTAAACACGTAACTGGGAGAACACACTCCTAGTTCATAGGAGAGAAAGAGATATGAAGTACTCGTTTCAATAGAACTCACTCCACAAGTACTTATGAAAAATATTCACAAATGAATATCACAACTAATATCCATGGGGTGATTACAACAACTCAGTCTGAACTAAACCACTAAGCATGGGATCTGTTCCTGGGTAAGGTTGGTCACTTCAATGTCAAGAAATCTACCTAGGGTACCAGGATGGAATAGAGGATCCAGCTCTAAGTCTCAGAGAGGGGATTCCAACAACTCTATTCAGGAAGTCCTACTTAAGGGATCATACTCCTGTAAGTAGAAAATGATAATAAGATACTTCAGGTGGAAGACCAAGGGTACGAACCCTAAGAAATATAGACCATGTCACAGAAGAAAAATGGATCAAACCTTGTATAACATGTTACATGGTGTGTAGTAGGTTTAAATGTTGTGTTCCTTGACTCTGGGTAATTCCCATGTAAACGGCATGTGTCATCCATCCAAGCTGTGTAAAACTCTACTATATGACTTGTAGAAGGATCACACATAGTGTTCCTTGACTCTAGGTACTGCCCGTGTAAACGGCCTGTGTCATTAGGTGTGTCATATAAAAGTAACTACATGGAATGTAGTAGGATTACACGTCGTGTCTGAGTGTCCAAGGTTTGCTCCGAGTATGCTATCCATGTTCCCGTGCACGGCCTCAACCCATGTCACCCTGCCCGTGTACCTGTACACGAGGTATCCTGTGTATCTGGCTGGTTCTGGACAAGGAAGGGTTTACATTCCGGGTCCTTGGCCGTGTACCCAACCCGTGTCTGTGTACTCCCTGAGTACATTCCAGGTGGTTTTCCACTTAACACAGGCCGTTTAGCCCATACTACACGTCGTTTTGTCAGTATTTTTCTAGAACCATCGTCTTTCTCCTCACGCCTCAGCCAGATCTCCAGATTCATGATGTCTCATCTGTTCCTCCTGATACATCATATCGTTTATTGTTTCATCATGCAAACATCAAATCGGGTGTTTCGGGTCTTCGAACGGGTTGTAAACTTCCAACGATCCATATGAAGGAAAAACACCCAAAAACTCATATCTCTCGATCCGCTCCGAATCGTCCCCTGAAACAGTCATCGCAGCTCCGTACCATCATTCCGATGTTGGATTTACAATATCAGATTGTTGCACCTCAGATCGAAGGTGCAATCGATCATTGTTCATACCCCGTGAATAAGGAAAAACATGTATGCACCAATGAAGGAAAGAAGGAATCACGAATGATCAATCCCGAGGAACAAACAGTTACCATTGTTTGTTCTATCCTAGATCAGTTCCTGTAAGAACAATCCTTAAACATTTATCAGATCTAGACTACAAGGATCATGATATTCCAAAAAATCCCCGCAAAAATCCCATCCCAAATATACGATCGATCCATAGGCTAATATGTTCATGGATTAGTCTGCGTTCGTCCTAAGAATCAAGAACGGGAAAAGTAAACCAAAATCAAAAATCCCTACCTGGATCTGCGGTGATCATTGGTGAAGATCTGGTCACCGCGTCATCATCACCGGCGAAACTCACTAAGAATGTCATCGCCGCAATGGGATGTTTCTTCCAAAGCTTTTTAAAGCCTCTGGGTGAAATTTAGGGTTATGAGATCTGTAACCCTGACCCCCAGTGAAATCATTATTTAAAAAGGTAAAACGATATTCACTGCAACGAGATTCATAAAATAATTTTAATAAATATTTTCTTACGTTTACGTCCAAAAACTATATTTCACAACCGACCTACGCCAACCAATGTTAGGCCCCCCAAGGGTAAACTTGTTGTTCTGAATGCAATGGTTACCTCAGATTTCTGATCCGAGCACCCGTTCAGGAGTTATTACTATTTTTCAGGAAATCCACACGTGCATGTTATTTAATTATTTAAATAAATTCAAACATTATTTCCGGGCTCATCGGGCCTCGTAACTACACGCCATCTCAATGCATAGTCTCAAAATAATACCCATATAATATTAAAATAATACATGAAAAAAACTGGGACATAATAGGAGCCACTTTGATATTAAAGTGCCCTAAAATCATTGACACCATTTATGAATTTCTATGTGTGTCCCTCTCCTAAATTATAATTTGAGAGTACTTATAATCCCATATTTACATAATTGGAGACTTATATATCGTTAAAAACAAATTCAAATAATTATTTCAATAATTACCTTCATCTTATGCTTATAGTATTCTTATATGATTATGGACTCAAGGATTATGGACTAATCCAAAGGAGGCGTCTTGATAAATAAGTGTTGATCTTGACAAAGATCATTATATTTTATTTATTTTTATAAATTGACTAAAATTATTACATACCATAAAATATTATGACTAAATTCTTAAAAAGGAATTTATATGTTTATAAGATAACATAATTACCATTTAACACCTCTTCTAAATTCAGTGGGAGAAAAAATTATTGATGGCATGTATGTGCGGGCAACCTCATCACCATAGAAATATAAATAATTCTACAAAATAATTATTAATGTTAAGTTATAATGACATATTTAATGCTTATATATTATATTTATGTTATAATATTTATTCTGAAAAAGGAAATTAACATTTTCATTTAATTTTTTCCATATATCGAGAATTAGAAATGTCACTCATGTGTACGTATAGACTAATTTCACCCGAGATAACAAAATTAAATATTCAACACAACATTTCATGAATAGTTATAAGTATTTATATAAGGAATATATACAATATATTTATAATTGTGAATCTTCTATAGATTAATAAATATGATCAAAGTGCATGGAATATAGTAAACAAAGAAAACATACAAGAAAAATGAAGTAGTTAACACCTGAAATGATATTAACAATGAAATATTGTTAATAAATAGGTCTCAAAATTTTATAAGTAAATTATGTATAGTATTATTTTTATGATATTATATTTTAGATAATTATAATAAATTAAAATTATTATACCTAATTTTATATTTTTTATAAAGAAGGGTGAGATTAATGTATTGTTTTTATGATACAATCAATGTTTTTTACTGAGATTGTTTTTGATTAAAATTTCTAATGAGGATATTTTATGATATGTATCCCTAATGTAGTATTTTATTTTTATAATAATTTTTATGAGAATTATTTCTTTCTATTTATTTTCATATCCTTTTATACTCAATAAAAATAACAATTTTTTTTAATATCCAACCATGTTTTTCTATTCGGGATGAAATATTTTCCTCAATGTTTATATTTTAATTATAATTATTTGAATAATTTTTTTAGTATTATAAAAAAAATACTAATTTAATTTTTTCCAATTTTATAATTTCTATTAAAAAATTTAAATGAATATTCTTCTCATTACATGAATAAGGCTCTTCTTAGTTGTTTAACAATAATGTGATATAAATTTTTGTCTTGAAACACACCACATATATATTTATCCATCATAAAGAAAATTATATTCATTGATTATTACATAACATATTATTTATATTTTTTTAATTATAAAATTATCCTAAATATATTGAAATTTTATATATTTTAAAGATTGGATTTCACAAAAAATGGTATTTTCCCCAATAAATATATATTGTGATAACCCTAAATGTATTGTTATATATTATAATATATATTATTTTTTATTATGATTTATAGAGAATAATATCTAATTTTACAATATTTATAATTTTAATTGATGAATTTTTATTATTATGATGAAATTTTTATGAAACCCATATCATTTTTTTGGGTAATAGTTTGATTATATTATGAATGTATAATGATTTTGGGGAACATTTATGTAATGTATTCATAATGTGATTACTATTCCTAAAATTATATTTCCCTCTAATAAATTATTCGAGGAATGATATATAATGTGTTAAAAAGAACTATAATTGGAGTAAACCTAGTTAAATAATGAAATTCTTATAATTGGATTGTCTTTGGAGTGAACCTTGAATAAAAAAAATGATAGAACTAGGAGTGAACCCAATCAAATATGATAGCCTAAAAAGTGGTCCATAACTATGGAAATAATTTTATATTTTTATTTACATGATATAAACTTATTTCTAATTATTATGATATGTTTTCATGGATTGAGATTGAATATTATTTATTCCACACTCTTATATGTTGTTTCATTTGTTTTAAACAACTATAAACCATGTTTAATGATTAAGGACCTCTAAATAATATGCTATGATTATTATAACTCCTAATCATGATCTCATAAAATTTTTCGTAAATCATACTCAAATTTTATTATGATTGATATTTCATATCATTACACTTAATTAGTATCTAATAATAAAATTTCTTAATTTTAATTTCTACTGGTTATGAAAAATGCTTTTACGTAAGACATGTACAAGAAGGGTGAAATTTGTGATTGACTTAATTATAATCGATTTTGATATTTTATGTACTAGTTTTTTTACGTATAGAAGATTAAAAATACTCTAAATCTTTACAGTCCTCTGGTGTCTATTATTTTGAATTATATTGAATATTACAATATAATTAAATATTATTTATGTATAAAATGTATGGGTAAAACTAATCGCATATGGAAAGTGTAATTTATTAAAATGTTTTACCCAACCACATGAAGTGAGTGAATGTAAATAAGTATTAATATGTTGTATTTTTTAAATGATAATTCTTAATGATGGTAACTTTATAATTATTATATAAAATCTGGTTGAGTATTATTTTATCCATAATAATTGAATATGAAATTAATTTTTTTTCACAGATCATGATGAAATATCTTCTCAAATATTACATTCCCAAGGATATCAAATTACAAATGTAAAATTACCACACAATACCTTGAATGTGAGAAAATATTTATAATAAATTAAAAAGTCATTTTCTCCCACTAGAATTCTATTTCCGTCAACCTTATGATGATGATGTAGTAGTGTCTAGATAATTCTAAACTCCAAGAATAATGATATTCGTCCTCAACTACATAGATAGTCATCCAAAACAATTATTTATTGAAACAAAAATCAGGAAACATGGTCCGGATTCCACATACATTGTGTATCTTAACATTTTTTTGTCCACATTCATTCATTCATATAAATTTTAATAGGCTCAATTAAATTTTATTCTTCCCCAATAAAAGATACTCTGGATTACTTCTTTCTCCACATATAAAAGATTATTCACCTCATAGTTATCTATCCATGTTAACAAAATCTCATACATCTAAATAATTTTATTATATATAATATATTGTACAAAAAAATGATGTTTCATCTAGGTGAACATTGAGATCCACAAATCTCAAAATAATATGAGGGATTGTTAATAACCCATTCCATTTTTACTATTCCATTACTAGAAATCACGTTGAGAAAAGTATCCAACATTTAAATAGTCGTATCATGGATTTCCATTATTTGGGTTCCATTGTATACATATTAATTTCACTTTCTACTCAAATTTTCTTCCAATAACACCCCCATTAAATTTTACTCATTAAAAATAATCATAAATATAATAAAATATTATTTTATTCTTATAAATTGATGGATTCGTTTTTCATTACATACAACCACAGTAACATCCATAGTTCATGTATTTACAGTTGTATACACAGATCTCCCCACACACCCCTTATGTTAATAGGAGCTCAATTTGTAGTGAAACTCATCTCCATTATTAATTAGTACTTTTAAAATACACTGATTCACAAAGGATGTATGAAAATTAATAATAACCAATACTAAAAAAATATTCTTATTATTCATGAAAATATATTCAATTCATCTTCAATATCAATAATTACATGAAGGGCAACCCCTCCTTTATTTTTCCACAAACATGATCATAACATGACTTTAACAATATTAATTACTTTTTAAATTTGAAATAATTAATTTTGTAATCTTAAATTTTCATTTCTTCCAATATATTTTTTTGGAAATTCAATTTATTACATCTCTTCCACATTCCCTTTACAAGGATGAGTTTTAGCTATTTTCCCACTCTTGAATATTATACTGCACAATAGTATTTCAGTTTCTTCTTTTATTAGAATTATTGAATATATATTTAATAATATCATTTTAAATTAATATAAATAATATTTCAAAAGTAAATACTCATTTTTTCATCCAACTGTGTCTTTAATGTGTTACTATCTGATGACATATTATACTGAGGACATCCAAGGATTAAAATAGCCAAACCCTATGATAAAGAAATACAATCACCTATAAGGGTGACTCTATAATCCATGAATTTAATATTATATAGTATTAAATTCAAATTATGAAATCATACATTCAATATTCAGAATTCTAACATTGTTCCTGATCTCGTATATGAATGCCTTGTTACATTTTCAATTAACACCAATGTCATATGAGTAGAAGATAATCCATATCGTATGATTTCAAATTTAGTACAGAAGAATTATTAGAAATATTCATATAATAAAACACAAATTTCTAAGATTTTCTTATAGTCTTACATTTATCAACTAAGTATAACTTTCACATTGATATCCTATAATTGTGTATAAATCTCATTACATTATAGAAATAGAAATTAAATCCATTATATGGTGAACCTCAAAATTTATAATATCAATATATGACATTAAAATGAATTCTGATCTCCATCAACCCTATAAGAAATATTAAATCTTCTCAAAATAACTCCAAATATTTATCAAAAGTATTAACATAAATTATATCTCCATCCAAAAGAGTCCCATGATATTTCTATACATAAAATCGTCTTTATTAGAGTATTCATGAAATTTATTTTGTCTAATCAACAATAGAAATTATTTATAATACTCTAATCTATATATAGTCAAATTAAGAATTTATATTTTTAATGTAATAACGTTTTTGAATATTAAAAATAATAGGTAACACCTAGATGGATTTTTATTATGTATCTATTTCCCCTCTAATATTAAACCCTAATATCCATGTGTTGTCTATAAGAATAAAAATCATCCATTTATAGTATTATTAGAAAACTCGTCTTTCATCATCTTCTATATTCACACATTTTATGATATCAGATCTACACCTTCAATACTTATCCATGACATGAATACTAGCTCATTAAATTTTCACATATTATTTTTTACAAAATATATCTAGTTAGGTATTATATATCACTATTGTCCATTTTTTCCATTTATTAGTGTGGTATAATCTTCTCATTTAAGGTTTGGTGAAAAATTATACCATGATCCATTTAATTTCATTCACTCAAACCATTTACCGAATCTTGGATAACAAATTAAAAAATTACCCCTTGTTATAATAAGATACCCTATATTATTTTTTCCAAAAAAACATGTCATTAATATTTCAATGACATTATCCAACCCATTTTGATAATAAATTAAAACGAGAAAAAAATGTCCCCATCCAACATGGAATTATTGGTGTGTTTGTTTCTTCTACCCAATCAATGTTTGATATTAGATAGACACCACAGGTAATTTATCTGAATGTCATTAATTATGTTTTTATCCTTCATCTATATTTTATTATGGAATATCTCAATAACTACATATCCAAATTATCATCATAATTAGTGTTTAAGAGGAAATTCTTAGCAAACAATTTTAAATTTAATAAACTTATCTTACCTATATTTTATTATTCTACATCATTTTTGGAATCCAATTGTAATTTAAAAATTTCTTACCCCATTATATATGGAATTCAATATGAATCACATAACACCAATAAAAAGTTATTGTGTGAATTTTATAATAGCATAAAATATCTAAAATTAACATAGGAATCAAATTTATTATATTAATTCTCTAAAAAAATTAAACTCTATGTATACGAAGGTTATATATTTTTATAATAAATGGTTGATATGTTAATAAATATGGTTGTAATTATTTTTACCACAAATGAAACTCATTTATAGCTTTAAAATATTTGGATTTTCATAATCATATTTTCATGAATCAAATAGGAACCTGCTCTTACTATAATGCAAATGTCAAAGACATTCATCTATATAGTATTCCCTATTTGTTTTATAAAACGTCCCCTATATAACCATAAAATATTAATATTATAAATAGTTGTTAGGAATGAAATCATACATTTTGATTCATATTTTTATGGATTTTTATTTTTTTTTATATTCATGTAGTATCATGTAATTCTCTATAGAAATAATAGTTTTGACTAATCACATCAATGGATGACTTCTAACATTATTCACCTTCTATTTCAAGTATTAAAAATAATATTCAATAGTCTTGGAAATATTATGCATCTTTAATAGATCCTTAATTTGAGAAATAAGTCTGAGAAAAACTTCACAACACCGAAACACATTTTCCTATAGTTCTAAATGTATATACTTCTAATTTTTAGAACCAAATATATCATTCAAAATCATTTTATCATCTAGAATCATGGGATTTATTAGTTTTCAAAATTTCTTCTTCGATGGAGTATTATTTTTAGCATGATAATATATAGTAGATTTTTTCTTTTTTATCATGATCTAATTTCCTAAAATGTTATATATGATATATAATATAACCATTGGGAACATTCATAAAATTGTTCTTGGATATAGAATAGTGAATGATTTAGAAATTATTCTCACTTGTAATTTTCATTTGTATTTAATCAATTCATCATTTTGAGATAGCTATTTAAATTATTTATAGAACTATGGTTATCCTCTATCTACATTCACAATACTTCATTATCAGGTATATTATTCCCTTCGTTTAATGATTCTTCACTTCTCACAAAGGAGTGAAATCTAATAATAATAGCCTTGAATATCTCTATTGGAATTCATGAATTCAGATCAATTCTGTTATCCATACAAGTCATTTTAATCCTGCAGTGATCCATGATGTTGCCTATCTTACCATAATATAAGCATATTTTAAAACATGGAAAAGCATTTTATCCAAAATTCATCATTTCTTTCTTGAATTTCATTGTCTTCAATAATTTATAACCTATTGAGGACCCCCCCTTGAATCATAAAAATATTATCCTATTATGGTTATCTTTCCTCTTTAGTAAATTAGTGACATTTGGTAGGGTTATACAAATATTCATCAAATCTTTGGAAACCTATGTTATTGATGGGAGAATAATTGTTCAAAAAATATCCCTTAATAATTTAGAATACCTCAAACTTAATTAAAAATTGGGTAACCATATCACATATTTTATATATTTTAAATCGTTAAATTGATGGAAATTTGTAGAAAACATAGTCTTTAATGATTAATTTAGTTTTATAATTCATGTGTAAAGAAAAATTATCCTATTTATTTTTATATAATGTTTTTCAATAAGGAATTAAAATTATTAAGTTTATTTTTTAAGTATTGATTTCAAATTTATTTTTTGAAAAGAATTTATATTTTATAAATTTTTGTGATTTTTTAAAGATAGCTCATTATTATTTAATAGTGAAATTTTATTTTGGAGTTTCTTAATATTCTTAAAATAATGAAATTTAATTGTTTTTAAATTAGAAAATCAACTTGAAATTGAACCGGGTATAAATATTACAAAAATGATCATTATTGAAATTTAGTTATTTTCATTAATAAATACATACACGAAAATATATTTTTATGAATTGTTGTAGAATGTCTTGACCACGAAAATAAGACTCTGAGGCCAATGAAAATATACTATTAGGTGTACCATAAATTACTAATCCATATCATAGTACCATTTTGAACACCTTATACTATATGATAGATGAATTCATCTTTATCCAACTAACTACTATCCAAAATTATTGATAACTATAGTGGAAAAATATTTTTTCTTCAAATAGAATTCATCTATAAAATGAATGTCTATTCTACCAACAGTAAAACAATATTCTTCTAATGCCACAAATATTTTTCAACTTTAACTAGAAGTGACAAGAAAATTTTATATTTTGTCCCATGTTTATTCCTCCACTATTGTTTGGTCATCCTCTTTATCCACTACTCTTACTACAACTAGGATGAAATCCACATGGCAATTTTAATACAATGACACATGAAACAACATGATTATAATTTGTTCACCTAATTCCATGAATAGCATACACCACAAAACCCCTACCAAATTCTACATCCTAGTTATAAATATAATCCTGTAGTTTGATGATCCAAATAGACCAATAATCCAATATCATTAAGATACTATGTTTTGAGCCTAGAGAAACCAACCGAAAGCCATAAGATGACTATCAAATAGATATTCCTATAATATTAAATCCTTAAGCTGAATCCAACAATGTAACACATATTCAATGACAAATGGATAATCTTTTACACACACTTTGAAAGTGAACACCTTATAAAATATTGATCACTGATTAATAATATCAGAGAAGAAAAAAATATCACACCATCAATGAAATCATAAATTTCAACACACTGTTATGGATGATGAATATGGTTGAGTGAAGGAGATTATATATTTTTTGAAGGATGGATGAATTAAACCACCAGTTATTACTGGAATAGAGGTCTGATCCTAGATTTCTGGAAGAGGATAAATATATATAAACTCCATTGAAGGTTAAAATAGAAACTATTCAATGATTCTACAAATGAATTGAGGCCTTAGATGAGATTGATGTGGGAAATCCATGTTGAAGGGAGAATATCTCCAGTAGATGCAGAAGATGATATGTCATGGTCCACTACCGATGAGATCATGGAGTTGAAGATAGGGACACAAAGTAATCCTATTCTCAAGAAACCACTTTTATGGATGATAAAGATTAACTATAATCCTACCATGATAAATAAAATTAATTAAATGGTTTCTTAACCTATAGGAATGGCCCCTACTAATTCTTATTACAGATAAAGAACCAGATCCATTATAGATATTTTATCAGAACAAGATAAACCAATGTAAATAAAAAAAAGTATTTGACTGATTTAGAATTACTTGGAATCTAAGGGGAAACTTTCAAAGAAAAAATTTAGTTGTTGTTCGATTTTGGTATTGTATTTGAATAATTAAAGGCACAAACATATGTTTCAAATTACACTGGTTGCATTTATGAACATGGAATCACACCATATAATCCATGTAATGTCTTAATAATTTTATATGCATGAACCATGTTGTTTTACAACAATTAAATCCCAAACTCATGTCTTGTTGATCCAATCATTCTAAATACAGGAACTGCTCACCAATATAGAACCTCATGCGATCTATTTCAACCATATGAAAATCCCATGCTCACCATTATACACTAGTTCGTTTTGTGAAATTCTATGCTCGATCTCCAAGTTATTTCATCTATATCAATACATTAAATCAACAGAAATTCCATAAGGACTATCTATTTTTTGTTAAAAATTTGGATAATGAAATTAGAGATAAAGGATGAAATTAAATCGAAGTCATCCAATCCAAAATACTGAGACCTATAATCCAAATTCATATCCAAAAAATTCAACGACTTCCTCCTATAATTAGAATTTTACATCCAGTTCAGTTGTGAGACCGAAAACTAATTCCACATCATTTCTCCTTGAGAAGGACAGATCACATTGATCCATGAAAAAATTCAATTAGAAAAAACAATGAAATTAAAGATTATTTTAGAAGTTATGAAATCATATGAGAGACTGAAAATAAACCATTGTTATCACATGGAGGGAATGGAGAATTGATCATATATATTAGAAGACATTTTTTCACTAGGGAAGAAAATTATAAAATATTTAACTTTTTCCATATGGGTGTATCAATTATTAAAGGTTCATTTTATGAATGAAAGTTATTTTTACCAAAGATATTCCTATATAACTTAATTATTTTGAAATAATTAGTTACAAAATTTTACCAAAAAGGATAAAATGGTTTTATTAACATTACTATATTATCAACAGATAATATATATTTTGGTCAAAATTATTGGCAACAGATTTATATAACATATATATCATTCAATATGGTTATTAAAAAAATTTATAATCAGAAAATACAATTAATATATATTTTTAAACTCTATTTTATATATTATATTATGTGTGGGTTCTCAAATATTTATTGATAAAATATTATATAAAATTTATTAATCTAAATTTATATAACAAATTTTTTATATTTGACAACTAATAATTATAAAATTAATTTATGTGAAACTTCTAGTCATCAAGGATTTATTTGAAAAAAAAATATTATCAATGATAATTATAAAACATGTCCAATCTCCATGTAATGTTAAATGAAATATAAAAAATCATAATACACCATATATTTCTCTCATGCAAAATATATCACTATCATGGTTAAAAGAAGTAGCGTCATTCATGCAAGAAATACAACCACTCTATCATTTCATAGAAAAATTACTAGTGATCACTTATAGTGGTCTCACATTAGCAACCTGAAGAATTTCATCTCTAACATTATATGCAGATGGTTGGAAGGGGTTGATAATCCCTACTCATGTATGTGGGTCCTCTTTAATGAACAAGTGGGAGGATGTATTTCAAACCCAATGGCACACTATTTGAAAATTTAAAAAGTCGATGGTTTATATTATAGTTCCACATAAGCCAAGAAAAACATTCTGATCAAGTGGAAATGTAATTATTATTAATATAAAAAATATATCCTTTAAAAAAACACATATGAGAAAATTCTATTTTTTATATATTACTATATAGTTATACTGAACATATGTTTATTAACCATTTTTGTTGAACCAAATTTTATGGATTTTTGTATGAATAACATGATATTGATTGAAATCGATAATCAATCAGTGATATTACTAGGATCTATAATGGGTAGTCATATCCCAAGTTCCTCGACCTATAAATCTGAAAGATCCTATAATTATTGTAGATGTTTTGAAAACAGAATACATATTTATCCATTTGATCTAAAATAGAATTGTTAATCATTCTTGTATTATCATTGTTAGAGATGTTATAGGGATAATATTTTAGGGAGATTTTCCTAAAAAACTCCATAAACACATTTATTACATATTATTCATAATAATATATAAAAATAATAGAAATTGAGCACATTCAAGAAGACATAGTTAGGGAAAACTAATAGAGGATATATTCAATAATTAGTGGAAATTTATTATATTCAATGATTGTTTTCAAAAAATTCATTATCCTATATACACTAATAAAATCAATGATATTGAATTTTTAATAATAAAATTTAATTTTTATTGGTTGATTCCTACACATGACACTTAACGAAAAAATTTGTGTCTGTGTATGAAAATACTAATATAACTATTAAAAGTAGTGAAAAAATATCCTAAATAGGTATAATTTTTAGGTGAAAATATATTAGTTTTTATATACATAAAAAGTAATAAATTAGATCAGGATGTCAAGAAATAAAACACATAATTATCAATAATTTATTGTTTGAAAATATAAAAAATGAATGTCAAAATTATATAAAAAAGGACATCAATTTTAAATTTTATAAGAATTATGAGAAAAAATAAAAAATATCACAATAGTTAGAAATCTAATTTCAAAACTCTTTTAAATCCCATTTTATGTAAGAATTTAAATACATGGTTAACATCAACTAATCAGAAATGTTGTAAATTATGTAATACTTCTTCATGTGATGAAAATCATTTTGAAATATAAAATACATCATTACACAGTCATTATGGTTTTTAGAATATAATATTGATAAATATTTAATTCATCTACACCATACACACTTTTTTGGATCATTCTATAATATTTTTAGGTAACATTCATAAAAATTATAACCAGTAAAGTCGTTATATTTTTTGGATTTATTGATGCAATAGCTACATGGATTGCTGATAATTTAGGAGAAAATGGAACAATACAATTAATCAATGATATGTGTGATAGTTTTTAAAAACATTATTTATAATTAAAATATATTTAAAAAATTACACAAGTTACTGTAAAAACAATTGAATACTACAATACCATAAGAGGTTCTAATTTTTAATATGAATTACCTTTGAAAATATCTATTTTTATTGATCATATTAAATTTATACAAATTTTGTCTAGAACATATATTACTAGGAATAAAAGAAAAATAAAAATAAATAAAACTAATTAATATATTTAGAATAAGAAATCTATGTAAATAAACATTGAGTAAAACAATACATTTCATCTATTCGTTGTTACACTCTGAAATAGTGCATCTGGTTGGGACTAACATCATGAATATTATTTCAATATTAAATTTCAATTAAAAAAATGTTTGAAATTCTTATATCCCATTAGAATTATTAAAAACTTCTCATCTATTAGTAATGTAATCATAATTTTAAGGGGATGTTGCTATAAGATGGTTAAAATTATTTAAAATATTTATATTAATGAAAGGGGATCAAGGTTACTGTTTAAAAAAAAGATTCAAAACCAATATTCTAGGATGGAATGTCATTTATTCATGAAACTCAATGGTCATATAATTTCAAAAAAAAAATAAAAAATTGTAATACTTAAGATAACTAATTCACTTGTTACATATCATATATTCATGGTATAAGGCCAAACAGAATGTGAATAAAATATATTTTGTATATTTTTCTAGAGTAAATGTGATGTATAGAACGTTATTATATGGATGTGTGAAATTTAATTATTGTATTACTAGTTTTTTTTATATCCCATGAAAATATATTGATATGTTAATCAAAAAATTTATTTTAAACAAGATAAATTAAAAAAAATTAGAGTTATCTAAAATTTATTTGGGATATAAATAAAATAACATATGATAATCTACTCTTTATTAACATAATAAGGACTTATGATTGTGGTTGTTTCCATGTTATATGGGATGATAATTGGGGATGAAGGTGACTTCATCGAGGTCAAAATTTTGTGATATGATGGATTACGGAAGGGGACACCTAGAGAGGATTAACAAAACCATGTAGGGGACTACAAATAGTGGTGGAAATAGATATGATGTGTCGTTAGGGGTCTTTGGTAGTGGTATATATAAAGTAGTGGGATTTGGTGTCCATTTTAGATTAAAAAGAATGGGATAAGATGATATGTCGATATTTCAATGATATATATACATAAGGTATTATAGAATGGAAAAGTTCAATTTATGTTAATTACATACACCATTGGGGAATTGGATCTATGACCCATAATAATACATATTTCTACCACATTATCATCTAATGACTATATGCACTAACACCTGAAGACTCCTATAATTGTTTATTATAATTAATGTGTTCCATAAATAATTTTAAAACAATTATATTGAAAAGAGACAAAGTAGATTTAAAAAATAAATGATGATTGATCTATTTTTTAAAAACCACATTATCACTGATGTAGAATCATGATTTCTCTCATTTGCCTTATCTTTTTGAGAACATTCCATTATAGATCACATCGATGATCACGAGATGAACAATTTTGGAATCACATAAAATCAATCACATCAATAACAATATAATAGTGTAGATTCTATGAATTTTTATACGTGAAGATAATTGAGACTTCAATATGAAAATACAAACACTCAACGCAACAAATAAATGTTGAAAATTCATATAAAAATACATAATAGTGAATTACACAACAATTAATACAAAAACATGAAATATTTGAAAAAAATGAAAAATAATCATATATAACATATTACTAAACATGGCCAATAGCGACTTAAAATTCTATACTAAATCATCTCCCTACATAATACCAAAATTAAGACTACTGTTGATGTCAATCATTTCATGTAACATATATGTTCAACTATAAAATATATACATCGAAAAAAAATTTCGTTTGAGATAACATAAATTAAATATAAGGATATATAGAATGAATGAATAATTTTATATGATAAATTATAACATGAATTTCTTACCAACATGCAATTATATCAATATTGAAAAATCTAAATCAAAATTTTTCGAACCGGGTACAATAATGACTGTACCATAATTTATCTGCCCATATTCATAGTAATAAATATTTTAGGGTCCAAAATAACTATTAACTACTATAATTGAATCATCCCCAATTATTATAGCACTATTAATATAATGGTTGTGGTTACACAACTAAAGGAAACAAAACTAATAGCTAACATGTAACATAAAAACTTATTCATGAATTAGAATTCACATAGAAAATGATTCCATGAAAATAAAAATACATTAAAATAATATAATTAGTGAAATACTAGAAAATATTAAAAAATATGGAATATATGTTCAATGATATAAACATATTAGAACAGATTTGAACAACAATATATAATAAACAAATAAAAACTATTCCTTTCATAATTGGGAATCAATAAAAAAATATTTTTTCATTCTATTTAATTTATGATGAAAAAAGAAACTATAAATATACCTATACAATCTTTCCAAAATCTGTCATCTAATAAGTATCAGTTATGTCACTAAAATTCTTTTATAAATTCCCCAATGTTCAATATTGTACATGTCAAAAAAATAGAATAAAAATAAAATCAACTAGAAATAATGATAACATTATAGTTAATCATGGTTAATAAATTTAGTTGTATAGAAATATATATCACCCTATAGTAATCATATTATATTCATATATTTAGATCATTATTTCCTTATTATATTGGAATACCACCTTGATTTGATAATCTTGAAAAAACCATTCATTTGAAAAATAACTCCATCAATTAAAACAAACAAAACAAATGAATAAACCAATAACTCCACAAGAATTTTCAATATTTTACATTTATATTAAATATAATTTTTTGGTTTTCATGAATTATAGAAAATGTTAAAAATATGTTACACAAAAAATGGAATTGAATTTTATTATACATAAGAATGAGTTTTACATCCTTTTAAGGGAGAACCTATTTTGAAATGGAATTTTGATCAATTTATGAATTTTATTTTTATAAAAAAACACAACTTTTTAACTTATATATTTTAAATTATCTTAAGATGATTTTTTGTTCTTTTGAGAAACAATGGTTTTTGATTAATATTAAAATGTTATGAAATTTAGTAAAATAGGGCGTTTATTTTAAATAATGATTAGTGTTAGATTATATTTTAAACTCCTTAAAACATCATATTAGATCAATTATTAAAAACTTGATAAAATTTTATTTATTATATTCAATTTATTATTAAAATTGAATCTAAATTCTTGATAATATTTTGTACATTTTTCTAACAAAACTAATTAACTTTCTCGTCAACGAGATTATCATTAATCATAATTTTCTAGATTTAGTTATCTAAATTATGAAAATACATCTTTCAAAATTTTAATCAATATAGTATTTGTTTATAATAATATAAACATTATTTTTTTCCAAAATTATTAGTGAAAGTGATTAAAAATAATTATGATAATTAATGTAAAATTATTCATAACAAGGGAATGAACCTTAATATCCAGAAATAGAATAAATTGAAAACATTTAAAAATTCCATTACATGATAATAATTAGACCACATCCCCTGTTGGTTCAAATATTATATGTTAATGGGGTATTATTAAATCGATGTTAATTATATGATGTTTTATGTAATAGAAACAAGAAAAGGAAACTATTTTTACCAATCATATTTATAAGACATTTAGATATGTAAATACAAAATATTTTAGTTTATATGATTCCTTATGAATGATAAATGGTTTGTTAACATTATAATTTATTAATAATTTTTATATATTATTTAGTAACATAAAATTGATAAGAACTACAATCATAGCGATTATTTAGTTAACATGTAACTCAATTAAATGTTAATATAAATAATAAAGGTGATTTGTATTGATTGAAATAATTCCCTTAATTATTTTAATATTTTAACATAATATGTTACCCATAATTAAAATTAATATTTTTTCCAATATTGTTTTGATATGTTTTAAAAATAAATGAAATAAGTAACATCAAATTGACATTACAGTTATTTTAGAAAAAATCAAATGCTATTAAATGAATTATTATTAATAAAAATAATTTTTATACAGAGATATTTTTATATGTTAATAAATATTAAATATTTTATATTAATGAAATAACTGATCTTTTATCATTAAATATTTGACCCATATATTTTCCAAACTCTGTTGATGCGGTTCCGGTTAAAGCGGTATATTAATGCATCACATGTGGTTATTTTAAAATTATGTTTGAATGAATGTTCTCTTAATTATATAAATGAGACAAAATATTAATAATTAATTTTCTCCATATAATCTAATAAATAACACTTTATTTTAGTTTTAATGGATACATTCAATTTATTATAAAATTGTATGCTTAAATGAAAAAATGATAAAATTGGAAAATCGTAGAAGTTAATGAACAAAATTTTTAAAATGAACATATTTTTCTATTTTTTAAGATTCAATTGACCATTATAATAATTTAATCTAATATTTTTTATTCATGGATGATAATTATGTTCGATAGGCTTCTAATTAATGAATTCCTTTTGGTATTTACAAGAGTTCCACTCCATCACCACTATAAAAAAGAATAAACTCTCCCAATTCTTTAAACTCGCACAACACATAGAATCAAACTATCCCTACAAAAATAGTCACCAAAAAACCATCCCCTACTCATATAATCATCATTTTTCACCAAAAGTAATATGATGAATCCATTTAGATAAAACCAGAAGGAGTTAACCGAAAAAAGGTAACTCCTTCTCTCATGATCTTTAGATTCATTTCCAATTCCCACCACAAAAAATGTCCTTATAATATGAATATATAATTACACAATAATCATATATATAGTAGGTTATTTTATGTAAAAGGATAAGACTACACTTATACACACATCAATCTTGTGGGTAACAAACATATTGTTTCTATGTACGGTGAACTACAGCCTCATGAAATGATGATTGTTCATTTTTACATTACCACCTATCATGGTGGCCACTATAATGGAAAAGGTATATATATTATGATATTTATTATTTCTTTATTCTCCTGTAATTAATTATATATAATACCTTGATTTTTTTCGTCTTGTATAAATAAGACAATTTCATTTGAGAAAGTGTGGACTACCGCCCTTTCAATGTTATATGACTCGTTCATTCCCTATATAGAAAGTATAAAGGATGGTATAAATAAAATGATGTAACATATATAAAATAAATTTGATAAGAGGATTAATATATATATATATATAATTTAGTTTTCATTATTTTAATATTATAGATAAATGAATGTATTATTCATGCATACTTTCTACCTACTGTCGTTATGAATGGTGAACTTCCTCCCAAATAAATAAATAAAATGGACTATTTTAAATAAATATATACTAGTTATATTTGATAAATCAGTCATGTATTAAAAATTTTATATGAGAAACAGTGTTCAAATTAATGATAACAAAAAGTAACAAGTTAAAACATACGGACAAGCTGTACAATTAATACACCAAATAATAAAAGTAATACAAGCATGTTTACAGACGGTTAATATAATGTGGTTAGAAAATAATATATGAAATTATAAAATTTATTATTGTTATTTTATTAGTTATTAACAAATACTAATCCACTATATATGATTACTAATACGACACAACAAAAACGAAGTTTAAGGTAAAGATTTCGTCTCAATTTACATTTCATAGCGACTTATTTGTTGTTATGCACCAAATCACTCATATATGTTCTATATAATACCCTTTAAATGTTAAAAATTTAATCCCCTTATTCTATTAATATTTTAATATTTCTTTAATTCATGTTGAATTACGATTTAATGGATACAATGATGTATGGGACACTTTGGATTGTTTAATGATTATTTATCCTCAAGAATGCATTAATGTCAACAAATATTATTGTTATATTTCATGATTTTAGGTATTATTCATATATATATGTATTATTTATTGAAAATGTATATTTTATATTTCACATTTTTTTTCAGGAGGAATATTTTGGACTTGTATGACATGGATCGGGCCCACTATAGCCCCTAGATGAATATATAGTCTCAGGAGATGAACCATCTGGCCAATAAGATGGGATTTTACCCTATATGATGTAAGTTGTATTGGGAATGGTCATGAATATAAAGGTACTATATACCAAGGAAACATGGTATCCAATAATTATTTATTTCCATTATTTATATTAAGTTATTATCCATCCATGATATTTTGCATTGACATATCTGGGGATACATTTCATTCTGATTTTATTGATTTAGATAGAATGGGTTTTAGTTTCCTAACATGATATCTTGATATTCACATAACTAGTTTTTTAATTGAATTTTTTATTAGTTAATTACCATTCCATGTTAATTTATTCCTATTGGTTCATTATTTATTTTGCTTTACAAACCCTTACTCTCCATTTGAGCTCAACATTATTTTGTTTTTTTCACAATGTTATAAAGAATAAATATTTGAATAATAGTTTGAGGATGATTTTTGTTTTCATTTTATTATGTATCATGTTTTTATTTCCTATTTCTAAAAAAATTATTTTCATCATGTATGTTATTTTGAAATCCAATACTATTATACAAAATTTTCCATCAGGATTTTATTCCTTGTAATCATGCCAATATATTAAAATAATGCATCAAATCATAGAATCTGGCATCAGAACATTATGTTTTGTATCAAATGATGATTGTAAATAACCTTGGAAACTTGATTAAGAAAATAAATAGATTAGGGATAATAACCATATTATAGGCCTTGCGTATTCATATATAATAACATAACTGAATTTTGGTAAGGTATAAATTATTTGGGTATTCATATAAATACATTCATGTCTGGATACTACAAGTGGACCATATTTTGGAATAGATGTACCTAGTATTAATAACTCTATTAATATTTTTTGGGCCTAACTCTAGGTGACCTGGTATATGAAAACTGGCCTTACTATACACCGAGTTTACACTCTTGGAGTATATTCTTTAGATAGTTTACATTTTTTTACCTATATTTATGAGTGATTTAAAATTAATGATATCGTAAAGGAATTCACATTAATAATAATGAAATTAGATAGAGATTAATTATTTTTATACAATGTACAATATTTATAGTTATAAAACATTCATAACATTATATGCTACTGTTGAATATTCCATTATTTTGAAATTTCTATATGTAAAAGGAATGAGAATGCCACCAATGCACATGATCGAAAGAGTAATAAAGATTGTATCATTCATGGTAATAATATAGAATTTCATGGGGAAATAGTCTCCCAAGTATTATCATTACATTAGGAAATAGTATCATGTGTTAACATGACAATTAAATAATTATCTATGTTGTGTGTCTTTTAAGGGATGAAAATGTATAAAAAGATGTATGAGATAATGTCGGATAAAAGTAAGATGGTAAAATTTGAATTTCCCACTTGTGATAAATACCTATAAAATCAAAAAAGTAAATTATTGATGGGAATGAGAGTTTTTTATATGATTGGAGTAAAAGGAAACCATTTTTGTGATTTAAAGGGTATGAAAAATGATTCCAATATACAATGCTTCAAATGTGAGGAGAGATGACACTGTGCGAATCAATGTCCCTGGTGTCCCAGAAATATACACTATATTTTTCTATTGGATAATGATCATGTTATGATACATATTTATATGAATAGGAATGATCAATATACCCATTCATGAATTATTTCATTTGAATATTTTATATGTAATGTACTAGTTATGAGAATTATAACATATATAATTATTGTACTACAATACTTTTTCTTTTATGATTTGAGATCATAAACTGAATGGTACTGTGAAATGTTATTCATTAAAAAGTTAAATTTTTTTAATAACACGTGATTTATGGAAAGAAAACTGTTATTATGTAATTTATATAGATATAATGATGGAGAAATTATTTGTTTATATAAGGGTTGGCTACATTGTAATTTACTAATTTCTTATTGAAAAGTTGTTTATTCTATCATTGACGAAGATTACAATAATTTTGTATTTAAGAAATATGTCCCATAATATTGGTCTTATATAAAGAAAAAAGAATAAATCATGTTTCAATTATGTTTTTATTGTTATTTTATTTTTTACCGTATTTTCAGAGGATACATGTAGAATTTATTCAAATGTTTGGAATGTTAAAATCTTTATTTTTTCTATGTTGACTAATGGATAATGACACATTCATTTTAAAAATTCAGTGAACATCCTTCCAATGTGTTGTATAATAATGTTTGTTGAAAATTAAAATGTATTTAAAATATTAGATCATTAAATGGGATTTTAGAGGAAATTCATTACGTCACCATAGAGGGTATTATGGTCTAAGGGATGATGTAGTTATAGTTCAAGGCATAATAAAAGGAAAAAATTGTTTTCATAGAAACATTTATTAACAAATATTTTATTATTTTTATATAATTCATTTTTTAAAGAAAAAAAATGTTTTGAATGATTTTTTCCTATAATCAACATTTTTTATGATATTAATGGCCTTTAATAATACTTGTCGATTATGGTTATATAGTCTATAATATTTTTTTAAACACATTCTCTTACACTGTCCATTATAACATGATTTTTAGATTATTCTGTAGTATCCATGATTCCTTTTGAAACCTATTTTCACATACTAAGGAACCTATTTATGTGAAGATTGTAATACAAAATATACTTTTTTTAATAAGATGTGTTATTAACACATTTTCTGAAGTGGGGATTTGAAAAAATACTTTATTTTAAAACCCTAGTTTACTAAGGCCAAGGTAAAACTATGAGTAAAGAATTTATTTAAGCTGGGGAGAATGTAACAACCAAATTCACTACAATATTTTACTTTTAATATATATATATATATATTTATTTATTTATTTTTATGAATCTTTATACATAATTTCAAACTTATGCTAATCAGAACACTTATTTTTCTTGTATTATAAGCAATTCCATATTTTACTACCTTTTATTGGGGAAACTATTTAAAAAAAATAGAATATTTCAGTGATTTTATTTTAAAAATAATAAAAATTTAATTAATATCATAAAAATTATATTTGGGTTAATTTTTGTAATTTTTTAAAGAAACATCAATTTTCGACGAATAGTAATTATTTCTACAATTTAGTTAAAATACTTTTCGATTAAATAATTAGTGGTGTTAGTTTATACATTAGATTTGATAAAATTTCATATTAGATAAATTTTAAAAATATTAATTAAATTTACTTTTTTATTATAATTTCCAAATTGATATTGAATATAAAAACACAACAATATTTTTACAACATTCTACTAAAACCTGTTAACTCACTCATTTGTGAGATTGACATCAATAATTATTTTCCAACTTATTTGATTTGAATTTTTAAAATCCAACAATCAAGGTTCTAATTGGTATAATATTTATTTTTTAATACAATGAATTTAATTTTTTGACCGAAAACATTATTGAGGGAGTTAAAAACTAATTATGGTGAATAGGGTAAATTTATGATTAATAATAGACTAAACGTTAATATTAAGGAGAAAAATGCATTGGTAAATTTTAAAAATGTTATTTGATACCAATAATTTGTCCATATACCCTATTGGAATAAATATTATTGATGAATGAGATACTAATAAATTGATGTTCCCTATATGAAAGGTCTTGTAAGGGAACAAGACAGAAAGGGATCTTTCCCTACATGTAGCATTTATAGAAAAATGTGATATGTAAAAAGCATCATATTTTTTGTTATATATATAATTTTGAATAATAATGGTATATATTTATCATAATAATTTATCAATAATTTTTATAGATTATTTTTTTTCTTAAAATTCTTATGAAATTCTAAGAAGGTTATTATTTAGTTAATATTTAACATAATTAAATGATACATTAATTATTAAAAGTCTGGTCTATTTATTTAATTATTTTAATTAATTATTTTTTGCAAGAATATTTCATTTTACCCAAATTCAATGTTCATATATTTTATATCTAATTTATTTTTGATATTTTTTAAAAATTAAATTTAAAAATGATGTGAAATAGTCATAATTATTATTTTTCAATAAATGAAATTTTATTAAATGAATGAAAATTAATTAAAATAAAATATACTTATAATTTATTTTAAAAAGTTAATAAATATTAATTATATTATATTAGTGGAAGAATTGATCTTTTATAATAAACATATTCATCCAAATATTGTAATAACATTGTTTACATGGTTCGAGTTTATGTAGTATTTTAGCCCATCAAATGCAGTTCTTTTAAAATTAATTTAATACAAAATGTAATTAAATTTATTAATTAGTTATAATATAAATAGTTATGTGTTACTATATTAAATAATTAATCAATCTTTAGTTTATTCATTATTTTTAAAAAATTAGACTATAAAAATAGTTGTTTTAATAAAAAAACTGATAAAATTGGGAAATCTTATATATTAAGGAACAAAATTATTAATATGAACATATTTTTCTATTTAATTGGTTTCAATCAACCATTATTATCCTTAAATCCTTTTTTACGTTTTTAGTCACTTTATCTATGTTATACATCCCATTAATGAATACATTTTAGTATTATCAACAGTGCCACTCACCCACCACTATAAAAAGGAAAGTATTCTCACTAATATTTAGACCTCTAAAAACCCATATGATTGGCCAGTACTAGAAAAAATAGTCTCTAAACATCACTAAACTCCTATTATAATCTTTAATTTTGGATGAAATCAATATTCTTAATCCCGTTGGTGGAAACCAAAATGAGTTACCTAATTAAGAGGTGACATATTCTCTCAAGATCTACAGTATCATTTCCAGTCACCACCACCTAAAAGATCCTTATATTATTATTATATAAAAAAGGTATCCTAAATATAATATAATGTTTTTATGTAAATTATTATACCTACCCTTACAAACAACTCCATATTTATGGTAACAAACATGTTGTTCTTGTATATGGTGAAGTATTGCCTCATGAAACGATGATTGTTCGTTTTTTTCATTACCACCTCTCATGGTGAACATTATGATGGAGAATATATTAATTAATGTTATTTATAATTTCTTTATTATTCTTTTGTTTTTATTTAAAAAATATAATTATTCTTTCCATCTTCTATAAATATGGTAATTATTTTGTGGAATTACGGACTACCTCCCCTCAAAGAAAAATGACTCTTTCATTCCATTCATTAAACATATAAAATATTTTATTAGTATACCAATGAAACAACTATAAAATATATATTATAATTGAATTATAATATATATTTTTATCATTCAATTTTCAGTATTTTAATATGACAATGAAATTATGGTAGTGTTCATTTGTACATAATACCTACTGTGTCTATAAATGGAGCACTTCATTAATATTCTCCATATATTATGGACTAATATAAAAAAATATAATGATTATATAATATAATTAGGTCATTAATAAATTATTTTTATTTTAAAACCATGAAATTTTTAATGAAAATAATATGTAATAAGTTCAAACTTACCTGAGAAAACTAGATAATTAATACCCAAAATAGTTAAATTAATTATATAGTGTTTGAAAATGTGTAATAAAATATTTTAAGAAGTTAATATTTGATATTATAAACATTATAATGTTTATGGAATTATTTGTTAACAAATTTAAACCACTATACAGTCGGAGAAATTCCTCCAATTAAAAATGAAGGTTAGGGTAATGATTCCGTCTAAAGATACATTTCATTTTGACATGTTTGTTATTATGCACCAAATCACTATTATGTGGCGTATATACTTCCCTTGAAATGTAATAAAATGAATACCATTATACTAATAATATTTTATATAAAATTTAATTATAGCGAATTAATATTTAAATATCTAAAATATGTATGGGAGACATTGGATGGTTAGAAGATTATTTATCCCAATGATTGTATTAATGATAAAAATACTTATTATTACAAATCCTCCATTGAGGTATTGTTTATAAATACATATAATTATTAAAATAATTTTATTTCATAAAAAAATTTATTATTCAATATGAATAATGTTTTGGACTAGTATGGTAGGGGAGGGTCCCTCTATATCCCCTTGATGCATTGCGAGTCTCATGAGATGAATAATTTGGCCACGTAGATGGGTTTTTACCATACCTGATGAAAACAACCTTTTGAAAGGATTTTATTATAATGATATCATGTATGATGTAAAATGGAATAGAATAATTTAAAATTTCATTCATTTAAATTTTTTTATTATTCTTCCATGATATTATTCATTGACACATCTATGGATACATTTTATTCTCAAGTTATTGATTTAGATGAAATCAGTATTATCTTAACCTTGTTATTTTGATATTTCGTTATCTATTCATTTGAATATTATTTTTTATCGGTTATTTTCCTTTCCATTATATTTCTTCCCTCGTGTTATGAAGAAGAAATATTTTAATAAGAATTCAAGGATTCTATTTATTTATTTTTTGATATGCATCATTTCTGTATTTTCTATTTCACAATATATTATGGGTATCATAAATGTAATATATATTTCTAAGAATGGTAAGTCGAATGGTACTTCAGGTTTTGATTCCATGTAATCATGCCAAAGTAATAAAATAATGAACCGGTTTCTGGGTTCTGTGTTTGGGGAATTACAAACACTTCTTCATTAACATTCAATGTCTATAAAAAAACTAAAAAATAAAATTATTAACTATATGTAATATGTTACATATGAAACAATGTTTGGTATTAAATTTAAAAAACTTCTTATTTCACAATTATATAATAAAATAATCTTTCTATTTAAATGGTTAGTTAAATAGTCAATCATAGAGATCAAATTACAGCTCTTTTGAAAAACATTTTTTATAAGAAGTTATAAAAATAATGATTATTTTTAAATTATTCCATAATAACATACAAAATAATGCATTAAATTTAAATATATCAGGTAGTGGTATAATATATCACCCTAATATTTAAAAAATTACACTATTTTTTTCTAATTATTTAAAATAATAAAACGATCCTTAACAAAACATTTTATATAGAATTATTTATATAAATAAATAAGAAAGATAAAATCCATTTTATAATAAATGGAATATATTAAATAATATACAACCATCTCTCTGGCCATCTACTCAGTAATACATTATTGTCAAGTTTTAGGATACTCAGACTTCTCATAACTATGATTAAAAAAAATTGTGTATATAAACCCCATAGGATAAGGCATAATAGAACTCATTAACACCCCATCAGGGATATGATCTGTGGAACAAGGGATTTTTTATAACATTAATCATCAATATAATGCTAGGGAATTAATATCAAAGCCTCGTTTTCCAAAATAACCCAATAACTACAATGTATCATGTGTGATAAATATATGAATCAATAATGGGAAAGAACTCTCAACTCAAATCAATTATTATTTAAAATTCAACAACCCAATTTTTAGTTTCAATATTATAATATAATTTCAAACCCCTTACAAGGGTTTATTAACATATCATTAATGTTTTAAAATTTTAAATTTCTGTTATTTGTATGAAAAAAAATTCAAATTAATTCAACAATTTAGTTACCCTACTTTTCATATCTGATTATTAAATGTTTTAATGATAAAAAACATAAAAGTGTTACACAACAACGATTTATGGGATTAATGTCTTTTGAAAATTAAAACCATAAAAAACATATACATACTAGAGCATATACATTATTATATTAATTATTATGCATATTATTATTGGGCTTTGTATTATTCTTACTAAAAGTATTCTTTATAGGACATACACAAAAAAAGAGTGAGAAAAAATCCTAGTAAGAGGATGAATAAGAGACATGAAAAATGGGTGAGAATAAACATCATCATCATAACATAAGAAAAGGTTCATCAACATGATCATGAGTGGAATAATTACATAAAGTCAAGTAATGTGTAAATTCATAAAAATTAATCATCTTGTCTTAGTGGTCAATTAACACACATAGTCTTAAAAATAGTTGGAATCATTTTCATATATAACTTATGTAAATCATCATAACATAATCAATTTGAAAAATATAACAACTCGTTCTTGCATTTTCCACATTATATCATGTGATACATTACATTACATAATGCATTGTATTGATATATAATCTAAAGAACACCTATCACTTCATAACATTTACCTAATCATTCATTCCACATAGAACGTATAACTATTTTTTTCCAAAAATTAACCCACGGAAGGGAAATGGATTTCATTAGAATTTAATAGATAATAATTTCGTGAATAAACCATGGGGTTCCAAAAATAAAAAGGTAATAACAAAATTTCTATAAGAATCATCAATATAATGTGAAGAAGAAATTATATCACGAGAAGAAAAATACTAAATTTATGAAAGAATAGTTCTTTTGGAAAATCATAGTATTTTTCATAAAACTAGATTTGAAACAAGTATATCTTAGGAGACAAAAGGAAAAAAAATGAAATTAAATTTTATGAGTAATAAATTAACATCCACAAATAATTTTTAATGACATATACTTTTTGAATGATTGTAAATTATGTTAAATAATCCCCTTACCTTTTTTCAGAATGATATATTCACATTAATGACTAGTTTGTAAAATTAGATCCACTAATTAAAAAATCCATAACCTATTATATATTTATTTAAATAATTATATATTTATTATATTAATTTATGTCCATTATGATGTTGTTTAATATGCTCTCCTCACTAGGGAGTTAATGTTTTCTACTTCTCATAGGGAACAACTATATTTCCACACAATCCCATATTCTGAATGCAGGATACATTCACCACATCTTAAAATATGTTTCAATAGTGATAAAATTTGGATGATGGGATGTCGATCTCTCCATCTGTGGATTTATCCTCACTATTCAATGAATATACATGGTCTCCATTATAAATTAATATGTTGTTTTGAGACTCCTCTAAATTACATATAATTGTGGATGCTTATTTATTATGATACTTTTATAAGTACATTTCAAAATATCAAGTCAAAAAATAATCCTTTGCTTAGAAGATTTGTCACATTGGGAATCACTGAAGTTACTATACACTAGAAAATTAGTGACCTGTATTTTCCCTTGTTAAAGGGCCTCTTGAGGCCAAGGAAGACCGAGTCATCCCATGTTTATTGTATGGAATCTTATGTATGAGGCGAGTAACTGAGGTTTTCCTCAGCTTCCCATTTTTAACAAAGGGTATTCCATGAGTTTTATGTCTAGTATATATGGATCAAACGAATCAGAACACTTATGAAAAATTATCAGATGTGTACATACCTATGAGAGAGTTCCTAAAAGGTTTACCAGGTGGATGGATCCAAAATCTAGTGATGATGGAAACTCGATGGTGTTTTCCAAAATGGGGGATATTCCACACCATGAATGCTAATTTGGAATCAAAAAAGGATGGACTAGGGAAGTAAAACCCCAATATAGGGACATCGTGTTTTACCATTGGCTATGATTTGACATCTGGTAGGCTTCCTACCAAACCTATATAGAATCAATGGATCAAAACCCATGTTTTTTGAAGGAATTTTTTTGAACATACACATGGTCAGCTACCCATTTCTAGAGGGAAACTCTCATTTGTGTGAATATGGATTTTGAGGGGATTTCACATGGATATATTCCAATATGAATGGAATGAATTCACTAGAATGTGGTGTCCAATGTTATATCAGTATAGATGTAGAGGGAGTATCTATGGATTTGGATGAATGTGATGAAACTGATGTGAAGATGATGGTGCTGTGATTGAACCTCATAGAGGTTTCATACATGTCCTACTGTTTGGGAATCAATGTTGACAATGATCTAGATTGGGTAATGGGAAACCTGGGGAAGTGGATTGTGGGAAATAGAGTATATGAATAAGGACTCAAAGGATGTAGGACCATGGTTTGGGGTGTGGTCCTCTTGGGACATAATCAAATACAGGAATGATTCGGATGGAAATTGATAATGGGATTAAACCATAATGTGGCTTTCAATGCACCTTGTTTAGAAGGAAGCTATCAAATTCCATATATTAAATTAATGGGGAATTACAATGAGGAGTAAAAATAGAGAGATACTAAAATTCAATTTAGATATTTTTCATGGTTAGATGACTTTCTTTTGTTAGGAACTCATGGTTGGATGAAGGTGGATTTTCCCAAATTATTCATGATTAGCTACACATATAGATGTGTTATAACCCTTCATGGAGGTGAATGAAGGGGATGTATCCCCAAGAGGGAATATGTCACATTATGAAGGTAAATCCTTATGAGGGAGCAAACTAGTTTACAATTGGTTGGGATTGAACCTCGAAGAGGGTTCTTATATACTCAAAAGGGATCAAACACCAATAATTCGGAGGTGTAATGGATCGGACATCTCTTGTCCATTACTTTTTGAATATATGGTTTTTGAGGTGTTCAAGGAGGTCAAGGTGACATATCCCAAATAAGTATCCAAATTTCCAATTTTGTGAACAGTTCTATCAGTTAGGATCAATGAATAGTTCTATCGGTGAGGATTTGTGAATAGTTCTATCGGTGTGGTTCTATGAACAGTTCTATAGGTTAGGTTTCTTGAACAGTTCTATCGGTGGGGATTAGTGAATAGTTCTTTCTGTGAGGTTTAGTGAAAAATGTTCTACCAGTGAGGTTCAGTTAAAAGTGTTCTATCGATGAGGTTCAGTGAACAGTGTTCTATCAGTGAGTTTCAGTGAATGGTATTCTATCAGCGAGGTTTAGTGAACATTGTTCTTTCCATGGGGATTTAGTGACTACTGTTTTATGAGTGAGGGTTTAGTGAACAGTGTTCTATTAGTGAGGATTTTGTGAACAGTGTTCTATCAATGAGGATTTAGTGAACAATGTTCTATCATTGAGCATTTAGTGAACATTGTTCTATCATTGAGCATTTAGTGAATAGTGTTTTATCAGTGAGGATTTAGTGAACAGTGTTCTATCTGTGGGGATTTAGGGAACAGTGTTCTATCAGTGAGGATTTAGTGAACAATGTTCAATCAGTGAGGATTTAGTGAACAGTGTTCTATCAGTGAGTATTTAGTGAATAGTGTTCTATTAGTGATGATTTAGTAAACAATGTTCTGTTATTGAGGCTTTAGTGAAAAGTTTTCTATAAGTGAGGATTTATTTAACGGTGTTATATCAGTGATAATTTATTGAATAGTGTTCTTTAAGTGACGATTTAGTGAACAACGTTCTATCAGTGAGGATTTAGTAAACAATGTTCTATCAGTGAGGATTTAGTGAACAATGTTCTATTAGTGTGGATTCATTGAACAGTGTTCTATTAGTATGGTTTAGTGAACAGTGTTCTATCAGTGAGTATTTTTGAATAGTTCTATGAGTGAGGTTCTATGAACAATGTTTCTAGAACCATAATGTCTATTGGTAACCACTATCAGAAACCTCTAACAACAGGTGTATAGTAACTATAGGTGTACATTAACTGTAAGTGTACAATGTTTCTAGCTTCCTGTAGTTTCACCCATTTGACATTTCCTTTGACAGAAAATAAATTTAAAGCCTTATTTTATGTACTCTTAAGGCTGATTCAAAGACCATAAATACTATATTTATTATTCCTATGGCTTGGGATGTTTTTACTTTGTCAACCCGCATGGGTTAATGCGATCTGATTTTAATAGAGTATTAAGCATATCATAAACCCTTTCCCCATTAAATCTTATAAAGGGAAAAGATATCATCCTATTGTGTTCATCCTCAATTTTCTCATCTATGAGAAACTATAACCTTTCAATCCTTCCTGTGGGAGTTGCGCAATCAACATTTACTCCTCGGATTAGTTCTGCTCTGTTTTGATGCAACCGAGTTGTATCGGTCAATCTTTTATATAAGGTATATTCTATCATCGTTCCTTTGTGGATTATATTCTCGTGTTTCTCCTTCCCATGCTATAGCATTTACTCTTCAGGATTCTAATTTGTTTTTTCTTGGTGTTTGGTTGGTGCGGTCATAATGTGGGATCCTTGGGTAGATACAGTTGTTATGAGAGGAAGATTGTGACCCGTTGTGCTGATAAAGAACGTGAGGAATTGTTTGAGGTAGGGGATTCATTACTTCTCTTTTCTTTTACATGAAACTGTATTGTTAGCATGTTTAATCCCACTAGATGAAAATAGAATTTACATTATAAAAATTTTAACCAGATAAATAAATTGATATTGATTGTATGTTATTGCCTCTTGATTTTCTAGATAGTGTGATATCAATGCTTGATTTTCTTAGCTTTTTGTTCTTGATGGAAATCAGCAAAGAAAGTAAAATGGGATTAATTGATAATTTTTTGATAAAGATAAAGAGGCATGAAAATGAATCTAGTTCTTGTTTTAATTTGATGTTTATTGATTTTTTATAACTTACTGGTTAGGTTTCCTAAATTTGGAAACTACGAATAACAAATCTGTTAATTCAACATAGATACAAGAACTGATTGTTTGATAATTTTTTAAGAGGTTATGAGTTACCCTCTTGATTGTTAAAGGTCTAAGAGACCAATTAATGTGGAGATTGTTTTCCTGCTACTTGTGCTATGATGTGAGCCTAGATGGGTGTTGTGATATGTGGTGACATGGAGGACCTTTTGGTTGTGGCAGCAGATAACGCCTAGAGTGGCGAGATGTGTCGGTTTATCCATGTGGGTGTAGGGGAGGCCACCAAGGATGATGGAATGGTATGGATGTGATTGTTTGATTCTTGATGATTTTTGATTGGCTATATATCTTTTTTACTTTTTCCCACAACTCAAGGTAGCTGTTCTTACTTACCCTTCATCCAAAAGAGGTGAATGCATGCGGGGTATGCCATGCGCTCTCTGTGTTTAGCTTCTCAAGGAAGGATGAGTATATGCTCATTCTATAAGTTCTAAACACTTGACGGGTAGTACATCGACCCACCATGTTGATCCCCCGTGTGTTTAGTATCATAGAATGTTTTTCTAGAATTCCTAGGAATGTGGGAATGCAATTTTATATTGAATAATTGAATAAATGGTGTTAACCCATGGGGATGGAGTTTCTAGTCATAATGATGAGGTTTTAATTATTAATGAATAATTGAATTTGGGTGTGAGGCTAATGAAACTTAATGTGGAATTGTTCATGATTTATTAATGTATAATGAATTTAATTAACATATAGTGGAACTAATAAACCGAATAAAGTAATCTAATAAAGATCTTTAAATGGTTGTGTACATATATGATACCTAGTCTTAGATGTAGTAGCCTGGAGTCTGAGATATGTTAGCTGTAGTGTGTCTAAGACTAGGTTATGGCCATAGTGTGGTTGTGAGTTATAGTATATTCTGTACTTTTTTGTTTCTATATGATACTCCACATTTTCAGTAAGGGAAACTGACACCCTGGTGATTCTAAGCCCTAGGTGGGAGTTTTCCCAAACATTCTGGTGAATGGATGGATGGATGACTACGCATTTTGTCCATGCTCTCTTATCTTGGTAGTTACATGTGATGGTAGGCACATTGGTTAGTTTTCCCCATTTATGTGTGTAGATGGATGTAATGACTTGTGGTTATTCACACACAAATATTCTAGATATAGTTTTCTATGGACTAATATAGGTGTAACATGTATAGGTAGTGATGTCTTGAGGATCATTACTCGGCGTATGGTCTATAATGGATTGAGTTATAATTCTGGATGTATGATACACGTTATTCAAGTTGTGGTGGCTCTTGGAAAATAACTGGTTACTTTGGAGTATGGACGTGATGGTTTTGTTGCATGAGGTGCATATTGCTGTGCTTCGCCCAAGTCTATAGGGGAAAGCCTTTTTGGAGAGAGATGCTCAGAATGTGCGATGTCGTGGAAAAGAAAAAAACTAGTGGGAATGTAGTAGAGAGGTACCCTTGATACTATTTATAACATGATGCATTCGTTTATGCGTTACATTGTGAGATTAGCCATGGTGTGGTTGGGAACTTAGTATACATGTATAGGTGATGAGTTAGTTTCACTTGTTGATCACTCTTCTTTATAATGCTTTCATTAATTTTATACAAGAGGATTCGGGAAGGATCCAACTGAGTATACTATTATACTCACCCTATGTATATATAAACTGTTTTTAGGTCACTTGGAGCAGGTTAGAGATCAGACTGCTGTTTACTAGCTTGTGGTTGGAGGAGCTGTTTGGGCATGTGGTTGCTGTTGTTTTTACATTCTTTTGGGCACTTGTAGTTTTTTCCCATTCGGTTGTAGTACTTATGCATGACATTTCATATGTGTACTTGGGTTTCATTTATATCGCAGTTTGAGTTGGAGTTGATTGGTGTCTATTTTATGTCTCTCTTCTCCATGTGTTCTCTTGGAGGGTAATGCCTCCCATTTTGTGTGTTACTATACCCTCGGTGCTAGTCTCCAACTTGGGGCCTACTGGAGGCGAGACTCGAGGGTAATTATCACCCTTCTCACATTTCCAGACCAGGAGGGGTACACTTTGTGGTGAGGGGGTCGTGACAGAGTGCTATCAGAGGTCTGGATCAAGAATATGATGGAGTTTGAAGTTATTCAAATGTGAGGTTGCATGTGTTGGTAGGGAAACAGTGTCATTCATGTTTAGAAAGTGAGGTAAACAATGGAGATCAGCTGAGACATAGGAGTTTTAGGTCCCCTATGATATGATGTTTGGACCTTTAAGCTTACAATGGCTAATAAACATGGTGATAATAGTTTCAAGGTAGAGACCTAGGAAATGATCATGCAACATTATTATTTGTGCATGTGTTTGAATGGGTAGACCTTGGGATAGGTTAACCTAAATTGAATGAAAGAAAAAAATTAATTAAATAATGTTGAGTCTTCTATATTCTAGTTTTAGGAGCACTAATGGATTGTTATATTATTGGTATGGTTCCAGGTTGAGGTCCTCCTCAGTTTTGTACAGCAAATGTCCAACAGGTCGTTCCAGCAGATCATCTTAGGGTATATGTCAACGACAACGAAATTTTGAAGTAGACAGTATGAGAGTTTCAGCGCCAAAGTCTATAGAAGTACGTGGGATCTGTTTCAAATGCAGTCACGGAAGACTGGTTAGAGGAGTTTGAGATCGGCATCAGTTCGATCCGTGCTCAGAAGGAGCACTGGGTGTCCTTGGTTGTGACGAAGCTGCATGGAGCAGTGAGGCAGAGGTGGTACTTGTTCCTCAGGGATTGAGAGGAGTTAGCTATCTCATTGGAGGAGTTCGAGACAAGTTTAGAGTCTAGTTTATTTCTTCGAATGGGAAGGCATCCAATCGCCATGATCTTATTACCCTTTGACAGGGGAGATCCAGTGTTCATGAGTTTGGAATCTATTCTAGGATCCTTATACGATATGCTTCGGACATGTTACCAAATGAGGAGGCTATGTTGAGACATTTTGAGGAGGCTTTGCGTCTAGATATCTAGTTCCAGGTCACACCATTTATGCTAAAAATATATCATGCGGTATTGGGAATGGAAGAGGATTTTGATAGGACTTTCGACCAATGCGGATCATCACGAGAGGGGAATCGGCATGATTCCTTACGAATCCGAGCTATGGCCCGGGGTTCCCAGTTGTCAGGGCAGAAGAGTTTTCGTTCAGCCGGGGGTAGGTCCCACCCCTTCACATCTTGTTTCTCTATAGGAAAATACTCTTAGGATTATTACATGGGATCAGGTGCTAGTTTTTTTGTGGTGGTGATGGAAATTAGCATCAGTAGTGCCCGACTTTTAAGAGCGGTTATCCTGCACTGGGTGTTATGCTCCAGGTTCCTCCGTTGAGGTGGTTCCAGCCTAAGCAACACCAATCAGTTGCACCAACTTTAGATCTTCAGAGGGTATATCGGGCAGGCAGAGGATAGCCTCATGATACTCCCTATCCTCAGATATCATATTTCATCCATGGTGGTGGTCGTCATCAGGGTCAGAGAGGTCGTGGAGTAGGTCATGGTCAGCTTCATGCTCTAGCATTGCCAGCTCCAGGTGAGCCAGACATCGATCGAGGTACCATATTCTTTTTTTCTACAATGTTTTATGACTTTTTTGATTCAGGAGTGACACACTCCTTCATATCACCTACCATTTTCCATGATTTGGGAAATGAGGTAGAGAGGCTTCTAGTGACCTTGGCATTGACTACACCAGTTGGAGGTCAAGATGACTTGATTGATGTATGTAGAGACTGTGATCTAGTGTTGAGGAAACACCTCTCTTGGGAAGATTTCCTATGTTTACGAATACAACCATATTATTTCATCCATGTCCTGGATTTTTTGTATTCGGTGCAGGCTATCTTTGATTGATTCAGGAAAAATGTTGTTTTCATTGGTACGTATGGAGAGAAAGTGGCATTTTTTGGTGAGAGAGACCCTCGGATGGGTCATAGGCATATTCCATCCTTATCATCTATGATGTATGAGATGATTTTGTGTTCTTAAGAGGTTCATTAGTTTGTGTTTCCTAGGGTTGTAGAGGAGTACCCTGATGTCTTTATAGAAGAATTTGTAGCATTACCCCCTCGAAGAGAGATTGGGTTTTGATTGAGGTACATATAGGAGAATCTCCTTTCTCTATGTATCCATATATTATGACCCCATCAGAATTATGTGAGCTACATATACAGCTTGATGGTCTGTTACAGTGTGGTTTTGTTCGGCCAAGTGTTTCATCTTGGGGTGCACCAATTTTGTTCGTGAAGAAGGAAGATGGTAGTTTGTGGTTGTGTGTAAATTATCATCCCTTGAACAAGGTAAAAATAAATAATTTATATCCTCTTTCATGGATTAATGACTTATTTGATCAACTGAAGGGTGAAAGTTGGTTCTGAATGATCCACTTGGGGCCAGGATATCATCAGATGCTTGTGAAGGTTGAGGATATCTTGAAGACAACTTTCTGTTGTCATCATGGGAATTATGAGTTCTTTGTAATGCCGTTTGGCATGAAGAATTGTCCAGCTGTATTCACGGGATTGATGAATGTTGTGTTATGAGAGTTCTTAGAAAAGTTCATTGTGGTTTTCATTAATGACATCCGTGTGTACTCCATATCTGATGAAGAGCATGTAGATCACCTACATGTCGTTTTTGGTGTTCATCGCCAACCTCAGCTATTCACGATGTTGTTGAAGTGTGTGTTTTTGGATCAAGAAGTACGTTTCTTGGGGAATGTTGTGTCCTAATAGAGTGTAGCTATGGATCCATCAAAGATAGAATTAGTTGTTTCTTGGGCATCCCCCAAGACAATTATAGTGGTATGACGTTTCCATGGTCATGCAGGCTACTACAAGAGGTTCATAGCCAATTTCTCATTATTTGTGTCTCCTCTGACATATTTGACTAGGAAGGATCAGGAATTCATATGGACTGATTAGTGCAAGGCAGCATTCGAGTATTTAAAGGAGAAGTTAGTAAGTGCTCTAGTAAGTTGTCTTCCAGCTGAGGGAGTTTAGTTTGATGTTTTCTATGATGCTTCATATCTGGGGTTAGGATGTGTCCTCATGAAGTAGAAGTTATTTCTTTTTTATGGGTCTTAGTAGTTACATCCACATGAATGTAACTATGCCACTCATGATCTTCAGTTGGAAGTCGTGGTGTTTTCTCTTATGTTGTGGAGCCTTTACCTCATTGGTGAGCGCTTTGTGGTTTTCAACGATCATAAGAGTTTGTGGTATATTTTCTCCCAACGTGACTTAAACTTTTGACAACATCGATTGATGGAGTTTATTTAGGAATATTACTTCGAAATATTGTATACTCCTGAAAAAAGGAATGTTGTAGCTGATGCGCTGAGCCAAAATTCACGTAGTGATGTTGTGCATGAATCCAGTTATTCCTCAAGATTAATGGAAGAAATGTCATCATTTCATCTTGATATGGAATAAGTTGGGGGTAGATTTTGTCTTCTTCAGATGATGGTAGATTCACCCCTGTTGAAAAAGTTGGAAGAGTCCTAGTTGGGAGATCTAGAGGTGAGGTTTGGAGAGAGTGATTTGTTTGTAGTGAGGCCCCTGATGGTTGGTCGGAGGATGAAAAACACCAAGTTTTTTATAATGGAAGTATTTTTGTTCCCTTGATGATTCATGAGACGATACTAAGAGAGTTTCATAGTTCCCCATTAGTGGTGAATCATGGCGTAACAATAATGTACCGATCCTTGAGGAACCAGTTTTGGTGTCCTTGGATGAAGTGAGCAGTTGCGGAGTTTGTGTCTCAATGTTTAGTCTGCTAGAAGGTGAATGACAAACACAATGTTCCTTGTGGTCTTCTCCATCCATTAGATATTCCACAGTGGAAGTGGGAGGACACATTAATGGACATTTTTACTAGTTTACCTCGAGCTCGGGGAGGACATGATGCTATTTGGGTGGTAGTGAACGATTTAACAAAATCGGCCCACTTTATAGCAATCAAGGAGTCAGGATCAATGGAAGATTTGTTGAGGTAGAATCTATATGAGGTGGTGAGACATCATGGAATCCCAAGGATGATCATTTCTGATTGAGATTCTCTTTTTAGCTCCAAGGTGTGTAGATGCCTCCAACATGCTTTCAGTTCTCATCTATGCCTTAGCACTGATTTTCATCCCCAAACAGATGGTCAGTCAGATCAAACCATCCAGACACTTGAATACATATTACGCTCTTGTGTTCATGATTTTGGAGGTTACTGGATGAGGAACACACCCTTGGTGGTGTTTTCATAAAATAATATATTTCACACCACCATATTTATGGAATCATTTGAAGCCTTGTATTCATTACCTTGCCATTCTCCACTGTACTGGACTGGGGTTGGACAGTCATCAATTCTCGGACTAGAACTAGTTCAGAATACAACAGAGAAGGTTCAAGTGATTCGTGATAGGATGGAGATAGTGCAAGATCATCATAAATCATATGAGGATCAAAGAAGGGGACCATTAGAGTTTAATGTTGTGGATCATGTGTTTCTGAAGGTGACCCCCCATCATCAGAAGTGAAGGATTTTTCATGGAATTAACCTTTATCCACAGATTATTGGGCCTTTTGAGGTGTTATCTCATGTTGGACCTGTAACGTATCGAGTAACACTTCCCCCATAGAAGATTCAGATACATGATGTTTTCCATGTATCACAGATATGTTTTTATCTTCATGATGATTCTCATATCATCGATTTGGGAGAGATCGATGTTGATGATGATGAAACCTTGGAGGAGTGACTTGTAGAGATCCATGACAACAAGGAGAAGGTGTTGCGTGGGTGTTCTATCCCCTTAGTTCATGTCTTGTGGAGAGACAGTGGAATGGAGGAGAGTACCTGGGTATGTGAGTCAAAGATATGTGCTCAGTACCAAGAGATGTTTGATGCTTAACACTTTTTATGTAATGATGTTGCCTTTCTGGTTGGGCCTTTCATGTTTTATTTATTAATTCGTTGTGATGCTTTTGTGGCTTGCTCTCTTTTGAGAGGTATCTCGATGGGTTATTTTTCGGACCCTGTTTTTTTGTATCATTAGGTTCGTTTTTGATTTCTCGGGGATGAGGATTTTTTTAGTGGCATCTAATCTAAAAGCTCAGACCTCTTCGGTCAATTACTTTTCGAAAATATGGTGTTTGAGGTGTTCCTGGAGGTCAGTGTGACTTATATCCAATAATTTTCCAAATATCCAATTATGTGAACAGTACTATTAGTGAGGTTCAGTGAACAGTTCTATGAGTGAGGTCTTCTGAAGAGTTCTATTAGTGAGGTTTAGTAAATAGTTCTATCAGTGAGGTTTTGTGAACAATTTATTGGTGAGGTTCAATGAATAGTTCTATCATCGAGGTTCATTGAATAGTTCTATCCGTGAGGTTCAGTGAACAATGTTCAATCGATGAGGTTTAATGAACAATGTTATATCGGCGAGGTTTTGTGAAGAGTGTTCTATTGGTGAGGTTTTGTGAATGGTGTTCTATCGGTGTGGTTCTGTGAACAGTGTCGTATCGGTGAGGTTTAGTGAACAGTGTTCTATTGGTGGGGTTCCGTGAACAGTGTTCTATTAGTGAGGTTCAGTGAACAGTGTTCTATTGTTGAGGTTTAGTGAACAGTGTTATATCTGTGAGGATTTAGTGTACAGTGTTATATCAGTGAGGATTTAGTTACCAGTGTTCTATGAGTGAGGATTTAGTGAACATTGTTCTATCTGTGAGGATTTAGTGAACAGTGTTCTATCAGTGAGGATTTAGTGAACTTTGTTTTATCCTTGAGGATTTATTTAACAATGTTCTATCAGTTAGGATTTAGTGAACAGTGTTCTAACAGTGTGGATATAGATAACAGTGTTCTATCAGGGAGGATTTAGTGAACAATGTTCTATCAGTGAGCATTTAGTGAAAAATGTTCTATCAGTGAGGATTTAGTGAACATTGTTCTACCTATGAGGATTTAGTGAAAAATGTTCTATTAGTGAGGATTTAGTGAGTAGTATTCTATCAGTGAGAATTTAGTGAACATTGTTCTATCAGTGAGGATTTAGTGAACAATGTTCTATCAGTGAGGATTTAGTGAACAGTGTTATATCAGTTAGGATTTAGTGAACACTGTTCTATCAATGAGGATTCAATGAGCAGTGTTCTATTAGTGAGTTATAGTCAACAGTGTTCTATCAGTGAGGTTTTGTGAACACTTCTATCAGGGAGGTTCCATGAATAGTGTTTCCAGAATGGTGAGATCTATCTGTTACCTCTATCAATATCCTCTTACATTAGGCATACAGTAACAGTAGGTGTACATTAACGGTAGGTGTACAGTGTTTCCAACTTCCTTTAGTTTAACCCCTTTCACATTTCCTTTGATGTAAAATACATTTAATTCCTTTTTTAAGGACTCTTAAGGTCGATTAAAAGAAAATAAATCCTATATTAAGTATTTCTATGGCTCGGGATGTTTTTAATTGGTCAAACCACGTGGGTTAATTTGATCCCCTTTTAATGGGGAATTAAGCATATCTTAAACCATAGCCCCATTAAATCATCAAAAGGGACAAGATATCATCATCCCTTGTTCTTCCTCTTTATTCTCGGCTATGAGATGCTAGAACCATTAAATCCTTCCCATAGGAGTTGCGCAATCAAACTTTAATCCTCAGATTGGTTCTGCTCTATTTTGATGCAACTGAGCTATATCGGTCAATCTTTGATATATGGTATGTTTTATCGTCGTTTAATTAGGGATCATATTTTCATATTTCTCCTTACCAAGTTATATCATGTAATCTTCATGCTTATTATACGTTTTTTCTTGGGGTTTGGCTTGTGTCGTCGTACCATGGAATCCTCGAGTTGATGCAGTTTTCACAAGAGGAGAATCGTGTCCTGTTGTGTCGATAAAGAACATGAGAAATTGATTGAAGTAGGGTATTCATTGATTCTCTTTTCTTTTATGTCAAATTTTATTTTTCCATGTTTAATCCACTGGATGACAATGTAATTGACAAAATAAATTTTTTAACCGGATAAATACATTGATATCTATCTATGTTGTTGCTTCGGGTTTTTCTAGATATAGTGATATATATCCATGTTGTGATTAGCTATTTGGTATTGATAGAAATCGATAAAGAACATAAACTGAGATTAATGGATAATCGTTGGATAAAGATAAACAGGCATGAAAATGAATCTGGTTCTGGTTGTAATTTGATGGATATTTATTTGTGATAACATACTGGTTAGGTTTCTTGAATTTGGAACCAACTAATAACCAATCTATTAATTCAATATGGATTAAAAAACTGATTTTTTCATAATTCCATAGGGGGTACTATGTTACCCAGTTTATTGTTAATGGGACAAGAGCCCAATTAATGTGGTGGTTGTTTTCCTGCTGCATGTGTTGTGATGTGATCCTGGATGGGTGTTGTGATATGTGGGGACATCGAGGCGCTTTTGGTTGTGGCATTATATGACACCTAGAGTGGTGAGATGCATCGATATATGCAAGTGTTTGTGGAGGAGGGCACCAAGGATAATGGAATGGGATGGATGTGATTGTTGGATTGTTGATGATTTTTTATTGGTTGTTTATCTACTTTAATTTTCCATAATGCTCAAGTCAGTTTTTCTTACATACCCTTCTTCTAAAAGAGGTGAAGACATGGGAGGTATGCCACATGCTTTCCATGTTTATCTTCTTAAGGAAGGATGGTTATATGCTCTTACTATAAGAGGCAAAGACTCGACGGGTAGTAAATCTACCAACCATGTTGATCCCCCTTTTGGTTAGTAGCATAGAATGTTTTTCATGAATTCCTGGGAATGTGGGAAAGTAATTTTATAAATAATAATTGAATAATTGGTGTTCACCCATGGGGATGGAGTTGTTGGACATAATGATGAGGTTGTAATTTTGAATGAACATTGACTTTGGGTGTCATGCTAATGAAACATAATTTGGAATTATTCAGGGTTAATTAATGTATAATGAATTTAATTAACATAAAGTGGAACTGAAAAATAGAATGAAGTTATATAATAAACCTATATTAATGGTTGTGTGCATATACGATACCTAGTCTTAGAAGTAGCAGCCCAGATTCTAAGAGTTGTTTGCTGCAGTGTGTCTAAGACTAGGTTACTCCGATAGTATGGCTGTGAGTTATAGTATATTTTGTATATTTTTTGTTCCTATACACTACTCCTCCATGTCTTTAAGGTCAATTGACACCCGTTGGATTCTGAGCCCTGGGGGGTGTTTTCCCCAACATTCTGATGGGAGGATGGGTGGTTGAATACCTCGTTTGGCTCCACTCTCTTCTCTTGGTAGTTACTTTTGTTTGTAGGCACATTGTTCAATTTTCCACATATATGTGTGTAGAGGGCTATAATGCCTTGTGGTTATTCACAGACATATATTTTGGATATAGTATTTTATGGACTACTATAGGTGTAACAGTTATAGGTTATGATGGATTGAGGATCCTTACTCGGTGTATGGGATGTAATGGCTTGAGGTATAATACCCAACATATGATACACGTTATGCGAGCAATGGTGGATCCTGAAAAATACCCGGTTACTTTGGTGTGTGGACGTGGTGGTTTTGTTGCACGAGGTGCACACTGTGGTGCTTCACCCAGGTGTCTGTAGGAAAGACTTTTTGGAATGAGATGTTGAGGATGTGCGACGTTGGGGAAAAGTAGCAAACTAGTGGGGAAGTAGTAGTGTGGTACCCTTGATATTCATTATTATATGATATATTCTTGTATACGTTACATGGTGAGAGTAGCCATGGTGAGGTTGGGAACATAGTATACCTGTTTAGGTGAGAGGTATGTTTCACTTGTTTTCCACTATAATTTAGAATGCTTTCCTTACATTTTCATTAGAGGATTTGGGAAGGATCCTATTGAGTATACTATTATACTCATATTATGTATATATAATCTATTTTTCAGGACACATGGAGCAGGTTAGAGATCAGGGTTGTGTATAATAGCATGTGTTTGCAGGAGTTGTTCGGGCTTGTTGTTGCATCTGTGTTGACATTCTTTTAGGAACTTGCATTTCTTCCCCTTTCCATTGTATTACTTATAAATGAAATTTCATATGTGTACTTGGGTTTTTGTTTATGTTGCGGTCTGATTTGGAGTTAATTGGTGTCTTTCTTATCTCTCTCTTCCGCATGTGTTCTCTTAGAAGTTAATGCCTCCCATTTTGTGTATTACTCTAGCCTCAGTGCTAGTCGCCAACCCGAGGCCTACTGGAGGTGGGACTCATGGGTCATTATCTCCCATCTCACATTTCCGTCCCAGGAGGGGTACACTTTGTGGAGAGAGGTCCTGACCGAAGGGGACTACAGATTAAAATCATTCAGGACCATGATGGGACTATCGTGAAATATATTGAACAAATTGTTTTCGAGGCATGGGGAATATGCATGGTTAATGTTATAAAGAGGATGACATGGTCATTATCACTCTTAGATAATTGGATCCATGATAGGTGTGAGAAACAAGTTCTAATAGTATACTAGATGTTCGTGTCCCAATTGGTGTGGCCACTATATATGGTGTGGGGATTACACATGGATAACTACATAGGGTGATTTATATTTGAACTTATTCCAAAACGTAAGCCTGAGGAGGGTGTCTTGTTGTATGGAGAGGATATAATTCAAAGAGAGTAATATATAATTCTATGTAACTCGTACACAGGTCACACTATACAGGTGCATCCTGGAAGGCATAAATACTATAGAAGGTGAACATAGTGACAAAACCCAATGGGTGAGAGTGTGTGAGAGGGTACCAGTTCACAACCAATTTTAGATCCTCTTATATTTTCTACACTTGTGAAAACCACAATTTAATTTCATTTTTTGAGAGAAATGGTTCTTGATAGTTTAACATCCTACATCATGGATAACTCAGACTTACTCCTCACCCCTAGGACATACATGAATTGTACCAACCATCATTTGGGCAATGGATAACACATGCAATGCCAAATGAGAGAGAGGTAGAGGACTAGTCAATTGAAGGTTCCATGATTGTGTAGCTATTTGATGAATCAATAGATGATAGTGTACCAATCAAAAGAATCATAGGGTAAGAAAATATAACCTGAAACAATGAACATGGAACATGAAATAACATTACACTAGAATATAGGGCCATACTAGAATGGATGGTATGAATCCATGGGAACCACACATAGGTATTTTACAAACTAGATGAGCTTCATGAATAAGTGGTTCATAATAATTGAATGGTTCATTATGACAGATAGGTTCTTTGTGTAGGTTATATCTTAGTAGTGCATGGCCTTGCCATCGAAAAGGGATCTTTATTAAGAGAGTGTTCCAGAAAGGATTAACGCATCATAGAGATTTGATTAACCCAAAGGGGATCCCTCATTCAGGAAGGGTTGAGTCATTTTTGAAGCACATCCCTACCATAGGTTTGGACAATGAAAAAAAGGATTCCGGAATTTCATTACTAATGTGCATTGGGTGATCCATTTTTTGGGCTCGTGATTCACAATAATTTAATAAAATGGGAGATGGAATGGAAAACGGTCATGGTAAAATAATTTATGAGTTGGGGGAGAGACTATTTATATGAAATGTGGGTTTGGAGTTCTAATGGGGCCCACTAAAATGAAAAATGTGCATCTTGGAAGGGTATAAAGTAAAAGAAAATTTTTGGAATCTTGATAGATCATTAGGTCAGAGCTCATGGGGATGGTCATGTAGAAAGACAACACCGTAATGTAGAAGGGCTTCATCAGACTACATCAAACTGAAGGAGGAATATTAATCATCGTTCGTTGTGATTAGGGTTCTCTTGGGACTCACAATGTCATGGTGAAAGTGAACCTCTTGGTTATGGCGGTGAAGAATATCTACAATGGGGACTTAGGAAATTGACTTCTTATATTTCTTTGGGGCTATTTGGGAAATGATTACATTCGAACTAGCTATGAATTTTATCATTCCTTCAGTCTCAATATTTTCATCACCAATAAATCCCCCCCATTGAATGAGATCTGAGAGAAATGTATGTAAAAAATTGATGGTAAATAACAAAATAACTCATCAGATTGTGAAGCTGGATCAAACGACATGCGGGCCTAGAGAACAGTGAGGATCCAATGGGTGGAGATCTGCCAATAAAAGGACACCAAAATGGTTAGATGAACATTTACTACAAATTGGGAATATGAGTAATACCACAAGATTATATATTTTTTTTAATTTCGTTTATTTCATGTATGCTACACCAAGATTAACATGCGGTATACACAACACCATATTATCTTTCAGTGTACGCAAACACTATTCTAGGATTGTGTTGCACGCTAGAGAAACCTTCCTCGATAGCGTGTGTTATACGCAATACCGAGTCTCACTAAACAAGATATTAATATAATATTATTATGAACTAACCGTTATGAATAGTAATACCCACTTTTATAAATTTATATATTTTATATTTCAAAATGGATGTCATTTTTGGATTTGTAATATCGAAATTAGTGTAGGGTGAAATTTTGGTATTTTTATGAAAACATACTATTTTTGATGAATAGTGAAAACACTAGGTTACTAATAAAAAACTAAATTTTTATTTAAATAATTATTTATTTTATTTAAATATATTTTATGTCAAAATTGATATATAATACCTATATATGTTCAATGTAATTCATTGGAGTCATTTTATAATAATTTTAGATATATAAAAATTTTATTGAACTTTTCACCGTCTTTTACCTACCTCCTAAGAGAATTTGAAAATTTACATAAAACAAACTTTTACCGCCTCTGTGAGGGTAATTTCGATAATCTAAGAGACATAGTTAACATCAAGGAGTAAAATTTTGTTCAATAATATAATTTTTTTGGTGAATAGTAACTTTTTGCTTTTATTTTCCACTGTTAAAAGTAAATAGAGTAATTAAAGGAAAAGTGGTATTATTATTACCCTAACACATACCCTAATTCTTTTGGATAAGTTTAATTTGACCAAAAAACCATATGAAGAAAATATTACCTATTAGGTTGACTTGGATTATATTAGGACATTTATTTTTATTTTATTTAAAGAAGAGTTAAAATAATTAAAATCAAAGTTTAATAACTAAAACATTTTTAATATAAAGTTATAAATAAGATAAATTATAATATAAATATTAATTAGAAAGATAAAAATATTTCCTACATAATTGGTTTTAATTTATAATTTTTAGACAGCAAATAATTTAATTTATTTTTGACACAATGATGATGCAGTAATTACATTATTAATGAAATATTAACATAATTGATGCTATAAATACCCAAATAAATGTAATTTAAACTTTTTATAATTTAAATTAATTTTTTAGGTTAATATGACATGTTAGTATTGATTTAATTAACTTTTTTTGAACTAATCATTCTGTTATGATTTTGTGAAAAATCAATTATCAAATAGTGTCAATATTTCATAAAATAGTTTTTATAACAAATATTATATTATAAATTGTTATTATATTAATAAAATTCTAATGTTCAGACAAATGAATTATATAAAGTTATATATATAAATAATTAACCACTTGGGGTTAGTTTGTCTTGTCATAGTATGTTTATTAACCATATTGTGTAAGAAATCCAGAAGACACAGTAAAAGTTAAATTATTTAACTTACAGTTAAATCTAAATGATAAGGTTAAAATAGTAACCTAAACTTGTCTAAAACCTATTGGTTGAGAGGATTCCAACCCAGAACCACTTATCTTCCAAATAAGCCACTTTGGATTCATTATATGCCGAATATGTCATTATTATAAAATAATATTTTATGTTTTTTCTGAAGCTCCCCTCTCCTCCCTTATGAAAGGGAACCTCCCACTTCTTCTCATTACACAATTTTGAGACTTCAAGCTTGGAAAAACCCTGACAATTTCCCTTATAAACATCCCTAGAAATATTATATAGGTTCTTGTCTCCTCAAAATACTAACTCTAGTGCCTTAAGAGGAAGCTTAAAAGAGGTGTGTCGAAGAAGAGGTAATCTCTTCTACCGATTCATTCAAGTTTCTTTCTTAGTCAACATATTCTTCATTAGATGTTTAATTATAAAGTAATAACATAAGTACCAATAATATAGTTATATGTTATTATAAATATGAAACAACCTCATTTCACCATCTATCCATCCTACGGAAAATGAAATCACCACACGTGTGTACGTACAAAATACCTTCTCCACGCCGTGGTGGAATCTTTTTTTCCACAAACACCTTACTTGGATGGGTATAATGGTGTAAAGAATAAATATATATAGTTAGTATAACATCATACTGATTATTAGATATTATATCATCCACTATAATTCAATTCAATAATTATTGGAATGATATCATCCCTCATGCGTACGTACGGATTACCGTCTCCACGACGTGATGAGATAATTCTCCATGTTTACCGATAAAGAATGATTATAATGTATATATAATGAATAATAATGAAATATATGACATGATAAATCTACTGGTTATATATATATATATATATATATCATCTAATTACATTCATTCAAGACAATAAGGAATGAAAAACAGTGTTCATGTGTACGTACGGCCTACTGTCTCTATGAATAGTGTATGTCATTTCTTTTATCTATCTATTATATATATACTGAATATATATGATATATAAACCATTATTTTAATTCTAGAAATAATTAAATATTGATATATGTAATAATAATATCAAGAACAACATGTCCAAACACGTACGATAAATAAAATTATTTTACCCAAAACGCTGCTTTAACATGGAATTTACAAAAGAACAGGTAATATAAAGTCATATGTGAACCATATATGATATCATAACAATGAATATGACTCTGTAATAAGTCAATGACATTATTTAATTTATTATATATGAGGTTCATATATGTACGGAGCATATCAGACCTAAGGTAATGGATATCTTTTCCAATCTCATTTTTATCCGAGATTGATTATTTGTACGTTATACTAGGGTTATTATTATGATCCATGTCCATGTTTTCTAAAAATGTTTTCATAAAAATTTTACTATTCTTCCATGTATTTTTGAGCTCATTTTTACCCTTTTTTACTTCTTATTACATTGTATGGTTGGAATCGTTCCTTTGTTTACCGTATAAGGTACTTTTTGACTTTTCCAGCAAAAGTATGAGAAGAATGTTTTTTAACTTATATGGCGTGAATAAATTTTGACAGTTTCATAAAAAATTATTTAAATTAATCTTCCTCTACAAAATTTAATAATTATTTTCATCAAAATGTATTTCTTTTAAAATTTCATGGCATTTTGAGAAAGGAAAATGATTTTGAAGGAGAATGGGTATTTTTCTCAAGAATTCTTTTCAAGTGTTTTATCAAAACTATTTTCCAAATAAGATGACAATATTTAGTATGTTTATGTATCAAATATAATTTCTCTATTAATTACATGGTTTTATTTTTCTTATGATGAAATGATATCAATTTCTTTTATATGTATTGTGTTATGATGGGATGATGTTTATTAAACCCATTTTATTTGTTGGGTTATTATGAATGATGTATGTTTATTTTGTGTCACACGAAAGAATGATTTTATTATGGATGGGTGGGACCAATATCTATGTACAATTCATTGGTTAATGATTTATATCTCATGAGATGGACTTGACTAGAATAGTAAGTTAATCCGGTTCAGTGGTACAGGACTGGAACTAGGAGTGAACTCGATTCAGAAATGGACTTTTTCCACTAAGATGGTCTTGGAAGCAATGCCTTGGCTATAATGGAAATCATATCATGTGATTAATGGTTTTACATAATTAAATGTTTTACTCCCATGCTATTTTACCATTATTAATGTTCCATTATGATCTATGCCTTATGTACTTCCATGATTTATTTTACAACTGAAGATTTTGATGTTTAAACTTTATGTTCATGTTTTGAAGTTCAAATGTATATGTTTTGTTTTATTTTCTCCATGCATACGTTTATTGAGCATTTAGCTCACCATTTTTATTTTTTCTTTTCCCTAGGATATATAAAAGGCTTTAGGTAAGAAAAATACAATATGTTCCATGTCTCCAAAGACAGTAAACTATTACGGTCCTTTGGTGTATATTTTTGTTATGAATTAAGTATTCCGCAAAACCATTGTAATGTCTATGTAAGTCAACCTTTGGGTCTTTACAGTTGGTATCAGAGAAATGGTTTAGATAAACATTGGAAACTAGAATGCGAAAACATTAGTGAGATCCCTAGAGATATTTCTAAGGTATATCTAGGGATGTCCCTATGGTTAAGTATAAGTATAGGATATAGTCCTGGAATTACAGTAACTATATTAGAATTAAACCTATGTTGTTTGATATTTAAGATACTCCCCCATTACTATGTTATTTTCCTAGAATGGTTTTTCCTATCAAACTATTCTTTTTTGTTTTTTAAACGATGGCTGGAACCTGAAGGAACGATGTTGATCAATGTAATTGACGACGTATTGATTTTCCTCTTTAAAAAACCAATGTTATCGTTGATGGAGTGAAAAATCTTATTGCTATACTTACACAAGCTATGAATCATTCCATAATTCAAAATGAGTAGAGAAGGGAACAATATTCTATTGAGTCATTCCTGAGGAAATTTCCACCTTCTTTAAATGTGTCTTCTAATCCACATGTTGCTAAAAAATGGATCAGTACCATTGAAAATATATTTTCCATACTTCACTGTTCAGAACCTGAAAAAGTCATTTTAGTTGTTTACCATTTAGACGGTGAAGAAGACCAGTGGTGGACTCTAATTACGAATACAAGTCCCCAAGATGAAACTGAATCCATGGAATGGAACAATTTCAAGAAATTTTGTTTCAATAAGTACTTCACTAGTATTCTTCAAAAAAATATGGATAATGAATTCCTTTAGATTAAGCAAAAGGATGATGAATTTGTTGGTATATACGTAGTGAATTTTACAAGGCTTTCAAGGTATGCATCTGGATTTATTATCCAACCAGAATGTAAATTTGATTGATTCTTCAGTGGCTTAAAACCAAGTCGTTGAAGGGAATTATAGATAAGATACTTTAGTAGCTATGAAGAAATTGTGCATTGTGCTATCAAGGTAGAACTGGAAGTTGTTGTTACATATCCATCTCATGGTTTTGACAACAAAAGAAAGATGCAGTTCAAGGAGAAATATCATAACAATAGTGAAAAGAATATGAATGTTTATTTATTCTAAAAGTGTGGAAAGTAGAATGGTGGAGATTGTCTAAAAGGTAATAGTAAATGTTTTTAGTGTGGAAAAAAAGGTCATCAAGAAGTTGAGTGTCAAGGTAATGGGAAAATGGTAGATAATGATATGAATAGATAAAATATTGCAGATAATGATCCACCAACACTTCAATGCTACAATTGCAAGGAAATGCGTCATTATGCTAACCAATACCCTAATCCAAGGGTTAATGATGATCGACATCAATAACATCTTAAGGAAGAGGACAAAGGGAAGTCACATGTGATCACTATTAGCAATTATTAGAATGTCAACGATGTGGTGGGATGATTATGTGTTTATGTAATGGGATTCCAAAAGTATTTTGTGGAATCTCATTTATAGTATTGTGGAACATTGGAATATCTATGTAATGGTTTATTGTGGTTTTTGATAATTATATGGTACAGGTAACCATGAAAAGTGATTGGAATATTTTTGGAATGTAGATGATATGCACAAAATGAATGGATAAAGAGAAAATAATATGATTGATAGTATTCATGAGCTAATGATTGATATAAGGACTAAGTGATATCATGGTTTGAGTATATAGATTTTTTGGGATTTTGGTATGTGGAAAGAGTTAACTTTTAACTGCATTCATGTTTTCACTAAGGATTGATGTGTATTCATTTTTATAGAGAATATGTGATTAAGGCATTCGAATGTTTGGAATGTGACCAAAAAGATATATCTTATGATATATGGGGGATATATAATGGTATTAAAATGATTGGTTGATGAAATTTCTATTAATCATTTTCTTTATACTATAATCTTGGATAGAAGTATTTTGGATAATCCTAAAGATTTGAAACATATTATGTTGAAAATTAGATAATATTGTTTAAGGATATATCCTTTTTTTGATATTATTGCTGGAATGTTATAATAGTGTAGTTTTAGAAAAAGGACAACCTTTAGGACGAGCCACTACTAGAAACAGAGGATTTCCCAACGGTTCGAAACCGTTGGGAAAGGCTGCAGAACCGCTGGTATATGTTATACCAACGGCTCTGCGAACCGTAGAGAAGTAAGCCATTGGTAAATGTTTTTCCCAACGGTTTACACTAAACTTTTGGGATAGGGTGCTAGAAAATTTCCCTATCCCAATGGTTCTGGAAAACCGTTGGGAAATCTATATTCCAACGGTTTACAGCTGTTGGGATACATTGCCCAAAATTATCATGTTTTTTCCAACGGTTTAGAACCATTGGGAAAAGTGTTTTACCAACGATTCTATGAACCGTTGGTAAAAGAAGACATACACATTCTATGCCAATGGTTTTGAACCATTGGCATAGCCTCTCCTAGGAAAATTGCCCAGCAGCTCTGCAATTTACCCCGCAGCTCTCCAATTTGACCACCAACTCTCCAATTTTCCCACCAGGTCTCATTTTGTGGGTTCTATCTCATTTACAATCCAATTATTGTACCTGCAATAAACTAACACATACATATAAAATTATTGGACATACAATAACCAACGAACACTTACATATAGAGAACAAATTCATACACATTTAACATATAATGGTGGAACTATACACATCCGTAATTAAATTAGAATTCATAACATAATTATAAATATTCATAATTCCTTTATAATTCAATTTTAAATTTAGATGACAATTATATGTGGAATCCGGAAGTCAATTCATAATTTGATCGGTTTTTTGTATACCATATATTTTTACCTGAAATAATGACCATTTTAAACATAATACATACACCTGGAGTGCTTCCAGCCTCACTGTTCCTCAGATTGAGGTAGAGTTGACTCTTACACATCTCATATGACACATGGATCATTTTTCTAATGTATCAATACAATCCGAATGTGTTTGTTCGGTTTTCCGTATCCCAGTTGATGTTTTTCAATTAAATTGACGTAATTTTGAAACAAAAGGCAGACACTTCGAGTGGTTCTAGCCACACTGCACCACATATTGAGGCGGCGTTGAATTTTACATGTCACATATGACCAATGGATCTTTTTCCTAAAGTTTCAATGGAAACCGAATGCATTTGTTCGGTTTTCTGTATGTACTGAAATTGTTGTTCATTTTATGAAAAAGAGAGCCACTTAGAGTGATTCCGGCAACACCGTACCTCCTATTAAGGCAGGGCTGACTCGTATAAGTCACATATGACCCATAGATCGTTCTGATAAAGTATAAACACAATATGAATGTGTTTGGTAGGTTTTCCGTATGCCAATTGCTGTTTTTCAATTCAAATGACGTCCTTTTGAAACAAAAGACAGACACTTTGAGTGGTGGCGGCCACACCGCGGCTCGGATTGATGAGGGGTTGACTCTTACACATCAAAAATTACCCATGGATCATTGTGCAAATGTATTGACACAATCTGAATGCGTTTGGTTGGTTTTCCGTATGCCAGTTGATGTTTTTCAATTAAAATGACATCCTTTTGAAATAAAAGGCCGACACTTTGAGTGGTGGCGGCCACACCGCGCCTCGGAATGAGGTGGGTTTGACTTGTACACGTCACATATGACCCATGGATCGTTGTACTAATGTATCGACACAATCAGAATGTGTTTGGTCAGTTTTCCATATGCCAGTTGAAGTTTATCAATTAAAATAACGTCCTTTTAAAACAAAAGGCAGACACTTTGTGTGGTGCCGGCCAAACCATGCCTCAGATTGAGGAGGTATTGACTCGTACACGTCACATATGACCCATGGATCATTTTCCTAAAGTTTAAATGGAAAACGAATGTGGTTGGTTTTTTTTCCATATGTACTTAACTTGTTGTCCATTTTAACCAAAAGACAGACACTTTGAGTGGTGGCGGCCACACCGCGCCTCGGATTAAGGTGGGGTTTACCCTAAGACATCCAATATGACCCATTGATAGTTTTTCTAAAGTATCAACACAATCCAAAAGTGTTTGTTCAGTTTTAAGTATGCTAGTTGATGTTTTTCACTTCAAATGACGTCCTTTTAAAGAAAAGACAGACACTTTGAGTGGTGGTGGCCACAACACGCCTCCGATTGAGGCGGGGATGACCTGTTCACGTCACATATAACCCATGGATCGTTGTGCTAATGTATTGTCACAATCCGAATGAGTTTGGTCGGTTTTCTGTATGTCATTTGATGTTTTTCAGTTAAAATGACTTCCTTTTGAAACAAAAGGCAGACACTTTGACTGGTGGCGGCCACAACGTGCCTCAGATTGAGGTGGGGTTGACTCTAACACGTCACATAATAACCATGGATCGTTGTTCTATTATATCGACACAATCCAGATTCGTTTGGTTGGTTTTCCGTATGCAAGATGATGTTTTCAATTAAAATGATGTCCTTTTGAAACAAAAGGTAGACACTTTGAGTTGTCCCGGCCACACTGCACCTCGGATTGAGGTGACATTGACTCGTACACGTCACATATGACCCATGAATCGTTCTCCTAATGTTTCAATGGAAACTGAATGTGTTTGGTCAGTTTTCTGTATGTACTTAAATTGTTGTCCATTTTAAGAAAAAGAGAGCTACTTAGAGTGATTCTGGCCACACCATGCCTTATATTAAGGCGGGGTTGACTCGTACACGTCACATATGACCCATGGATCATTGTGCTAATGTATCAACATAATATGAATGTGTTTGCTCGGTTTTCTGTATGCTAGTTGATGTTTTTTCACTTCAAATGACGTCCTTTTGAAACAAAAGACAGACAAATTTAGTGGTGGTGGCCACACCGCACCTTGGAATAATGAAGGGTTGACTCGTAGACGTCACATATGACCAATGGATCTTTGTGATAATGTATCGACAGAATCCGAATGAGTTTGGACAATTTTCCGTATGCCAGTTGATGTTTTTCAATTAAAATAGCGTAATTTTGAAACAAAAGGCAGACACTTTGAGTGGTGCTGGTCACACTACACCTCAGATTGAAGCGGAGATGACTCATACTCTTTACATATGATCCATGGATCATTATCCTAAAGTTTCAATTGAAACCAAATGTGTTTGGTCTATTTTCCATATGTACTTAAATTGATGTCCATTTTAATCAAAAGAGAGCCACATAGAGTGATTCCGGCCACAATGGGTCTCATATTAAGTCGAGGTTGACTCGTACACATCACATATGACCCATGGATTGTTGTTCTAATGTATCGACACAATTCGGATGCATTTGGTTGACTTTATGTATTCCAGTTGATGTTTTTCACTTCAAATGACATCCTTTTGAAACAAAAGACAGATACTTTGAGTGGTTGCGGCCACACCGCACCTCGGATTGAGGCGGCGTTGACTCGTACATGTAAAATATGACCCATGGATCGTTGTGTTAATGTATCGACACAATCAGAATGCGTTTGGTTGGTTTCTGTATTCCAGTTGATGTTTTTCAATTAAAATGATGTCCTATTGAAACAAAAGGCAGACACTTTGAGTGGTGCCAGCCACACCGCACCTCGGATTGAGGCGGCGTTGACTCGTTCACGTCACATATGAACCATGGATCAATCTCCTAACATTTCAAAGGAAACTAAATTCTTTTGGTCAGTTTTCCATTTGTACTTAAATTATTGTCCATTTTAAGCACAAAAGAGACACATAGAGTGATTCCGGCCAAACCGTGCCTCAAATTAATGCGGATTAGACTCGTACATGTCACATATGACCCATGGATCGTTGATATAAAGTATCGACACAATCTGAATGCGTTTGTTCGGTTTTCTATATGCCAGTTGATGTTTTTCATTTCAAATTTCGTCCTTTTGGAACAAAAGACAGTCACTTTGAGTGGTGGCGGCCACACCACGCCTCGGATTGAGGCGGGGTTTACACGTACACATCACATATAAACCATGGATCGTTGTGCTAATGTATCAACACAATCCGAATGCATTTGGTTGGTTTTATGTATGCCAGTTGATATTTTTCAATTAAAATGACGTCCTTTTGAAACAAAAGGCAGACAACTTGAGTGGTGGCGGCTACACCACAACTCAGATTGAGGTGGGGTTAACTCGTACACATCACATATGACCCATGGATCGTTGTGCTAATGTATCGACACAATAGGAATGCATTTGGTCGGTTTTCCGTATTCCAATTGATGTTTTTCAATTAAAATTACGTACTTTTGAAACAAAAGGCAGACACTTTGAGTGGTTCCAGCCACACCGTGCCTCGGATTGAGGGGAAATTGACTCGTACACATCACATATGACCCATGGATCATTATCCTAAAGTTTCAATGGAAACTGAATGCGTTTGTTTGGCTTTCAGTATGTATATAAATTGTTGTCAATTTTAAGCAAAAGAGTTCCAGTTAGAGTGATTCTGGCCACACCGTGCCTCATATTAAGGCGGGGATAACTCGTACACATCACATATGACCCATGGATCGTTATTCTAAATTATTGACACAATCCGAATGCATTTGTATGGTTTTCCGTATTCCAGTTGATGTTTTTCAATTAAAATGACCTTCTTTTGAAACAAAAGGCAGACACTTTGAGTGGTGGCGTCAACACCACACCTCAGATTGAGGTGGGGTTTATTCGTACACGTCACATATGACCCATGAGTCGTTCTCCTAATGTTTCAACGAATACCTAAAGTGTTTGGTTGGTTTTATGTATGTACTTAAAATGTTGTCCATTTTAAACAAAAGAGAGACACTTAGAGTGATTCCGGCCACACCGTGCCTCCGATTAAGATGGGGTTGATGCGTACATGTCACATTTGACCCATGTATTGTTGTGATAACGTATAAACACAATCCGAATGTGTTTAGTCACTTTTCCGTATGCTAGTTGACATTTTTCAAATAAAATGACGTTCATTTGAAACAAAAGGCAAACACTTTGAGTGGTGGCGGCCACATCGCGCCTCGGATTGAGGCGGGGTTGACTCGTACACATCACATATGACCCATGGATCATTTTTCTAATGTATCTACACAATCCGAATGCGTTTGGTCACTTTTTCGTATGCCAGTTGATGTTTTTCAATTAAAATGACGTCCTTTTTAAACAAAAGGCAGACACATTGAGCGGTGCCGGCCACACCACGTATCATATTGAGGCAAGGTTGATTCTTACACATCACATATGACCCATGGATCGTTGTGCTAATGTATCGACACAATCTGAATGCATTTGGTTGGTTTTCCATATGCCAATTCATGTTTTTCACTTAAAATGACGTCCTTTTCAATCAAAAGACAGACACTTTGAGTGGTGGCAGCCAAACCGCGCCTTGAATTGAGGCGGGGTTGACTCGTACACGTCACATATGACCCATGGATCGTTGTGCTAAAGTTTTTACCCAATTTTAATGTGTTTGGTCAGTTTTCCATATGCCAGTTAATGTTTTTCAATTAAAATGACGTCCTTTTGAAACAAAAGGTTGACACTTTGAGTGGTGCCGGCCACAGTGCGTCCCATATTGAGGTGGGGTTGACTCTTACATGTCACATATGACCCATGAATCTTTCTCCTAAAGTTTCAATAGAAACCTAATGCGTTTGGTTGGTTTCCCATATGTACTTAAAATGTTGTCCATTTCAAACAAAAGAGAGCCACTTAGAGTGATTCTGGCCACACCGTGCATCCGATTAAGGTAGGGTTGACTCGTAATCATCACATATGACTCATGAATCGTTCTGTTAATGTATCGACAAAATCCGAATGCGTTTGGTCAGTTTTCTGTATGCCAGTTGATGTTTTTCACTTTAAATGACGTCCTTTTGAAACATAAGACAGACACATTGAGTGGTGGCGGCCACACTGTGCCTCAGATTGAGGCGAGGATGACTCGTCCACGTCACATATGACCCATGGATCGTTGTGCGAAATTATTGACACCATCTGAATGCATTGGTCGGTTTTCGTTATGCCAGTTGATGTTTTTCACTTCAAATGACATCCTTCTCAAACAAAAGGTATACACTTTGAGTGGTGTCGGCTACACCGCACCTCGAATTGAGTCAGGGTTGACTCGTACACATCACATATGACCCATGGATCATTCTCCTATTGTTTCAATAGAAACCCAATGCGTTTGGTAGGTTTTCCATATGTACATAAAATGTTGTTCATTTTATGAGAATCCTCATGTATCTATTAGAGGAATGGTATTTACTTAAAATCTTATGGATATTTATATAAAATATTTTTATATCATTCTTACTATAGAATAGATTTTATTTTATAATGCTATAAAACATTTCAGAGTTAACAATGTCATGCATGACGGCTGTCCGGGGGCTGTTCATGGGTTGTACGGGGGGCTTTTCGGGGGCTGTCTGGGGGTGTTCAGGGGGCTATCTGAGGGGTTGTTTAGGGGGCTGTTTGGGGGCTGTCCAAGGGTGTTCGGGGGGGTTGTCCGGGGTCTGTGGGATTGTCCATGGGTGTTCGGGGGGTTGTCCGAGGCCACGAACCACGATATTTGGACCAAATGCCAAAGCTCTTATTTCCTTAGAGAAAGAGTCAGCAGAAAAACTCAATACCTGCAATATAATTTACTATTAAACTTAATTAAATATTGATATAATTATTTTAAACATTAATATTTTTATACCTTCAATTTTAACCAAGAAGAAAACTCTTTGCTATGAAAAGTCTCTCTTATTCTAAATGATAAAGAACAATGCTTCCTATTTATCATTGTTTTATATTCCCTGTAGATAAAAAATATGAATATATTAACAGATATATATTTAATATATACATAATAAATTTTTTTACCTGATATAGTCATCGAACAAATCACAGGTGAACAAAACTGTGTGATGTCCCATCTCCCTCTCTTCATGGATTAATGTATTTAATGTATATGATCCAGGAATTCCTCCTATTTGAAGAAGTGATGGAAAAATGGGTTCAATTTGCTCATACTATTCCGCTTAATTTCTCATTGGTTTGTTCAATCTTGTAGTAAGATCAGACAAATACATCGAGTAGAAATCCATACATTCTTGAGCCATGTAACCGTTCACGATAGAACCTACGGGATGATTTCCATTTCGAACATAAGACTTTAATGTGAACATATTTATTTTATTTGGATACATCCAATGAAAAGAAATAGGTCCTCGGAGAAGTATTTTAGTTGGAATATGGATAGTCAGATGCAACATGCATGTGAAAAATGATAGATGAAATATTTTCTCCAAATCACACAAAAACAATGGGGCATCTCTCATCATTTTTTGAAAGAAAGACTTCGACAAATTCTTAGCACAAAGATCACAAAATAAATGGCACAACTGAATAACAGCCACCCTTACATTATTGGACATAAGTTGACGAATTACTATTGGAAGCAACTCATGCAGTAGAACGTGATAATCATGAGTCTTCAAAGATTTTATCTTCAACTCTCTTCTATTGACCCGTTTAGATATGTTGCTTGAATAGACATCAGGTAATCTAATAGTCTCTAATACTTATAGAAATTGTTTTTTTTCGTAGGGGTCATCACATAAGAAGAACATGGAAGTTGCCATTTATTTTCACTAATACGCATAGGATGTAATTCTGGTCTGATGCCCCAATCCACCAAGTCACGCCGAGATAATAAATCATCTTTTGTCATCCCCTTGACATTTAGAAGAACTAAAAGAAAAATTTCACTTATATTGTTTTCAATATTCATTACGTCTAAGAAATGATGTAACAAATTGGTTGACCAATAAGGAAAATCAAATAAGATACTCCTCTTCCTCCAATTGTAACAGGTTTCAGTGGAAACATTCTTTCTCTTTCCAAATTTCATTTGACCCCTCCCAAACAAAAAACTGAAATCATTCAATTCATTAGGCATGTCATTTCCAGACGTACGCTGAGGTGGTTCATCGGTCTCTATGGTATTATAAAATCTTTGATGATTCATTCTATATGGATGATCCATTGGCAAGAATCGTCGATGTCCCATAAAACTGAAACTACAACGATGTTTTAGTCTTCTAGATCGTGTATTCTTAATAAAAACTGGACATAATAATTTTCCCTTCGTGCTCCATCGAGACATCATTGCATAAGCTGGAAAATCATTGATCGTCCACATAAGCGCATCATGCATCTGAAATATGTCTTTTGAACATGCATCGTATGTGCGCACACCCACATCCAAAATAAGTATCAACTCTTTTATTAAAGGTTGCATGTAGCCATAAATATCAATGCAGGGATTAGAAGGACCAGATATGAGTATACTCATGAAATTGAATGGTTTTTTCATACACAACCATGGGGGAAGATTATAAATGTGTATAAAAACTGGTCATGTGTTGTATGAAGTAAGCATCTACCCAAACAGATTAAAACCATCGCATGAAAGACCCAACGTCACATTACGCACGTCAGCTGCAAAATCAGGATGTTGAGCATCAAATCTCTACCATACAAATCCATCTGTAGGATGAACCAACTCATCTTTTGTCTTCTTTCTATCGGTATCATGCCATCTCATTTTTATTGATTTGTCATCAGACATAAAAATATTATGGAGTCTGGGGATCAATGGAAAGAGCCACATTACTTTCTGTGGAATGCAAGATGTCAATCCATAAGATTTTGACTTCCAGTGGGATGTGCCACATTTCATACAATCATTTTGTTCAGCGGTTTCCTCCCAGAATAAAATGCAATATTTTGGGAAAGCATTAATTTTGTTTCGTGAAAATCCAAGTTCCTCAACTAACTTTCATGCCATATAGTGGTTTGAGAGAATATCTGCATCATCTTGAAGTTAATACTTCAAGAGGGTAATAATGTAATCGATTTCTGTATTAGAAATCTCATACATAGTTTTCCCATGAAACAATCGGATTAAAAATTACAGCATTTTCATTTTATCGCATTGTCGATATACTGGAGTCGTGGCAGCATCATTCAATTTTTCACCCTATCAATATCACAATTTTCACTAGATGCATCATCTGTGCCCATATCGAAGTCTTCTTGAGTCGAAATCCTTTCTTTTTTCATGATCATGAATAAACGGAATCCGATCATCTAACAAATTCTCCATTCTAGTATTTTAATTTTGATCATCACCAATTTGAGATTTCATTTTATCCCCATTGTGATACCACACAAAGAATTTTTCTTGAAAACCATTTTTTGTTATCTGATAGCTGACTTCATCACGGCTCAGCCAAGGTCTACCAACACAATTGGAACACGGGCAGTGTACGTGACAACTATCTGAAGCATTGTGAAATGAAAAATCATTAAATCTCTCCAAATTGTTTTGAAAATCGCTTGAGATCTAATCGGTTTCATATATCCAACTTCTGTTTATTATGTACAAAGATTTTATATAAGTCATTTTTTCATAAGCAATTCAATAGGATTGAATTTTAATAGAAAATACATTTAAGTAAATGATAAAGAAAGAAGTTTCTAGTCGATGTAGTGAAAATCACCCCACCCTATTAAAAGTGAGTATTGGCCAAGGAAACATAATATACAACGTACAATGAGAAACATATTTAGTTGACCCTAAAGTTATATTAGTATAGTCGTCTTGGGGGAAATGGAATATATGTTCCTGGTTAACTGATGAATTCAAAAGCTCAGATTCCATATGTTGGACACTATCTAAGGTAAGAAATCATGTGAGGATGAGTTTACATCACTCAATTTCTTACATACATATTTGTTATGTAATACACATAGTGTACAGAAATTAAGATGAACAATATCTTCATGTTTGGAATGATCTTAATGAAGAAGTGGTTTTCATGAAATAATATCAATAAATATTACAAACAATTTCTTATTAGTTCCTATACATGAACCTATAATATTTGAACAAGATTAAAATAAACTATGAATCTTCAAAATTAGAACATAATAAAGGGACATCGTTCCCTTATAAATGTAAATTTGTAATGAAAACATTAATCAGACATACACCGATATAGGGATTTGACTACACAATTCGTGAAACAATCATAAATTTTTACAAAAACCCTAAAATTTGGGAAATAGGAAATCGTTCATAGAAGGATATTATATATAATAGGTGGAACTAAAACATAGGATTCTAACCTGGTGGTTGGTGATCCGATGGAAGATGTGGGTATTGGGAAGTGATTCTTCCAAGGAATCGCTTCTGGAGAGCTTATGGAGACGAGCAGAAGGCTCTGGATCCGCTTCTGAATCATGGGGAGGCCGCTGCCAACATTGGGGTATATGGGGATTTTTTTCCAACAGTTCATAAAAACCCTAGGTGAAAACCAGTCTTTCCCAACGATTTCATAAAACCGTTGGGAAAAATAATTTTTTCCCACCTTTTACCAACGGATTTATGAAACCGCTGTGAATTACCGGTTTTTCTCCACTTTCCCAACAGTTTCATAAAACTGTTGGGATACGTATCTTCATCAAGGTATTTCCTAACGGTTTATATAAAACGTTGGAAAAGAAAAAATATACCAGTGGTTTTATTGTATCGTTGGTATACAACTGTTGGGAAAACTCCCATTTCCAGTAGTGGGGACAACCCATCGCATCGAACAAGGATGCGGGAATCAAACCCACAACCGAAGTGCGATAGGCCTTTATCACCTACCTATGGCCTACAAGAAGTACGTGTTTAGTAGAAACTAGTTTTATTTTATTAAGTGGTATGATAATGAATTATAAGTCCATTTTAATAACTATATATGATTAATCTCACTATAGATGGACTTATGTATATAACTTTTTCAAACCATATGTTTGAGATAGATGGAATGACCTATCATTCTATCGCATGATCTGCTAACACTTCACGGAAGACAAATTCAACTTCATTTCTTTAAGAGATGAAGTGGAAATTTTTCAAGGCCCGAGAAATGGTATGATTGTACCAAAATCAAGTATGTATTTCTATTAATTCAATTTTTTATCAACATTAGGGAAATCATCTTGAAAACCAAAAATGTTGTCCCAGTTCCCTCAAATCTGATGAATCAGATGGTACCTTAGATCATAAAAAATTTATGGCTTTGTGATTGTTGGATTTTTTATAGCCATGTTTTCTACCACTCTCTATCAGAACATGATGGTTATATTTCTCTTCCATATCCTTATTCTCTTATGAGGAAACCATGTGATGATTTACTCTGGGTATTCGTTATGTTTATAACGTTCCTTTTTAAAATGATGATTTAGTATTTCTTTTTACTATGTGGGTTTCTACGAATGAAACATTAAAGTAGTAAATGATTTATATCACTGACGAATTTCGTGGGAAAAAATCATATTAAGGGAGGTAGAATGTAACATCCTGAGATTTTATGTGAAATATTTTTTTTAAATTTCATTGATGTCTTGTACACTACACCAAGATTGAATTGAGATATATGCAACACCGTATTAGCATGAAGTATACACAAACACTATTCTAGTATTGTGGTGCACGCTATATCAACCTTCCTCGATATCATGTGTTATAAAAAATACTATGTTTCACTAAACAAGATATTACTATAATATTAATATGAACTAACCGTTATGAATATAAATAACCACTTTTTTAAATTTTATAAATATTATATTTCAAAATGGACTTCATTTTTTGATTCTTAATATTGAAATTAGCCTAGGGTGAATTTTTGGTATTTTTCTGAAAGCATTCAATTAATGATGAATAGTGAAAACTCTGTGTTACTATTTAAAAACTGACTTTTTATTTAAATAATTATTTATTTTATTTAAATTTATTTTAGGTCTAAATTGATATATAATACCTATATGCATTCAATTTTATTAATTTGAGTCATTTTATAATAATTTTAGATATAAAAAAATTTTATTGAACTTTTCACCGTCTTTTACCCACCTCCCAAAAGAATTTGAAAATTTAAATAAAACATAATTTTACAACTTTTGGGAGTGGAATTTTGAAAATACAAGAGACTCATTTAATATAAAATAGTATAATGTTGTTCAATAAGATAAAAATAATTTTTTGTCAATAGTAACTTTTTACTTTTATTTACCACGGTTAAAATTAAATAAGGTAATTAATTGTAAAAATGATATTATTATTACCCTAACTCATGTCCTAATTCTATCGGCTAAGTGTAATTCGACAAAAAAACCTTAGGAAAAAAATATTACCCCTTCAATCCATGTGGATTTGATTAGGATATTTATTAATGTTTTAATTAAAGAAGTGTTAAAATAGATAAAATCAATGTTTAATAGTTAAAACATTTTTAATACATGGTTATACATAAGAAAATTTTGACTATAAATATTTATTATAAATCTAAAATTATTTCCTACATAATGATATTTTATTTATAATTTTTAAACATTATATAAATTTTTTTACTTATGACACAATGATGATGCAGTAATTACATTGTTAATGAAATATTAACACAATTGATATTATAAAATCCCATATAAATATAATTTGAGACTTTTTATAAATTCAACTAATTTTTTAGTTTAATATTACATGTTATTATTGATTCAATAAACGTTTTTATAACTAATCAATCTGTTATGATTTTTACAAAAATCAATTACCAAATAGTGTCAAAATTGACATAAAATAGATTTTAAAACTAATATTATATTATTAATTGATATTATATTCTTAAAAATATACGGTTCAGAAAAATTACATAGATAAGGTTATATATATTAATAATGAACCACATTGGGTTCTTTTGTCTTGTAATAGTAAGTTTATTAACCATATAGTGTAAGAAAAAAGAATACATATTAAAAGTTAAATTATTTATCTTAGAGTTAAATCTAAATTATATGGTTTAATTAGTAACCTAAATATGTCTAAAACATGTTAGTTGTGAGTATTTAGACCCATACCCCCCATTTATCTTCTAATTATGTCACTTTGGATCCATTATAAACTAAATATAACGTAATTATAAAATAATATTTTATGTTTTTCCTAAAGTGCCCCTCTCCTTCCTTATAAAAGGGCACCTACTCCCTCTTCTCTTTACACAATTTTGATCCTTCATGCTCGGCCAAACCCTGACCATTATCCTTATCAACTTCAATAGAATCATTATAGAGGTTCTTTTCTCCTTAAAAGACCAACTATAGTGCCTTAAGAGGAAGCTTAAATGAGGTGCTTTGAAGAAGAGGTAATATCTTCTACTGATTCTCTCAAGTTTCTTTCTTCTTCAACTTATTATTATTTAGTTGTTTCATTATAGATTAATAACATAAGTACACTAAAATAGTTATATGTTATTATTAATATGAAAAAATCACGTTTAATCTTCTATCCATCCTACGGAAAACAAAATCATCGCACGTGCATACGTACGTAATACCATCTCCTCGTCAAGGTGTAATGTGTTTTTCCCCCACCACATTACATGGATGGCTATAATAGATAAAAGAATAAATATATATAATTATTATAACATCATAATAATTATGTGATATTATATCATCCACTCCAATTCAATTCAATAATTATTGGAAAGATATTATCGTTCATGCGTACGTATGGATTACCATCTCCACGACGTGATGAGATTCATTCTCCATGTTAACCATTCGAGAATGATTATAATGTATATATAATGAATAATAATGAAATATATGACATGATAAATCTACTGTATATATATATGTAATCTACTTATATCCATTCTCGTCAATAAGGAAAAGAAAGCATCGTTCATGCGTACGTACGACCTACCGTCAACATGAATGATGTATTTCATTTCATTTATCTATCTATTATATATATATATACTGAATATATATGATATATAAATAATGATTTACGTTTTGGATGTAATTAAATCATGATATAAGTAATAATAATATCAAGAATAACATGTCCGAACACGTATGATAAATAAAATGATTTTACCCAAAACGCTTCTGTAACATTGAATTTACAAAAGAATGGGTAATATAAAGTCACAAGTGAAGAATTAATGATATCATAACAGTGAATATGATTCTATAATAAGTTAATTAAATTATTTATATCTTTATACAGGAGGTTTAGATATGTACAAATCATATCAGACCTAAGGTAATAGATAACTTTTCCATTCTTGTTTTTATCCGATATTGTTTATTAGTAAGTATTTATGGGGTTTATTGTTATCATCCATGTCCAAGATTTATAAAAATGTTTTCATTAAATGTTTAATATTATTATATGTATTTTTATGGTCAATTATACCCTTTGTTTACTTTTTACCACATTTTATTGAATGAATCTTACCTTTGGTTACCATATAAGGTATTTTTTTGACTTTTCCGGCAAAAGTCTGAGAATATTTTTTAAAATTATACAGAGTTAATGGATTTTTACGGCTTCATGACAACATATTTATGTGAAGATTAATCTATATAATTTTATGATTATTTTCAATAAAATTCTTTTCTTTTAAAATTTTAGGGAATTTCGAGAAAAGAAATTGATTTTGAAGAAGAAGGGATATTTTTCTCCAGAATTCATTTCAAGTGTTTTGTCAAAACTATTAACCATCTAAGATAAAATTATTTAGTATGTTTATGTTTCAAATATAATGTCTCCATTATTTACATGGTTTTATTTTTCTTATGATGAAATGATATCCATTTCTTTTATATGGATTATGTTATGATGGGAAGATGTTTATGAAACCCCTTCTATTCGTTGGGTTGTTATGAATGATGTATGTTTATTTTGTGGCACACGAAAGAATGATTTCATTATGATATGTGTGGGACCTATATCTCCCTCCAATTCATTGGGTAATGATTTATATCTCATGAGGTATAAATGACTGGAATAGTAAGTAAATCTAGTTCAGTGATACAGGACTAGAACTAGGAGTGAACTCGATTCAGAAACGGACTTTGTCCACTAAGATGGTATTTGCATCAATTCCTTGGCAACTATGGAAATCATATCATGTTCATAATGGTTTTCCATAATTAAATGTTTTACTCCCATTATATGTTATCATTATGTATGTTCCATTATGATTTATGCCTTACGTACTACAATGATTTATTTCACAACTAATTATTTTTATGTTCAAAAATTATGTTCATGTTTTGAAGTTCAAATATATATTGTTTGTTTTATTTTCTCCATGCATACCCTTACCGAGCATTTGAGCTCACCCTTTATATGTTATCTTTTCTCCATGATATAAATAGAGCTTTTAGTCAAGAAAAATAAATGGGATGATCTTTAAGGGAGATGTTGAAGTTCTATCACCAAGATTAGAAGATTATGTTTCATGTTTCCAAAGACACTAAAATATTATGGTCCTTTGGTTTCTATTTTTGTTATTTATTAAGCATTAAAAAAATTAATGTTATGTCTATGTACATTAGGCTTTGTGTCTCTACAATGAGGGTCCTAGATCTGTATTATATCTCTACGAAAAGCTACTTAAAATTTTTCTTTTCATGAAGTGATCCACCCCACGATCACATCTTCACAAACCAGGTCACATGGTCCATTTAACAATGAACGATTTCTACAGAACAATGCATTTCAATCAGATTATCCTTTGTGACTAAAACTGAGGATATCATTGCTTCACAAATTTCTAATTCAAAATATATATTCTCAACTAACCTATATGAACAAACATAGAAAATTCACTAAGACATTGGCATATGTTTTATCAAGAAGTTACACAAGAGGTTTTTGGTTGATACCATGCATAGGTATGCTAGGTCTAATAATATCTTGGAAGGAGAATATTTTTAGAGTCATTAAAATAAAAAAACATTAACTAAGGTACTATCAGATGCTTAGAATGACTAACCCTTGTGCAATAGGTGTCTACTATCTAGATATAGTTTGCAAGATGAAATTTTCATTATGAATGAAATTTGATGTGAGTGGCTTTTTGGTTCAGGGGAACACCAAGAAAAATCATTGGAACATTACAGCTGATGACCATATTGGGATGGACCATTCCCCATTTCATAGAGAATATTCTTCAGAATCATCACTTCAATATCAAATGATATTTGTTGGAGAAGAAACATTCCAAGCTATAGTACCAAACAAGCATCAAGGTAGGGATTGGGAACCCAGTGAAGTGTTCAATATATGGTTGGGAATATTTCCCTAATAGAAACTTCAGAGTGGAGTGTTCATGTTCTTAATGGGTGTGAAAAGCTATCATAATGTTTGAGACATTACTAAGGCTAGGAGGTCAGTACAATGAATAATGGTCTTCCCAATTCCATATATCTCATGAAAAGAATATAATACTGGAGATTTTGAGCCAATGGTCATCAAGTAATAACATATTAAATATACATAATAGGGAGTATGACATTATCCTCTGGGACCTCCATCAGATCTAAAAAATCCTAATATTAAAGAATTTGTTTGATGAGTTTCTCCATACTGATAATACTAGGGAAGATGAAAAACAGATGCCACCATTAAAAATGGAAATTTTGAACCTGGAACTGGGATTGAAAAATGACATGAATAACACCATGGATGTCCATTTAATGTATTTGTGTAGTTACTTTATAAACATTCCAGTTAATAATATTTCCAATGGAGAGGATGTACCCATGAAATTACAATTGAGGCCCCGAACCAATCCAAGGGGAGCCCAGTGATATAATACAAATCTAATTATAAAATTTTGGAGGATATCCAATAGAATATATGGGGATAACATATCTTAGAAGAGTAATGAATTGTAGTCGGGCTGGAAAGATTCATCTCAGTATTGATCTATCGGTGGATTATTCTAGTGAGGGTTGTGCAGGTATGGGAGTATCCAATCACATTAATCATGGCGGCATAGTAGTTTTGTGGAATGTGCATCAATTTGGTGATTTTAGTTCTGGAGAAGTTTTAAAAGTTACTTCAACACATCATTCAGGGGTAGAGTACATTATATATTTTTGGGCCAATACAATTTTTATAAAACTAGATTGCAAAACATATGGGGAGTACTGAATACCTCGACCCCATCACTCTATTATGGGTATGTTTTTGACTGGTGATTCAGAATATTGTGGTGAGATTCGGGCTCAAGATAGGTATAGATGTTACACTATGTAAGTTCAGATGATTAGAAAAACATTCTTCCATCCATTACCGTATTTATTAAGATAATTAAATTATTATAGTACATACACAATATAAATGTATATATATATATATGTTTTACATTAGAGTTAATGAGCTAGTAGTGTGGTTGGAGTGTGAACTGATATGTGAACTATACAATTTACACAAATTTTCCAGGTAGTTCAAGTGTATGTAGAGGCTGGCCCAGAGAGTTTACCTGGGAGTGCAACATGAGGATCAAGCATGTGTGATGAGGAATCAATGGCTTCTATTCACATGTGATGACATGAAAATATGGAATGAACTACCTCTACCCAACACTACATTCGGTATAATTCATGAATATGCAAAGATCTGGCATGCTATATATTTGGGTTTGAAGCTTAAGCACCCAACAATATGGTCCAATAATAGATTGATTCTCATGCCTCAAAGCATGTCATGGGAGGTAGTGAGGGGACATCGTGAGGGTGGTTCCTACATGTATCATGGAACTGAGGCCATGGGATCAATGGAGAAAAATCATTAACCAACACCAACCAGAAGTGAAGAGAGGGAGGTAGTGGTACCCGACAAAACTCTAACCCAGAGGACTTCTGAGAGAGGGGAATCATCAAGTTGATTTCAAAAGATTCCATCTCACAGTTTGAGGATGAAATTGTGTCATGTGGTTCTTCCAAACAAATTTTTATATCTATATTATTGGATGGAATGTGACACATTAAAATAGGTCTTTGGTATTGAAACACGATGGGATAGGAATAACAAGCATGGGGGAGGGGGTAGGAAGGGATTTGATTCACCATGGGTAGCTTAAACATGACCCCAACAAAATTAATATTATTTATGATATATATTAAGGTACTAGTGCATTCCCATGGCACCACACATCCCATGAATGATAGAATTTGGGTACTACTTGATCTGACTTCTCCTCCAGTTCTATTGACGACCAAACTACAAAATTTTTTCCTCCAGACTAATAATTCATATGGATAATAGGGTAAATTGGTTTATGTGGAAGGTTTTTTGAAAGATGATGGGGAGGCAGCATCATGGGAAGACTCTGTTGAAGAAAGTGAGATAATAGACTCGGGGGGAGACTCATTTGGGTGGATTTAATACAACTGTTGATGTATATTATAACTCATCTCCATGTGATATTTTCCTTCTAGCTTCATCATGGTGCTTCAAATGAAATATTCTCTTGGAGTGGGATATTGTGAGAAGTTACCCCACTGACAGGGATGGAGGTGTGTCGATGGGCGAGAAGGACCAACTACTGGGAACGATAGTTGAAGAAAATGTACATACAAAAACCAATATTGATGAGAATGTAATGGTGGTATCCCAAGAATCTGTATAACCCACTATCATATATGTCATTCCATGAAATGGTTTCATGGTTATTACATGATATAGGTAATAACAGAATTATACATCACAATAACACTATAAGCTTCATACATCTGAGAGCCAACACTTTTGGTTACTTAATGAAACTAGCTGACACAACCCATATCTAAAATTTACTGAAATTGGAGATTATTTTACTCATATAGATTGTTGGAGGTGCTAGGTACCCTATAATGAGAAGAATTCTATTACCTACAGATCATTGATTCCAAATTTACTTTTCCATGGGTGATGACGAACAATACATTTTTATTGTGGGAGGGGGGCTGGTGGGGCGGAACCTAGTGGTGGCCATTGATGAATCCTCAAAATAGAATCATGTAACGATGACTAGACTAATGAAATGTATCCAGAATCATTATAGGTGATTCTAGATGTGGATAATGTTGTTGAACTGGTGTACTCCTTTTCCATAATATGAGACTCCTAATCATGTATAGCTAGAAGAATCTAATTATATTGTAGTCGAGAGTCATCATAACACTTAACACGCATCAAGAAATCTAATCAAATTCATTATCAAAAAATCCCATGTATCATAATAGATTTTATCAATGGGGGAAATCCTACAATTGGTGCATGATCTATTCCCTAGAGGGGGTGAGGCATAGAAATTTCACAATCAAGTATGGGAGTAACTTTCTATGAATTTGCGGGATTATAGCTAAGAATTGGACGCTTCATAGTGCCATTGGAAATATGAAAACATCCATAATATATAGGATGCCTTGATGGAGATCCAAATATTAGGACTAAAAGTCAATGATGATTCATCCTTGATTACTAATTAGTTGGAAATCATCAAAAAATATATGTTCCATCAAGAAGAATCCTAGGATTGAATGTAATTGTTTATTTGTGAAGTGGATAAACTCCATTCTATGTAGAATCAGGTGTAAATAAATTCTAATTAGTTTTAATGTATAGTTTTAATGAGGTGATAGAGAAGAGTAGGCATCAGGATGATTTAGAAGCCACATGCCTAAGTGTGGTGGAGTTGTAGGATTCCATTAAAGGATAAGATCTGTAAGGGACATGTTTTGGCCAAACCCAAGAATCATACACATCATGTTTGTATACTTAAATAAACTACACACAAAGATTTATTTAATTTTTTTTAATACATCTCAATCATACCTGATAGACAACTAATGATCAGTACTTAATCTCACATGGGTAATGCCTGATGTGATAATCAAGGGACAATAACAAAATTATCCACTTTGGTATGAGAGTCATAGCTAACCATTGAATACTCGGGTTCTTATATTGTTGTCATAACAACCGGAGTATGTAGGAATATAGGGATTGAAACTAGTCAATATTTATCTCAAGATAGCCACAAATCACATCTAATCAAGATCTATTTCATGAGAGGGATGAAACCAAGGTGGTTTGAATTAATCTAAGAAGAAGGGAAATGATAAGTGTAAATCATGATGCTTATAATTCATATAACATTGAACATGGATTTATGATATAGGATAACTATTTATGGTATTCAAAAATCATTATCTATACCACTACCTGGAAATTTGGACACAAAATTGAGTGTCATCCGCTGACTAAAATTGAAAACATGGAGCCAAACATGAAATGTCTTCTTAATTATTATAGTACATTTGATCAGGATGGTAGGATAGCTGAAATATAATTAAACATGGGTATTAGTGGGTTTATTTAAATGTAAAATAGGATAATGATCCAAATAAAGGAAATTCACATTGTGGATGATGAGTGATGGAATGTAATAATATATTCCAACACTATTTGGAAATACACCACTGATATAGAAGCACATTGGTGTGAGCACATTTCTCTGAAAATGATCAAAACTATATTCTACGAATGACATTTATTGAATGGATCTATAATAACATATAGTTTTATATCATAAAAATTATAATTATTTATAGAAATTATAGCATCACACAGTGAGGATGATGCATGTAATATTTTACTATCTTATAACATGGTTGTGGAACAAAGATTATAATCATACTACCTAGACCCTAGAAAATAATTTAACGAAATTATACAGTAACTATGATATCCATAAATATAATTTTTACATGTTATTTAGGATTAATCATAATTTGAATGAACTAAAAGATGCATACACACCAATAAATACCCAGGAATAGACATATAAGAGGAAAATGTGATGTGGTGAGGGACAAAACCTGACCAAAATGATTGCACTTGGTGAACCATCAAAAATCATCATAAAACATATTATTAGTTAGATCATAGTTTAAGGTCATATATTTTCTTCCATGATTAGGCCTATAGGTCTATAAATGATAGTGAACATGTGGCTAGGCTAAAGATACAATTTATAGGAATTGATACATATCCCATGAGAATGAGAATCTAGCCACACATATTTATTGATTTTCATGAAGTTATATGTCATGAGGTATGTATATAGATTATTTGACATAAAAGGGTGAAATAATTTTGTATTTGGATCTATTATCAAGGATTCAAGTGTCACTATGTATCCCTTAATGATTGGAATAAAGCAACGCATAGTTCTTGAAGGAAAATTTCACCATGGAGTTCTGACCCTTGCATAAAGGGAAGATACATTAGGTATTTCTTTTTGATTCTTTTGTGGTTATTTTTTATTTTTTGAGTGAAAATCCAAGGGTGAATGTTGTAGGTTTCTATATGTTAATCATATTGTGTGTGGGTCTTAATCCCTGACAATGTGGATAACTAGTTCCAATTGTGATACCGTCTCAAAGAAGAACACCACAATGTTGCACCATTTTTCGTCATTCGGGAAGGAGGATGATGCCAATGTTTATGGTCATATGACAGGATATACCCCTAATTTTTAAAAACATATCGTATGTACACAATATATTAACATAAGTTGGTATGATTCAATATACTTAAACGTCGTTTTTCATTGGATGGAAAATTTCCTAGTTTAAAGTCATAAAACTCGGACCAAAAGTCTGTGTAGCCTTCTATGTGGATATAACCCAAAGACAATGTTATACATGATCAGTCTATAAAAAATGACTGATTTCATGAATTCACCATCACATGATAGTGGACAATAGTTAAAAGAAATATCTGGTTGGGAAATAGTAACAATGCCAATATTCCTACTCAACACATATGGATGCACAGAGGAACATTTCCTAGAGTGTTGGAGACCTGGAAGAATAGATGTGTAGAATAATTTTAATCACATCATTCATTATTTGGGACACTATGGGGTGGAATAAAAATGGAGGATAACTACTAAACATATTATAGATATAAAATCTATATCATGTATCATGGGATAGGAATAGGCAAATTATTTTAGACCACTAACCGAATTTCAAGTATAGGAATGAACTAAAAATGTTTTCTGAAATCCTCCTGGATAATGGTCTAGTTTGGTAGGTGATTCATAAGGCTGAGAATATATACAATTTGTGGTCCCCTTTAGATAATAAATATTCTTAAAACCCATATAAGGGATTATATAAATCATGGAGATGAGGTGAGATAAAATATGCACTTGTGGGACTAGATATGACATTGATGCTCAGATTCATAGGGTGTTCTATTAATTGATGAAAGGTCATGATTCTCAATCCTAGAGATTAGTTTATGGTCATAGTTTTTCGACTATGGATTCCTAGTTTAATTAAATTTCCATAGTATATAACCATGAAATTTAATTTCATGGGTTAAAGGTAAATATGTCATATGTTTTATTATGATGTGAATAAGAAATTTTAATTATAAAGGTTTATTGTGTGGTGATGTAAATAACCTGATGTGAATGAGGGCCAAGGAGGTCTCACCACACTACACATTTTCAGATAGCCCATCAAAAAAATTCTAATAGGGTAACTTCAAAATTATATGGACAGGCTCGGGTAAATGATACATGGGTGTCCCTAAATATCCATTAAGGATGGGCTACAAGGAACATATATTTCATAAGGATGACAATGATGATAATCAGTTCCAAAAAGGGTTATTCTACTATCAAATGAAGAAACCATGGTTGTCACACTATTTAATATCATGAAAAAATCGATGTTTAAAAACTTATTTTCTGTTCATAGAGTTTGGAATATAAGGTATAGATATGTGCAATATGAGTCCATGGTGATGCCTGACATGAACGAGAACCAAAGAGGTCTAAAACCAAAACAAACATTCCTAAGGGGAAAAACCAATAATGGTCATGGAAAATATTATGAATCTATCAATGGACCAGAGGATGATATTCGGGCATCACTATGTATCACATAAGGGTGGGAATGAAGAAAAACATTGTTCCTGAACAAGACATGCAAAATAGACCATGACAAAAGGACATTGTCTTCATAGATAAATATATCATGGTTTAGGTGTTTCCATCTGGAATTGGGGAAGACCTTATAGATTAAAGGTTCAAACATTCCAATCGGGTTCTAATGGGTTTGTTCATTGAATCAGAAACATCCAATGATTCCGTATCTATTTGGACCTACATTCTAAAGGTAGGCACTCATTAGTTGTGGACTGATGAGGACTAGGAATTGGAATTGGTCGAGAGGATGGGTGGTCGGACTCATCACACCTTTTTGAGTGGAATTATTGTCTACTCGAGGACTCTCTTTATAGATTTAAGTTATGTTCGTGAATCCTTATTACATTACCAAGTATAAAATGCACTTCCCTTTTGATCTGACAATTAATGATTAATATGTAACAAATTCAGAGAATCTTTTATATGTATTCGAGGTTCATCATCGATGAAGAATCATCTGTATTTCTTAGTGATTCATAGTTGATGGTATCCTTAAGATACATAAAAGTGTCTTTGTCATTATAAAGACCATACTAGTTTTAAATCCACTCAGTGGGGAACTTGATGTTTGTTGTCATTTAGGGGGACATGGATTATATCAGAATTGGGATCGTACCCATTGATGGGCTACCTATGTATCCTTTGTTTTGGAAAATGAATCAGAACCCACGTAGTTCTAATAAAGTAGTATGGCATTTATGATTGATGGATCAACGAAAGTTTTCATAATTACCTTTACACTCTAATCTCACGTGAGTCGTGATCGGTGTGGGAAGCAAGAGGTATTGGTAAAACCAGACAATTATGCCATCAGAGATGCAATCATAAGAAATGATGTGGGGGTTATGTATGTATGACTGCCCCAAATAGATGAGGATTAAGATTTACATCAGGGAAGAAATCCATGAATAGGGTCCATAAAGGTATATGTACTTTATGGAGTTCTGGATACTCTAATCTTGGGACTTACTCCTAATATAGATGCCGAAGATATGAGGGGAATTATGATTGCATTTTATTCCTGAGAAGGATGCCCAGATCAAAAAGAAATTTAGACTTGGAATTTCCCCTAAAAAGGAGGCCCTGTTTAAAGGGATTTGAAAATTAAATGGATATGGAGTTTACTCCTAAGGAGGAGGCCCATATTTGATACTACGGCTTACTCTTGAAAAGGAGGCCCATGTTAATGGAATTATGGTTGGGGCTTACTCCTGAGGAGGATTCCCATGATAAAATAAGACATGTGGATTATAACTGTGGAGGATGCCCAGATTTGAGAATTTGGACTAGGGCTTACTCGTGAAAAGGAGGCCCCGATTGAAGGAATTATGGTTTGGGGCTTACTCCTGAGAAGGATTCCCATAATTTGAGGGAATTATGACTATAACTTACTCCTAAAAAGGAGGCCCAGGTTAAAAGAAGACTTGGGGCTTTCTCCTATGGAGGATGCCCAGATTTGTGAATTTGGACTGGGGCTTACTTCTGAAAGGGAGGCCCATGTTAAAGGAATTGTAGTTTGGGGATTACTCTTGAGGAGGATGCCCATAATTTGGGGAATTATGACTGGGGCTTACTCTTGAAAAGGAAGACCATGTTAGGGGATCTGGGGCATACTTCTAAAAAGGAGGCCCATATTTGAGAATTATGACTGGGGATTATTCCTGAAAGGGAGGCCCATATTTGAGACTTCATGACTGCGGCTTACTCCTAAGGAGGATGCCCAGATTAGGGGACTTGGGACTTACTCTTAAAGAAGATTCCCATTGTAATGACTATTTGGACTCGGGATTACTCCTAAAAAGGAGGCCCAGGTTAAAAGAATTAAGGTATGGGGCTTACTTCTAAGGAGGATTCTTATAATTTGGGGAATTATGACTGGGGGTTACTCTTAAAATGGAATCCCAGGTTAGGGGATCTGGGGATTACTCCTGAAAAGGAGGCCCAAATTTGGGAATTATGACTGGGGCTTATTCTTGAAAAAGAGGACCAGGTTAAGGATTCTCTCATCTCAAAGGATGAGGTTGAATGAATGAAATCTCAATCTTTAGTGACATAATGATTTATAAATCACTAGATTTTGAGAGATGTTCCATAGAATTTCTTTCTGATAAGGAATCCAAATCAAGAAATCATTCCATAAATGGCTTTGAAGAGTATCTTGAAGACCAAATCTTGAATAAGAGAGGTGGAATGACATAAGAGCTGTGAAATGGGAAGGAAAGGCACCCAAAAAGGTAGGGGAACGTAAGTACTGACATGACCATAGGTACTGCGTGTCCATGCATGTCCTGGTCGTGCAGGTATTCCTGCGCGACACATGGGTACTTGTGTGATTTTCAGTCCTTGTGTAATACTTGGGCGAGACTTGGCTCAAACCCTTGGTATTATCCCTAGAGGCTTTATAGAATATGGCGCGCAAGTTCTGATGAAGAAGTCGGGTGGCACACTATTTTATTAATTTCCCTTAAGGGTAAAACACTTAGGCGCGCAAGTGATAGTGAATTCTAACACTTAGACCTTACTCCTCCTGTTTAGACCTTCCATTCTAGGTAAATAATTACCTTAGAAATGTTCGAAAGACCTGAAGAAGAGACTTCGTCATTCAGAGATTTGTTTGTGAAATCTAGAAAAATTCCTCCGCGAAATGGGGGTCCCACAGGGTCTATTTATATTATGGAGAAGACCCAAGGTAGTTATCCATTACGGCGTGCAAGTCACTTGCGTGACCATTAGGTGGCGCACAATTATACATTCACGATAGTGATGGAACATGCGCGGCCCTTGTTCATTTGAAGAATTTTTCATGCATTTGTCGATTTTTTATGTTCTCTTCAAAGGATGATTCAATTTGTGCTAAGTCATTTCCCTTTCCATTATTTTAAAAAATGTGACCAAAAAAGAGCATCATCAAAAGTCCCCCCCTCAGAGTTGGATCCGAAAGAAATAAGGATGTGACTCTGAGGAAAAGAAGGAAACCAAAGGGAAAGAGGCATGTAGGTGCGAGTCGCGTAGGGCTAGAGCGCCTTGGATGGAGCGCTCTACCTGTAGGTGCGTAGGTGGGCATCCTTGCCTATAAATATGCAGTCATTTTCCATGCATAACATCTAATTTCTATATTTTTGAGCTCTCTCCGCGCAGGTCCCCTTCTCCACGCAAGTTTCTCATTTTCCACTGTTTCATTGCTGTTGCGCTGTTGTTAAGGTAATAGGACTTGACCAGTGATACTTGCATGCCAAAACCATGCGTGGAACATTAACACTTGCGCAATGAATCCATACTTTCATTCCAAGTTTAGACTTGTGCGCCTTAATTCCATTGCCATTTTTCTGAAATTCCTTCACAAATTATATGAAAATTCAACTTACTTAAGAGTTAATTTATTCAAATTTTGTGCAGAATCAAATGGCTCTTAGAACCGGAATAGCTGATGAACTGGCTGGAAAGTGGATTGATGATATGATGAACATCATTTTCCATGATTATTATACCATCAAAAGTATCACTCTTTATGATTCCACTAAGTATCTTAAGAAATATCATCGCGACTTCCCCCAAAGCATTTATTTTCATTTTCATGGCTATGGTCATCTGCGAGAAGATACTATTCCAGAAGCAAAGAATTATCTCCCATTTTCATTGTTTTAGAATTATACCAACATTTCTAAAAAAAATATCTCATGTGGAGGATTATTTATAAATGCTGGAATAATGGAGAAGGCCCACGTGATGCATCACAGTCCTTGTACGCCAGATCTGAAACCTCATAAGCCAGAGCTGCAACCACATTATCATCCTTCAATATTTCGAAATGCTCAGATGGATCAATCCAAAGTCAGGAAGAAATGATGGGACCTCTGTCCTGGTGGAGGAATGAAGCCAACTTGGATGTGGGAAAACTGGGTGCGAAAAAACTGTGCAGTGTTTATTGAGGATCTGAAAGGAGTTGTGATATACGAAGCTATTTGGGTTGGGAAAACATATGTTTAGAGACATGATAACTTTGTGTCGGAGATACTAATCCACTGGAGCCCAGAAACTTATTCATTCCATATGACTCATAGAGAAGTAGGTATCAGCCTGTGGGATGACCACATGATCTCGGGGGCTCTAATTTTGGGTGACATGTATGATGAATTCATTCCACCCAATGTGACTTGGAATGATTCAGAAAAATATCATTATTTGGCTCCATAATTATTTAAAATATTCCATAGGCTCAAAAGTTTAGAGACCTCCTTAACTCATTCTAGAAATGATATAAATTCGGAGAAGTGGATGAATACATTTCGTATTGAGAAGAAAGAGAAGGAGCTAAAGGAGAATGAGTCGAAGGAAAAAGAATCCAAGAAAAATAAATCCAAGGATAAGATTCCCACCCATCCTACTACCTACCCAAAACCTGAGAAGAGGGGTGCTCCTAGCACATTCTGGCAAACTCTAGAAGCATGAGAGATAGATAAGTGGGGATATGAGGTGAATCAAAGGATCCCAAAGAAGACTCATCTATAAGGCTTCTTAGATTTGTGGATCGACGTTTATCTCTTTCTAGTATGGGATTCTAAGGGAGGCACCAGGCCAGGGACCTTCATTATTTCTGCATAGTTGGCTGAGGGAAAAATGGTATGGTTGGCTACCCCCATTTTAGCAACTATTCACAGGAGTTTACTTCATGTCTTAATGGTCAAATCTCCTTTAAGAATAGTGTGACCATTCTATGTTTTATGGGGATGGATCGCCACTCACTTCAGGACTTACAATGTACAAAATGGATTGTAAAATCTTAGAAGTTCTTTCAGGCCGTCAGCGCAAGAAATCTATAGAGTTACTCCATTAGATGTTAATGCTTATGACATGAAAGTGATGTGGGTAATGTTTAAGGAAATCAACTTCTTTCCATATGGAAATCCACCAACCGGGTGGTTTGTTGATGACGGACCAACTCTTTTGGATTTGAGGTCATACATGCTAACTTGTAGAGATGTTGTGCTAATTACCAGGATTGACGTAGAAATTATATGCGAAGTCTATGATCCATATATATTTGCACGTCAATTAAAGTGTTTACAACAGATTGATGTATCTCCCCTAGTACATGTTAGGTTAGAGCAACATCTGATGGTTTCTCAGAAAATGTGGCTACTGAAGTCCAGGGAGAAGACTGGGCGGTATTTGATCTACCAGTTGAAAAAGCGGCACATGACCTTACTACTTGGTATGTCGAGCACTGGATAGCATCATACCCCAAAGGGATGCTGAATCACCCATTTTTTCATGTGGGGAAAAGGAATAGGACTGTAAAGAAGGAAACACTTCCTCATGAAGGTAATGTTTCCCCACCTGAAGATGATACGCCAGATTCCTCCTCTTGAATTGATTCACTGAATTCCCATGATGGGGATGATGAGGCGCAACAAGTGGAAAAGAGACCTCGTTCCTGATATAGTCTTCTGGTTAGAATCAAGAGACATACTCCATCAACTCCTGGTGAGTTACTTCATTGTATTAATTTAATCACTACTACTTTATAAAGCAATAAGTCTTATTTTCTTATTCATTATCTACAGTTTCATGAGCCGGGAAGAAATTGAATTCAATGATTGTAGGACCTACCTCACAACCATCAAATCTAATACCAGAGGCTGTCCAAATAAGGCAGGGATTATACTATGGTACTGAGTCCGCCTAGCCGGATTTGTGTGAGGGCCTACAACATCCTGGAATAGGGAATCTTCTGGCATATATATATATCCAATATGAGGATAACCCCAATGAAGTGCAAGTTTACATTAGAGAGCTTGAAATGATCATATATGCCACAAATGAGTCCATTCCTATCACCAGGAAGGTGAAGGAAATGATTGATTGTGGCGCCACTAAGGGGGAAGGTGGTTCTTAAGATGAGGAGGGGCATGATTATGTGTCTCCTAAAGATGTAAGTTTTATTTCTTAATTTTCTTTCCAATATGATTCTAGTTGAAAGTTTGTTGCTTAAAGTGGTTATTTTCTTCATCTTGAAGCTTGCAAAGAAAGGAACTGAGGTTCCTTTGCCACAGTATAGCCCTGGCGGTATCGCTATCGGGGCTGATGCTGATTCTCCTCGCGAACTAGGCGAGATATCTCCAGGACAGCAGGCCATGAATGAGGCGTTGGACATAACCATCCATTCTCCAATACCTGTGCCAATAAGAGAGACTGATGATACTCCTAAAAAACAAAAAGGACAAAGGCGATGAAAGATGAATTCCACTGCTAAACGATTTATCAGTAGTGGTAAGTCCTTCTGATAATCATGAATTTTAAACCATGAAACATATTGCTAAAATTACATGGGATTGCAGGGGCTTCATCAATTTCCCCTATGTGGGAATGGACTGATTTTCCCTTAAAGACCATGGAGGGTGTTGTGGAACAAACGCAAATTCAGGATGACTTGGCTACTTCTAAAAAAGAGCCAACATCTTTTCCCAGTACTGCTCCTGCTGCTGCTTCAAGTAGAGAAGAACCTACACCAAAATCATTGGCGGCCACAGAAACTGAATCTTCTGTCTTTCCAAAAGAAGCTGTCCAGGGTCAGGGGCCGCAGAATGAGGGTCTCCAAGAGGATATATAAAATGATCCCATCGGTGAGACTAACCAGGATTCTGAAATATCATTGGATGAAATGATGAATTGTGGAATGTCTTTTGAAGAATTTTATGATCATATTAAGTTATCATGTGATTTAGAAGACCATGGGTGTGAGTTTTATCCTTTTCCCATTAAATTTTCTTATAATTTTTACTTCTAATCCTAACTGAAAATAAAATGCAGTTCCATCCATAGAAGCTGCTTAACTGCCAACGCCTGAAGAGGGTGTGGACATTGATGTCAACCCTACCATTGAAAAAACATTATATTAAGTGGAGATAAACCCATTAAACCCTCATGAGACCCATATTGAAGATCCTGTTGAAACTGGGAAAGATGGGGAGGAGTCTTCTCAAGCTGCTGATCTACTGATAGGTAATGATTGGACTGATTTTTCAAGATAGACAACCAACTTCCATTATTCTATGAAACTAACCATACTATTAATTGATCAAACAGGGCTATCAACATCAATGGTTATAACTGTAGCTGATGTCTCGACTACCATCCAAATAGCAGTAGAAGGCAAAGCAACCAGGGTTATGGGGGAAGAAGCAGAACATGGAACTTCCTTAAGTGCATTAATCCCAGATTACATGCCGCCTGTGAGGATGATGTTGAATCAGACCCAGAGGTGCTTAAAGAGCTCATCTTCTCATGACGCAAGGCATGGAACAACATATGGAAAATCATATCTGAGGTGCCTTTAGAGGAGCTATCATCGAAGATCCCTCGTTTGTCGTCCCAGTTTATCATGCTAGGACTTGGCATTTTTGGATACCAAGAGATCCATACCGCAGTGAAACAAGTCATCTTCAGGGGGGAGCAAGATCAAAAGTGTCACGAAGATCCTACCAGGGTGAAACTTTCAATCAACATCATAAAATTTGAGGATACGGTATCCTGATCTGAGGCTAACTATACTACCATGATGAGGGGGCTGAATCATAAGATAAAAGAAAAAGTCCTCCAGATGATGCACCTTCATCAATAGTTTGATGCTATTACTGGGGAACTTGACCAACTCAATAATTCACTGGAGGGAGATCAAATGAATGATATAAAGACCATTGAGGATGCAAATAAAGCACTCTATTAGGCTTAAAAGAGTGAATTTGGTCGAGTGCATGAGCTTCAAGTAGCTGCTGATGAAGCTTGGGATGTGGTTCATCAAGTGAAGACTTATGTCAACAGCCTTTTGTAATTTCTTGCAAAAGAGAAGAGACTCCAATCTGTGGATGTCCTTCTAATTCTTGTGCATCAAATGGATATAATTCTTTTATCTTCGATCACTTGTGCACATATTTTCCTTTTCTCCCTGCTTTAAATTTTACCTAATCCAATGGGCCTAGTGAGCATAGATTGATTTTTACTAGGATTAATATAAATAAACCTACAAACCTTGAATCTTTTAATATCTCAATATTAAATAAATCATACAAACTGTATGTTTAGTGAGCTGGAACATGACTTTTACATAGAGTTCCTTTGTCTTTTTTGGGCAGTTTAAAGTCATGCACATAGGGCATAATGAGGCTAATGTTTAAGGTTGAAATAACATTGACCTAAATGGATTAGAATTGACACAATTCCTTGAAATTTATCTGAAAACACATTATCATACTCATGTATGAGGGATAAAATATGTATACTATGACTTAAGAATATTTGAATCTGAGGAATGAAATGAAAATGATCTAAAAGGCATTAGAAGAAGTAATTCCAAGGTATTAAGTTACCATTATTTAACAAACCCGTTAGGGGGTTGAATTATGTAGGGCCACCTAAGGGCATTGGCTGCATTGTCAAATATATAACATCTTTTGGCTAAAAAGTCTGTTATGTAGACTGTTTATGCAAGGCCACCTATGGGCTCATGCTGCATAGTAAGGCTAAATAACTCTCAAAAATTTACTTTCCTAGTGCTAAAAATCCATTGATGGTTTATGAGGATTCAAAATTTCAAAAGTATAGTGTTTGTTGTATGGAAAGAGGTACTTGAATATGGAGAAGATATTTCAAAACAAGATTATCAATGAACTAGATTAATATCACTCCTACGAAGGCCTGACCCAAATGTAGGGATGGAGAATATAAACCATATACTTGAATATTTTAAGATCATGAGAATGGATATGGGACAACTATGTTAGGGATGGCTATTTTATCGGATCCCTACATATTATCATTAAGACAAATAAAGACAAAAGAAGCTTTCTTCCCAAGAATGAAGTTACCAGTATTTGAAAAACCCATTAGGGGGTTGAATTATGCTGTGCCACCTAAGGTCTTTGGCTTCATAGTCAAATAATATCATCATTTGGCTGACAGGTCCGTTATGTAGACTGTTTATGCAAGGCCACCTAAGGGCACGTGCTACATGGTCAGGAAAAAGAACTCTCAAAATTTCAGGCTTTTTGTTATTAGAAGTCAAGAAATGTGTTATGAAGATCTAGAATTATTCAGGATTATGATTATGACACATAATGATGGGTATTGTCCTATGTATACAGAGATACATGGATCAATGATAACCATTATCATGTTGTGGATGGGTCTTGAATGGAAATTTTAGACTTCACTACGAATCCCATAAGGATGGGAATACAGCCATACGTAGTTCTTGAACTACAGTTTAACGTCATGTGGGACAAAAGGAATGGAGATATTAGTTTAGGGACATAGACCATGGACCATTATAAGAAATACATAGTGTGTGTTTTCATGGGGACTTTTCAGCCAAGGGACTAAAAGTGAAATTTGGGGTTAGGCCCAAAAGACATGGGGCTGGATTTGAGAGACACTAGAACATTCCTACGTATCCCATGAGGATAGTAATCATGCCCACTTAGTTCTAGAACTACCCCCTATACAAATTTTATCTGTACATGTGAAAGGTGAAAAGGGGATTTTAGTGCAATGATGGTTTAACCCAAGGTAAAAGGTTCGGTCATTTCCATGTATGCATGTATTCATTGGAATATAACATGATTAATAATCAATGTAAACAATGATTCCCTCTCAGGTGAGGGTATCAAAGAAAATTGTAGTTTTATTATCATACGTTAAAAAAAGAGTTGTACAGTTTAATGTCATATAGCAAGGACAAAAGTGAACCACTGTAAATATATTGATTCTAGAGGTGGTTTCACGAATCAACATCGTATGAGATGGAGGTGAACCGATGTGAAGAGATTGATTTTGGGCATGAACCTTACAAGGTTGCCTATGTACCCATCCTAGAAGTCAAGGATCAAAGTCCGCGTAGTTCAATTAATGAATGAACTAATGATCAAGTTGTTCTTGGGGACAACGACCTAAAAATGATGTTGTTGGGAATTATAAATGGTTAGTAGCCCATAGAGAGTGTTATGGTTGATGATTCCTCTAAGATCATGTGAGTCATACTCGGTGTGAGAGAGAAGAGGTAACAACAACCTTAACGATGCACAATTTAATGTAATATAGGACATATAAAGGAGAAATGTCATTTAATGTCTTGCAGTTAGGACTATAAGTACTGCACAGTTTAGTGTCATGTAGCAGAGACAAAGTATAGTTTAATGTCGTGTTGGACTTATCAAAGGAATTTCTGTCTAGTTTAGTGTCATGTAGTTAGGACGATGGGGAAAACACAGTTTAATGTTATGTTGGACAAAAAGTGGACTATGTTGTTTAATGTCTTGCAGTAAAGACAAAATAGTACACCATTTAACGTCATGTTGGACGTATTAGGTACATTTTCATAGTTTAATGTCATGTTGGTTGAAAAAGGGACAATACAGTTTTTCATCATGTAAAATGTAAGTTCCAATAGTTTAATGTCGTATGCATGGACCGTGGATGGTAGAGTTTAACGTCATGTTAGATGTAAGGGACGTTTGTACAGTTTAGCAACATGTAGTTTGGATGTCATATTTTAACATCATATGAGACGAAAGGAATACAAATAGTTTAAGGTCTTATGTATGGACCGTTGTTGTATAGGTTTACATCATATAGCAAGGAAGATGAATGGGACACAGTTTAACGTCATATTGGACGAATGTGCAAATAGTTTAGGGTCATATGCATGGACCGTTGGTTATGATGTTTAACGTCTTTCTAGATGGTGGTGCAATTTAAGGTAATACAGGACCAATGATGATATATTTTTTGTTTATACCAAATACTTCTTCAAAAATCTGGCATTTGTTGGAGTAGTGATGAGTTCTCCATCCATTGAGATTAATGAATAAGCTCTATTAGAGTAGACCCTAGGCATTGAGTAAGGTCCTTCCCGTTTTGGATCAAGCTTGGGAGGTTTCTTTCCTGGTATCATTGGAGTTCTGAGAAATAATACCAATTTTCCCTGAGTGAATGAATGAAGATGCACTTTTTTGTTAAAAGCTCGGGCTATTCAATTCTGATAGACTTCTAAGTGGTGGAAAGTGAACAATCTTTTCTCATCTAACCGTTCCAATTAATTCAATCGCTTTTGAGATTGCTCATATATAGATGAATGATCGATAATGTCTACTCTGAGCGAGGGTACTGAACTTCAATTGGAAAGACTGATTCCATTCCATATACCAATGAATATGGAGTTGACTACGTTTCAGTGAAGGTGGTAGTTTGATAAGCCCAGAAAGCATGAAAGAGTTTATCAGGCCATGATTTTTCTTATCTTTATCCACCAACTTTTGCAGTATATTTAATAGAGCCTTGATGAAAGATTCTATCTAGCCATTGTCCACTGCATGATACCGAGATGAATGGTTGGATTTGATGTTGTATTCTTGATACAACTTCTTCACCTCAGATGAGTAGAAGTTGGTGCCATTGTCCATTAATATGGTATGAGGGACACCAAATTTGGTAGTGATGTTAGAATTGATAAAGCTAACAATGCATTTAGATCTTACTTCCTTGAGAGGTACTGCCTCTGCCCATTTGGAATAGAAATTAGTAGTAGTATGATTATACTTAAACTACTAGGCCGTAGCTGAAGGGTAAGGTCCCACCGCATCCATTCTCCATGTGGCTAATGGCCATGAGTATTTAGCTGTATGAAGAAACTCTAGAGGCTGATGAATGATGTTGGCATGCACTTGTCATGAATGACACTTCTTTGTGAAATCAAAACAATCTTGTATCATTGAAGGCCAAAAGTATGCAACCCTTCTAATCTGATCAGCCAGTCTATGTCCAGACTGGTGGGCACCACATATTCCTGTATGCACTTCTTTCATGACAACCATTATCTCTTCACCATCAATGAATATGAATAGAACTCCATCAAAACCACGCTTGTAGAGAATTTGATCTAGTTGATTTGGGCTATCATAAAGAGTAAAATTGACCACAAATCGCTAGATTTGTTCTTTCTCGTCCCTATCAGGTGGAAGTGTTCCATTTTGAAGGTATTCCCTGATAGGTGACATCCATCCTGTAGTATGACCATACATCGCAGGAATGGGACTAATTTTATTAATTTCCTCTATTTTTATTCGAACATAAGGTGAAATTGCACGACGGTGGGCAATACTGATGGTTGTGTCGCCCTGATTTGGATTTTCCAGAGCTGTGGATATATTAGCCAGTGCATCAACTTGAGCATTTTTTGATTGCGAGACATAAGAAAATTTCAGTTCCGAAGGGAATTCTGCCGTTAAATCTCTGACATAATTATACAAATGGATTAGTTCTTCTTTTATAATGGCATAATCCCCATTGACTTGTTTGATTACCAGGTCTAAATCACCTTTCCCCTTTAGGTGATTCCCTTGTGCTTGAAGCGCCAATTCCAATCCTGTGATTAAAACTTCGTATGCTGCTTCATTATTGGTACCACCTTCCCATAATAAGCAGGAATAAGGTAACACTACCTTTTCTAGAGAAATGAGCACAATTCCTAGGCCAACATTGTTGAATTTAGGTTTTTCCAATTTCCTCTCTCTTGGACTTCTGGAAGCACCATCAAAATACTTTTCCCATGAAAGAGGACTTTCTTGAATAGAAAATACTTCCTCATCAGGGAGTCCAATATCTGAAGTTGTGTCATCCACTAAAGGGTGTTCATCCACGAAATCAGCCAGATCTTGGCCCTTTATGGCCTTTTGAGACACATACTGAATGTTGAATTTTTGCAAAATAACTTCCCAACTTGCCAGACGTCCTGTAAGAATTGGATGACTAAGGATGAATTTGAGTGGGTTATTGCGAGATACCAATTGGACCTCATGATGTTGCAGGTAGTGTCTCAACTTCTGAACTGCAAAGATTAATGCCAGGCAGCACTTCTCAATACTTGAATATCAGGTTTCGGCTTCAAGTAAAGTCCGAATGAGGTAGTAGAGGTTGTTTTCATTCCCAGTATCATTCTTCTGTGCAGGAAATGCACCCATTGATCACTCTAATTCTATCACGTAGAGGATAAGTGGTCTTCCTTCAATAGGTGGCATGATTACCGACGGACTCAAGAGGTATTTCTTGAGAATATCGAATGCTTCTTGACATTCTTCAGTCCACTGTTATGTGACTCTCTTCTTCATCAATTTTGTGAAGGGTAATCGTTTTCTTGCCAAATAGGCAATGAAATGCCAAATATAGGCTAAGTGTCCGTGAAGTCCTCTTAATTCTTTAAAATTTTGAGGAGGTGACTTACCAAGGATTGAATTTTTATTCTCAGGATCGACTTCAATACCACGATGGCATACAACAAAGCCGAGAAACTTTCTTGAGGTTACCCCAAAAGAACATTTTAAGGGGTTCATCATCAAATTATGTTCTCGAAGTTTGTGGAATATGACTTCCAAATTAGCCATGTGATTAGAAAATTTTTAGGATTTAAACACCTAATCATCTACATATCATTCAACAAACTTTCGTATAAAGGATTTGAAGATATGATGCATGGCATGCTGATATGTAGCGCCAGCATTCTTTAAGCCAAAGTGCATTACCTGGTTGCAAAACACACCGTGAGGGGCTCTGAAGGCTGTAGATTCCTCATATTCTGGGGCTATTCAGATTTTATTTTATCCATAATATCTATCCATGAAGAAAAGTGTTCCATAGCTAGGTGTTGCATCAATTAAATGTTCTGTAATCGGAACTGGGAAATCATCCTTAGGACAATGCCGATTAAGATCTCTGAAATCGATTCAAAATCTAATTTTTACATTCTTTTTCTTTACAGGGACAATGTTATCAAACCACTTGGGATATTGAACTTCTCTAAAGAAGTTATCATTGATAAGCTTATCCAATTCATCTTCAATTTTGGAAGAATAAGTTGGTTGTGTTCTTCTCGCGTCTTGCTTAAATCTTCGATGTTCTTCTGGTAAACCCAAATGATGAGTAGAAACATCAGGATCATGCCAGGGAATTTCTGTATAGTTCCAAGCAAATATATCTCTATTTTTCTTTATAAAGGAAATATACATCTCTTTCTCTTCAAGAGTCATGGCCGCAATGATTAAAGTGAGGGTGTGGATCTTCTTTTGTACACAAATTTATTTCTCTGAGTTCATCTATGGTGGTAGAGATACCATCCTCAAATGCTAGAGGAGAATCTCTGAGATCTTCCTCTTCTTCTTCTTCAAGTGTTATTTCTTCCATTTCTACTTTCATAGTAGATGAAAAATGTAACGCCCCGACCCCAGCTACCCAGAGTCGGTGCATTAATTACATAACATTGGCATGATCACGAGAAAGATCAAGTCTCGAAAGACCGATTAGTTTAGTAGCCTTGGAATAACTAGATACATCCATAAATTTTTACATTACATCATAAAAAAACATCTTGTCTTCATATCCCCTCATACTATCCCTGCAGGTCATTCATAAATTACTTCTTCATAATCCTGGGAAAAAAAATAAAACCTTGAAAGGGGTGAGCTCGGATGCTCAGTAAGGATAACATTATAGCAGAAGCTTTCATAAATGAGCATAAACACTTAAGGAAATTTATAACTAAAACAAAAGCCTTTTAAACTTGAACTTCAGCATAAAATGGCAAAGCTAAAATGAAATAATGCCATTTACTTACTCACATGGATATTCTACTAGTCGAATGATCACATGAAATATCAATAACCACTTTCATAATGATGGAATGCATAATGCCAGACTATCATAACCACATAGCCAAGGCCTCGTGCCAAGACTACAAATATGATTTTGCCAAGGCCTTGTGCCAAGACACTAGTTTGTCTCATGAGACCTACCGATGCATCGAGGAGCTATAGCGGGCTCCACCCGTCACTTATTAAGTCCAATGCATTCCCATATGAAAAGGTTTAAACATAACGTAAACATTCGTATTAAACTAGCATACGAAATGTCAATACTTTCACCACAAACCATGAATGGTATAAAAATAGCACATCCACAGTCAAACATAATTCATTCGATACAATATGGAAGATTGTATTGTATCACATTAACCTCAATCAATAATAATGAAGGATGTTGACATAGATGAAAATAATCATCAAAACTATTTGAGAGAAATATCCCCCTTTTCTTGAAAACATTTAAAAGTCACACTATTTGTCAAGAAGCCATTTAAAAGTATATTTTTGAATCAAAGTGTCCCATACCACTTTGAAACTTTTAAAAGGAGTTTTAATTTTAAAACTTTAATGTCCATATAAATAAATCCTTAAAACCATTTTTAAAATATGGACATTAATGAGCATGATTTAGAAGAATAATTCTTTAAAACATTTTAAAATGGTATTTTGGTTAGAGTTTCTAACCAAAAGAGAGACACTTGAATACAAATAATTGAGGTAATCAAAACATTGTAATATCATGAGAATAATGGAATTCATGATATACTATGTCAAAGTACATTATATACACCACATAGAAGTGATTTGGTGTATATCATCAAAGATGTCTCAATGGAATGTAAATTGAGATGAAATTTCTCAAAAAGGTTGTATCCTTAGGTTAAGGATAAATCAATGACATAATTATGTGTGACAAATATAAATACACTAAATATGATTGGATATTCAGTGTAAAACAATCAAAGGACATTCACACATATTCTTGTAAAAAAACAATACCAACGAATTGGATGTTTAACTCAACAAATGGAGAATGAGTTAAAATTACTCTTATCAAATTCATATCAATGACTTGAGAATTACCAATGGAGTGATTATGTGTATCAAACTTCTATCCACAGGAAGGGGAGTGGAAATTATGACATAATCAAATGAATAGTGATTCCACACATAATCTTGGGGTAATATAATCAATGAAATATGTGTAAATCCAAATGAGTGGAAATTGAAATCTCAAATTCCCTTATCGATTAGGTAACTTACGAAACATACACCCATGAAAGAAGTATCATACCATGATGATTTAAATACCCATAAATTAAAGTATATTACACAATGAATACGATCATGGGCAGTACACATACACCACATGCAATAATTAAGTGGTGATCAATGGAATTCTCACGGAATTAAAAGTGAGATAAGAAAACCCTTACATTGTACTTTTTCCTTGGTCGATGGTAGGTTTACCTCCTGTATAATGGTGAAATAATTGTTATTGAATAATAAAATAATCATTTACTTTAATATGATATCATATATGATCTTTTATCATTGATTTGTTAATAATATTTTAGAATTATCGTCATTTCGGGTGTTAACGGGTTCATTTTACTTTATATTCTTTGTTATGTGAGACATATTCGTTATTAATGGGATGTATATTATTCATATCCAGAATGGTATCATGTTCTTAAACATCATTTTTAAATCATCAAATTATACGATGGAGAATGAATCTCATCGCGTTCGTGGAGACGGTAGTCCGTACGTACGCACGAACGCTACTTCCATTTAATTTTTATTTTAAAAGAATCGAATCCAAATCATACATAGGTATATTACTATTCCAGTATAATATAATATTTTATATATGTTACTTAAGTTCATTTACACCATCCTTTATATCTTCCATGTGTGGTATGAACGAGTCATATCATTTTAAGGGGGCGGTAGTCCGCACTTCCTCAAATGAAATTATCGTATGTATATACAACATGAAACGAATAATGGTATGAAATAAAATGGAATTACAGAAGCTTATATATAAAATATATATCATTAATATCATATTTAATTACAGTGCCATCCTAATGGCCACCATGAGAGGCGGTAAGATGTATTTGAACAATCATCGTTTCGTGAGGCGTTAGTTTGCCATCCACAGAAACATAATGTTCATCATCCATTAGATGGAGTTGTGTGAATGTGTAGTTTGAATCCTTCTTATAACAACATCCTAGTATATTGAGGATACTGGTGTTTTTATAAAATAAAGGAAATAAAAAGATTTTGGGGGTTGGAGAAGCAAAATAAATGAAAATACTTTAAGAGAAATTGTTACCTTTAATTTAGGTAACTCACTTTGGTTGGAACCAAAGGACTTCTTGAAATGCTTTCTGCCTAAGGGGAAGCTTCAAGGAGGAGGAGAGGGATGTGGGGAGCTTATTTGGGAAGATTTCGGACGAGCCAAGTGGCTTGAGAGGTGTGAGGAAATAAGAAGGAGGAGTGCCCTTTTATAAGAGGGGTGAGGGGCACCTTTGGAAAAGCTAGAAATATTAATTTATAATAAATTCATATTCGGTTTCCAAAGGCTCCAAAGTTGACTATTCAAAGTCTTAGGTGGGGATAGGTCGAAAAAACTCATCCAATAGAATTTAGACAGGTTTGGGTACTTATATTAACCTTATCTTTAAGTATTAACTCTAAGTTAATTAGTTTCACTTTTACAATGTCTCTTTGTATTTTTATATAATATGGTTAATACACTTACTATATACATCCAAGAGACCCCCAAGTGGTCCATTAATGATTAAACTATCATAATATAAGTCTCTTGGCCGAACCTTAGATTTTTAGGAATTTAATATCAATTAATAATATAATATTTGTTTTAAGAACTCTTTTATGTCAATTTTGACACTATTCAATAGTTGATTTTTGTGAAACTCATAACAGATTGATTACTTCGAACAAAGTCAATTAAATCAATAATAATATATCATATTATCCTAGAAAATTATTTTAATTCATTAAAAGTTTCATATTATATTTATTTGGGTGTTTATAATATCAATTATTTTAATTTTTCACTATTATAGTAATTACTGCATCATCATTTTGTCATAAATAAAATAAATTATTTAATGTCTAAAAATTATAAATAAATTATCATTATGTAGAAAATCTTTTTAGCTTTCTAATGAATATTTATAATCTAAAATCCAACATATATAACCCTATGTAACAATTGTTGTTCTAAAAGATATATGCTTGTGTCATTTTTGTATTCATTTTAACTAAATTAAAATAAAGTGTCATTATCACTTACAAGTGGATCCATGGGGTCCCAAAATAGACTCAAAGATTCCCATGGTAGACCATGTATCAACCAATAGGGTTATGACACGTTTTAGGGTAATTTAGTATTATTATAATATTATTTTTTTTAACCCTTATTTACCGAATTTACCCTTAACCATGGTAAATGAAATATTTACCGCAGTAATTATTCAAAATGTCTAAAAATAAAAGTTACCTATTTACACAATTTTAACATCCTGATTCCAAATATGGAATCCATTTTCCTAAATTCAAAACACAGAAGTGGCAGAAATTAATTTAAAATTAAATCCCGCTGTCAAAACAAAAAGCGTGTTTTTAAGAGATAATAACTATCAAAAGATTGACACTCGTTTATGTTCGGTTTAATTGTAAAATTATGTCCAATGACCAACATTATATTAAATGGTAAAAATATATTCTAAATATACTTTAAAACCACTCAAATTCATAATTTATCACTATTAATTATTTTGATTAAAAAAGTTGTTTTTAATTAAAATTTAGTAATTTTCACTATTCATCAAAATATAAAAGTTATCCGAAAAGTACCAAAATTTCACCCTAGGATAATTTCGATATTCCGAATCCAAAAATGAAGTCCATTTTTAAATATAAAATATATATAATTTCAAAAATTAGGTATTACTATTCATAACGGCTAGTTTGATTGGTTGTGGTGTGTGTTAAAACTCAAGGTTGCGTACAACACACGCTACTGTATTATTCAAATAAAGCGTACCGTGGAAGCTTGGGATGTTTCATTTTAAATTTTTGATGTCCCCATTTAGTCAAAAAGTTTAAAATATAGTATTTAAAAAGGGTTCACTATTAAAGTTGATAAAAGTGCAATACTGAAAATGAATTTGTTCTTGCATTATATCTAAGAAACTCATAATATGGATTCTAAAATTATAAGGATTATATAAACATTAAAATTTATCTAATACTATTCATAACCTCTTTTGAACGGCTTGTTTGGTAAGTCATGGTGTGCTTGAACATGGTGTTGCATGTAGTGAAAGTTATTGAATTATTTTGAACAAATAACACACTATGAAATCTTGGGGTGTTACAAAAAAGCAGAATTTTCATGATCAGAAGAGATGTCAAAATTATCACATCATGAAGAAGAAGCTTCCACTTTCGATCCGACTGATGATGAAGGGTCTTCTTTGGGTAATAAAGAGGAGATGATGGATTGAGAATCGACATAATTGTTCACCTATGATGTTGCTATAAATTCTTCTTGCCTAATTGGTGAAGTATAGACTTGTTGGATTTTAGAAGATGAAATAAAGGCATCACCATTTGGGCTTTCATCACTACTTGGAGAATCACCAATTTCTCCCATGTTGTCTTGCTCAAATGTCGTAATTGACATTATGGATATTTTCATAATAGTATTTCGATTTGGGACTATCTTGACAATATGATTGATAGGAAACACATAATCTGTACTCACATGTGAAAATATATTTACTGGAATCTTTTCCAAACCATATGGAGCATTAATTGTGGTAATCTCATTTGTTGTGTATTTCCCCCTCCCATTCATGTGATAGAATTCCACCTCATTGTATTGAGACTCACATGTCTTGAACCAGGCCCTATCACCATACAATGTCCCAACGTGACCATCGAAACAATATTTTAGACATTGATGGTATGATGACGGGATAACCACATGTTGATGTAGCCAGGGTCTTTCGAGAAAGATGTTGAAGGCTGAGTCTTGATCAACAACAATGAAATCTAAATTGGATACATGATCTCCAAAACGAGTTATGAGTGTAACATTTCCCAGTGGTTCTTGTTCATTTTTATCATATCCTTTTAACAACATGGTACAAGGAGATAAATCAGATTCCATGAGGCCCAAACGTTGAAGTGTACAAATGGGCATGAGGTTGATTCTTGAATCATTGTCAATGAAAGATCATCAGATGTCTACGCCATTGACCATTCCAGATAAGTAAAAAGGTATAATATGCCCATGAACAACATCATCTTCATCTTTATCAGTGAAATATATCACTACATTGCATTCTATAGGATTATTCTCTATGTGATAGACTTCAACTGCAGAAATTTCAGTTTCAAACTCTTGAGGACTTGACAAAGCCTCGATAAGTGCCTCTTGAAGATCCCTTGATAGATTCAAAGCATCCATAATGGATAACTTGTCTGGTACATGGGCCAGGTGTTTCAATACATCATACTTTTGATCCAGAGGTCTGTGTTTCCCAACAGGAACATGTGGATTAGCAGGTTCCTTGGAATTTTATGCTTTGGAATTTGATGCATCTTGTACTGGGATAAGAGTTGGTAATACTCCTGGATTTGGAAGATTAGAACAATTAGGTCTATATACTTGCTGAGAGGAAGAAGATGGATCCTTCAACCGGTCTTCCAAAATATCTGTACCAGGGATGAATTTTTTGTTGGTGGCAGAACATGATTATTTTTTATGAACTCGTTGAAGGGATCTACCATGATTTTCTACTGCGCACACATTTCTAGAAGCGGTAGAATTGGAATAGTGGCTTCTGAAAGATCCACGTCTTCCCATGTATCCTGAGCCTCTAGAACATCCTCTGATTCCACTATATGATACAGGGAATTTGGGCTCATCGAAATCAAAACTGTGAATGGCATAGGTATCTGTAAATTGAATCATATTAACAGAACTGAAAATCAACACTTCATCAGATGAAGAACATGCCTAATTAGCCTGTTTAGGCTATACTATATGGTGGGATGGTGGCTGTTGATTTGAAATAGATGGCATGAAGTCTTCCAGGGTCAAAGAAAACGTAGGCTTTGACACGTACTCATATTCTTCTGATTTTTTTCTTTCATTGTATCATGTTGTTTCTTTGAGGATTTTCCCGCTGATGAAGAGGGGTTTGCTGCGGAATTCATGGAAGAAGGTACAATTGTTTTCTTAAATTGCTTTCGCAAAATAGCATGATTTTAGTTGATCGTCTTTCTGACCATCCAATCATCATATTTTTGTGCATTTTTTCTTTTGACTTCTTGCCACTCACCTTCCTCCTCTAGAACTGTAGCAGTGACACATGCTACTTGGTCTGAAGAGCCTTTCAGTTTTACATGTCCCGAGTCAACCATCTTTTGTAAGAGGTAATTGAAGACAAAACACTCCTGTATTTGATGCCCCAACATTTGATGAAAGGTGAAATAATTGGGACAGTCTTCATCTCCTAACTTGTTTGGCCACTTGGGACTTGGCAGTTCATCAAAAGTATCCTCTATGGAGGAAATGAAGTAACCATTAACTTGTTGATTTTGTAAAGAGTATTTTTTTCTCTTAAGATCCTCATATTGTTTCCATCTTTGATCTCTATGATCATCTTAATGAAACATCATTTGTTGTTGATGCTCAGGAGGTGGATCCCTTCGAGAAAATTAAGGTTTTGAGGTAGAAGCAGGTACAGGTTCTTGTTTAAGCATAACTGTAGTAGTCTCTACTTTACCCATTCTCATTCCTGGAGCTAATGGAATTACATGAGATTTATCCTTAGTCTATATTAGAGAATTTTCAAAATGTTGAGCGATTGAGGTAAGGTCTCGAAACCCTCCTGTGTATTTCACAGGGATCAGTGGTGTGAATAATTCATCACACAGATTTCCCACACAGAATGGCAACAGTTTCTCATGAGGGAGTGCTAAGCTCAGGGAATATGTTAATCCCTTCAAGTGTCCAATGAAATCAAAGACTCTTTCATTCTCCCTTTTCTTACAACATGTTAGATAAATAACTGTTATCTTTGCAAAAGTTGAGCTTAATTTAAGAAGAAATTGTTGACGGAGATCTTCTCATCCGTTAATTGACCGGGATTTCAAGCTTCTGTACCAGACAAAAGCTGGTCCTTGCATGGTTCACACGAAGCATCTGAGTTTCACTGCTTCATTCTACTCTGGAGTTCCCATCAGAGGATCACAACAAGATACATAATGCATCAAATTATATTCAGGATCTCTTTATCCATTGAAAATAGGGAATACAGGATTCCCAAAATTTTATGGGGGAGAGATTGAATCTACCCATTCAGGGTAAGATTTATTTTCTAGTTGATCATGCTCACGCTTCCCTTCTATAGTATCTAGCCAAATCATCTTTTTGTAATTATCAAAAAAACTCTTTGAGGCTGAGCGGAAACCAAAACATCACACGTGGGATACAAAACTTACACACCAAATTTGAAATTCAATATTTAACGCATCAGCAGCACATAATCCAATGAAGCCTCGATCAATGAGGAGCCGCATCACCTAGAGATATGACTTCTGCATCATGAAACAAACCTATCATCGAGGCCAACCCATCATCCTGATCATTTTCCCCATCCTTTGTCATGCTCATACGCCGGAGGAACAAATTTCGTCGGAGCCGATCTGCGTCACTCCACAGCCACCACGAACCCCGTCAATGTCAGGGTCCTTCGTCACCGCCATAAACAACCAAAATGAAACTTCACATAACAAAATCTCCAAAAATCAATCTCAACATCGCTTCTTCAAGTGTCACCACGTCAACCGAAGCCACGTCGCTGATATCCTCCATCATCACCCACCATCGTCGTCGACATCAACACCGCCCAAACCGCCAACACCGTTGACCGGAGTAACCAAAGAACACCAGAAACACATTTTACCGCAATAAGAACACAAAATTTCGCAGACAAATGCAACAAACATTCATCGGCTGATCTGTTAATGACTCAATGTAAGTTTTTAACTTTTTAGAAACGACAAGATGAACTTGGAAATGGGTAGGTGCAATGACTGGAGCTTGGATAGATGTGTTGGCTGTTACTACAACCAATGGCAGAACAACCAATTGTTGTTGCACTTGACCAGTAGGATTAGACCTGTGAGGGTGTACTGATAAAAGAGGATATTCTTGATCCATCTCAGTAGCTGCAACAAACTCGCTTGGCCAACTGACTCCAGCACACATTGGAGGAAGACTAACTTGAAGTAGTTCTATGTTCAACCTCCTTAATTCTTTCATTTCTTCCTCTTGTTGGACAAATCTTTTCTCTAGTGAGAGCGATTGGCCTTCTCCAGAGGAAGGATATATAACCTGATTCTTTACCTTCCCCTTGTTTGATCCCTTTCGGATAGGTGGAAGTTGGTTATTTGAAGGAACACCCAGATTCTAGGTAAACCATTGATTTCGTGTACGCACACCTTCTTCATTTGTGTCTATGCGTACAACATCCCGAGCAGGAACCTCTTCATCTAAGTCCCCTGAGCGAGCCTCATCTGGTGGATCGACATCAACGAAATTGATGAAATTTATTGATTCATAACACATTGCATCTCTTCTATCAGCATTTCTATGATATTGTCTTCTTCCTGGTCTCTTATGAGACATTACCTTTCATTGATTCGATCCCTTAGGAACTTCTTGGTGAAAAGTTATTTGGAGAGAGTATCATGATTATTTGCCTCTTCATTGCTCTTGAGACTTCTTTCCCAATCGTGAAAAGACTGACTTTCTCTGAGGAGGGGATTGATGATTTGAAAAATTCCCCAGTCCGGTGGACTGGGGTTGTTTATACTGTTCCTTCTCAACTCCTTGAATCCTATTTTTTTATTCTGAGAGATGGTTTAAAAGTGTCCCCAGTCTGGCATGCTGGGGTGGCTCTTGACATGCTATGTCTGAGACTTTCTTAAAATCTCTCCTGATCTTTTGGACCTTAGTCCGAAAATTAGCTTGATGCATCAACCTATATCCACTTTTATCACCCAGCTCGAAAGACTGTTGGATGATTTTTGACACTTCTGTCACTTGATGATGTTCTTGCTCCATACAAGAGGCATGTTCAATATTTTCATTTGCTTGATACATGAGTAATTCAACAACTTGTTTTCTATATTCTTGATTTTGAGAAGAACTAATTGAGGTCTGTTCTTGAGCATGCTTTTGATTACAAACATAACCCATTGACTATGGCCGGCCATGGGCAATAACATTGCATGAGACCATTTTCGGCGGGCAATGCGGACTGGAGTGCACCTTGAAATATAGTTCTCCATGAACACCCCATCCTCTGACATGAATACCAGATGGGGAATTGGAAATTAACTGCCACTATCTTCTTAGTGCGCCAAGGCATGAATGCTGAAGGGCTCTCTGCTGCTTTTTAGCCTTCGTATATTGAGATACTGATAGAGATGCCAAATCAATCTGATGTTGTAACCCTTATATTATCTTAAGATGATTTTCATATTCATCATAAGATAATACTTTCTTTTTCAACTGAAAAAGAGTTTTCCTTATGTTGGGATGAATATCATTAATCCATCTTTCTTCAACATCTCTCGAATGTCATACTAAGAGTCAGCCAAAGACCAAAACATAACTCGCACTTCACCTTTTGCCAGTTGTTTTATCATGTTCAGTATTTCCTCTTTATCATTCAATGAAGATTGTTCTACCTGATTTGTCTAGAGTTGGTGCTTCCATGTTTCTTCATCGGATTCAAAAATATTGGTAGAGAAATCACCGATCAAACTAGAATATGCTTGACTTTGGGGTGGTTCAGATAATGACATACACCCTAGGCTACTTCCAATTGATTAAGTATTTCACCTACTAGTGATGAATCATCCAACATGACTGGTTTCAAATTTTCATGTGCCTCAATATAAGAGGGATTTCTCGGAACTACATTGTACACTAGAGAATTTTCCAGGCATTGTACATCACTACTGCAGAGACGAATTTCGCAGCTAAATTCATCATCATGGGGAGGACCACCATGGTGGGTTACAACAAAAGATGACATCTTTTTCGCCTTGGTCATCTGACCACACAGAGGGTTCCTATGGCCCTCATCTGAAGATTAACCTTCAAGATCAACCTAATTTTCATGAAGGAAGCCTTCATGAGTAATTTTCTGTTGAAGACATTCGTAATTAATGTTCCCACTATTGGGGGATGTGGGATTAGAATATTGAATTCCAACAGATAACTGTCTGAGGGCTTCACCAACTCTAGCATCGAGCAAGGCCTTATTACAGATTGGCATTTGATCTCCTGACTGTGATGGGCAGGTCTTCTTCTTAGATGCCTTATTAATCACTTCGGAAACCACTTGTTGATGAAAGTGGCTTCTCTGATCAGGTGTATGTGCCTGATCAGGATAGATGGATAGGTTTGGCTGACGATCTCTACTCAAATAAAGTGTATGTGAGAGAATTTGTTGTCCTTATGATATGGGGGAGTATTCCCCACAACCCTCTTGGACTGGAACAGATGTGTGTGACTGTTCTGGAGTGAACTGTTGAGGTGTCACTCCACTTGTAGGGAATGATTTTCATTTCTTTCCCTGTGATGCTGTTGAAGCCATTGTAATATACTGGAAGGCATCTAGAATATGAGAAGGGATTTGCTTCTTCTCTTTCACCATTGATAGAATATTCTTCATGACATCAGCTACCAGAATGGGGATATACGTCAATTCCATGCTTGGAGTTGGTGTCTGTGCCTGCTCATGTTATCCTTTTCCTGTCAGTGAATCCTGATAGTACTCAAGTGTGGGGGTAGATAGTTGAGTCTGCCACCTGTTTGTCACCAGAGCTTTCTGACTGACTTCTACATGTGCTACGAAGCGAGATTGTTGGTAGGCTTGATTAATACTAGCAGGTGTATGTTCTTGGTGATTGTACTTCACTGAACGTGCTTGATGAGCTCCATCATATATAGTCAGAAGATCCTGCTGACTAGCTGATGATGTATAAACAGGTGTATGTTCCTGCCTATAGTACTCCGCTGGAATTTCATGACGATATTGGTGTGATGCTTCTAGACGAGTCTTATGGAAAGCGGAATTAAACTGGGCAGGTGTCTGTGCTGACTCGTTGCTTTCCACCATGTTAGGTTGGTGGACTTTTCGGAGATGGTAGATATGAGAACCTGCTCACTGTTGACCGGATTTCGCCTCCGGCGATTCATCATGCCTTCTCGGGTTTGAAGAACCTGAGCTGAATGCCTAGAGTCAACACCCTCATCATGTTGAGGGTGCACTACCGCACGAGTCTGGCAGCGATGATTGATGGGAGCCCTTGTTAAGGACTCCTTCTTCATTTAATTAAGGCCCTGAGGGACCTTCTCATTCACCTCCCCAGAATATAGGAGTGAATGGTCATTACGTTTTGGGGATAACGACCAGAAACAGTTGGAGATGGTGGTTAGTACCACTTTTTTCTTGATCACTGGTCGTCGTTGTCCGGACGGCCAGGGTGAATTGTTCACTTGGAGGGCATTTCGGGTATCCTCCAGAGTTGGAATTGTACCGTTTTGACGGTACTCTTTAACCAGCATATTTGATACCCAGCATTGAAGAAAATGAATAGGTGATATCATCCTTAGAGCGGATGATGATACATCCGGAGTAGCATCAGTGGAATTCACACCAGTAGTATTCTCATGTGTGAACTTGAGAGTATCCATTTCATAGAATGCAAAAAAAAATCATGGAAAAGAGTAAATGTTTTATATAACAGACGTAATCAATATAAATTCAGTCACTACATATTTTGGATGAGCACATATATCAATGATTTTTTTGTTATCCCTCCCATTGAGTTTAAATAGGTGCCTAACAAATATGAAAAACATAATTTGAACATGTTTAATGATTCATGTCGGGTTCACCATTATTTGTTTCCATCTAGAATTGGGGATGACCTCGTTGACTGAAGGTCCAAACATTCCAATAGGTTTCTAACAGGTTTTTTTGTAGAACAAGAAACATCCATTGATTCCATATCCATTTGGACCTACTTTCCAAAGGTAGGCGATCATTAGATGGGGACTAATGAGGCTTAGGAATTTACATTGATCGAGAGGATGGGAGGTCGGACTCATCACACCTTTTTGAGGGGAATTATTGTCTACTCTGGGACTCTCTTTATAGATTTATGTTATGTTCGTGATTCCTTATTACCTTACCATGTATAAAATGAGCTTTCCTTTTAGTCTGAAAATCAATGATTGGTACCTAGGAAATTCATAGAATATTTTATATGTATGCGAGGTTCTTCATCGATGAATAATCATCTATATTTTTTAGGTATTCTTAGTTGATGGTATCCTTGAAATTCATAAAAGTCTCTTCATCGTTATGATGACCGTACTAGTTTTAAAGCCCCTCAGTGGGACACATGAAGTTTATTTCCATTCAGGAGGAAATGTATTATTTCAGAATTGGGATCGTACACATTGATGTGCTACCTACGTATCTGTTGTTTTGGAAAATGAATCAGAACCCACGTAGTTCGAATAAGGGAGTATGATGTTTATGATTGATGGCTCAAATAAAGACTTCATAATTACTTTTACACTCTAAGCTCACGTGAGTCATGCTCAGTGTGAGAAACAAGAGGTATTGGTAAAACCAGACTATTGTGCCATGAATGATGAAATCATAAGAAATGATGTGGGGATTATGTATGTATGACTGCCCAAAATAGATGAGGATTAAGATTTACTTCAGGGAATAAATCTAGGAACATGGTCTATAAAGGTATATGTACATTATGGAGATTTGGATACTCTAATCTTGGGACTTACTCCTAAGGAAGAGTCCCAAGTTAGGAGGGGACTTATGATTGGGTTTTATTCCTTAGAAGGAAGCCCAGATCAAAAAGAAATTAAGAATGGGGATTACTCCTAAAAAAGAGTCCCATGTTAAAGTGATTTGAAAATTATTGGGACTTGGGGTTTACTCCTAAGGAGGAGGCCCATATTTGAGATAGGGGATTACTCCTGAAAAGGAGGCCCAGGCTAAGGGAATTATGGTTGGGGCTTACTCCTGAGGAGGATGGAAATGTTAAAAGAAGGCTTGCGGCTTACTCATACAGAGGATGCCCAGATTTGGGAAATTGGACAGGGGATTACTCCTTAAAAAGAGGCCCCGGTAAAAGGAAGTAAGGATTTAGGCTTAATCCTGAGAAGGATGCCCATAATTTGGGGAATTATGACTGGGGCTTACTCCTGAAAAGGAGGCCCAGGTTAAAATAAGACTTGGGGCTTACTCCTAAGTAGGATGCCCAGATTTGAGAATTTGGACTGGGGCTTACTCTTGAAAAGGAGGCCTAGGTTAAAGGAATTAAGGTTTGGGGCTTACTCATGAGGAGGATGCCCATAATTTGGGGAATTATGACTGGGGCTTACTCTAGAAAAGGAATCCCAGGTTAGGGGATCGGGGGAATACTCTTGAAAAGGAGGCCCATATTTGAGAATTATGACTGGGGATTATTCCTGAAATGGAGGCTCATATTTGAGACGTTAAGACTGGGTCTTACTCCAAATGATGTTTCCAAGATTAGGGTTCTTGGGACTTACTCCTAAAAAATATTCCCATAGTAATGAGAATTTGGATTGGCGATTACTCCTGGAAAGGATACCCAGGTTAAAGGAATTATGGTTTGGGGGTTACTCCTGAGGAGGATGCCCATAATTTGGGGAATTATGACTGGGGCTTACTCTGGAAAAGGAATCCCATGTTAGGGGATCTAGGGCATACTCCTCAAAAGGAGACCCAGATTTGAGAATTATGACTGGGGATTATACCTGAAAAGGAGTCCCAGATTTGATAATTATGACTGGGACATATTCCTGAAAAGGAGGCCTAGGTTAAATATTCTATCATCTTAATGGATGAGGTTGAATGAATTAAATATCAATCTATAGTGACAAAAATATGTATAAATCACTATATTTTGAGAGATGTTTCACTGAGTACCTTTCAGATAAGGAAGAAAAATCAAGAAATCATGCCATAAATGGATTTGATGAGTGTCTTGAAGACTTAATCTTGAATAAGAGATGTTGAATGACATAAGAGGGGCGAAATGGGTAGGAAAGGAACCCAAAAAGGTAGGGTCGCACAAGTCCTGACAGGCACGCAGGTACTTCGTGGGTGCGCAAGTCATAGTCGCATAGGTAAACCTGCGTGACACTAGGTTACTTGTGCGATTTTCAGTCATTGAGTAATATTTGGGCGAGACTTGGCTCAAACCCTTGGTATTATCCCTAGAGGCTTTACAGAAGATGGTGTGCATGTTCTGATGATGAAGTAAGGCAGCTTGCAAGTGTGTTCATTTCCATTAAGGGTAAAAAACTTAGTCACGCAAGTGATAGTGAATTCTAACTCATAGACATTACTCCTCATGTTTATACCTTCCATTCTAGGTAATGAATTACCATAGAAGATTTTGGAAGACCTGAAGAAGAGACTTGGGCGTTCAGAGCTCTGTCTGTGAATTTTGGAAAAATTCCTCCACGATATGGGGGCCCACAGGGTCTATTTATAGGCTGGAGAAGACCCCAGGTGGTTATCCTTTAGGGAGCGCAAGTCACTTGCGTGACCATTAGGTCGCGCACAAGTATACTTTTGCGACAATGATGGAACTTGTGTGACCCTTGTGAATTTGAAGCCTTGTTCATGCCTTTGTCAATTTTTGATTTTTCTTCAAAGGATGAATCAATTTGTGCTAAGTCATTTCCCTTTCAATTATTTTAAACAATGTTATGAAAAAGGAGCGTCAACAATAGCGTAGTTTATAATCATTCCTCTTAGATTGAGAATGTGTAGTTTAATTACATACGATAAATATGAGGGTTATTATGCAGTTTATCATCATGTAATAATGAATTTTTTGATTGTAGTTTATGGTAATAGAGCTTAGACAATTATTGAGGCATTAAAAGCATAACTATGTAGTATGGAACTATAAAAAAACTAGACATGATTGAGGACCAAAGAGGTCTGAACACCACACAAAAAACTCTCTTAGTAGAACTTGTTCACAGTTTAAGTTTATTATTCCTTGACTTTTGGAATTAAAATATGAGTTTAAGGAAATATACTTTGAACCATAAGGTTGTATAATTATTTAATGTGAATAAAAACCATACCTATACCCCCAATTCCACATAATCCATACTCGATTTGGGACAAAAGTCTCAAGGATAATCTTTAAAACACATGGAGGCACATGGTAGGGGAACAAAGGAGCATATTCAAGGACAACCCCACAATACACATCATCCCTACACACAAAAGTCCATTGAGGGATATACGATTGTTTAAATTCCTCTTATTAATAAGGATATAAAAAGGGGTGTGAATCATAGTGTATGTTATTGGAAGTGAAAATAGTTTGGTTTAATGATGCAAGATAACTTCTGACTATATTTTATACCCAAATTCTATATCATGTATCAAGGGATTTGAACGAACAATAGATAGATGACCTCTAAACATATTCAAAACATTGTAATTCCCTCAAATTTTTGTTTGAAATATTTTGATATTCTTAACTTGGATGATATGAGATCTATGAGGCCATGAATCAATACCATTAAGTGTCCCTTTATACGAAAATGTTGATAGAGACCAATATAACGGGAGAAGTGAAAAATGGAGATTAATCAAGATAATTTCCATGCATAATTTGACACTCTCATCTATACTACACATCAAATATGAGAATGATAATGAGTCATAAAAGAGGTCTATGGATTCAATTGGAGGTATATTACTCGAGAGGATGAGTAGAGGAATGAAGAAAAATGATAAGATGAACCGATGGTTGGACCCAAAAGAAAAAGGTCTTGGTTTGTATACATATCCTACAAGGGATGTAATCAAGAAATATATAGTTCGGTAAGGTTGTGTTGTTTAACATCATGTGGTAAGGACACATATAAAGGAGAAGATCCCTAAATGGGAAACATGATTCAGTGGTATTAAACCTGATCTAAATGATATATAATGAGGTCACAACCACACCAGGAAATCCTAAGAGAGGACCGAAGCCAAGGGTCCTCGCGGAAATGAATTTTTGATGGGCCCAATGGAAAACTATCTTGGAGTTCCTATGTATACCATAAGGATGTGAATAAATAATTACATAGTTATTAAGAAACATGAAGTGTAATGCCATGAATTTATGATGAAGAATCTATATAATGTCATGTGGGACCAAGGGTAACAAGAGATTATGGTCATATAGAATGGACTAAAAAATGATATGAATTTTAACATCCTACAGGTTGGATGAAGTAGTTTAACATCATGTGGGATGGAAGAGATCTTAGTTTAAGGACATAGAACTCAAACCAAATGTTAATGCCATGGAATGGACAATAAGTTTTCGGAATATAGGAAATCACACGGGGACATAATTTCCAATTATTAAATGGTGTCCCACCAGGATTGGAAGAAAGCCCCTAATAGTTCATTAGTGTCATGCGTATTAATGTCATGTGGTTAGGGAGATGTAAATTAATGTCATCTGGGATGGGATATATCTTATTTTAACGTCATATATCTCAATCCATATGGGATAGAATGTAGTTTACCATCAGAAAAAAATATTAATTCCATGTATTTTAACATCATGTGATAAAAAAGCCAAAAAGGAAAGGGATTCTATGAGAATTTCTTCTTGAAGATCATGGAATAGGTGGGAGGAGTAATTCTATTAATATCCATGGAGACCAAGGAATATTCACCATTAGGTTAGACCATGTGGAAAATATTGGGACATTCCCAATTGGGATCCAATTTTGGGGACTTCCGGCCATGTATCATTGGAATCCTAAAGAAAAATATTGTGTTATCAAGATGAATGAATAATAAGAGGATCTTATTATTGAACGCTTTTTCTATCATGTTCTAGTTCCTCATCAAATTGTGAAAGGCATGATCCTATTCTCATTGAGGGCCTATGGATTATTTATATGTTGGTTTATTCTATATCTAACATCCCTTAATAATAGATAGTCATACAATGTGATGGTAACTGAATATCTATGGGATCAACAACTCTTGTTATGTTTATTAGGGAATATGGGGTCACTTGGGTGGAATTATGAGTAATCATATGATAATCCCATATTGGATTTCAGATCATTTCTAGGAAACATTTCTTGTTATGAACAACCATATTTTCAAAATGTTTGAGAGGGTCTTTTTTATCAACTTCACTTTCCAATTATCCTGTGCATGGTAAGAAGAAGTATGGTCAGTTTGGATTTTTTACATGGCATACAATTCTTCAGCTTAGCTAAATGGATGTCGGTGTTATTATTGGTGACGACACTGTTAGGGAATAAAATAATAGATGTTATTGGAGTTTATGAAATCAATGATAGATTGTGTCTTGACTTTTATGAGCGGAATCACTTATTCCCACTTAGAGAAGAAACCTGTCACCGTTGGAATGAATCTGCACAAGTGATTTTTCACTGGTGGATATGATCTCACAATAATGATCCCATTATCCACAAAGGGAGAATATTAAATGGTAGTATGTAATATTTCTAGAGGGAAACACAGAAAATATTACTTCTTTTGACACTCACGACATATTTTTTAAATCATGATATAGTTATGAATGATAATGTGCCAAAAGTAACATATCCTTCGAATCTGGTAGGAATGTTTTGAACCATCTTAATGAGATCCATATGAACTAGAATAGACCTCCTACATAACCTGGTGGATATCATCTCCTTCAATTCCATATTGGATAATTCCATCGAACCCACATTTTTAGAGGACCTTCTGATAGATGAGACAACTCTAGAGGGTTACTGTAATGAATGCTGAAAGATTCCATTAGATTCATCTATATTTATCAGGGGAATACTATGTTGTAGGTACTCAACCAAAGTAGTTGTCCAATAATTGGTCTCCTTCGATGTGGTAGGGGTACCTAATGGTCCTGGTGTGTAGGCAGCTGTGGTAAGATGGCTTATCTACTGCCTGTCACCATCGTACGAAGTGATGGGAGCGATGACCCTTCGATGCACAACACAGATTATCATGTTAGACATGTTATGAATTCTGAGGGATGTGGAATGAATGGATATGGAATATAATTGAGCATTCTATGAATGAGGTAAATGATTGATCTACTACTAAGATAAAAACTGGTCTATTAATGAGAGAGTGTGATCTAACTAGGTCATGGTCTCCAAGTTACTCAAAAAATAGTAACCATTGATCTAATTGATGACTAGATCAGTATCACCCTACACATATTGGAGTGTAAAATAAATATAAAGGGCCATATCGAGACCATTAATTAGAGAATGATATTATTCCTCAGTTTTGGGGTACTGTTATAATATCATTATAGAATATGAAAAGATAGTGTATGTAGGTGTGATGAAGATGATACCCAGGCCATCAATGTTGATTCTAGGATCATTTAGTCATCTACTAGTGGTGATATGTGAGGTTCCCTCAATGTGAATTTTTAAAAAATTTATGGTTTAATACAATAATAGGATGTAATCATCTAGAATGTCAAGATTTAGAGATTGCTCAGTGTAGGCTGGATGGGAAGCCATAAAATCTGCCAGTGCCTGACCTTAGTATGATTTATATGGAAGAAACCATGTGTTAATATTACAAAGGCTAATTACACTATGAGATAGATAGAATTTTAATATAATGTGGTTATGAATTTACTTTAGCAGGTCCATATAGGATACCAACTATATCTCATGATGTATCAAAGAGAGCTTCATCATCTACAAAAAAAAACCTAGTATGAGGTATCTCTTCTCGATAGAGTAATATCAAGTCTCAATATGGAGGAGCATGGAGATGAGATAGTATGTATTGTTCTATGTCTCCTCATTGTTCTTCTGTGTGATAAGGGAACATGGGGATCATTCAACGTATTCTACCTAATGGAAAAGTATATTTCTAGTGATGCAAGAAATCAAACCTAAAGGATATAGAAGATACTTCATGATCTTCTAAAAATAGGGTTTACACCCTTCATGTCACTGATATAAATCACCATTCATCAAGATTTTAGAAAATGGAATACACATTCCAATTGGATTTATGAATAATTGGTGTATGTGGGATATGTGGCATTGAATTTCTCATAGCTCCTGAAGGATTATCAGATGAAGAATCTGACCGACAGCCTTGATATTCTTTGGATCAATCTTAATGTCATCTGTATTTGATGACAAAACTAAGGAATATTCCTGAGGTAACCCTAAAGTCACACATCAAGAGACTCATTTTCCTATGGCGGAATCCAAGGAAGCTGAACAAATTATCATTATTTTAGAGAAGTTATTGAAACTAGTAGGACATGACCCTCAAATCAACCATGTAGTATTTAACCAATTTTTTGGGGATTGGTTTGAATATTCAGTGAATATCCCACTTATATGTGTCCTCACCATTCTTTATACCTAATGTCATTACATGCTAACAAAATGATTCTTGAGGTATGACAAAGGTAGTGGAATCCTCTTCGCGAGGGGACCTCATTATTTGGTTATACCTGAAATATCCATCCATGAACGAGATTGCATGGAATACAGTAATGGAATGGATCAATGACTCTGTTAGAGGAAGGGGAAAATTTTCCTTTGGATAGTGAAGATTCAGATATTTGAAGTCAATGATGAATTTGATCAATCCGTTCCTAATTTTTATGGGAACAAATTTTATTATGATTATTGGGTAATAGTCATCCATTTCAAAGATGTAATTTAAGATCCTATCAACATTGGCCATTACTATGGCACCATGTGATGGGGTTAATCTTCATTGGGGGATGTTTAAAGCCACAATAACAAACTAAGATACCATGATAGTGGAAATATTCCCACCACTAGTGCAATGGATGTCCTATTTTTCCGTTATTTGAACCCCACATTATGACTATCGAAAGGATATTGGATAACAATGGTATATCTTCAAATAATTATTGAGGATAATATAATGTTTTTGGTAGCTATTTCTGACCAATTTGCACAAACGAAGGTGACTATGGATATGATAGGGTAGGATGAGAAGGCTGTACATGTTGAAATTTGTGTTGAACATATTACTTCATATTGGTAGCATTCATGGCCTAGAAAAATTAAATAGCCCATGTAATGAAATTATTTTCATATCTACATCCCCATAGTTAATGGTGTTGACTTGGGATGTTAGGAATACCTTTGTGATTCTCCTCCTTACTGAGAACCATGTATGTATCCACTAGTTTGATGGTATTTTATGAGACATAATCTTGATCATCACATGTGGATTCCCACTATATATTGATGATTTTCATTTCTTATTTGAAACTAGTGGTGGGATTTTTTTTTCTTATTCCATCGTCACATTTTCTTTGCAGACAAAGTGGTATGTGATGTGTATGTAGTAGCAGTATCTAGAGGATGCACTGTAATTCCAGGAGGCTTAGGTAGATTCAAATGGTCACAGATGATACAGTGGGCCTAATTGAATTTTGTACATTCCTCCTTCCTGTCATACTTTGAAGACCTTTGATCAGAAACATACTTCCATTAATCCCTGTTTCCACTATCTGGTTTTGTAGAAACACAATCCACTTATACTATAGGGGGACCAAATTTGACTAAGTTTTTATAGACCTAGTTCTAGAGAATATTAATAAACACATATCATTTCGTAGGGGTAATTCCATGTAATCACTAATTGGAGATGTATATGGGGAGATATGTTAGATCAGCCTCCCAGGGTATCCTACATTATAAAAACTTATAAATTCCCTCATCTAAGGAACGTCATAAATTACTAGGGACATGATCTATATCAAAAGTGTAAATTTGGTTTCTCATATATGGTAAATTATCCCCAGTAAATTTTCAATGATGAGGGGAAGAGGATGATGAGGTGGTGTAAACAAATTATCACTACACGGTTGTGATGGTGCAATAATTTACATTGCATGCCAATTATGAGGCGACATATGTTGTGCCTGATGTTGCAACATAGGTTGGTTTCCTCAGTGAGGCTATTTGTTAGGCTTTTCCAATAATGGTAATAGCTTCCTGGGGGCCTCTACCTCTGTGATGAAAGCAATCTCGGCCTTGGTGGATCATCTTGCAAAAGAGGATGGTGGTAATGGGAATGCCTTCTTGGTTTGCTGTGAATATTCATCTTGGTGATGTACCTTGTTAGGGAAATCCATCAACCCAAAATTGAAATTATGAATTATGAGGGAGGGTAATAATTGTTTATTTACACTCTAAAAACACATAATAGTCATATAAACATGATTTATAATCATATTGAGGGAATACATGATGTCATTCAATCTAGAAACAAAATCTTTGATTCGCTTATTTGTTCATTGCGTGAAAATGAAAAGGTCCGAACAAATGGTAATCCAATTTGTGAAGTTGATATAGTAATGAAATTTTCATTGATTAACTTCTTAGATAGTTATGGACCCAATGGTTACCTGGATTTACCAGAAAAACATGCAAACATCCAATGTCCGTATGAAGCATGATAGCTTGGTGGTCTTCTGCTACATCAGAGATCACATTATGGGTGCATAAAAAGAAATAATGTGTCCTAGATGTATCAAAAATTTACTCTCCCCATTTAAAAGTGTATAAGGTTGGATATCTAAATCTTAGGGCTATTTTCATATCATCCACCCATGCAAGATATGGCTTTCCATAATGTTGTATTTCCACCTATCGAGTTTCAAGAGCCTTTTAGTGGGAAATGAGAGTGGTCATAAAATCATCCTTGTATGTGTTTTTATCTTGTGGGGGATTACTAACCAACAATTTTTTAGTAGGATCTCTAATAGGATATGATGGATTAGTTCCTAATGGAGTGACTGGGGTGGCTTGGACAGCCACATAATTATCAATTTGAGGATCCACTTGGGGAACAACCGAAGGTGGGTCCTGTGGTTGGTATTAACACAATTATGGTAGATTTAACAATTTATTACATGGTCATTTTACATAATCTCCACTCTATAATATTTTTGGATATAGAGGATTGTTTGGGCGAATAAAAGTCAATTCATCGAGGAGGATATGTGCATTCCACTACTGGCCTAGTAGAGGATTTATATGATCATACAGAGGATCACCATAGTCCAGAATCAAACCTATATGGTACTTAACAAGAATATCTTCAGTGAGCTGTTTCTATTCGGCATGTTGGTGTTTCAACACATCCTTCTCAAGATCATCCATAGTCTTCTTCATTTAACTAGATGTGTCAAGGGCCTAAAAGTCCTATTTGATCCTTTACCCTTGACATGGTTTCAAATTAATAGAAATGATTCTAAGGGCACTACAAGGCCAAGAGTCTTCTATTGCTGGAATGTTAAAATGCATGGGGGATATAGAAGCTTCTATTCAACCATAGTGTGAGGGTATTTCTATTTAGACCTCACATTAGTGTCTCTATCCATTGGTGTGCTGATCTCAGACATATTTACCTTCATTGAAATCCGAGACATATCATCATTGTCACTCATTAGGTCTGTCTATCATAGGTTCAAGCTTGTGTGGGTAAAAAAATAATGACATAAAACTTTAATCTACACACATGATGATTCATCTTTGAAGATTCTGCAGATCACAATGATTCTAAGAATGCATCTCTACTAAAGGGTTTTTTGGATTCCAGACGATGACCGGTGTCGAGACATAAGAAGTATGACTTTTAAAATTGTGCGACACATCTAGATGATGTCATTAAAGTTGTATTGACAATTTAGGTAAAAAAAATGACGATTCTGATGACAATAATGGATAAACAAAATATTCTGTAAGAAGAACTAGACTTTTTTCTCAGTTAGGGACTCTAAAATATTGTTGTCTGAATTCATGATTGGCTAGAACATTAAGGTAAACTAGTCCACCACAAGAATATACTACAATAGTATTCATTCAGATGCAAAATATGGTCTTTGGATACTTGATTACTTGACTAGGTGTGGTTGAGGGACTATAAATGGCAATTATGTAGACCATTGTAATAGTGGAATTAACCTGATGCTAGCTAACAAGATTATGTATTATGGGACATCCTTGGATGTGGGTAGTACTGATCATGTCATTATGTACATACAGGACCAATTATAGATAATTGATTCATATGTGAGGGTGGAAGTCCTTGTTGGTGGATAAAGATAGTTGTCATTTGTAACCAAACACCGTAACAACTCATCGTTATTTAATATTAATGTAGAGAGTGAATCTGGCGATGTTAGAGTAAAATTCACAGCGAGACCCTGAAGGGGAGAAAAATAAACCTCATACCACACATACCTATAAAGGGAATCATGGATCTAGTTCCCCTCACATTTGAGTAGGATGAATCTCAGATTTTGGGTTCCTACCGATGACCATGATGCATAGGATCAGGGTGAAGCTTCCATCATCAAGTCATACACTGCTTCAAAATCTAAAATGTAATGGGATTAAAATTAAGAAGTTTTTATTGTAATTCTTCCTCCGATGATGATGGTTCTATATTATTCCATTGCATGACACTTCAGGGTAGGCTAGGTCTTTGAAATTGGAAGGATATCTATGTAGGTTGATTCTAGAGTTTGGATGACATTTTCCAGAGATTGATGTGATACGGGGAGGACCTCTGCACCTGCTATTGTCAGAGAATGTAGGACCTCCACTAAGAATACACTTAGAGTTGGGAGGTCCTCCTATATGAGAGAGGATGAGTACATGGAAAAAACTATATTCTAGATATCAACATTATGGGAAGGGAATTTGAATGAATGATCTCGACTATAAGGGTCACCCTAGAAAATTTAGAATAATATATAGGTAATATATCCATGCCGGCATGCCTTGTTAAAAGGAAGACCTCTATACTAGTTGTTGGACATGTAGGGATGACCAAAGTGGTTTGTGGTGCTGTAGCATGGAGCCCCTTCACTGGATCTGGTAAGGAGTAGGGGAGGGTCTCAATGAAGAATGTTCGAGGCATGGGGATGACCTCTATAGTAGTCAGTAGTAATAGCAGAAGGGGGGGTACATTTGAACTAATTTAAATTGACATGTGGAGGAACATTGTGATGTTTGTAGATGAATTAGGGAGGACCTATACTAGAGCAGATGAATACACTGGGAAGACCCCCATGATGGGTGTAAAGAAGATGGGGAGGACCACTGCATGGGCTGGTGGTGAAAAAATGGCGAAGAACTCCTTTCTAAATGTGAAATTTGGGAGGACCTCCATTATAGAAGGTGAAGATATGGGTGGTACATCCTACTAGATATTGATTCCATGGGATGGCCCATGTTGGATAATGATCATGCCAATGACTGACAGATTCCACCCATCCATCCTATGGGGTGGCTAGGGTCTTGATCCCAATCAGGCAATGATGAATCCATTTTCTATAGAAACAGAGACCTAGTAAGATATGTGAGTGGTGGAAGGGTACTCTAAATCTATATAATATGACAACCAATTTTGGGAATCCCCCTGATCATGTGCATGATGTTGGAAGCATGTTAATCGAAATGGGGCCTCCGGTGCAGGGGTAGAGGCAACATATTTTTTGAACTGAGGGACTGGATGGTAATGTAGACTCAGCCTGGTGGGAGTTATCCTTGGATACCCCATGTAGATATTCATATCCAAGAAGTATAGAAATTCCCTCACATCATTAATGTAGGGGATTGAGTCATGGGAGTGTTATGTGGAGGGTTTATCGAAGTGGCTGAATGTCAGAGTGTGGTGTAGAAGCTCCCTACATGAGCCTTGGAGGAGGCAGTGATGTCTAGGAAAATAAAACAATATATCCAGAAATTATATATACCACATTGGGATGACACACTAATTTTAATACAATCAGATAAGAGTGTTTATCACCCTTTTCAAGTTAAATATTATGGGTCAGACGGGGTGTGGGTTCCCAGTTCCCATGGTTGTGGATGACATCATTATAGAGGTTGAGATGTGCAGGATTACGTCATTAGCATTTCCCCATCCCCTACGTTTGTGGGTGAGAGGCAATCAGTTTACAATAGATTGGGTACTATAAAGTAGTAGTATTTTTTAATTAGTATGGATATTAAGAAATCAGTTACCATTGCCCCAACATTATTCAGTCTTCCATGGATGGGTAGACAGATCTACAATAATGATGTCGCATATCAGAATGACCAATGATTAAAATACCCATATTTTCCTGACTTCAACTCTAGGAACACTACTTTCATGGTGGGACCTGACATTGGATAGCTAGATTCGATGACCAAATAATATATCGATGTCTCAAACACTACCAACCCCTATGTTTGAACAATAAATGATTCCCATTGGGTTCACCATTTCTATTTATGATGCTTTCCACATAGGGGTGGTCACTTCATCATCATATTACGATGAGTGGATTTTTTTCCCCAAGATCCCACTATCCAATGGAAGGAAACATTCGTCAATTCATAAGATATGTTTTCTCCTTGGTCAAAATGGGATGATGGTATGTCATTCTATCATTCAATGGATTTCTCCATGGAATTCATCGCATAGCATGTGTATCCCTTAAATATTAAGAAATATTTTATAAAACTCTTCCAGATTCTATATCTTCATGGATATAGGTTGATTACCCAAATTTATTCATGACATTACTAATGGTCATTTCAAGGCAGAAACCACAGGTTATGAGAGTATTCACATTGGGAATGACCAGCATGTTTGGATGTTGTAAAATTGGTAAATTATATTTTAAACATTTAGAGGGCCCCTCGATGGAATGGATGACTGAGACATCCCATGATGAATTTTGGTAATCTTATGCCGGAGGCTAGAATCCATGGGTTTCCATATCTTTCCACGTAAACACATGGTATATATTGAGTTTAATATCTAGAAGAGAAGGATATGACTGATCAGAACACATATATATATGGATCAGATTCATACATCCCTAGTAGCCAGTACCGGGAGGGATTACCAGGTTGATGGGTCAATTTTAATTGGATGTCATGCCTTGGATGACATGTACCAAAAAAGTGTATACTTTACATAATGAATGATGATCTAGAAACAAAAAATAATGGATCAAGGATGGATACCCAAAAAGGGGGAATCCACTGTTTTCCATTGGGTGGGATGGAACATTGGGGAGACCTATTACATAACATATATAGAATATTGGGATCGAAATCCACATAATTCTACAGGATGATTTTGAAATTACACAGGGTTAGTTATACATCAAAATAAGGTCCCTCTTGGTTGGGTGAATATAGATCATGTATATCTTATGCATGGTTATCTTCCTTTATGGATGTCATGAATTCAACATGATGTGGTGTCCATGTAATAATTGGAGGGATTTGGAGGGATTTACAAAATATGGTGATGAATGAGATGGGACCAACATGAAAACAAGAGTGAAGGACTTACACCCAATAGATGTTTTCTACATATCATAGTGGATGGGGATCAATGTTTACATAGTTTTGGATGTGGACATGAGACACCAAAGGAGGTGGATTATGAGAAATGGAGTTCATTAATAAGGACCTAAAGGATGTACACCCTTGGGTTGGGGCAGGATCCTTCATTGGCATATTGTCCCAAAAGACAGTTCTAGATGCTAATAGATGATGTGATTAAACCTCAAATAAGCATCCTATATACCTTGTGTAGATGGAAGTGAATAAATTCAACATATTTATTGATTGGGTAATTGAATTAGTGTGTACACATGGAAAATTTCCTAGAGACATGCAGGGGATTGCACATTGTTATTGTCTCATCACAAGAGGGGAACTCATGGTTGGATGAACGTGGATTGATTAGGGCTTATGCATAGTTAGCTTCCAAAATGGATGGATCATAACCCCTTAGGGTGGTATATCCATATGATGTATCTAAACAAGAGAAATGTAACATCAAGAGGGTACATCCCTAGGTGGGATCCCAAGAGTTTACTACTGGTTGGGGATTAACCATGAAGAGTCTTCCTACATATCCAAAATTTATCAATACCCTAATTTTTTGATTGGGGCATTGTTTAATGTCGTGTCTTACCAAGAATGAACTTGTGTTAAATAGACCGAACTAATTGTTTTGGAGGCATGGGGATTATGCATGGAAGGTTTCCTAAAGTGTATGTCATAGCCACTATTACTCTAAGCTTACATGAGTCATGCTTGGTGTGCAAAAAAAGTGGTAGTAGTTTAATAGATAATCATATTGCGAATGGTGAAGGTACGAGAGATGGTGTGGGGCTTACGCATGGCTAGATTTCCAAGGAGATGTAGATTGGGACATAATCTAGCAAGGAAGCCTAAGGTGGGTGTCATACTACATTGAGAGGATCAGATACCCTGAAAGTAAGATCTCATTCCATGTCACTCATACACATGTCACCCAATCAAGGTGTGGTGAGGCTTACATGGAGACTCCCCAAGGAACACATGATGATAAAGACCGAATGGAGAGAGAGTTTGAGAGGGTGATGGTTCACATCCTTTTTGGACCCTGTTAGACATTACATGCATGTCACAACCACAATTTAATGTCATGTGTTGAGAATAATGCTGCTTGGCATTTTGATATTTGGCTGCTCCGATCATGGGGGCTCACACATCACCCACTAGACATACAAGACTCATACCATCCCACATTTGGGTAAGGTAAGGCACACAAAATTACCCAAGAGGGTGAGGTCGAGGATTTGTCAATTGAAGTTTCAATTTTATCATAGCTATGTGAAGAACAAAAAACATTTACCATACCTATGATAAAAAGTATATAGTATGGAAATAAAACATGAAACACCACTCGTGAAACTATGAAATCACTTCAAACAAGCATGGAGGGACATACTAGAAATGAGGGAGAAAATTCATTGTCTAACAAAGTGTATTATTAAAAGAAAAGGAGATTCATGAAAGAGTGGTGCCTCATAATGTAATGGTGCTTTGTGATGGAGAGGTTCTTCCCAAATGAAAGATAGTTATTAGGAAATGGTCTTGCCATAGCATAACGATCATTATTAGGAGAGTTCTCAAAAAAAGATTAATGATTCTTAGACCCTAGAGAACCCCAAAGGGACTTCATCATTTATGAATGTAAGAGGTCTTCATGAAGGTCATCCCTTCCATAGGTAGGGTCTATGAATAACACACGGGAAGCATAATTTCTATTGATCAAGTACCATGGGTGATCCATTTTGGCAGGGCTCATGATGATCAGGAGCATTATGAAATGGGATCTAAGTGGGTGAATGGTCTGGGTTATAATGGGTATGTGGGGGGTGGGGGAGATCCAAATATTTATAGGAAAATATGGTTTCTAGGTGCTCATGGGGATATTTGTAATGAAAAAAGGGACACCATGAAGGGAAAGTATCTATAGCTCTTTGTCAGAGTCATGCAGACACCGTCAAGTCGACATTATTGGGGATAGATATAGAGGAAATGTACTTTGTAATGTGGTAGGTCTATTCAGGATTAATCGAAATCCTATTGTCTTTTTCAACTTCCTTTTAGAAATCATGATGCTCGTCAGGCTCGTAGAGACACTATCAACGAGGTGCTTGTGGTCACGATGGAGATGAATCTCAGACAAGGTGCTTTCTGAAATAGACACTTTGGATGAATTTGGTTTTGTTTGGGTCCATATTATCATCAAACCAACCATGGTGTTGTTCATTTCTTCATTTTTATGTTTTTAACCTCTTACAGATGTGTTATAGAGTTCAATTTCTTCAACTAATGATCATAGTTTTTTTGGATTTCATGATTGGGTTTCCTGTATACATAAAAGAATGATCTTTTAAAATGAGGGTATTCTCTAGAATTGATATTATATGATATTAATTAACTAAAAAAATATTAAATGTTCTTAAATATAATTTATTTTTATATATAGGATGAATCATTAGATAAGTTGTTAATGAAAATGATTTTATTTTATTTTGGATGATTTGACAACCACTGTAAGATTATATCTTCAGATGTATTTATATAGGTATCAAAATATGAAATAAATTACAACATGTGTAATACAATATTATTTAACCATAATATTTATTTTATGACATGCCTTTAATGAAATAGTGAAATATAAAAATAGATTGTCCATGGTGGTAGTAAATCGATAGTCCGTGGATGATATTTGAATTTTTAGAAAAAATTAAAAGGGAAAGATATATGAATATAAACTGTTCCAACAACATAAGGAAATTTTAATTTAGAAATTGAATTGTATTTATCTTTCTAATTGGATATGTTGTGGTCAGTAGAGGAAAACAAAATAAATGTAACTAAAAAGAAATTATATGAAAAAGAAATTGTATTTTATCTCCTAATTTTCTCTTCCTTGAGTAACTCCTTAGGTAGATGGGATTTATATATTATTTATAACATGGACTTATGGACATGGGGAAGGGTCATTGGAAGTTTATTGGGTATATATTGAAAATATTAAATCTTTTGATGGGGTGAAAAGAAGAGGATGTGAGGGTTGTTATTTATAGGGGATGTGTGGAGTAATTTCTCATTATTTGATTCATTAGATTATTATTTTGGCTCCACACATTGAATAGTTTGAACCATATCACTACATATATTAAATTTATGAAGGTATTCATAAGATATTGGACCGATATAATCCTTAAATCAATAATGACTCAAAAAATCATGTATTTAGCTCTTATAAAGAATTATTGAATTATTTTAGTTTCCAAAAAATAATGTATTTTAGGAAAAAAAAAGTAACTCTTAAAATTTTAAAATCTGTATATTTATGTAATTTAATCCATTTTATGAAATGAATATCATAAATATGTCAAATTATATTTTTATATTAAATATTCATTTATTCAAAAATGTTGATTTTAAATGTTTAGCTGGTTTTATAACACATTGAAATATTAATTAAGGTCTCACAAAACAATAATTTAATAATAAGATAGAAAATTGTTAATTTTGAATCTAATTTTATAAAATAAATATAATTTTAGAAAATTATAATAATTACAAAATTATAAATGGACATTTTTGTATTATAAAAATACCAAAACGTAATTAATAATTTTCTAAAACTATTATTTACTTATATAATGATATAATTATGATATATCATAATTTATAATATGAAAAAAAATTTATTTTTATTCACAAATGAGGTTACTATTAAATGTTCCAAATTACTATTCATAATGGTCCTAAAACTATTCGAAATGCCATGTTACTATAATATTGAAGTTGGTTTCCTAAAATAAAAAATCACCACTTATATCATTAATTATTCATTTTTAAACATTTTATCATTTTATCAAATTTATTTTATTTGCTTTATAAAAAATTAAATGATTATAATGATGTAATATCCATCAACATAATTTTGGGTTGTTACATTCATTTCGCATTTGAATATTTCTCCCTCGCAAATTCTTTTTACCATATGTGGTGACAAAAAGTGAGGATACATCCCTATCATCGCTTCCTATTCCCATGTTTCCACATCATACTTATGATTTCTCCATATTAATATACAAAATAGTGTAGTCTTGTTTCGTAGAGATTTATATATACAATCTTATATATAAATTTTATACTCAATGTAAGAGCGATCATTTTCCAAATATACAAAATCTGGATACGATACCTATGAGTGATATCTTATGAATTATTCCAAGAGGTATACATGATATACATTTTATACATGAGACATGGATGGTGTAATTTCTATTCGATATGATAGAGTTCTAAAATGATCATGAATAATAATGTTCTAGATGGAATATGGAATCATCATTCCTTTCTTACCAAATTTCAGAATCCTCTTCTATAGAGATACATAGATGAATAATATTTCTATTATTCTCACCTTTTCAAAATTTATTAAACCATTTCTGGTCATAGTATCTTATGATCACCAACATCATCCCAAAATTCCATTGTTCTTCATCTTATCCCATTATGGGTTTCATATTGACCAGTTGGGATGCTCATGTGGAAACCGTTATTGTAAGAGATATCATCCATAAGAATATTTTGGTCACAAAAATCAAGGAAGTCCATCGAACAATATCTAAAAATGTATTACAATGTTTCAATTTCCAGTCAGATTGGAAATTTTTTTGAGGATGATAATATATACTAAAGTTTAGGATTGTTTTTATATAACGTTAGAGAATATTCTAGAACATTAAGGTGAATCATTGATCTCGATCAGATATAATTCATAGAGGGACTCCATGAATCCTTACATGTTATCACATGACTACTTGTGGTAGTTGATCTAGAGTCAAATTAACTCATATTGAGATAATGTGACGTGTATGTTTGAAAAAATAAACAGTAAAACATATTACATTGTTTCACTTCTTCAAATTTATAGTGATAATGTTCATGGTAATGTTTTCCCATTTCCAGGTCGGTATGTGTAATGGTTTCATCACCCCCTTAGACGTCTTCCATTTATCATTCACTCTCTAATAAAATAAGAAAATGTGTGTATATTCAACGATCACCTTTTTCTAAATATCCTACCAATAGTTCCCAAAGAGATGTCGATACATATTTTTCATCCTTGGGTGAATAGATAATGTTGATGTTGTGACCCAAACAATTATAAATAAATTTATCATTTTATTTTAATTAATGTTTTTATTATAAAATATGGTTATTTAAAATATATGACATTTTTTAATACAATTAGATTTCAAAGGCCATTAAGTAACATTACAATTGAAAATATATACCTTTAATAGTGATCTCATGGTTAGTATAAATATAGGGTTTTTAGGAAATTATATTAATACATAAAGAGGATGTTATGGACTAAATAAGTAGGATAATACAATATAAAATCCATTTATTAGAGCTTTTAAAGGATATAAAAACTCAATATATTTCCATTGGCTGCTCCCATGATGATATTGAACAACCTATGCATGAGAAACAATCTTTATAGGAGATGTTAAAGCCCATTGAGATCAGATTCCAAACCATGATGACCAAACCACTCGGTTAACGTCCAACCATTTAGCACCTTACCCTTATGATGATTGATAGGATATTAAATGTATATGTATCAATACCCAATAAATATAATTATTTAAATTATTTTTTATCTAATAATAAATATACTTGAATACTATAATTTTTTGTTTATTATGTTTTTTATTCAAAAAAAATTCTATTTTTTTAATAATAAAAATAAGTTGAGTAATTTATTTTGTTTAATTAATGGATTTTAAAATAATAAATATTTTGTCAATTTATTGTTATTAAATAATTATTATAAAATATAAATGATCAAATAATTTTTATGATGTAAGACATAATTTTTATAACGGTTTGAAAAATTATTATTGTAGAAAAATCCAATCATTCTTAATAAATGTATTTTCTTTTAAATGTGGAAAATCAAATATGTATAAAATTATTTAGATTAAGTCAATATTTTTTTAATCATTTCAATGAAATTATCCAGTAGTTAATTTTTATAATTTTCTAACATAGTTGAATTTTATGGTAAAAATTAAATACCATATAAATATACATTTTGTATTATGATGTTATAATGACAAAAATGTGATATAATAAATCTTATAAATGGTATACATGACAATATAAATATTATTATTTCAAAAAAAATTTGATTTTATGTTTTTCTGATTGAATTTCTTAAGGCCTTATGAATCTTTCAAAACCATTAATATATTTTATAGTATTTAAATATTTTCATTAATAGTGTGACTCACCTACTCATATGGAAAGAATGATTTTATTTTTATCATTACATGTACATATAAAATAATGATAACTTCTCCCATTTAGTCAAAATCAATGTTGGGAATGTAGTTTTAGTTATTTTATTATGTAGAGTTCAAAACCAAAATAATAATGAAAGACCCCTCTTTTCCTATATAAACCCACCAAGGACCAATTTATATTCTGTCAAATTCTATAGAGAACATCCCTAATCATCCCAAAAATCACTAAATTCCTATGAATGTGGACCATAATATCAGGAATTCCATCCCATGAGTTTGGAGTCACACACTCACATATTGGATTCCCCAAATCTCATTTCCATTGAAATAAATATTTTATGTTCTGTCTCATTAATTCCATTTTATTTTGGTGGGAATTTTTTTTCAATATTACCCTTAAAATCCATTTAATATATAATTTATGAGATCACCCATTCACTCCCATTAATCCTCCCATGATTTATATGTACACTCATTTCCATGCTGAAATATATTTAGGATTCTTTTCTTTATTAATTTTTCTTCATTAACTTGTTCCTTATATTTCCAATTTTTAATATTGAGACATTTTTTTCATGTATCAATTATTGCCTATTCATTATGTATGTGTTGAGAGAACAACATCTCTCTCATAAACCCATTTTTATGAATCAATATGAGTAGTCACTGTTCTGTAGAAAATTCACCATGATTTTCCATGATAAAACAATTGTGTAATGAATACCATGCCTATTTCATATAAAGGGTGTTGTCATTTACTCACACATAAAATTTTATTATGAAAATAAATATATTTATTCAAAAATAATTCATCGTGCAATATATATTGAGGATTAATGAAGCCCTGTTTTATGATCCATGTTGCACACATAAGCACGTGAATGAAATTAATGTGAAATTTACATCCAAACTTATATAGGGATCCAACACCTTAGGTAATGTTTACTATAATGATACATCATTATGGGATAAGAAATAAACCTTATTCCTTTATTTTTCATATTCTGCCATTATTTCATGGTGGTTCATCCTTGACCTATGTTTATAATATAGTGTCTTATATTTTTGATACGTTTACCTAGTTATGATTATCATGTTATATCATGACTCATTGTTCATGTGTATGATTCCTACTATTTTCCCCCATTGATATGACAGTTTTATAAACTGTTATCACTTAATCACATGTCTATTACTATACATAACATTATAGGTTACCTCTTTCTTATGCCTGCCCCCAGATTATCCAAAAAAAATTATAATACATGGAATTTTAAAAACTTATTAAAGAAGATATAAATAATGTTAATGTATCCCATATTCAAAATGTTAGGACATGTATCTATTTAGAAAATACATTATAATTTCCAATAACTTGGGTTTTATTATATGTAAAATTATGAGATAAATCATGAATTAAATTTTAATAAATAATAGGTTTTTATTGTTTTATTTAGTGGAAATTTTATTTTTAAATTTGGGATTAGGTTTTAAAAAACTCACAAGAATTCATTAGTAATAAGACTACATTTAAAAAAAAGATCCCTAAATATTGGTAAGACTAAATTATGTATATTACCATGAAAATAAATCAATGATGTGATACAACAAGTGGATATGGTTTTGGAATAGATGTAACAAGGGGTAACAACTTTGACAAGGTGTGTTAGGCCTGACATTGTTTAACCTAGTATATAACAATGGTTCTTAATATGAAACTAGTTTGAAACGTCTTGGTGATATGATTGGTAATTTCATAATATCATTAAAAAAATTATTTTTAAAACATAAAATTTCCATAAGAATATATTTTTAATATAAATCACGGATAAGACTAATTAATGCCTAAGAAATTCAAAAGTTAAAAAAAAGTAATTTACAAGTCATCTATTTAATGTCCTTTTATTCCCATTTATGTGACTAATAGTATGAAAATAATTATCTCTAATTTAACTATTATTCTAGACAATGTTTTCATATATGATCAATTGATTAAATAATCAATGTGACGGGCCATGTGGTGTCATTCCCAATGTGAGTGCCAACACAATGGCAGAAGGAATCACAAACATCATGAAAATACACTCTCAGATGACTCATGTTTGGAATATAATCATAGATTAAGAGGAAAATGAAAATCCAAATAAAAGTTAAGAATCTGTGATTGAGACCGTTATGTGAAAAAGTCATCCAACTTTCTATTGATTATATAATCCCTTAACTGCGGAACAATGGATCAACTCTTGTGAGACGTTCTTTTCCATACATTAATGTCATGAATAAGAGAATGTTCTATGGAATTATAATCTTATATAGGGATAATATGAATTGTGGATTAAATTGGACAAGAATATAAAGCCTGATAATGATATTGAAGTGATGGAGTAAAAGGAATTTTGAAAAAAAATATCAATAATTATTTTCCTCAGAATCATCAACTAAAAATATAAATGGATTTACATTCCCTCAAGAAAAACTGTGAAGAATATATCAAAGAATACAAGTAAAACATCCAAAAACAAGCATGATACACCTAAAAAATTGTAATTACCCATAAATGAATGTTTTAATACTTCATTATTGTCCTAAAATATAGTGCATTAAAATTGATGGTGATCCAAAACATAGATGGTTATGGAGAAATTATTAGATATGAACAAAATGTTGAAATGGAGATTAGTGATTCTAAATGGAGTCACAAGGATCAGTAGTAGAAATTTATGTTTAATTATAGTGGCCCAATAGACATATATAATTCATAAAAGGTATTCCAACTTTCCACTTTTTTAATGGTGTAGAAATAAGAACAGTGGAAATTTCCCAAGGGTGGAGAAGAAATGAATTAGATGTGGAATTGAAGGTCACCCGAATAATTATTTCATAAAGTGGATTTACACTAATGTGATAGAGGAATTGAGTGTCCTAATAAACCATCAACAAATTTTTAGTGATTCAACTACAAGGAACCATAGAACATAAAAAATAATTTCACTAAGACAATAGTTTTTAGAGATGACCAACAACCTATAAGGAAGTAAGGGAAATATTTTTCCATCCCAACGACTAATGTGGATCCTGAAAAGTAATTTTTGATATGTATTCTAGTTATTCATTTAATATTAGAAAACACAATTTTTTATTATGTTCATATTCATTCATTCATATCATGAATTTTTAGTAGAACTATTCAATCACCACCACACTTCATGGAAGATGATTTATTGGTGAAAATGGAAAACTGGAAAAAATTTACATCCTTATTATATAAATCCTCCTCTCTCACAATTTGTCATATAAAATTCATATAAAACCATGAAAAATTCAATTGGGTTCAATTTGAAGAAATTATAGTCATGAAATAGATTTCTCTGAAAACAATCAAAATAAATTTTTGTTAGATTTAAATCACTCTCCATATTCTTAATCAACCCCCAATTATATAGAAATTCATTCAGATGGATTAAACTTATTTAGAACCAACATCACAGGAGTGGATATTATTTCCCTATTACCAAGAATATATTTATCAAATTATTCGGTTTATGGAATGAATCATCCTTGATGACATGTATATTGTGATGGAAAATGGTGATGTGTTTCTTAAGGACTCACTCGACCTATTTCCATGCTGAGAGGTTATATTTTCAATAAACGTTACACCTTGTGAATTTACATTTTTCATGACTCTGTATATTATATATGTTGTGGAACATGATAATCTAAATTACGAAATATAACAGAATATTGATAAAGGATTCATATGACCAAGTTAGCACCATAGGGATACTAGACCCCTTCATCGTGATGAATGATGGGTGAATTCACATTTTTATTGATAATTGTGAGCTCAATAATATCACTATGAAGAACTAGTATCATATTACATAGATTTATGAACTGTTTTATCCACTATATGGATCAAAATACTTATCCATGGTGGATCTGATGTAGTGGTATTAACATGTTTTGGTGAAGAAGGAGGTTATCGCCAATGCTTCTTTTCGTACAAAATATAAGCACATTGATTTCATTTTAATCCCATTCATACTCACTATTTTATTAATAATCATAAAGGAAAACGTAAATAGAGTATTTATATATTTCCTCAACACGTTTATTGTAGTATTTATAGATGATATAATAATTTTCTTCAAAACAATGAGGTGCATAAGGATAATCTATGCACTATGCTAAAGACCTTAACAAATGATAATCATTATGAAATGTAACAATATGCGAGTTCTAGTTGATGAATTTCATGTTATTGGGATATATCATCACAATTAATGTGATATCTATGGACACATCAAAAATAGAAGTAAAAGATAGATGGAGGTGGCCAAAATCTGTGACATATATATATAGTTTCCTTGGAGTAGCAGGGTACTATCATATATTTTTTAAACATTTGTCACAAATATCATAGAATTTAACCAATATAACACATAAGGGAGTCATGTTTTCTTGGAATTATGAATGTGAAGACGTCAACCAGGTGTAAAAATCAAGTTTATCACTACCTTAGTAATCATATGAATGAAAAGTGTAGAAACATTTGTATTATTTAAGGATAAATCAAATAAGGGATTGGGATCCATGTTAAATAATAATGACAATTTGATAGCCTATACTTTATGTAAGTTGAATGATCATGAATAGAACTTCCAAACACAATATCAGGATCTATATTTTGTAATAATTTATTTAAAAACATGGAATCTTGATATCCTTGGGGATAAGATTGAAATATTTAAGGATCATAAAATCCTAAAGAATATATTCACATATGAAGGGATGAATATGTTCCAACAAAAAAAAATTAGCGAACAGTGGACTGTGAATAATCAATTCAGAACCATGTGGGGAAAGTAAATAATGTGTCATACACTCTATATAGATATGATCCCACAATTTTAAAAATCATGAGGATTTAGAAGGATAAAATCATATTTGACAAGATGTTTATAGAAATTTGAATAATTAAGAATGAAAGATCATAAATACTTTTAGAAATGATTTTTCTCCATCTATTTAAGAAAAGATACAAAATGATCAAAGGGATGATGTGATAATTTAGGGGAAACTAGAAACTATAAGAAATGTAAAATCCTCAATGTACATTGTTTATAAAGTAGGAGTTTTGAGATTTGAGTCATGAATATATGTACCAACAAATCACGAGTTAATGAAAGAAATATTAGATGATGCACATAGTTTGATGTTCACCATTCACCTAGGATGCACAATAACTTATAGATATCTCTGATTACTATATTGGCTGAACAATATTAAGAAGGAGATCACTGAATATACATCAAAGTTCCCAGTATTTCATCAATTGTATGAATAAATAATAAAAATATATGTTTATGATGAAACAATTACCTATACATACATGGAAATGGGAAAATGTTAGTATGGACTCTATCTCCTAAAATCCGAATACATTCTTGGGAAAAATCTATATGAATTTTTCTGCTTCATCATTCAATGAATTCTCACTATATTGAAATTTGAGCAGGTTTATCACTGGATCAACTATGAAAAATAGAAATTAGAGTGGTGATACGGCTGCATTGAGTACCATTATCGACTGTATCCGATTATGATCTGATATTCACTTGGATGTTATGGAAAATTCCCCAACATGCTATAAACACCGAGCTAAATATCAATATGCATTAGCAGCATTAATATGAGGTCCAGATTTAGTCGACTGTCTATAAATTTGAAGAAATATAGAGGGAATTATCAATTGACATCAATACAGGATGGGACTATCCTATTACTATGGTCATGTTATCATAAAATAAGAGTTTCCATTTGAGCATCCAAATTACTCTCGATGAGGTTTTTTGTGCGATGGGTTCCATAAAACATTCGTGTTGGGATTAATTTGGGGAACAAAAACTCATAGGTCCTCAAAAGGTTTATGAAATGGTTTAAATGGTTAATACCATTAACCAACACATCATAGATTATCAAATTAAATTGATGAGAAATGTTGAATATCATCAATGAGGCCCAAATCTTGATGATTGATACTTGGTATTCCTATTCATATCTCTATGGAATAATGTGATGAGATTTTTGAAACAGGGAATGCATACTTCAATATACATCAGCACTATCTATATCATTGATCTCATCAGATCGGTGGCCTACCGACTGACACTCCCATGTAATGCATCTCTTGTATATAATGTATTCCATATATCCTTCTTGAGAATGAACATACGAGAATCCACACGTGTATACAATCTACATATGGTACCATTTTATATTGATCTTTCCTATGAAGAGCAGCTAGTAATGATCATAAATCTAAGACAAAATATTTTAAGAAATAAGAAAATGGATCTTATAAAAGTTGTGTTGAGAAAACACATGTTTGAAAAAGAATCATGGGATTAGTAGGAAGTGATGAAAAAGTGTTACCCTCATTTGTTTTTGTGTGGGAAATTAATATTTTTTTCGTTAAATTTCTTAAGGGTGGAAGATTGAATCAATATAAACAATTATAAATAAAATTCCCCTTTTGATTAAATTGAATATATTATTATGTAATACGGTTTTGTAATAACAAATTAATTGATTTATTTTATAAATTAGTATTTAATAGACCATTATGTTTGAATACCATTTATAATATTATCATTGAATTGCGATGAAATGATTAGTATGAGTATAGTGTTTTAATAAATCCAATTTATAATGAGAAAGAAGTGATGGAATTAATTTATAGAATCATACCAAATAAAGCCCATTTATTGGTGCTTGGGATAGAAATAGTATCTATGAGATTTTTCTATAACCTAGACCTAGAGTATATCCTGCAACTTTTGAATTTTAGAATCCGCATATGGGTGAATTTTGAGATCATTGAGATCATAACCCAAAACAGGATTAGTGAACCACCCGATGAAAGACCCACCATCACACAGGTAACAGTTTGTGTATTTTCTTGTCTATTAAATAGATATGTATCAAGAACTTAAAAATATGTGTATTTTCATAATTTATTATAGATTAATAATTATATTTTAATCTTATTAATTTTAGTTTATAATTTTTTTTAATTTGATTTATTAAATGAAAATTTTATTTTCAGTTAATATTCAAATAAAAATAAGGAATATATTTTGATAAATTAGATTTTTTTTTAAATAAAAAATATTTTTATAAAATATTTTTATTAAATAATGTTAATTAAATATAAATTAGTATATGTTATAAATCAATTAAAATGTAATTTGTATAGGGGTTTGAAAAACATTTTTTTGTAAATAAAACCCTAATTTTGTAGTAAAATTTTATTTTATTTTAAATTTAAAAATTAAAAAATATACAAAATTATTTTTAAAAATTATTTTTTTGAATTATAATGTTGAAATTATCTAATGGTGAATTTTTCATAATTTTATGATGCTGTCAAATTTTGGGTAATATTAAAATATCATATATATATATATATATACCTTGTTTATTAAGAAATATTTATGTCCCAATAGTTATGTGATACATACAATTAGGGTATCCATAAAAAAAATTTATTTACTTTAAAATAATTATATTTTATATTCTTTTGATTATTTTAATATTTCCCGTATAAACCCTCCAAAACCATTACTATATTTTTTTGTTCTGAAATGATTTATTTAGGATTGTGACTCACCATTACATAAAAAGTGAATTATTTTATTAATTTCATTGATTTTCCTTATAAAATATTTAAAAATTCTCCCATTTTGTAAATACCATTAGAAAAACAATTGGATGGTTTCAATTTTGTTTATTTTGTTATATAGGTTCTAATAACACTTTACCTATATAAACTCAACAAATATATCTGTTTTCTTTATCCTAAATCCATAGAGAGTGTAGTACTCTATCCATCACCCTCTAGTTCCCTCTTAGGGCACCCTAATCCCTCATGAAGCCCCTCTTAAGAATTTGGAGTCAAAAACTCATGTAATGGGATTCTATGTTCTCATTTCCATTCAAAAAATATTTTATTTTATATCTCCTAAAATACATTTTCTTCACTCGGGAAATGATCTTATATATTAAACATACAATAAATTTATATTTATAAATGAAATATCCCCCTTAAACTATCAGTAATCCTTTTATGATCCTCTATTTACACTTGTTACCGTGAAAACATAGAGTTTGTGTTATATTATTTATTCATTTTTCTTTATTAACTTGTAACTTCTACATCCATTTTATAATGAAGGTATATGTATTTACATGTATCTATTACCACTGATTCTATGTCTCTATAATTATAGAATCTATTTTCTCTCATCAACCCATTTTTGTCAATATGTTTGTAATATTGTTATGCTGTCGAAATTTCACCATGATTTTCATTGGCAAAACACTTAAGTAGTGAATAACATACCAATTTCATACCCATGGTGTTCACATTTATTAACATATACATTTTATTTGGGACATAAGTTTATTTATTCCACACTCCATGATTGTGGAATATATAGGATGATGAATGGATCCATGTTGTATGATCCATGTGGAATGCTTATGTTGGGAATGAAATGAATGTGATGGGTGTGTCTGGAATTATTCAGTCCTCCAATACAATGGATAATGTATAGAATCATGATACATCATGTTGGTATAGGGTGTGAACCCAATTCCTTTAATGGATATTTTCCATCATGATTTCAGTGTAGGTTTTCCTTGACCAATTATTTTGATGTAGTGTCTTTATTTGTTTCCATATTTCCTATTTTCTGATTACCATGATATTTCATGTGACATTGTTCATGTTTATGATAAAATATATTTTTATTCCCCATTGATATGAAAATTTTCTAAACATGTTTCAAATTATTACATGTTTATTAACTTACATGGACTTATAGGTCACCCAATTCTTATTATTGTCCCCAATTATCCCATTTAGTTTTAAAATACATGGAATTTTAAAATGAGTTGAAGGATTATTTCAATAATGTTTTTATTCCATTATCTAGATTTTATTCAATATACATAATTACCATATAAATATAAATTATCAATATTTATGGTTGTATTACATGTATATTAATGTTACAAATGACAAATTAATTTTAAATAAAGAACATGGTTGTTATATATTAGCTATGTTCATCATTATGATGCTGGTTCATTATCACTAGATTGGATGTTACACATATTCATGGCCCAAATCATAAAACTCATTACTCATCAATATTGAACACATAGAATTTCCCCTTTCTCATAGATTCCACATTCTACTAAATTTCTACATCAGTTATTTGAGAATCCTTATTTTTCTCCATGTGGGATGGTTGGTAAATTATTTGAGAGAGTATTAGTGATGTCTCGTACATAATGATTCCAATGTGAAACCCTTTTACCTATAAGATTATTTGATCCTTTCCAATTATAATCAATAATACTGTTGTTGGATCCTTTCAAATAATAACATTATACTCTTTATTCATTTTTCATGATAAGAGTGGATTGAGAAATCATAATCTTTCATGATATCTAGCCATCTTCATTGGCACATTTTACGCTACTTCTATGGGAATATATATTATAGGATATTATGGTTAGTATATATTTCAATTTTCCCCATATAAATTATTCCACCATACATTTTCAATGTGAAGATCACAACGACCAACTCAAAATCTCACATAGGATATTTTTTCTCATAAAATTTCAAATACAATAAGGTGTAAGAATTATCTTTATCATTTTTTAGTAGTATGCATCCTATGACTTTCTTAGAATATTCAATTTATAAGATAAAGGGTTCCCCATATTCTAGATGTGCGAGAAGTAGAACAGTGGTAAGCCATCTTATTTACTCTTTGAACAAGTCTTAAAATTCACAAATCTATATGAACTTTTATCACTTATCACGTAGCATGGTAAATTGGTTTAAAAATCATGATAGGTACTTCAAAAATACATTGTAAATCACAGGAAGACCAAAGGAAACTATGGATATCCATGAAAGATGTTGATCTAGGAGATTATTATATATCCATAGTTATATAAGGGTCTGTATATATTCATTTCATGGCTATAATTTACCCTAATAAGGATACATTCACAATCCAGAACTCTGATTAAATGTAATTTGAATAATGTGTCTCCCTTCTCATTTAAATTTAAATAGTATTAAAATGATCTTCATTAACCCCCATTTTTTTGGGGTATATCATATTATCAATAATAAATATGGCACAAATTTTTTTATGTAATCATTAAATAATTTATTAATTATGTCCTTGAATACTACTAGAGACTTAGTGGATTTGAAGGTAATCACTATGAATACTTATGTCCCACTCCTAAATTTAATGGTATTCAGTGGAATATATTCACTTATCAACATTAATTGTTTATATCCAAACTGATGATGTTTTTAAAGGAAATACATGTCCCCTCACACTTGATCAAACAAGTCATTTATCCATAGAAGGGGATACTTTTTACTGTGTATTGTTGTTGAGCTCATGGTAACCAACACATAATAAAATTTATCCTTCTTTAAACATGAAAAAGTTGACTGGTAATCCCCTTCGTGAATCATTCGGGCCTACAGAACACTTTTCCAGGTTTCCTTTTAACATATTCTTTATTTCCCCTATAAATGTTGTGGCCATTCTATAATGTTTCTTGGATATTGGTAGAGATAGAATAATAAGTTAAGTACTGAACTCAATCTTTCAGTTAGGAGGAAGACCATTATAATTTTTAGTAAACACATCAATTTATTCCCTCATAATGAGAATGTGTTCAAGTAAGATTCTCTCCATTTTCTCTCTCAATTCATATATATATACTTGTTTATAAGGAAATAATATAAAACATGATATAACAGGTCTAAACAGATTCATCCTGCTCCATACCCTTCTATAGAATTAGATGATACCTTAGGATGAGTATATTGATCTTCCATTCCATACATTTGTTTTCATATTTGTATAAAGATAGTCAATCCATGAATAAAATACAATCAAAATCAAATTAATGAAGTAATAAATAATTTTATAGGACGTTAAGTGCACCAATATTTACCAGGGATGAGTTATATACTTTTGATGAATTAATTACACCATTTTCATTTATCATAGATAAATCAACCACCACATTTTGAGGAGGTATTTAAATAGATATACAAAACATGAAAGATGTTAAATAATTATAAGAACCAGAATCAAATAGCTTGATCATTATTCTTGATTGAATAACCAATGGGCATATCAGCACATCATTTTTATGATCTACCTCAGCATTAGTGAAGGCATAATATTTTCATTATTTTCATATTTGTTGATTGTTGTTATAGATTAAAATCAAGTACTCGATGTTTAGTTCATGGGATTTCATAATGTAATTGTTCCCTACAATTTATCTATTGAACCATAGGTAGTTCAACCATTTTTTCCAACATTTTTGGATTCATCCGAATTTATATTCAATATCCATGTTCTTATTTTCCCGGTCCCTAAAATTTTTATATATTTCATCACCCCACTGATGAAATTACCATGATTCTTATCCCCACATTTTTGAGATGTGAATGGTTGATTTTTCATTCTCTATCTATCATTAAATCCACCAACATGAATATCCATATTTAATGTTGAATATCTAAATCCATGGGACCACCCTCCAAACTCCATATCAAATTTTGTATCATAATAAACAACTTCTTCATAACATCTACATCATCATGTTTCAAGATCCTTTCAAAGGTATTTTTTTAATTCCCTAAATTATCTAAATATTTTTCAATATTTATTTATATCAAAACCTAATGTATACCTTGAATGTATTGTTAAATTTTTCTCATATTCCGTTCAATATTCATCTTCCTTTTTCATATACTATAATAATTATCCCTCGACCATTTTCTGAATATTTCAATGAAAATTCGTTTTATGGAATATTTCATAATGTCTTCCCATTCCATCACTTCAATTTATTCCTTCGTATAGGTGTTCTTAATAAAATCCCACCATGGATTATACACTCCATCTAAATGTTTAATTTCTAGAGTCACCCTCTACATATTATAATTAGATGAATATAAATTATATTCTCAATTGAGTTGACCAACTGATTGATGACTCGTGGATCAGAAGATCAACTAAATTTCAGCAATTGTCACTTCATAATAGACCCTAAAGCAATTTTCTCACCTATAGAATAAGAAAGACATTAAAAATTAATGTTTTTTTGTTCATAACATGATACGTATTGAGAATATATTCTATGAATGTTTATCCTCAACCGACCAATCAATAGGGTATATTTATAAGGAAATTATTGTATTACCCCTCATAATGATTGATGTCCTAGTCTCATTGGGTTCCAACCATTTTCTAAATTTGAAAATTCCTTAACAAAACATAATTCAACAATTAATGTATAAATTATTTATTAATTTTTGTAATTAACACTATAGTAATATGTTGTGGGATCCAAATCATTATCATTTTCCAAAAAATTATTCTTGGGTACTTAAATATACATGGTCTCATACCATGGTTTTCCCAATGGTTTTCTAAAAAAAAATTACCAAATTAACTCTATTATGTTCTATTAATAACTAGATCTAGTGTTATTTTATTATATTATTATTATATTATTTTTATTATAAAAAACATAAAAGTGTTACAGGACCATAATATAATGGTTTAGTGTCTTGGGAATTTTTGGTCCATGAGTAAAATTTACACAATAAATCATAAAATTTATTTAATTCCTTCTAATCTGTATTCCTAAGTTTTTTCATGTTTTATTTAGTAAAGAATTCACATGAGGATATATTTAAAAAATGGGCAACTTAAAATCCATGTTAGAGTATGAATAAGGGAAAAGAAACACTAGTTGGAATAAATATCATCAACATAACATAGGAAAACGATTATCATTATAACCACAAGATGAATATTTTGATAATGTAAAGGAATGGGGATATGAATAAAATTGAAACAACATTTATTTTCTCTCATCTACTACATATAGTTGTGAAATGGTTAAAAACATGTTCATCAAAAATACATGATCATCATCATAACATCACAATTGTGAACAAAGTTATCATCATGTTCACATATCCTGAAAAATATCTGTCATGAAAATTAACATTATCCAATCTATTGGATATCTATATATTTCCAGGAGTACCCATCACATCTTATCATAAAAAAATTAATGCATGCCAAAAAGAACGTATAACTATCATCAATAAAAAATAATCTATGGAAAAGAAATGTGATTTCATAAAATTTCATAATGAATAATTTCATGAATAAACACTGGGGTTCCCAAAATAAAAATGGAATTATATACTTGGAATAATAATCACCAATATTTATTAAAGATGAAAAAATATCAAGAGAAATAAAAGATTTGTTTTTTGAAAGAATATTTTATTGGAAAACAATTTTATATTTCATAAACCATGATTAAAATATTGTATATTCTAGAAACAAATTAAGGAAAAATAAAATTACATTTTTTGAGTGTTAAATGAACATCCAAATTGAAATTTCTGACAAAATAAGAATACCCCAATGAAAAGAAATTACTTTTGAGAATCCCATAACCTTATGTTTGAATGTTAACATCAATTAAATATACTATATAATAAAATTAGGTACATTAATTAATAAATATATGAACTCCAATAAAAAATTTGATTCTTTATAATTTTATTATCTTAATTTATGTTAACTATGACATGTTATAGAATTCAATTCAATCATTCTGAGGGTGTTCGTTTTTGTGGTTTCCTGATTAGTTCTATTGTATACAAATATTGTAGTTATTGTAAAATGAGGATAATTATCCAAAATTGAGATTATATTTTATTAATGAACGTAATGAAGAATAAATAATCTTATATAAAAATTAGTTATATGATATGATTATGAGTCAATGTATTAATTCTTAATGAAATTGTCTAAATTTATTTAGATTGATTTTCCGACCATTATGAGAATATATCATTAAGTTTGTATATATATATATAGGTTACAGTGAATTATATAAGTTATAATTTTTATAATAAAATATTATTTAACCATAAAAACTATTTTATCACTAGAATTTAAGGATGTAGTAAAAAATGAAAATGCATCATCCATGGTCATAGTAAATTGACATACAAGATATGATATTTTAATTTTTCAAATAAACGGAAAAGGGATGATATTTGATGATTAATTATTACATTAACATAATAACATTACATTATATAAAATATTTTGGAGAAATCATTCCAATTGAAAATGTGGAGGTGAGGAGAGGTTATGAAAATAAATTAAATTGAAAATAAATTAAATGAACAATAATTAGGATTTTACATGTCAAATTTCTCTTCCATGAGAAGCTCCATAGAGAAAAGGGTTTTGAATTTTAATTTAAAAAAAGGGATCATGGATTTGGGCATGGGGTATGGGAAGAGTATTATTTAGATAATGAACAATATTCATGTATTGGAATGTGTGAGGATAAAAGGTGGTGAAGGTGGTATTTATAGGGGAAGAGAGGGGTGTTTTCACATTATTTTATTCATTAGTTTATTATTTTTTCTAGTGACTATGAAAATTTTAATCAATATAACTATATATATTAATATAATTTTTGATAGATTGATATTTTATGACTTAAAAAATCCTTACATAAAAAATGTTAGAAAAATGGATGTATTTAGATTTTATCATAAACTATCATACATTACAATTCACAAAAGATTGATGTATATTATAAAATTACAAAAAATTAAAATTAAATTTTGTTCATTATGTATAATTATAAAATGAAAACAATTTGATGAAGATAAATTTTAATATGATACATTTTTTTTAAATGGAAATCATCATTTTTTTTAAAAAATAATGACATTAAAATTAAAACTATTCTTATAACATATTAAAAAATTAATTATTTTCTAAAAAACTATATTATAATCATAATAATGGAAAATATTAATTTATGAATCAATATTATGAAAAAAATTATTTTAAATAAATATATTTATTAAAATTTTATTAATAGTCATTCATGATTCATAAAATCACCAACTATTAATTAATATTTTTTAATATATTTATATACCTATACAATGATATAATGATATAATATTATAATTTATTAGATGGATACATATTGTTTATATTTTCATAGATGATGTTATTATTTGATTGACTTGATAAATATTACTAATGGTCATGTAACAATTCCAAAGGTCTTGTTACCATTCCATCGAAATATGTTCTTAATCTTCTTTAAATACATCTTATTTCATTAATAATTCATTTATAATGTTTTTAATGTATTGTAAAACTTATTTTATTTGATTTATATTATATTAAATAATAATTATATTGTAATTTCAATTTCTATATTTTCATTTCTTTACAATCATCTCCATAAATATCAAAATATACCCCAAATTCCTTTTATATTGGAATGGGGGTTCCTAATATTCGTCCATTTCAGATATCAATTCTAATTTAGAAACAATTGGGATTTGATAATCATATTGAAATATATTTAGCCAAAATCATAATGATCTTTGTTTCAATTATATGGAAATATGAAATGGAACTGCATACCATTAATCATTGAATCAATAATCAACACCCACAATAGGATAGAACAAAAAATTGATGGTGTTGGTGATCAAAAATCTAAACTAAAATCAAGATCAAATTAAAAATATATTATATTAATCTAATAGTTTATGATATATCCATAATAATGGAATTAAGAGGGTCTATGGGTCATAACACATGAGATTTGATTGACATAAATAGAGGAGTTTGAATGAGAGACTCCATCCATATATATACATGTTATTGAATTTGGATGAGTCAAAACAACTTATTAATAGTCACCAAAGACGTTTACATCAATTTATATAAAATTGGATTCAAACAGAGTCAAACCATGGGGTATAGTATTTTACAATTAATTTATTTTATTGAATCTTGCTCACACATTTTCCTTGAGAGGGGCGCACAATATGACAAACTATGCACCTAATTGAGTTTCCCCTTTTGGAATCACATAGTAAGGAGCATGGTTTCTTATTTGTTGGAGATAAAATTTTCAATTCCTATGAAATTGTGTAAACCCTCACTGTCCAAGTTTTCATGTTTTTCACTAGGGCACACATTTTTGGAAAACCATTGTCCAACTATAAACATCATCAAAAGCCTCTACATTTTTCCAACTCGTTCGTGAATAACCACATAAAATGATCCAAGGAAAAGATAAAAAGGGTAATGAAATAACTAAAAATAGTAACATAATATAACAACCTCCCCATCATAAGAACTATTTATCCCTATATATCTTATCAATATGTTTTCATATAAAACATATGAGTCCAATTCTCTCTCATCAATTAGTCTTTCTCCCATGACCCATGAAAATAATATGTATACTTCCAAAACAGATGGAACAAATTTATCATCCTCATACTAAGTATCATTATCTTAAAATCATCAAATTTTTTGGGAATCTTAGTCATAGACAAATTAAGATCAATGTTATGATCTTATAAGATCATGACTTGAGATTGGTCAGAATGATAATTTTGTAGTTTAGATACATTAAACATGTTAGTTATTGACGTCAAATATGGAGGAATTGATAAATGGTAATCCAATTTCTCCACCTACATTATAACATTAATATTTCCCACAAAATGCGTACCATAATTTCCATTCATCCAGAGAAATCAATGGTTTTAATGAGGCGAAATTATCAAAAACCCCATATTGCCAACCGAAAAATTCTATATTCATCGATGACAATCCACATAATAGTTTTACCATCATGGTCCCATAAACATTATCTGATGAATCAATATAATCATTGATGACATTTCTTGGAAAAATATTTTTCATAACAATAAACATTCACTAATCTTAGAACAATAAAATATCTATCTACACAATCATCTATACAAAACCTCAGAAGGATCATTATAATCGTGGAATGGTAAATATTGTTATAATTGAACTCAAATAGACCCAAATGGTAATCCCAAGATACAAAAAATTCTATAACACAAAAGGTATAATTTATAATATAAAATGTATAACATTTAATATATAACCATCCATTGGAGATGTTATGATGAACATAAACTAACTGAAGATATCATCACCTCCGCAAGGCATCTCAAAAAGTAATAAGTTTAAAATAAATCTCTATTAGAGAAAATTTATATATAAATCCATGAATCAAATAATATATTTCAAATATATACTTTCAAATTCATAAACATTGATTTTATCATGAATGGGAAAAATGTTATGCAATTTGGTTAGCATATAGATCAAAAAATTGTATCACGTTATTCAGTCAAGTGGTATGTGGAAACCCATCCCCAAATTACATATAAATATCATCCCACTTCCGTGTCAGAACTAAAAGTGGATGATGTAAAATTGAAAGTCATTGGTGATCGACCTTTCCATGTAGTCATGTATTGTAGTGCGAAACAAAATTATAGATGTATTTTCTCATACATGGCCACTAGAATCATCGTCGCATATATTAAAACCTATTTTGAGATCTTGGGTGTATAAACCATTGGAAATCAGGGGAACCAAGTATCATAAATTTTATCAATATCAATGGTACAAAATATCAATTCCCAAGACATATGAATCACTTGAGGAATCAAATAAACCATAGTATCAACAATATAAAGACTATCCCCAATTCCATGTAATATATCATCAATATATTTATACTAATGAATCATATCAGCATGAGTGGAAGTCAGCTGAACACTAGGCAAGAAAAACTATTGCTCCTCTTCCCAAAAACATATTTGAAACTCGATTAAAAGATCCATAAAGTTACACTAATATAATGATTGTTTCAGGGACTAGTTCATATGTTTCATTATCAATTCATTATAAAAATCATTCCATTTCCCTAGGGTATAAGAGACATCAAAATCAAAAGTCTACATGTGCTCCCCCAAGCACTTATGGGTGAGATTCAAATCATTTTTTGGTTAGATATAACTCATTCTCATGTGGTCAAAAAAAATTTAATAATTTATCCAAAATTTAGTGTCACTAACTCTTAAGCTTCTGCATCATGGCTGCCTATTTAGGGTAATGGGTTGTATAATTATTCACATGTGTCCTAAGATGTCGACAGAAATAGGAAAAAACATGATCCCCATAAAAAGCAACACAACCTAAACCTGACCAGGATGCCTCTAAAAAATACCACATTGCCTTGCCTACCTGTAGAAGAGTCAAAAAATGTGTAGAATTAAATATAATTTTCATATAAAAATAATAATTCGAAATTAATCCAAAATGAACATTACCCCCTTTAAAATGAAAGTTTTCATTGGGGAAGGAATCATTGAGTAATCCTTTACGAATAAGAAATAGTACCCTGCTAGACCCATTATCCTCTAAATGAATTTATATTTTCATAGTTTCTCCCATGTCCTAACATATTTCACCTTTTTATAGTACACTAAGATACCATGTTCGACGACTGTATATCCTAATAACATCACTTCCTAAATCGAAAAAATAACATTTTAGTTACCTAACATAATTTATATAATTTTTCAATATTTTTATAACGAAAATCTATTTATGTGAATGATCCTACATATAATGAGATTATAGAAGAATGTTATACATGAGGAAGTCCATAAAAATATCAATATACTATTTGGACATCCTATTCCTCTAAGCCATAAATACAACACGATCATTGGTTAGAACAATGACATGAAAAGAAACTCATAATGTCCATAGCTACTCTGAATGCAGTTTTGTGATTGTCTGATATATTTTATCTCAACTAGTGATATCCAAATCAAAGATCCAGAATTGATAACCATTTTTACAACTTACTCATTTTAAATAGATCTTCAATCTATGGTCCCAAATAATTTTTATTTACCATAAATGATATTAGGTTTTGGAAATCAACACATATTCGATGTGCTACATCAGATTTGAATGAAATTAGAACATGATAAGACTAATTTAACACACACTAGTGATTAAATCCATTCTATAACAATCCATAAATCATAGTCACACACTCATTAATTTCATCCTGTTTTATGTAGTGATATGGATTAATCACTTGTTGAGTATAAAGCTCTAAATAAATTGAATAATCTATCTTTCTTACTGGTGTAAATGCAATGATTTCATAAGGAAACACATAAGGAACTCCATGATAATATGAGGGAGAAAAGAACACAGAGACACCATCTACATATCAAAATGGAACACTAATATGACATCCCCAACTCTATATAAGTAGATATATCCCTACATGTCCATCAGTGTCATCCTCTATAAAAACATTCAATACATCCTATTAGGCATGTTAAATGAGAACCATTGAATTTAATAGTCAACTCAAGACTTTTTGGATATGATCAAATCCATATTGAGTATAAATAAAGAGGGTTCGGGTCATGAACTATCAAATTATAGATAGTCTCAATCTCTGAAAAATATAAGACACAAGAAGGACAATAGATACTATTATCACTCATTATTCCAAGGGGAGGTTTAAAATTCATCACATGTGAAAAAAATTTCATATGAATATTTATCATGATCACAATATGAGTTGACATAAATGAGTGAGAAGAATTATTATTAATTAAACCATTTAGTAAATATTTAACTATAATGATCGTACTTCTTTTGGTCACTAGATTCATAACTACTTCCCTTGAAGACTATTATATTGTTTGAAGAAGTTATTTATCCAGATTATTATAGCTAAAACTCATTTTTTTATTCAAGCATATTATTATCCTATTGAGATTATAGATGCCGAATAAGTCTGTAACTCCCAGAGGAAGTTTCAAAATGAAAAATCGAAGTCATATTCGGAATCAGAGGCCTGGTCTGGATGGCTTGGAAGCGGTGTGCAAAATTAAAGAGGATCCGTGCGAAAAACTTGTGCTCGCACATAGGAAGACTAGGATTCGCGGAAAAAACACTGAGATAGCGTGCAATCTTGCGTGCCCGGTTCCGCACACTGACTGGTCCTGGCACGGAAGATTTCACTTGCCGCCTGGATTCCACGTCGGCGGATGCCTATAAATAGAAGGCGACCCCAACCGGTTTGGGGTTGAGGAATTCAGACCAGCCCCCGTGCGTGAAATTCGGACTCCCACGAGCACAAGATGACTTCCAGGTAATTCCCCTTTTCACGCAACCTTGCCCCGAGGTTTTCCCTTGCACGCAACCCCACTGGCTTAAGTGAATTTTCCAACGCCTCTGGGCTATTCCTCTGCGCGCAATCCTTTCCCCTTGTGCGCAATCCCTTCCAAATTGCGTGCAATCCCTCTGTTAGGTTTTTCTATTCTTTATGGATTGACCCGTGTGCCCGTGCGAAATCCCATCTCCCCGTGCAATCCAATTCCATTGAAAACAATCCATTATCTATATGCAATCCTCTATCCCAATTTTGTGCTATCCAGGTGTTTTTCATGCAAACCTTCTCTTTGCGTGCAAAACCCAGGACCCCTTGCCTTAATACCCCTTGGTTGCCTCTCTGTGCTAGCGCTCAATGTCTTCCATTCCGGGAATGCAAGTCATGCGTTGTTTTCTTGTATGGCCTTCCAGGATCATACGATGTACCCTCAAGGTCCCTTGGTTGGTATTTCCTGTTGTGTTACATTGCCTTATGCTTCTCCTCTTAGGCACGCTAACAGCTATTTCTTCTTCGCATAGCCACGCTAATGTGTACCCCTCCATGGTTCGACCTACGTCCCTCCTTCACTAAGGCCTTTCTGATGCCTTTCCTCTCAATGGGGTAGAGGGTGTTGGGCTTGTAAGCCCTAGGGGTGTGGAGCGAACCCACCTCGTCCAACCTGTAGGACGTTAAACTGCTAAACACCTCATCCTCAACACATGCTGTTAAACAGTGATCTGACCACGGGCCTCACATGCAGGGTCCCCCCATCTCGTACATTCTTTACGTCTACTCGTCTCCACGAGAATGGATTCTTCCTCACATGGAATGATATCCTCCTTGTTAGAGTGGTGTTTGTCCACTGGGGAAGGGATTCCTCAGAGCGCAGGCCCCTATCCTCTACTACAGAAGAATGCAGCCATGCACCTCCATACTTCCCCACTACCATGGCCAGTGGAGTCCCTTTTCCACTGCGCTTTGTCGCACCACGGGGATCCATCCTAGAGTATGACCCGGCACAAAGGGCCGCTAACCACGCGTAAGCCCCTGTTTCCTCTTTGGGCTGCCTCAGAGCATTAGACCCATCCAAGAGAACTACGTGGACTTTGATCCATGCTAATGCATGGTATGTAGGAAGCCTCCATGAGGTTCAAGCCCACCACCCGGTCATTCTGACGTCTTCTCGTTGGTTCAACAACACTTTGGGCTGCCTTAGAGTGTAAGCCCCAAATGCCCTCATCCCTCATGATGTTAAACTATATTCCCTCATCCCACATGATGTTAAAATATATTCCCCGAACTACATGGACTTTGATTCGTGCTAACTCATGGCACGTAGGAATCCTCCATGAGGTTCAAGCCCACCACTCAGTTGTTCCGACCACTTTGTGTCGGTTCACCAGCACCATTATGGGCTGCGTCAGAGCGTATGCCCCATAACTCACACCCACGTCTCATCCTAACCTCCCCCTCAAGCCCACGTGCCTTGGGAAGATCATGCCCTAGCCCGGAGATCTTACTTCGTCCAGGTTCTAATCTATGCATTCATTCTCATGGGTCTCCTCATCAGGTGTCCCAACGTATCAAAGAACTCTGCAGAGTTTGATTCCCTTCCATGGGGATAGGTAAGAAGCCTCCATGAGGTTCAATCCCATCACTCCATCACCCATCCTGATCCTTACCTGGGCCGCCACATCCCACTGAGATCATGCCACCTCATTTCTCTCCATAGAACCCAGGATGCCTCCCACATGTTGGCCCCAACATTGATGTTCCCCCATGGGGGTCCTTCAATCTGATCCACTCTCAGTGTTTTGATCAATCCGATCCATCTGTGCAAGAGATAAACTCACGGCATACCCCGTGATAAACATGGGAAGTTGAGGAAAACCTCATATGGTACACAATTCCCCGCATTTGATGTGGGATGCCTCATGGTTCCGCGCCCTCGATAATCCCAATAATAAGGGACAGAAGATAGACATGCCAATCCTCCGACATCAAGACATGCCAAAAACACCCCAGCATGACCATTCTACTCAACGAAGGTTTCTGCCCCGACCAGACCCCTTGGAGAATCTCGACGGAAGCAGCGTAATTAACTGGTGTCCATGAAGATATGGAACCTAGAACGATCTTCATGAACCCGTCGTAAATCTATAAGGGAGACCCTGACTAGGTGGAAAGCATCGAGGAGGAATCCACAGAAGGGAGAAACGACATCCCATCATCCCAGTTTCGATCAAGGAGTAGATGTCCCTGAACAAGGAACAGAGGTAGACCACCATTGGAAAGAGGGAATGTGGGGCAACAAGCCGCGCATCCTCCCCCTGCGTGACGGATGCACGCGCACCCCGGTGTAAAAGCATCGGAAAAAAATGGTGAACTCTACATGAATGTATTATACTCAATATGGAGAATGGTAGCATTCGGGGTGTCAGAAGATTAGCATGTCACCAGGTCCAGGTGCCTAGCACCAGGGTATGAAACCCGCCAGGGGTTGAGGCAGTGAGGATGTTGATCACTACGTTCTTTGGCATCGTCAGTGTGGATCCCTCTCACCGATCTTGGAAGACCGAATGATGCTGGGCTATTGGTTGTTGATTTCTCATTTTCCTTTTAGCACTAATGGGATCATCTCCCTGCTTACAAGAACCAGATCGTTTCATCCGGGGCTCGATTGCCACCTTCCCACTGGCACAGGGGCAGGGGTAGTACCTACGCAGCCACCCCGCTTGGCCCCGCCTTTTCCCCAGTCGCTCCAACTACGATCGATGTAACTGCCGGGTGCTCACTCCACCTCTCCCCATTAGAAATCATTCAATGAAGGCAGATCAGTGACCTGGTTTGTATGTACGAGGAGGAAGGGATCATGCCCACTAGGGACATGGCCCTTTTGGATCAAGAGGCAGTTGTGCCTCACCACCATCGCCGCCCTCGAGGGACAAAAATGGAGACACTCCTTCCCACTCCGAAATTCAGCCATTTAGGGAGCCTATCCCCAGAGTGCCTTGACAGCTCCCTCCCCTACGCTGATGAGGTGGGGGATGTCCGGGTCCGCCCGATCAGAGAACCGTCCCAGGGGTCCATGGCAAGGGCCCTCGCTAGGATGCATCGACACCGCCACCCAACCTTTCGGGCAGAGGAGTAAGCAATCATCGTTCCCGCAATACCGAATCCAACCCATCTGACCCGACGCCAGCATAGGGCATGAGCAGAAGAGCATTACCACCCTAGGGAACCAACATCATCAATCATTGTGGCTCAAGCAACTGCTGACCCATGTTACCAGACCCCCGCACACGTTGAGCAGGGTCAGTCACATGGCCGACTGGGATCGAAGCCCCGACCGCCCTGCAGGTAGGTTGGATCAACTCTCCCGGTCGCGGGCATAGGCAATGGCCACTGCCGAACAATCCAAGGTCGTGCCACCCACCATGAAGGCCCATTCCATGCCACTAATCTAGAATGCAGAAGGCTTCTCCATGATATCTATGCTTCTGGTATGGCTTTTCCCAGCACTCATTGCACTGCGTATGAGTTCACTTCCCCTACCGCTGGCCACGAGTATGGAGTCATTGCGTATCCGGTCTCTCACCCACATGGAGTTCCTCCCCATGTCCCTTTCGACATCTGTCCTAGTGCTTCTCACACCCCGGACTTTATTCCTTTCTTCCCCAGCACAATTTCGGCCAGGGGACTCCTTGCCGGAAAGAATCCTTGTCCTGAGGGGCCACCCAGGGGCAAGAAAGCAAGATGTCGTCACCGTAAGAGGATTGTCAGGGGAGTCCGGACGGAAGTCATACCAGTCTGTTTCTCAGACTCTGAGGTGGAGTACGACTCGATGATGGAACCCTCTCCACAACCCTTTGAGTCGAGGGTAGGGTTGGGGAAACGGCGCTTCAGTCTCGTACTCCCTGAATTCGAGATCCGTATGATTACCTCCTCCCTCTGATGGTATATCCTAGAGGACGAGGACATGACATACCCCTAGAGATTAAACTTACAGTTACCGTTGGACTCCTCAGAAGCACCTTCCACCTTAGTCAGGGAGGGTGGGGTTCTTTTCTGGGGAACAACGGAAGAGTCGCGACATGACACACCCTCAGCAAGCACCGACGCTATGACAGGAGGCCCATTCATAGGCACATCCTCTCGCGACATGGAAAACAAGACACAAAAACCATTGGAGGATGACTTAGTGATCGGAGGCCAATCGACCTACTCACCATATTCTCCGTCGGACAGCCCATCGGCCTAGTGTCCTGCCTCGGCACCGCTGCCAGTTCCTCGACCATTATCAGTTTCTGATTAGGGGCAGCAAGGGTCAGATCTCGAACCAGAGTCGTGGAGCTTCTAGATCGTCCTGACAGCGGGCCACTTCCCTGAGATGTTTTGGCTGGTCGCAGGATCGGATTTTGATATACCAGAGTCTCTCACCCCGTGAGAGTATGAATGTTTCCGCCAGACTCTCTGGGTGACTCACTCACATCTTCACCATAAGCCAGCACCTTATCCCAGGAGTCAAGCACATCTCAAGGATATCGGTGAAGGGTGTCGTCGGGTCGACCTGGCCGCACTCCCCGCGGTTCGACACCCTGAGTCACTCAGCCACCATAGGGCCCTCCAGCAATAATGTGTACAGAGCTTTCAAATACTCCTCAAGGTTATCGAGGAATCCACCACCCATGCGCACGTCTGTGGATGGGGGTAGTATGATGTCCTCCTTTTCTGTGTGATTCGTCGCCAGCTCGAATCACTGGGCAGTCCTGAGGGAATGCCTCCAAGGGAAGTGGCGGTCAACATGGTAGACCTTTCTGGTGAGGGAAACAGTGTTTATATCCTCAATGGGGACTCACCCCTTGAGGAAAAACCGCTACAGGACCCATCTTGGAGGATGAATCACCAACAGAGGAGTCTCCTAGGTCTCCCCACACCCACCAAGGCATTAACACTGAGCAGAAACATTGGAAAGGGTAAAGAGAACATCGGGGATATCAAGCATACTGACCCATTTGCCTCGGTACAGAATGCAGAGGAAGATCTTGAGAAGGCCACGCTATGAAAATATCCTTCTAAGCAAAGGAGGCTGGTTTACGAGCTCTTGGACAAACGCATTGCCGAGCAGTAGCCTGACTACGGTAACCCTAGGCTATGACAGCAAGGGAAGGGGCACCAACCCCTTGACGACATTCCCCTGTGAAAATGAGACCATGCTTCGTTCGCCGATAGGGGAGAGGCCGAAACCCATGGGAAGCCTGCACGACAAGTTTCACCGAACCCTCTTGAGCGGTGTGATCACCTCGGGGACCCTGCTCGGTTTCCTCCCACTGCCCCGAGTGTCGCTCCGCCAGCCGCCCCTCAAGACGCTGAGCTTGAATACCAGACTGAAGAGCCCGACAATGCACTTGTAGTTAGAGATCCCCATCAGTACAGGAATCCACGTCCGGACGATCTAATGGAAGCACTCATCGCCCTCTTAGAGGCCCTAGAAACTTGGCAGGTGGAAATCCCACCGGACGACATACCATACCCAGCATCGATGGATGATATTCCAGCCCCGCCAGGATTTGGGAACCCCAATATCACCCCCTTTAACGGGACCAGAGACCCGCCACAACACTTGGACCACTTCAATATGAGGTTCAGGACTATGTTAGGGACTCTGGGACAGTAGGAGGCCGCCAAACTCCTTTGCTTCGTTCAGACGCTAGATGGACCAAAATTTGTCTGGTACAACCAGCTCCTTGTCGGATCTATGGCTAGTTAGGAGGACCTTCGTAGGAAATTCCTCTACCAGTTCAGTTCCACAACTCAGAAGACGAACATCGCAGACCTATTCAGGTGAAAAAAAGTCCCTATGAGCGAGTTGCGGACTTCGTCACTCGTTGGAAGGGGATCACATACTCCCTTGACATGCCACTAAATCAAGAGTAATTACTGTCAATCTGCATAGGAATTGTCAAGGCAGAGCCGGTTCTTTCTCTGATCACTTAGAATTACCCCGGAGGTTTCCGAGACTTCTTAGACAAGGCTCAGCACCTCAAAGAATCCCTGCAACAGGACTGTTAGGAACCCCCGCTGCCTCCTGTGATCCCTGCAAAGAGTGCTTCCAGATGTGAGCATGTTGAAGTGGCCCAAATAGAGGCCACCAGGTAGCTAGAGATGTTTCCAGTAAGGCAAGCTCAGTATCCCCATAGGGGTCCACCCCCACAGTCATAGCATCCGGCCCAGCAGCGAACGCCTCAAAATCGGCAGGCGCCTCCGCGTAACACACCACCACCAGCTAGGAGAGATAATCAAGCTCTGCCTCCTCGGCATGCTCCTCCACCCCTCATCTTGGAAATCCCCCAAGATCCCCATTTCCAGAAAGAAGGAATCAGACATTCTCATTTGACGAGGACCAGGTCCCCGATGATTTCCGTAGTGCCTTGGAGTAGAGGATAGTGCGACTGCCCGAGTGCCAAAAGCCATAAGTGGCACGTCTCACTGATCACATTAACTACTGCCCTTATCACCAGACCCTAGGGGACATCATCCAGTGATGCTATGTGTTCATGGACTGGCTTCAAGACCAGATTGACAACAACATAGTTAGGTTAGGCCAATCCCTGGCACAAGTGGTAGGTGTCTTCATGAGAGTATATGGAAGTAATGGAAACAAGGATGAGTGGCAATAGGTTTCCGATCATGGGTCCCGAAATTATAATTGGATGGCCCGCATGACGGTTACCCGCACCCATGGCATTATCTGTACCCACCTAAGTCAGTCAGATCCCTTAGAATCTATGAGCGCCACTTCGGCATCGTCGTCCCAGCCTACCTCCTCCCATAAGAGAAAGCGACAGCACAAGAAAAAAGAACGCGCCCTGCCAATGATGTCATCATCCCAAACTCTTGGCGATGTTATTCCCCTAGAAATGGGGATCCCTCCAAGACTCCGTCCGGTAGTGGATGGATCCTCGAGTGAATGCTCGTGGTACGCTTCAGTTAACACCGTAGTGTTGGTAAATCCCTTTTTGACTCAAAACAACGAGGAATTCCAGGTGGACCTTCCCAATGTCCCCAGCCATTTCTAACGTCGGCAGATCCATGGATACGTGAATCGCTAGGGCACGGCAGTCGGCACCTCTAGTCAGGCCATGGACGCTACTGAGACTAGGCAGCAGGCCTGATACAAAGCTCAACACACGTGGCCCCTTCATCTAGTGTCGACCAGTTCACCTTTTCCACTATTTGTGTTGCTGGATCAGGCAGAACTGCCTCAACCATGCGACGACCAGCTCTGCCTTGCCACCAACCAACCCCAGCCTTCCGGTCTTAGTCTTTCAGCCACCCTCTAGGCTTCGACTAGTGAATAGTAAGACGTGCCTAGTACCAGTCAGTTACCGGTCCCACCGACAGGGCCCGTCATGCCTCTAATAGCAAAGCCGCCTCTTGTAAGAAGAATATCATGTTTGGCTTGAATGTATGATGTTATGAAGCACCTGATCGACATTCCGGCAAGGATTTCTATCCTTGAGTCTCTTCGTCTGTTGTCTTAATTGCAGGAGGCGCTCAACGAGGCTCTAAGGATCCCCCTCCAGTTTGAGATGGAGGTAGCTACTGTAGAATCCTTCCACACTGAGATTATTGAGAATGCTGAATGTCAGGATATTACTGCGTTCTCTGGTGAAGATGAAGACCCTCCCATACCGGGGCACATTCGCCCACTGTACATCACCAGACAATTCAATGGCGTGGAAGTCCGACGCTGTCTTGTTGACACAGGTTCCAGGATTAACCTAATCCCAACTCAGACACTGCGAAAACTGGGCCTATCTGGGGATGATTTAGCTCCCTCTTACCTCAGGATCTTGGGGTATGATAGGACCTAGAAGACACTACTCGGCAAGATTCTCTTGAAGGCCCAGTTCGCCAGCCTAATTTCTAATACCGAATTTATGGTTGTCTCTCAGTACACCGCCTACAATGCGTTGATGGGTAGGCCATGGCTCCACCTTCACGCAGAGGTCCCATCATCATATCACCAGTGCCTCAAATACTCCCTTTAGGGTTGAGTAGTTGTGCTCCAAGGAGATGCGTCTCCTTTTTCATCTTGTGAAGCCCTTTATCTAGACGTTGAATTTCACAAGAGCAAGCACAAGAAGATACTGGTAGGTGAGGTTGAGCCTGCCACTATCACAAGTGATCCCTGGGCTGGTTTGGATGAGGGTTATATCTTCCCAATCCATCGGTTTGAGGCCACAACCCCCGACATGGGGTAGTGCTTTGTTGTTTCAGGTGTTAGAGGAAGGCTTATTTCTGAGTCCATGTGGTGGCGGGAAATAACCTTATACTCCTACACCAACTAGGATTGGGTGATCCCCGAGCCTCATAACCTTGTATGATATTGGGATGTTAGGCTCATGGAAATGGTGGTATGTCATACGTGTCTGTTTCTACAGGCTAGAATTGACCAGCTCAAGTCAACATGCCACTAATGCTTTGATATCATAAAGCCTTCCCCATTGGGCTAAAGGCTAGAAGGGATTGGATCAACCGCCTTTGTCACCATGGTCTCTATAGTGCATGAGTCTCCTGATGTGATGACCTCTGCCGCCAAAGCCGGAACCAGCTTCCCATCCGGTTCTTAGAGCCACGAAACAGCTCCCCTCATGAATGATCCCTCCAAAAGAGGAGAGGAGGTCATAGAAGTTGCTCCCCCTACCATTGAAGATAGAGTCTCCACCACAATTGACGATTTAGTGTAGGTGAACCTGGAAAGTGAGGCAGACCCAAGACCCACATCGGTTTGTGCTGCTATGCATCCCGAGGAATGGAAACAGTATGTATATTTTCTCAGACAGCACCATGATGTGTTTGCTTGGAGTTATGACGAGATGGCAGGACTAGATCCCCAGGTAGCCATCTACTACCTTGGCCTTCCAGCAAATCACCATGGGGTCAAGTGGCCTCCCAGAAAGATGCACCCCTTTCACGGTGCCATGGTTGAGGCTGAAGTTGATAAGCTCATCAAATCCAACTTCGTCAAAGAAGTTCTGTACCCCCAGTGTCTAGCCATCATTGTGCCATTCTGGAAGAAGAACTGAAAAATCAGGGTTTTTATCGCTTCGACAAATCTCAATTTCCACTGTATAAAAGATGATTTTCTCCTTCTAGTGACAGATTTGTTGATCGATTCCATGGTTGGGTTACAAGTCCTCTCCTTCCTGGATGGGTACTCTGGGTACAACCAGATCCGGATGGCCCCTGAAGATGAAGATTTCACTGCCTTCAGGGCCGCCAAAGAACTTTTTGCTACCAGGTTATGCCCTTCGGCCTAAAAAATGCAGGTGCCACCTATCAACGGGCCATGCACCGCATATTCAAGCCGATTCTTAGGACACTGGTGGAATGCTATGTGGACGTCTTGGTGGTTAAATATCACCAGATCCATGACCATATCAAAGACCTTGAGAATGTGTTTGTCTTCCTCCCTTCCTGCCACTTGATGATCAACCTGTTAAATGGTGTCTTCAGGGTCACCTCCAGAATGTTTCTTGGCTTTGATGTTAAATACTGAGGCATCGAGATCGACCTGGATAAGATCAAGGCAATCAGCCAGATTCCTCCCCCAAGTAATATTCGGGAGCTGAGAGGCCTCCAAGGCCACTTAGCCTATATACCATGATTCATTGCGAATCTAGCCGAAAAGTGTAATCCCATTTCACAGATCATGAAGAAATGAGCCGCCTATGAATGGGATGAAGAGTGTTAGATCGCTTTTGAGTAAATCATGTCGTATCTACTCCAACCTCCGATCTTGATGCCTCCCGTTCCCAGAAAGCCACTGGTCCTTTTTGTGACAGCCCTGGAGCGATCCCTCGGTGCACTTCTAGCCCATATGAACAACGACGGAATAGAGAACAACCTTTACTAACTTATCTGCATGCTCCTCGATACGGAAATTAGATATTCTCTGATCGAGAAGAGATTCTTGGCGCTCGTATTTTCCATGCAAAAATTGTGGCACTACATTCAGCACCACGAGGTATAGCTGGTCTCTGGGGTAGACACATAGAAATAAATCCTGAATCGACCTATGTTGGCTGGCCGACTGGCGGTTTGGGCGGTGATCCTCCAATAGTTCGACATCTGGTTCGTACCTTAGAAGGCCATAAAAGGATATGCTTTTACACACTTCTTAGTTTCTAATCCATCCTTCGTGGATTAGCCACTGGTGCTAGGATTTCCTATTGAGGTAATCCTCTATGTCGATCATGACATCCCATGTTGGTAGATTCACTTTGACAGTGCCTCCCAAAGCCCCACTGGTAGGAGGCTCAATGATCCTAAGCTCAACAGAGTGGGCCTGAGTGTCGTCTTCATCACCCCAGAGCAATCCTTTCTGCCATATTTGTTTCTATTGTCAGAATGTTGCACAAATAATGAGGTATAATATCATTCCCTCATCACTGACCTCGAGTTGGCTCTCGAGATTGACATACCCCATCTGCATATAAATGGGGACTCTGAGCTATTCATCAATCAGGTCAATTATGACTATGTTTTCAGACATCCAGAACTCATTCCATTGCTGGAGTGCACCCTCCATCTAATGGATATGTTCCCCTCTTGGATAGAGGTTGTTCATGTCCCCCAATCGCTGAACAGTCGAGCAGATTCTTTTGCCAGCATGGCCGCATCGCCGGTAGAGCCTGAACATGATGACCTAATTATCAATGCAGCACATCGGAGAGTCATTGATCCTATTATTCTGTATGACGATCACGGACCATGAGTGAACCATCTCACCACTGGTTCCCCTACATTAGGATCCCTATGGGATTTAGATTTGGTAACCGAGACAGTTCCTGACTGGAGGATGCCCTTGGTTGAATATCTCCAAAAATAACAATCTTCCGTCGGGCCGAGCCGTGTGCGAGCGAATCCAATGCCATGCGCTGCAGTTTACCCTTCAGAGCGGTCCCAACCATGAGAAGCTCCGTTACAGGCACAGATTTGATGGATTTCTCCTCTTTTTCCTTCAAGGGGTCAAGATCCCACAATTCATGCATGAATATCATGCTGGTTCCTGTGGCACCCACTAGGACAGGTCGAAGTTGTCCCACCAGATTCAGAGGCTGGGGTACATCTGTCCCACCATGATCTATGACTGCATCGATTTTTCCAAGAGGTTTCATGCATTCCAAGTCCACGCTAACATTGTGCATCAGCCACCAGAGCCTCTCCATACTACCAAGTATTCTTAGCACTTTGTAGTCTGGGGGTTGGATGTCGTAGGACCTTACCCACCGACGATGGCCCACCAGTGCTGGTTCATCTTGACTGCTACATATTTCTTTTCCATGTGGGCAGAGGAAATCCTACTAAAGGAAGTCAAAGCCTATTCTATCGCTAACTTCGTGAGCTCCAATATCATCTATCGATTTGTAGTACCTCACACTATCCTCACAGATAACGGGACCAAATTCCGAGCAGTCGAGATAAAGACATTGTACACCAATTACATCATTCACTCTAACCACACCTCCCGCTATAATGCACAGGAGAATGGACTGATCAAGGCATTTAACAAAATCCTCTCTAACATTCTGAAAAAAATTGTTGGTCGAAACAAGAGAATTTGGCCAGAAAAGCTCCCCAATGTCTTCTGGGCTTATAGGACGATGACTTGTAACTCCAACCAGGTGACTCCGTATTCCCTGGTATACGAAGCTGAGGTTGTATTACCCATTGAGATTCAGTTTCCATCATTGCGCAAGATGGTCTACGACCAACAAGTGTCGTATAAAGTTTCCGAAATCCATCTATCGGAATTGTAAGCACTGGATGAAAATAGGCTTCGCGCTTTACATAACATGGAAAGGCATCAGTGCAAGATGGCTCAAGATTTAAATAGGAAGGTTCTCCTCCGCTCCATCCTACAATGTGTCCTGGTGCTGGCTCTCAGAGCACCAATGATTCCCACCAAGAAACCACCCATGTTGTAGCCTAAATGGGAGGGGCCTTTCATTGTCCATAAGGTCTATCCGAATGGTACGTACTCCCTGGTGACTATGGATGGTGAGCGTGTCACTCCTCCCACCAACACCCGGTTCCACAATGGTATTTTGCCTGAGGCCCCTCTGGTCCGAGTTCTAAGACCTAAAATTAAGATCCTTTCATGGTCCTGCATGACCTCAAACTAAATTAATCCCTACATCTAGGCCCCCCAGGTCTGAGTTCTAAGACCTAAAACTATTATCCATTCACGGTCCAGCAGGACCTTAAACTACATTTGGCCCTACATTTAGGCCCCTCGGGTTCGAGTTCTATGACCTAAAACTATGATCCTTTCACGGTCCATCATGACCTTAAAATACATTCGGCCCTAAATCTAGGACCCTCAGGTCCAAGTTATATGACCTAAAACTAAGATCCTTTCATGGTCCATCATGACCTTAAACTACATTCAGACCTATATTTAGGCCCCTCGGGTCTGAGTTCTAAGACCTAAAACTAAGATCCTTTCATGGTCCAGCATGACCTTAAACTACATTCAACCCTACATCTAGGCCCCTCCAGTTCGAGTTCAAAGACCATAAACAAAGACCAATTATGAACTATGTGTGGATTGATTCTCATCCTTATGAGATACGTAAAAATGCCTAGACATTTCGTCTTGGTTCCAGCCCCCATTTTATTTTAATTTTCTTGTCTGAGCTCTAAGACCATAAACTAAGACACCTATGGTCTAGTACCACCATAAACTGCAAGCTCGTCCTCACTGCAAGATGGTAAACTATGATATGGTTATGTATCCCTGACCAAGGCCCATCCTTAGGCCCCATGGCCTTCTCAGGCCTCTCAGCCCCAGCCTTCAACTAGAGTATGCAGTGCAGTGTAGGATTAGGTCGTCATTCGTGACGGTTTCTCTGCAAAGCCATGCACACCCCCTGGAAGAGGTGCCCCATATCATCCTACATGACGTTAATCTACGCTTAAAGAACTACGTGCGGCTTGATTCCCATCCATATGGGATACATAGGACTGCCTGGACACCGAGATTTTAGGACCAACCTTATCTCTTAGAAGATCCAATGATCTCCCAGTGGCGTTGGTCATTTGGCATGTCCCTCCCCACAGAGGGACATACAGGTGTGGTACAGGGTTTTTGGAAATAAACCCCCTTCCCCCGGGAATCTGCCATCTTTTGGCCGCTCTCAGACTGAGCCCTTATACCCTTTCTAGTGGTCTTCTAATGTGTTCAGAGTACTCTGGTCTAGGACCTGGAGTGTTGGATTCGACTTAGGCAAGTTGTTGTTCACTTTTCTAGCTTCATGCTCCCATTCATTCGGGTCCCATTATCTTCCACACTCGGAGGGACCCCCCAAGAACGGCCTAGATACAATGACTAAAGGCTCTCCTACCATCACGGGCCAATGCCCCCAAGGGTTTTGGGCATCAAATTGATACAAATCCTGCATTTCGAATGTGGTCAGCAGTTGATGCTCATTTGATTGCCCCTATCTTTTTCTAATGCGACAGGATGCTGTGTTGCGAACATGGTTAGTAGTAATCCTTATTCATCACACTAGCTTATTCAGGCCCTGAATGTTGTTTTAGTTATTCACATTATGTTCCACCGCATTGTGTCATGGTGGAATATCTACACTCCTTGAATTATCCCTCAGTGCACCCAGACACGTCAGATGGACCGAGCTACCTAACAATGTCTCTCGGCGTTACCACGATCTGAGCGCTAGAGTATGTGCTTGGGTTTCTTCTTTAAGGATTGTGTGTAGCTTGACCCTCATCCCCATTGGAAATGAGGAGTCGCCCAAACATTGCATTTCATGTCCAGCTTAGCTGGGAGCTAGCATCTCCTACCCCCTGGTTGTCGGACCCTCTTAAGTCCCTTTGGCCCGAGGCCCCTCTCCCGGAATCACCCACTATGACGGTATGAGGATGCGCCCTCATGCACACTGTGTACGCCTCACCGCATCGTGAGTATTCCTCAGGTCCAAACAATACGACCTTAAACTGTGCGGTCAAGTCCAAACCATATGACCTTAAACTGTGCTGTCAGGTCCAAACCATACGACCTTAAACTGTGCTGTCAGGTCCAAACCATATGACCTTAAACTGTGTCGTTTAGTCCCACCACATGACCATAAACTGCGATGATATCATCCTGGTCACATGATGAGAAACGGCACCACATTGTGGTGACCTCTCCATAGGGGACATCAAATTGGGTATTGCTCAATTGCCACACCATTTGTTAGCTCTTGTTATGACTTGATTATTGTGGCGACGACAGGAGTTCCTACCCTAGGTCGGTTACTCCGCAAAAGAAAAACCACTCACCTTCAAGGACAATCAAGATATATCAAATGATGCTCCTTTTGGTTCGAGGGCTAGACCCAAACGTCTCCCTCGTCCTTTGTACAGGTGCCATGTCATGCCATGCCACCTCTCAAGAACTACGTATGGATTTATTCTCATCCTAAATAGATACGTAGGTGCACCCGTGCACTTCCCCACTTGCCCAACATAACTTTTCTTGTTCGGTCTTTTGGACTAAACACGTCCCTAAGAACACATAGTAAGCAGGGCCTTGCCCCCATTCACGTCAGGTTTTGCAACTGCTTAATGTGTGTCTCCTATTCCCTTTACCCTTTGGTCCGAGCTCTAAGACCATAAACTAATAACTCTCTAGAGCTATTTATTTCTTGATTCTCATCCATATGAGATACGTAGGAACGCCTGGACAATTAATCTAGGTACTATCCCCAGGGATTACAAAATCCCATCCCTCCTTACTATCGGCCTCTCGGCCTGATTCTTGGTGAGTGGTGTAATCATGAAATATACCCCGAATAAGTTCGGGATGCCCCATAGTAATGATGGGAAGCAACAGTTCTCTCGCCAGAGAGGTCCAGTCTGGAAATTGGGACGATCCCTGATTAGGTTGGTACATCGGCCTAGTGTGCCTCCGCAACGGTGGAATAATTTCAGGAGTTTTGGACTGTATTAGAACAAACCACTAATCCACTTTCCATGCTTTGCATGTCCCTTTATTCGGATTCTCATCTTCATTAAGGTTCGATGGGACCCCCTAATAGTAAGGATGATAGACCTATGGTCCGCCTACTATCCTAGGCCAACATCTTAGAGGACTTTCATGTTTGATGGGACCCCCTAACAATATGGATGATAGACTTTGGTCTGCATACTGCCATAATACGGATGATAGACTTTGGTCGGCCTATTGTAGAAATATGGATAATAGACCTATAGTCCTTCTGCTGTCCTGATCCAATGTTCCGGAAAACTGATCGGCGATATTTGAGTTAGGCCCCGTGTTTCTAACATGTTCAGCAGTTATCCCTCATTTATTGTCCCCATTTCAGGACAATGTGATAAGGAAGATACATTTCCATCACAGTTAATAGTTTTCCTCCATCATCGCACCCCATTATGTTCTGAATATGGGTAACGTGATTCACCTTTTTCATCTCCCTATGTTTAGATGAAATTCAATGCCCATGGAATTGCCACTCTCATGTGTTAGGGCATGTGGAGGAGATGATACATCGATCGGTATGAGGTCCCCTCCCTTCGGGTGGACCTCCCTCTTCTCCTCAGAAATCCAGGCCTGAGTTCAGATGCCTGAAGCTTGGTTGATGCCCCATAGTTGGATGAAATTATAACACGATAATCCTTTACATATCACGTTGGGTGCGACCCACATGAGCTTACGGGTGAGTTTTTATTCATTTCATAATTATGGTGATAATTTTAGACAAAAGGTACATATAAATAGATTGGTCCATACAAGGGTCAAAATGTTGAGCAGTAAAAGCAACAAGTTCATGAGATGGCCGAAAGAAATCCCTTAAGGATCAGCGTGCTGGATCGATCTTTGCAAACTCTGTTACCTATTGGCTGGTAGCCTCCAGGACTATTTCTCACTCCATGAAGACTCTCCCTTCATCAGTAACCACAGAGCGCAGCTCGCCAACCCTGGCCTACGCCTGCGCCCGCTCGGTTTGAAGTACGACCATCTGGTGACTCGCCTACATTAGTTTCTCATAGGTGTCGGCCACCTGGGCCATTAATTGATCCACGAGCTCAGAGCATGTTGAAATGAAGGCCTTCTTCTCTGTCTCCTGCCCTTCGAGGCACCGGGCCTCCCACTCTGCCTTCAGAAATGCTCAGGTGCTCACCGATTTTTCACAACACTAGGAAACGTTGGTGTGTCGGCTTCTCTCGGTTATCTTCTCGTCCATGTAATGACGGACCATAAGATGAAGGTACTGAGCGTCAGCCCCTCCAGTGCACAGGAATCTCAGCCAGGTCTGGAGAGATCTCATCCGCCTTAGAAAATCTGACTGCAGTTGTCTAAGAAAGCGCTGGATACACTACCACCCTTTGTATCGTGTCATCCGACTCTCCTCGGCCGCTTCTGTGTCCGATTTTTCTACCTTCTCAGGATCTTCAGGCCGATACATAGGAAAGGAAGCCAGTAGGTCGGCAGCCGGATCTTCCTTAGGGATGTCTTCATGAGGAATAGGATCCTTGACATCCAGGCATCCTTCCTCTCTCACCCTGATAGCGACGGTGCCTCCACCAGCTTCTGGCCTCACCTCAAGGACAGTGCCGATGATGCCTTCCGCCCCCTGCTCACCAATTTCTAGGGCCGACACAGTGCGGGGAGCATGTTTTGAACAAGGTGGTATGTCCGGCACTGGTCCGCTGATGGACAGCCCGTGTTCCGCAGCTTGACGAGCCTCCAATGTTGAGATCACTGCTCAATATGTATCCTAATTAGTTGTTATCATTTGATAGCAAGCTCTAGTAGGGAAGCATAGGACATTCAAGAACCTAGAGCATCGGCCTCCAATATTCTGGCCACTACAGGAGCTGCCATGATAGGGGACCCATCTACGCTTGTCAATTCAATGATGGGCATCATATCTCCATCTTGTCACAATGGTTCCTCTCCTCCCTCCTCTAATGGGGATGCCTTACCAACACATAGGCACTCTTGTGTAAGGTAGATAGATGGGTTAGATGTTTCAAAGGATAATGGATGAAGAAGGAAAATGAATGAAGTTAGAGACAAACCTCTAGTATCTCGGTGATGTCTGGATCAGAGCCAACAATCTCACTGCTCTCCCAAAGACTCCCTTGGTAGGTTTCCCCCTGCGACCCCTCACCATCAGGTTCTCCTTCTCCTTCATCTTCTCCATCACCATCGTCCTCTCCGGTCTCCTCCTCTGATGACTCCTCGCCACTATTTCCTTCTCACGGCAGCATCACTTCCGGATCATGCTCTTAGCCGAGCATCAGTTTCGTTAGGAAAGGTGGCTCTGCACACCAACCCCTTTGTCACGCGTATGTGTCCATGGACATCAGATAAGCATGCCACCAATGGAAGTTCACTCTGTTGGTAACTCTAATGTGCCTGACCTCTGGCAGCTGGATCTTGTTCTGCACTATCTTCTGCCAGATGGCTTCAACGCCCAGTGATTACCGCAGGGTCATCCAGGCCAACCATAGTTCTGGGAAAATTGCATCTTGGGAAGGCTTCAGCAGGTACCTTATCAGCTTCCAGGCCAGTTCCCTGGCCGCCTCATGTGACCCCCTGTGGGCAACGAGGTCACGACGACACTCTGTGATGTTTCCGACGCTGAGGTCCCGACCTGTGCAGATCTTGCTGCCTGACGAACCCCCGGTTCCCCCATTCTAGAACCACCTTGTCTGCTCCCCCGACGCCCAGTTTCAACGTGGGTATCATCGATATGCCGGAATCTCTTGCATAAAATCCCCTTAGTGTATTCAATGGTCTAGTGCTCAGCATACTCAATTGTGAGGCCAACGTCAACCCTAGTGGGAGGAAGAGTGATGACGTCACCGGAGCCGAAAGTGGCAAACATCAACCACATCTGGAGCAGAACGCGTGGATTATTCTCCTCCCATGAATCCGTGAATACCTTCTTTAGCATCTGTTGGAGGCACCCGAATTTCCTAGAGAATCAGGATGGATCATAAGGCTCCCAGATCACCTTCCCGTCGATCCGAGCCACGAGCACCCGGCCCCGGATGCTCTGAAAATACTCTTTCTATTCCAAAGAGCCTCTCCCATTGTCCACCATCTAGTCGATTGGGGTGGGGAATGGGCTGAAGTTGAATTTTTTGAGGTTACCAATGCAGATCCTCTTTCCCTCCTCATTGAGCGTCATCGACGCCACCCCGACGATGTTCAGTATGGATGTTAATAGGCTGTTTCCTGGAGGATGGATGGCGTTTGGGAAAGTGTACCTGCCGAGATGAGATGCCACCCCTCCATGGAAGACCTGGAAGGGGCCACATACCCTCTGAGGCGACCCCCCTCGTGAGATGCATCCTAGGTTGGAATACAGCTTGGGTAGAATGGGGACCCCCATGTTGAACCATTTGTTTGCGGCCATGGTACCCGCCATCAGCAATGTTGATATACGGATGCCCATCCTCACGTCCCACACAGGTAGGAGGCATCCGCTCTAGAAGGTGGCGAGGAACCCAACATACAAAACGTTCGGGTCCTGGCCCTCAATAATGAGGTAGCCCCATGATTGGTATTTCACCCCCTCTAGGGCCCTCCAATACAACCCATACATGATCCTTTGAGCCACAGTTGGGCACCGTTTTTCATATCCTGACATCTTGATTGTCAGGTCCTTCTCTTGGAACTGGATGAACCAAACCTTGTAGGAAATGTCCTTCAGGAAGTCCTTGACCCCCAGCCTCTCTTTGGCCAACTCCAACTGGTCGCACGTCAGCATGGGGTTCTGTGACCTATCTTCCCATGTGTTCTTTGAAGGAACGAGCTTGTCGTATTGGTATCCCTCCAATGGGATACCTCCGATGTAGTGAATGTCCTAGAGGGTGATGCCAACTTCATGATGGTGAAGGTGGAATTTGTTGGTATCAAGAGACCACCATGTGAATAGCTCTGGCCCAAGCTCAGGTTGATGGTGGAAGTGGAACTGAAACGTCCATACCGCCTCGAACAGGAAAATAAGCCGCATCTTGGCCCCAAACTGGTCGCTATTGTGGCGAACCCAGAATGCTCAGGCCCACTCACAGGTGATGTTTCCCTCGGATCGCAGGTCCCAATCTTTCAGGCAGCCCTTAGTTTCATCCATGACACTCTGACGGAATGTGCTCGCATAGAGGGCTGGAGAGTTCTATGCAACAGGTTCATCCCCGGTAATGGTCTTGGTCCTTGGTTTCAAGACATATGCGTCCATATGCCTAGTTTCCATGGTATGATGGTCGTTGTTGGTGATGTTGTAGCGGGGAATCTCATCCTCCCGGGTCACCCATGACTACAGTGTGTCCACCTCGAAGCCCGGTAGGGGAACCTCCTCCATGATTCAAAAGTTCCAGAGCGATAGATTATTAGATAAGGGATATTCCTTTTGGGTGGGGGTCAGTAGGTTGATCAAGGTTATATTGTTGGAAACGATCACTTGGGCACCATAAACCTCCTCGTTCGTCGTTATTTTGGATCTACGAGTGGTGGCTTCTCCCTCGTCAACTTGGTTTGCAGCCATCTCAAATATTTCGGGAGTTGCACAAAATCAGGATGAAGCGTGCGGAATCAGAGAGAGCTATACGAAATTTGAAGTGGTGGCATGAAATCCAGGATTTGGGCACATAATTGGCAAGCTAGGCATGGAATATCCCAAATATGCACACAAATGTGGCCAAAATTCAGAAGAAATTACGCGCTGCCAGACTGTTTTTACGCACAGCTGCGGGACAAATTTCACGCACGAGAGCGGTATTCCTATCATGCGGAAAAGCCTGAGTATATATCATGGGACCCATGAAACCTTTTTATAGGAGAGTCTAGGGTTTCACACCACGCGGAAAGCAAATTCCGCACTGATCCGTCATTTTACACGCACCGTTGGATTGTTGCATGAAAAGTTCCCAGGAGACCCACCACTTCGGCGTTCCGGTGTTTCCCTCAGAATGCGACCGTTGTGACTTCTTGATGATCAAATTCTGAGGGGGGGGGGGAAATTTTAGACCCCAAAAAAGTCTATAACTATTAGAGGAAGTTTTAAAATGACAAAGCGAAGTCACATTCGGAATAGGAGGCCCGGTCTGGATGGCCCAGAAGCGGTGCACGAAATTAAGGAGGTTCCACATGAAAAACTTTTGCTCATGCTATGGATGTCAGGGATTTGCAGAAAAAACACTAGGATGTCGTGCAATTTTGTGCGCCCGGTTCTGCGCGTTTAGGCTTTACGCGCTGACTGGTCCTGGCACGGAAAATTTCGCGTTCCGCTAGGATTCCGCGCCAGCCGATACCTATAAATAAAAGGCCACCCCAACTGGTTTGGGGTTGAGGAATTCAGACTAGCTCTCGTGCACAAAATTCGGATTCCAACACGTGCAAGATAACATCTAGGTAATTCCCCTTTTCACGCAACCTTGACACAGGGTTCACCTTTGCGCGCAACCCCATTGGCTTATATGAATTTTTCAATGCATCTGGGATCTTTCTTTGTACACAATCCTTGTCCCTTGTAGGCATTCCCTTCCAAATTGTGTTCAATCCCACTGTTAGGTTTTTTAATTCCATAGTGAACGTATCATGCACCCCGCGTGCAATCTAGAACCTTTGCGTGCAATCCCCTCTCCACGTGCAATCTAGGTCCTTTGCACGCCATCCCCTATCTGCGTGCAATCCTATGTCCCAATTGCACGTCATCCCGGTGTTTTGCGCGCAAACCTTTTCTTTGCATGGAAAACCTAGGACCCCTCACCTTGATTCCCCTTGGTTTCCTCTCCGTGCCAGCGCCTGATGTCTTCAATGCTAGGCATGCACGTCATGCGTTGTTTTCCCGTACGGCCTTCCAGGATTGTATGAAGTAACCTCATGGTCCCTTGGGTGATGTTTCCTGTTGTGTTGCTTTGCCTTATGCTTATCCTCATAGGCACACTAACAGCTATTTCTTTTCACATAGATACGCTAACGTGGACCCCTCAATGGTTCGATATACGACCCCCCTTCACTACGGCTTTGCCGATGCCTTCCCTCCCACAGGGGGTAGAGGGTGTTGGGCATGTATGCCCTAGGGGTGTGGAGAGAACCCACCTCATCCAAGATGTTGGACATTAAACTGCTAAGCACCTTGTCCTCAACACATGACATTAAGCTGTGATCCGACCCCATTACTCCCACACAGGGTCCCCCCAGCTCAGAAATTCTTTACGCCCACTCGTCTCCACGGGAATGAATTCATCCCCACATGGAATGAGATCCTTCTTGTTGTAGTGGAATTTTTCCACAGGGGAAGGGCTTCCTCAGAGCGTATTCCCCTGGCCTCTCCTGTATAAGGTTGCACCCATGAACCTCCATACTTGTCCATTGACAAGGCAAGTGGAGTCCCTTTCCCACTGCACATTGTCGCACCATGAGCCTCAATCCTGGAGTAATCCCTAGAACCAAGGGCCGCAAACCACGTGTGAGCCCATGTTTCCTCTTTGGACCGCCTCAGAGCATAAGCCCCATCCAAGTGAACTACATGGACTTTGATCCATGATAACACATGGTACATAGGAAGCCTCCACGATGTTCAATACCACCACCCGGTCGTTCCAACTCCTTCACGTTGGTTTTCCAACACTTTGGTCTGCCTCATACCATAAGTCCCAAAGGCCCTCGTCCCACATGACTTTAAACTGTATGACCTTGCTCCGCATGACGTTAAACTGTATGACCCAAACTACATAGACATTGATCTTTGCTAACACATGGTACACAGGAAGCATCCACGAGGTTCAAGCCTATCACTTAGTTGTTCCGACCCCTTTGCGTCGGTTCACCAGCACCATTATGGGCTGCCTCAGAGTGTAAGCCCCATATTCCCTATATTTGGCTGCCTTAGAGCATAAGACCCATACATCACACCCACGTCTCATCCTGAACTCCCCCTCGAGCCCACGTGCCTTAGTATGCTCATGCCCTAGCCCGGAGGTCTTACTTCCTCCAGGATCCAATCTATGCGTTCATTCTCACGGGTCGCCTCTTCAGGTGTCCCAGCGTATCACCGAACTACGCCGACTTTGATTCCCTGCCATGGAGATATGTAGAAAGATTCCACGAGGTTGAAGACCATCACTCCATCACCCATCCTTATCCTTACCAGGGCTGCCACATCCCGGTGAGATCATGCCACCTCATTCCTCTCCACAGAATCCAGGATGCCACCCACGTGCTGGCCACAATATCAGTAATCCCCCTAGGGGGTCCGTCAATCTGATCCACACTCAATGTTTCGATCAGTACGATCCATCTCCAGAAGGCATTAAACTCACGACATTCCCCATTTTAAACATGGGAAGCTGAGGAAAACCTTAGATGGTACACAATTCCCCGCATTCGATGTGGGATGCCTCGGGCTTCCACCCCCACGAGAAGCCCTATAATAAAGGACAAAGGACAAACATGCCAATCCCCCAGCCTCAAGAAATGACAACGACACCCCAACGTGACCACTCTCCTCACCGAAGGTTGCTGCCCCGGCCAGACTGCTTGGAGTGTCTCGACGGAAGCAATGTAATTAACTGGTGTCCATGTAGATATGGCACCGGGAACGAGCTTCACAAACCTGTCTTAAATATATGAGGGAGACCTGGACTAGGTGATGAGCTCTGAGGAGGAATCCATGGAAGGAAGAACTGACATCCCATAATTCCGGTTTCAATCAAGGAGTAGATGTCCCTGAACAAGGAATGGATGACGCCCGCCTTTGGAAAGCGGGAATGCGGGGCAACAAGCCTCGCGTCCTCCCCCCGCATGACGGACGCGCGCGTGCGGCCCATCATAAAAGCTTTTGAAGTAGATATGTTATGTTTTTATGAGATTATACCACTACATACGTAAACAATATATATCATAATTTCTTTATGTGACATGAGCATTCTTAGAAACTGCAAATCTTGGGTGCCTCAATGAAACCCATTTTGAATTCCCATGCTTTCCAAACATGATGAATGTAAAAGGGAATATCCCAATAAATCAAGGGGTATAGTGGGAAACATATATTTAGAAACACAATGAGACTCATCACTCAATATCTTTCTATTAATGAACTAATAAATCTTCCACTAAGATGAAAGGTAACACATAAAAATCCTAACATATCAACCATGATAGGTTCATCCATTCAAGACCTATCTAGTCCATCCACATAATTATCAATAATTAGTAGGAAAAAATTATAATTAATATTAGGTTTATGATTCATATAGAACTAGGAAGTATTCATATTTTTATTAGACATACTCTTAGGAAAAAACAGCACAATATCAAAAAATTGGTTCACATTATCCATCATGGTCCAATTAGCCAATTTGAGATTAAAAAACTCCATAGTATATGAAAGAAACATAAGTTCTAGATAAAACTAGTTCATGAAAAGAACCATTATATCCTTACAATATTATCCCTTTTGCTTTTTTACTGTAACCATTGAATTGAACAATCTCATATAGGGCCCTTATATCCAGATGGTGGCACATTTGACCATAATCGAATCATGTGTTTCCAAGAACTCTGAAATATGTTCTATATTTATCATCCATTATAAATCCTCATGATAATAATTAGAGAATTGGGAAGACAATATATTGTTGCAAATGAATTTCTATACATTATTTCATGCTTTAACACTTTGAGCATAAAATACTAGATCTTGTATGGGAAGTTGTATAGGTTACTATCCTAGAGATTGGTAAACATGCAAAATAATATTAATGATATTTTTCTCTACACAAGGATTTTCTATATATATGTTACATTAGTATATTACATAGTAATTATATTCATAAGTATTATAAGAGGCATTATTCAACACAACGTTAAGAAATAACATTAAATATATTAGAAAATTGCTCAAATAAATAAATCATATATGGGATATAGGATAATTAATCCCATCAGATAAGATATAATGAATTGGATTTCATCGTATCACAATAAAAAATGATGATAAAGAATATAATTATATATAATTATACCACAATAAATATTTTCCAAACCACTCATTTAATATTAATCATCATTTATTGAGGTATAGTAAGACACTAAATCTTAACTACCACCTAAGCCCAGATAATATATCCCAAACTGTATACTAACATCAAGGAATGATAATTAACCAACCCTGATACCACTTTATCACAAACGAGTCTAGATACCCTAGTACCCTTTTATCTGAACTATCTATGAAATTTCATGTTTGGTGTTCCTTATCACCATTAAATATAGGGTAGGTCATAAATCAACTTGGTGTAGACATATACTGAAGGGAATTCCAAATACCTAGGGGTTGGTATCTTGTCCTTTGAATTTTACAAGATAAAATAATGAACATTTATACAAAAAATAATTTTAGATAATAGTTATAAGTAATTATGCTCAACACTACAAAAGAAATAAGTAGGAGAATAAAAATATGTATTGAATAAATTGATGCCGTACAACATAAAAGTAAATATAAATTGGCCTGATAAAACTCAATGATCTTGGAGGATACATCAACCCAAGACCAAATGATCCTGATCATCCAACACCTCCAAGTAGAACATTCCCTTTTCTCATACATAATAGAATGAAATCAATAATTTCTGAAAGACAACCATAGTGTGTGAGCTATAAATCAAAGTAGGGTCTATCTATGAGTTACCTATCATATTCGATACTAATAAAACAAATAATTATTTAAATAAAAATAATATGTGATGATAATCAAACTATAATGAGGGATAAAGAGAGATCAAGATAGAAGATATTGATATGTTATTCATTTACAAGGAGGAGATTTAATGGGATATTTCAGGATTTGATCTTCCAAAGAATGGTTTTGGATGATCCAAGACACTTTTTGAGAGAATAAAAATACAAGGAAATCATTTTTGGGCATATAGAGGTTAATAGGTGGTTAAACTGTGGGTTCATGATTTTAAAATTAATTTTCTAATCAATTACATATCGAATGAAAAATTTCCAAATAGTGTTTTATGGTTAGATAAACCGTGAAACCTAATAGTCTGTCCTCTTCTACACTCACTATCCAAGTTGAAAATACTATCATAAGTGGTAACATAGTTTTCCACACTGTGAACTAATAATACAAAGCCACACTATTTAGGTTATCGCGATTTTCAATCGGTGGCGCACGATTTTTAAAACCCATGAACTAACTGTGGACATCAAATAAAACATCATATGTTTCCAAATTTCTCATGAATCACCCCAAATCAAAACCCATTAAAAAGAAAAAAAAGAGTCAATGAATAACTAAATACAATTTATATTATGTTACATTTACGATAGGAAATTTGTTCATTAATCTATCATCCCTAGTTTAAATACCAAGATTATTTTTGAGGATTCATTTGATTTTGAAATTGTAAGAGTTTAATGAATACTATGTGTATTATTCAATGAATTCATTGAAATATCATTTTAGAAATTGGAAGTAAAGATTGAGTGAAATGTTTTTTGTTAAATAATATTTGTAATAAGAGGTTAATATAATTTAATATTTATTATGATGATTCATTGATAGTATGAAAAAATAAACCATAGATTACCAAGTGAAAATATATATAACTCATTTAAATTTAGATTGAAATGGGAATTTTTGAGTTCAAGATGAATATAGAATACCTTAAGTACTGATTGTCTTAGTTATATTCCTTTATAAATAATCATTATGTTATTTTCACCATTCTTGACACATACATAACTAGGATAAATAACAATAAACATATATAAATTATTGTCATAAATAAATTAATTCATGTGAGGGTAATATTGAACCTAAATAAAAAATCATGCGATTTTCATATAAAAATTTTATTTTAGTTTTTCAATGTATTAAAAATTGAAAATATAGTATTAGAATCATAAAAGGGAGGGATAAATTGAATATATTCTTATTAAAATGTTAATTTCACATATAAATAACTTATTCCACTCATGGAATTGGAAATTAGAACGGATTATGTTTATTTTTGAATTGAAATCATAGATAATTAATGGTAATTCAATCAATTGAAGCATCTATATTTTCATATTCTTCTTCTTATATGTTTATGTTTAGGCAGTATGAATATCCCTTGCATTCTGTTTGAAGATTTGAAATCAATGATAAAGTTTATTTGGTGTTAAATAGTTCATGTGTGATGGAGTGATTTGGGATCAAATATTCAAAATTATTCATATTTATTCATTTAAAATTCACCTAATTTAATTAAAAATAGTGTAAACATTATTTTTGGGTCACATTTAGAATATCAACATTTTTAGAAATAGAAATAATAAAGGGGTATAATTTTCTATTTAATTTTTTAATTCCATAGTGATTCTGAATTATTATTAATTTTATAAATAAAATTATTTAAATAAATCATGAATAAAAATTATTAAGAAAATTTATTTTTCATGTTCAATGTATAATTTTTTTAAATTTATTGATCATATTTAAATTGTAGTATTTTAAAGGGGTTGGAAATATTTCTAATACTAAAATCTCAATTTTGAGATTTTTATATTTTTAAAAATATGAAATTAATTTGTTTTCTAAAATGAATATAATATTTATCAATGATTATCTTTTAAAATAGTTTTCTAATGATAATTTAAATTGTTTTGTCCATAATATTTACCTATACTAAACATTTTTTATGTATATTATGTGAGATTTTTTGGTCATGCATGTACTCTTCTACAAAAGTTATAAATACCTATACCATCATTTCCAATTTTATAACACAAAACTCTTCTACTACATTTATCTTTCTACCATTAGAATACATAATTATATAAAAATAACTTTTTAAAATTCAAATTACTTCTTCTAGAAGAGGGGAATAAATTCCTCATTCATTAGCCTATATTCATCAGATGAATGTACCTATTAATTTAGTAAAAAATTGTAGTTTATCAGTCATTTTTAAAAAAAAATTCAATTTTACTATTCTATTTCAGATTACTCCACCATTCCACTATCATCTTATTCTAATTCTCATACTACCAATAATAAAAATTCCTTCTTCTAATTCTTTTATTATCACACATTACACTATTATATTTGATTCCATTACCCTACTTACTTTAAGAACACACATCACCAATCCCCTTCTCGATTAACCTTCCAAGGTATCTTCCTTAGTATACAATGTTTTGATAGTAACCATAAACAATTAAAATTCAGTGGAAGAATGTGCACCGATATTGGAGAAATCAACCTCAATCCATATGTTTAAGATGAAATTGTGATGAATATAGTGTTATATATTATATAATAATACATTAGAACCAAACTAATTTAAAGAATGATTATGATCATATTATACTAAATATTAAAATTGAACACATGAGACCCACGTGAACACCAATTAATAACACTAGAAAACGGAGAATTTCATAACATCAAGATGAACCCAATTTAGAAACATCTATATTATGTTTGTTGAAGAAGGATATGCTATGTAGATTCTTTTATTGGAATAAAGTCCATTAAATTCATCTTATTTTGGAATGTGTATTGGTAGGATTCAATATGTGTTGAAGAAGTATAAGACCTATTCACTCCATTTATGGTTTCAAAAAAAAGTTGTGTTAATGATCATAAAAATGAATTGAAGGCTCAATTTATGATTGACACAAGGAATCGTTGTTGAATGTATTCTAGATTTATGTAGAGTTGAATATTAGATGCATATCTGCAACACATATGAGTTCAGGTATATTAATATTGGGCTCCTATTTATGCATAATCTTTATCCATGAATAAAGAGGATGAATAAGGAAAACTCCCACACCATCAAACTAAACATAAGGAATATGAAGATATTATATCATTTTACCCCTGCATGAGTTCCTACTTCTGTAAAGGATTCCCATTATATGATTGGTGAACGACCTAATTGAATTCCTAAAATAGATCCATGACATTTATAAAAAATGATCCCACATATTCATTATCATAATCCTATTAAAAACATTTGACGTCCAAATGTATATGGTAGACACTGAATAAATTCCATTCTATTTCACCCTAATCAGGGTTTAATTATTTGGTGATGAATTCAATTATGGCCATCAACTAATATTGATAATTATTATGGAATCCCTGAACTAATTTGGAAGAGTAAAATAAAGTTATGGTAAGCACATAACGGGAGTGAAAGATTTGACATCTCTGAAATTAGAGAAATACTTACTTGATAAAGAGGAAGGTAGACATTTATTTTAGTGAGTTACTAATATTTTTATATTTTTTAATACTATAGTTTATAACATGATGTATTTTTGTTATTAATCTGATTATGGAACACTAGTTCATTTGTTGTCAAACAAAGTATAATTCCCCCACTCCCTTGTTAATGAATTTTAATAGTTTTTTTAATTATACTAGTACATTATATATGAATTTTAAAGTTCTGATCAGTTAAGGATTTCTTAAAAATAATTTTATATTAATATTATCCACTTCCATTCTCATTATTTCACACACTATCCACTCAGGCATAAATCAATACATGTGATAACATGAATGGTTAAAATCTAATGCTAGTTAATGATATTCGATTACCATGTTAAGAAAAGATAGGGGATATGTGATCAACATAATTTCTTATCCAAACTAAAAAATCTAGGTAAGACTAATTATTTTGGTATAATTTTATTATAGGATGACTATAAACCAATTTAAATAGTAATTCAACAAGAGAATGAGGTAAAAATCAAATGTTAGACTTGTATTGTATACCATGATATTAATACCAATAAATTTCAAAGAATGTTTCGATAATTAGAACCCATTAAATAAGATTAAAATAATTCAATGATTTTTCTTCTCTAGAGATAATATGTGTCCCATCGTATGTAATTTGATAGAAAACCCATGATAGGATACACATCTGTTCCACAATTTATAACTGTTTTTCCATTATTCAAATAAATAACATGTGATATTTTTTTATTTATCTATTCTATCAACATCACTGTAGTGGGTTGGATTCATTCAACATACTATACATCCTCTATTTAGAATATCTTATGTCTACCCGTAATATCATATTATTAAAAATATTGATATCCCCATTTTTAATTCATTTGTAACACACATCTCCACACTAATATATTCTATTTAATTTTTCATGTTGAATAAATGGATTTACATTCATTTCACATTTAGGTTTTAAGCACAAAATAATTATGAAATTTTTATAAAGGGAAGGAAATCATATAAATGACTACATGCACCATTAAAATATTATTGAGTTCCTAAATATTTATATCCAATCACATTTTTATAATATTCTTCTTCTATCATTCTATTCCACAAAAAAATATATTAAACATAATCATAATTATCAATGTTCATGGATACATTGTTGAATGATAAAGAGGTGTATCTTTTCCTTGGATATCTCTAGATCATCATGACAACATTTAGGGTCAATTTTTATCCTCAACACACTGTATGTGTATGGATTCTCCTTCATATCTGGACACATTAATCTAATTGTATTCATCATAGTCTCAATAATGTATGACTAGTCCTCTAATCGACTCTTCTGCATCCATTCATGGTGATAACACATATTTATAAAGTCATGTATTAAAAGATCAATATACATGATTTTTTTCTATTATAGATATGTATTCGTGGAATTTATAATCACTTTATATAGATTCTCCAATGTATGGATTACTTCATAAAATTCTTAAAAACAATTTTATCACATAATTCCATTTTACATTTTTCTTCAAAATGAAATAATTTTTTTTACAAATTATGAATGATTCTATCATGGATTTTAATATTGTAGTGATAGTTTTATAATAGATTAATTGAGTTTGTAATGATTCTTCCAATACATTAGTCTCTTCTTTTAGAAATGACACATCACAAATCAGTACTATTATTAATCATAATAAATATTTCAAGACCTAATTTTTTACATTCTTTAGACAATACATTACTTTAAGATAGATGCATCTTGAATAATAAATGTAAAAAATCTCTAAAATTTGACATTTTTTATAGAATGATTAATAAAAAACATATTTATCTAATAACCAGTCACAATATTTATAATACTTTTATAATGGAGTTCACAATTCTATTCATTTACTATTTCTCAAATCTCGTGCCTCATTTTTCTGCAGGTTTATCTATTTATTTTTTAAGACGTCCAAATCTAATAAAGGAGGAATAAAATAAGACTATTTAATTTAATAATCTTCTTCAAACATCCAAATCGTGAAAATCATATATATTATATTTAAACAATGTGTAATATTTTTCAATACCTATCATAAGTAACATTATTATTTTGAATTAAAAGTTCTATTATTTCAAATTTCGAATAAAAGTTAATCAATTATATGATACCATTATATTTTTATAGTAGAATTTGAACGGACACCTGGTAGGGGTGATTAGTTGTTGTAAAATTCATTTCACCAAAATAAAATTATTCTAATTATGTCTTCCACATTTGTATTTTAGGCCTCATTGATGGTTATAAAATATAATGATATTGTTGTTTATTAATCACTTTTCGATAACAACATTCAATGAATGTATGTAAACAATCATTAACATGATAAATGTTTTAAACATTCAACTTCAATGTGGGATATTAACACCATTCCCTATCATTTCACATTAAGTAAAAGATTATAAACACTTATTGATTACAAAATTATAATAGATATAAGGACCTGACCGGAATCGTTACATAATTATGAGATAAGTTAAAAATTTTACTTACATTCACATTGTGGAAATTTTCAGGAATAGAGTTTGAGATAATTACGCCATAACTAATACATATCAAAATAATAGAAATACATTGTGAATTATTCTAAAAATATCCATTTCTTCTTTAAAAGAATAATTAAAATAAACCCTGGTTTTTTTCATGTTTAATCATAAGATATCTATTATATCATAATTGAATCCATTCTTATTTAAATCATGTGAAAAAAACATCAAAATATTGGATGAGAATAAAAAACTCAGAAAGAGATACACAATGAAAGAAAACGGTTATTCTTGCAAGAACATGTAAACCATGAATACACTATCATATTGTTATACTTTTCACCATTATGAACTATTCAATACACTTCACTATATATATGTTCATTTATTACCATTTATGTAATCAATATAAAATTATAAAACCTTTATAAATACACATATCCTATCAAGGTAACACGGGACATAATCATACCTAAATGGAATAACCATATGGTCAACTTTCACACATATCACTAAAAGGAATAGTCATAGAGCTGACATCCATACCCAATGAATTAGAGGTTATAAAAAAACATCCATTCATGGTTTATCGTGGAATCACTCTTTATTGTTTTATAATTTTAATACCCATCATGGGTTAATCAAATAATCACCCATCAAATGTCAATGTACCATTATATATTCATAAATCATAAATGATTGCAATTATCATCATTTAACTCATAAAATTTCATTTTAAATTACAATAAATCATTTCGAGACATTGAAATAGACAATAAAAATCTAAAACCATTCTCAATACCAAAATACCCAAAAATATTATAAGTTATATAATTTTCAATTATAAAACATCAAGTCTTATTGAGAATGCCAAAAATAAAATAACAATTATGGCAGTGGAGATGATATTGTCACCTCATACGTTAAAAAGGTCCAATTTTTTGAATTTTATAATTATTAACATTAAAATTATTACATTTTAAAAAATTAAAGTTAGTTAAAATTCAAAAGGGTTGATTATGGAACATATAAAATAAGTTTTTTTATATTATAATATTATATCTCAATGAAAGGAGATTGTGATGAAGTCCATTACCTTGAGTCTTAATTGTCTCAAAGTGTCTTCATTTTCATGAATACTAAACTAATGTTAATTATACTAATATTAGAATCCTTTTTATGTTTATTATACCATTTATATCACTTATTTAAATGCTAAAAACATTACATTATTATTTATGTTCATTTTAGTAGTTTTTTCGATATTCCGTATTGGAGTCAAAAATAAACTTCTTGTGATTGAAATTTCATCATGTGATCAAAATTAAATAATATATTTAATAGTATTAATGATTTAAATATCATATATATACATTATATATGTTTTTATTATAATCTATAATATTTCGAGATACAAAATAAAATTCATTGTTCTTGGAGTTGGTAAAATTTAAGTAAACATGAACACCACATTCATTTCCATTTCATTATAAAATAATAAGAAATAATTAATATAAAATTATATAATAATTATATTATTATATTAATTTCATATAAGAATCATAATTTTAATAAAAAAACATCTTTTATACATTACATATATAATGAGAATGACTCATATCTCTTTCAACGTGTGGTAGTCCACACATCCTCAAACAAACATTATCATATTTACACAACCTGAAAAGTATAGTGGTATATGTTCCAAATAAAAATTACTAAAAAATATAGAAAATATAAAAATATTATATATTATATTAAAAAACTATTTTCATTATAATGGCCACCATGAGAGGTGGTAGGGTAAAATTGAACAATCATCATTTTGGGAGGCAGTAGTACGCTGTACACAAATACTGTGTGTTTATTATAAATTTAATGGAGGAGTGTGTATGTGTAGATAAAAAACATAGAATAATGAAATAATTTTATATTTAGGATATTTTTATTGTTATGTAATAATATAATATTATGATTTAATGATTGTATAATTGAAATGAAAAAAAAAATAATGAGACAATGTGTTGCCTCTTAATCGCGTAACGTCTTTTGGATTATACTGAAAGGCTTTCTTGGGAGGCTTTATGCACAATGAGTGGATTCTAGGATATGGGTAGGGGTTCTAGGAATAGGTTTGGTTAGATATTGAATGAATAAAATTTCATTTTAATTGTAATTATTATAGAAGAAGTGGTACCTTTTTATAGCATTGGGGATGGGAACCATTCAAAAATCTCAAAAAGATCAATAAATATAAAATAAATTTTTAATTAAAATTGATCCATAGTGAGATATGACAATGATAATGTTATTATAGTTATAAATACTCTAATACAATAATTACAATACTTGTATTATTTTATTTTAAACCATATATTTCTGATTTACCATGAATTATTCACATTTTATTTCAATTATGGTAACATCCTTTAAATTATTAAAATGATATTAAATTAACTTATTTGAGGTCAATTTTACATAATTGAATATTAAATGAAATTTCAACCTTATCATAGTTGAATTGTGTTGAAAAAATATTTTTTATATATCTAAATAATTTAATAAGTTACTATATTTATAAAAATTTATTTATGTCATTTTTATATTATTCATTTTGTTAAATATAAATAAAATATAAATAGATATATAACGTCAAAAAAATCATTAAATAGTCTAATATAATGTCATAGTAATCTATAAAAATAGTGGTTGACATAAATTATTTGAAATATTATTTATTTTACAAATTATTATAACATTTGTTTTATTTATTCATTAATAATGCAATCATTACATCATTATTGTGTAAGAATTTTATTTAATTAATGAATGTCTAAAAATTATAAATAATATACCATGATGTAGGAAACATTTTTATATTTCACTTACTATTTATAGTCCATGATACCACTTCTATAAAACCATAATAAATTTTTTAGAACGAATATATTTCTGAAATATGATCCTTTAAATTATATTTAAAGTTATATGTTTCATAATCACACCCATGTGGCTTCAAAAGGCCAAATGTTAATCCCAAGGATTTTTGTACTGTGAAATAGATCATCCAATAGTATTTGTACACGTTTTAGGATTTTTTATATAATTATAATATTATTCTTACCATTATTTACCTGATTTACCTTTTAACTGTGGTAAATAAAAAATAAAAAATAATGTAACTATTCGTCAGGTCCCAAACTAAAAGTGTCCTATTGAAAAAATTATGACCTTCTTGTTACAAATATTGTATTCATTTTTCCAAATTAGAAACAAAAATGTTTCAGTAATTAAGTTAAAATTGATTTATATTGTCAAAATGAGAAAACATTATTCGTATAATTAAAAACAATCAAACGATTTATTTTGTTTATAATAAATTTTATTATAAAATTAACTCCAATAAACAAAATTGAATTAAATTATAAAAATATAATTCAATTATAGTATATAAAAAATTAAAATTATAATATAACTATATAATTAAATAATATCTAATGGAAGTTGTGAAATCAAATATAGTATTCTTCACTATTCATTCAGATATGAATTTTAACAAAAAAAACAAAATTTCAACCAAAATAAATTTTGATGTAATGATTCTAAATAATTAGTTTATAGTGTCAAATTAAAATTATCAAATTTTAAAAAACATTATTTAAAAAATATTCCTCATCAAATGGAGGTAAAACAACCTTTTAAAATTATTTGACTATTTTATGCTTAATGTTCATTTTAGTCTCATTTTCTACCTCTAAATTTTATTTTATGAATATAAAACCATTTAACAAACATGGGTATACATAATGTGTTTGTTTCTTATAATTCCATCCAAAACAATGTCAAGGGGTTTACAATCATTTATATTAATAATATTTATAATGTATTATTTTTCGATATTACTCAATCATGGGTGAAACGTATGATTTTGGATAAACATGTCATTCTGTTCCATGTAAAATATCAAAAAAATAATCCCTTTCAACATGAAATTGATATATTATTCATAAATATTAATAGATATGAAAAACATTTATTCTATATATACATGGGATGTTATATCATTCTTCATATTGGAAATTGCATCCCTATAATTTTACTCACTTATATAATAAGTAGGAGTATGTATCGTTCATAACATTTTCAAATTATCACGTGGCCTCTTAAAAATATAGTATATTTAGAATTTTTTTTCCCTAAAAGTTACATTATATTGAAACTTTTGATAACTATATTATAAAATATGGACTGGATGTTACTCATAAGAATGATTATCTTGAAACAGAACTACTTCTGAAATCAAAACATGAGATATATCATCTATATAATTTTGTAACATTAAAAAATGAAAAAATATTTAAACTTTATAAACACAGATTTAATCCAACATTTTAGGAAACTAATACAACGTTATCTCGGAAACCATATGGTCCAATGAATCATTAACGTATCTTCCCATTCCTACGAAATCACCTCACAATTTCCATTGAGAAAAATTGAGAATGACATGATCACCTACCTCCAATGAACTATCATTATACATGTTATATGATAAAATCTTCTTCTTAGTCTGAGTTGTCTTTATTTTTCTCAAAATCAACTAATTTATTTCTACCATCTCATCTTCCAATTCTGCTCACATGAACATACTTTCACCAACTTCATCCCGAAATTTGGAATTTGACGCCACTTTCCATATAATGCCACACACAATGCCATATATACACTATAATAAAAACAGTTATTATATAAAAAATCTACCAAAGAATGATGTGGATCCCAACTACCTTGGTAGTCTATTGAACATGCACATAAAATATCCTTCAAGTTTTGAATAGTTTATTCTATCTATCCATCTAATTGAGGATGAAAATATGTACTGAAATTCAATTTTGAACCCAATAACTTCTAATGGAATATCCAAATGCTATAAGTGAATCTAGGATCACAATATGATAAAATGGTGAGCAGATATCAATGTAAACTAACTATCTCATTATGAATAATCGAGAACATTGATCTTGAGATAGATTTTCTCAAATTGAAAAAAATTAATAGATTTAGTCAACAAATCAATAATAACCTTGATCACATTATTACCTTGATAATGATTTTCTAATCCCACTGTTAAATCCATGGATATAACTTCCCAAATCTACTCAGGCACTAGAAAATTTAAAACATCCCTTTTGGTAAAATATGTTCTTTTTTCAATTGTAGACAAGTTAATCACTTCAAAAAATAAATAATATCTATTTTCATTCCATCCCACCAGTAATACTCTCTATTATCTCTGAACAACATAGTACTTCCTAGATGAAATGAAAACAAATAACTATGAGCTTCACATAATAAATCTTTCTTCATTTTTTAATCAAAAGGTACACATAATCACTTTCTAATCCACAAAACACATTATTTATCAATGTTAAATTCAGGTAAATTACCATTATGAACTAATCCATCCATTTCATCAATCTCATATTATTCCTTCTGTTCTTGATTAATTTTATTTTATACATATGATTTCACTAACACCATAAAAAAATAGAGTAATTTCCAAAACCAACAAATTCTTAGTCAAAATTCATGAAATCATTAAACAATCGATCCCATAACAAACATATCATGGTAAATGTAGCATTATTTTATCATATTAGAGAATTAGACACTTTATTTTCTTTTTCTTGATAGTTATGAATCTTGCAAGCATTACCTATGATTAATTATAGACATTACCTGTGTTTTGTGTTCGATTATTTCTCAGTGAATATATACTTGAATTTTTTTATCAGTATATATTTCACACTTTATGCCATAAAAATGATGCCCCCAAATTTTTATTGAAAAAACAACAACAGATATTTCAAAATAAAGTTTAGGTTAATTAAACATATGAGGTTTCATATGACAAGAAGCATTAGTAAATACCTTATCATTCAACTTTAGAACACAACCATGTACTTATAATTAAGCCTTATTGTAGATGAAAAATTCATCATTTTGAAAAGGAAGGGCCATAACTGAAGCATTTACCAATCTTATTTTCTATTACGAAAATCAATCAACGCTTTATTGGTTCGTATGATTATAACACTCTTACATTTTACGATAGTTATTAGTATATATAAAAAATAAAAGTTTTCAACAAACCATCTGTAGTGCCCCACTAATCCTAGAACAATATTAATCTATTTTATATTGGTAGGTGTTGGACACTATTCAACAACTTTTGTTTTAAAAGGATAAATTTTTATGCGTTAATTATAAATAATATGACCAAGGAATGAAATTTGTTCCAACCTAAATTCAAAATTACAAAACGTTCTAGAATTTTTATTTTAATTAATGGTTTGACAAATATTCCTTCTGTGACTTTCATGTTCCTCCTGAATTTTAGAATATACAAAAATATCTTCTAGAAACACAACCCCAAACTGATACGAAAACTAATAAAAGACTCAATTCAGGAGATTCAAAAATATAAAAGTGGCATTAGTAACCCATAAAAAATGACTAGAAACTCATAATGCCCATATATCATTAAATGTTCTGGGTTTGGAATGTAATACCACTTCACCATCAACTAATGGTACCCAATCCCCAAAACAATCCTCATAAAATATTGTGTTCCCATGAGATGATAAAACAAATCATCAATATAAGGCACATATACTTTTTTAAAATTGTGACATTATTCAAGGATCTGTAATCAATACAATGTTTTATATAACCATCTTTCTATTTTACATATAAAATATGATCACCCCATTATAATGTTCTAGGTCGAATAAACATTACTATAAAATTATTGAAACTGTTTTTTCAATTCCACCAATTAAACAAGATCTATTAGATAAGGGGGGGGGGGTAAAAATAGGCATAGAATTAGGAACTAAATAAATGGTAAATTCAACCTCCCAGTCATGAACAATAATTCGTAATTCATTAGAAAAATCATCATTGAATTCATTCCCAAATGGAATGTCACTAATCAAAACTATTTCATTATTTTCAACAACATGAGATAGATAACATTCACATCCATGTTTAATCAATCTATCATCTTCATGGTATGTTATAAAAGGTATGAAATCATTGAATACAATATTTTTGTCTTAAAAATATATTTATGTATGATAAACTGAAATCTAATCTATTCCAGAAACTATTTCAAATTCATATGATGAAAGATCAAAAATATTTGAAGGAATGAATATAACACTAATAATAATAATAAGATTCCTATCCATCAATGTTTTTTAAATATTTCCACCCATGGTTTATAAAAAAAGTCTTACATCACATTCATGAGGTTTTATTTCATATTATATTATAATTATTTTATAAATGAATGATTGTGATGTTCTATAGTAAAATAGAGTATTGGAATATTTTGAAAAAACCAATAATATACATGTCACTATTTCATTTTATAGACCAACATCAATCATAGTAGTATAAAATTACTTTTCCATACCATTCTTCTATTGACACTGGTGGTTTCTCCATGGTTATTAAACATTGGACACAAATTGTCATAATGAACTAAATCATTACATCTAAATCATCTTTTTTCTAGTTTTTCATTACTTGCCTGATGATCTTTTTTATAGCTACAAGAAAAGTAACATTTTTACCACATCAGAAGTAATTTATGGATATCAGTTGACATTAGATAGAATTTTTCTACCACACTTATCACAAGTTATAAATTTATTTTTCATACCTCTATACTTATTTGATGAATTCATTCCCATTTAATTCCAATATGATCTCTTCTTTTGTTTTCCCTCACAAAAAAGAAGATAGTTAGAAAAAAACAATTTCTACCTTCTCTCCATGTTGTAAAATTTTCTCATATATTTTGATCTCAAGAGAATCTAATTCCTTTAAATATATTGTCTTTTATCCTGAATTAATCTAATTTACCTTTCTATCATTATCCGGGGTAAATTTTGGGACATATTTTGATGAACATGGTAAATTTTCATCATATGAATCCAAAAATTCTTCCTCACATTGTATGATATCCATGAATTTATTTTCCATCCTATGTTGACTAGAATTTGGAAATATTTATTAGGGAATATACTCTACAATTCATCCCATTACATGGTGTAATTTTCATAACATCATCTAATTTTTTTAACCACTGACTACCAATAATCATCATCACCTTGAAATTGATAAATAGTATTACTAACATTATGATTGTGAAAAAAACCACTTTTACAAAAATAATATTTTCTAGTTATTTATTCTTCCCTTCATCTTTCAGAAGGCCAGATGATCCTTAGAATGATAGGGGATATTTCCTCAGGAAATAATCCAATACCAATATATTATTTAGTGGTTTATCAGGCTGTACTCATGTATGAATACCATCACCATTTATCGACTATATAAACTAGTCCAATGCTAAAAAAAACTATTCAGTTCTGATTTCTAATATCTCAGGATTACGATTTTGAAGTTTGTTTTCCTTTGTATGCCTTACTAGTATGGTTGCAGTGTTTCCTCTATATAAAATCATTCTAACTAAAACATATATTATATGAATAAACATGGTAATCATAATATTAAATATCATTTCAATTTGACCATAAAGTAAAAAATCTATTATGTATATTCTATTAACAATACCCTAACCCCATAATTTATTTAAACTGACTTCTCATTCCAACAATAAGTCCCCTACCTTAAACATTACTTAATATTAAGATAAGAAAAAAAATTTAACTTTCATTCACTTCAAGGATATTTTCAGGTCTATAGTTTTAAAAAATTTGTCTATAAATCACAAATAACAAAATAATATAAATAAAATGTGGAAACATCCAATAGTATCTATTTCGTCCATAAAATAAATAATATTTAAATGAAAAATGGTTTATTCCATGTTTAATCTTAACTTTACCTTGATTACATTGTTTAATTTATTCCTCTTTATATCCAATTAAAAACATTCCAAAACATATGAAGAGTATAATTTTTTAAGGGATACACATGGAAATAAATGTTTTAGTCTTCTGAAAACATATGAATCATGAATACTTTATCATAATGTAATATATTTCACCTTTATGAAGTAGTAAATATACATCACTCAATATAATATTATTTCATACCTTTAAGGTAGTCAATAGATTACCATAAAACCTGTAGATATTACACATAACAAATAAATGTTACTTGGGACATAATCATAATGAAATGGAATAACCATATAATCGACTTCCATAAAAATGAATAAATGGAATAACAATACCACCTACTTTCATACCTAATACATTAGAGGTTATAACATAACCACTAGTAATAAGTTGATCGTGGAAAAAACTATTTTATGTTAATCACATAACCACCTAACATTGGTATATGACATAACTACACATCATATGTCTAAGTACCATTTTATAACCATAACACATAAAAGATTGAAATTATCATCATTTAATTCATAAAATTTCATTTAAAATCACAAGAAATAATTTCGAGTTGTGGAAATAGTCAATCCAATTTCAAAACCATTTTTAATACCAAATTCTCTAAAAGGTAATACGTTATTTATTTTTCCTTTAATAACATAAAGGCTTAGTGAGGAATCCTAATATTAAATAATAGTTATGATAGTTGATAAGTTTTTGTCTCCTCAAGCAGAAAACACATTCATTTTTATGTTAAGTAAAATGCTTCATATAAAAGAGGATTTAATTTGAAATTATTGAATAAAATTAAAATTCAAGATGTTTTATTATACAACATATAAATGAATATATTTTATATTATTAATATATTCCTCACATAAAGGATATTGAGATGAAGTACCTCAACATGAGTCTGACTTGTCTAGTATGCTCTTTATATTCAAGAATAATAAACGTAGGTTAATTTATACTTTATTTAGATCCATTATCATTTTTAGTATTCCTTTTATATCACTTATTACCATGTTATATAAATTTCATTATTATTTATGTTTATTTCTGTTTTTTTCCCATTATTTTGTACATGAGTAAAACATGAACATGTTTTAATGTATGTTTTCCACGTTGCCAAAAGTACGTAATTTCTAGAATATTTTTCAAGATATAAATATCATATATTGATAGAGTATATATATAGTTTAATAATCCATAATATATCGAGATATGAAATGAAATGGACTATTGACAGAGACGACATACAATACGTTTACATGTGTGCTACATTCATTTCTTTGACATATTAAATGAATACGAATTAAATTATATTAAAGTATATTATAGTTAAATTATTATATTAATTTCATATAAGTATCATAGGTTTAAAAAAATCTGACTCTATATGTTCCATATATATTGGGAATGATTCATATTACATTGAGGGGCGGTAATCCACACTATCTCAAATGAAATAATCGTATTTACACAAAATTAAAAGAATAAAGGTATGTTCAAATATAAATTAATGAAGAATAATGAATATATAAATATAATAAATATAATATTTAAAAATAATGTTTATTATTATGGCCAACATGAGAGGTGGTTGGTGAAAATTGAAAAATTATCATTTCGTGATGCAGTAGTTCGCCGTACATAGAAACTGTATGTTAATTATCCAATAAATGGATGTGTGTGTAAGTGTTTATAGAAACCATAGAATAAAAACATCCAAGCCTATTTAGGATAATCTTATTTTTAGTTAATAATACGTTAAAAAGAGTTTATGGAGATGATAATGTATATAAAATTAAAAAACATGAGATAACTTGTTACTTGTTAATCGAGTAACTTATTTTGGATTATACATAATGCCTCCTTGGGAGGACTTATACCATAATGGATGCTTCTAGGATGAGGGGAGGGATACTAGGATGTGGTTTGGGTGGATTATTTTGGATCCAAAAGATTTATAAGTGTTATTTTTAGAGATAAGAGGGTACCAATTTAAAGGAGATGGGAGGTGCACCCTTGGAAATTATTAAAATGTTAAATTAATATAAATTATTTTTTTTAATTAAAATGTCTCAAAATTAAGATATTAATAATATAATATGATTAATGTTCAGAACCATCTAATAAATTTATTTTTATCCGCAAATAGATTTATTATTAAACTTTATCATTTCGTTTTACCAATAATTATTCTCCTTAAATATTAATTCTCATAATAATATTTAAATTACTAAGATTATATTAATTTATATATAGTTTCTAAATTTCACATAATTTGACAAATACTGAAATTTTATTCCATATCATTATAAATTTAATATTTTAAAATAATTTAATAAAATAATATTTTTATAAAACATCAATTATTTTATTTTTTACAACACTAATTTTATTACATTTAAATAAAATACCAAATGGGATACAACTAAGGTAAACATCATTTTATAGTTTTATAGAATGTCATATGAACCAATAAAATTCATGTATGACATAAATTATCTCAAATAATAGTAATTTTTCTATTTATTATATCATTTATTTGAATCCTTCATTAATAATGAAATCACTATATCATCATTCTATTATAAATATATGTAAGTAAGTAATGTTAAAAAATTATAACTAAATTAACAATATATAGGAAATATTTTTATCTTCCTAGTTACTACTTATTGATATATATATCACTTATATAAACCAATATTATTTTTATTTAGTAAGAAGATATCTTTTAAACATATTTTTATTTACATTTAATTTATATATATAATAGTCATAATCACACCTAAGTGAATTACAAAGGCCACATTTGTTTCTCAAGGGTTTTCATGGTTGTCTTTATATCACATAATAGGATTAGTATAAGTGTTAAGTTAGTTTTATATTATTATAATATTGAGTGCGCTATCGGAAAATGCATCCCCTTTAATATAATATGAATATATTATTCATAAATATTTAAAGTTATGAATATTTATTATTCTATAATTACCTAAAATGTTAAATGGGTGTTTAGATATCCTCAAAAAACTTCTTACATAATATTATATTGGTGGGGTGAAATTAATACATAAGTAACAAACCAAAATAATATTATGTATATAAAGGGATCATTATAGTACATTGCATAGTCCTCATATCCATTAGAAATATTTATCCTTCCTACTTCAAATATAGATTCAAACATATCTACTGTTATATTTATTCTAAAAATAATTATATTAATAGTCAACATCATTGATAGTATTTTATTACATTATTGTATTCACACATAACTTATGATTTCCAGACTCTACTACTTAGACAATTCAATGATATGCTATTTTATGTCTCCTTCGTTGAGACCAAAAAGTTTCCATGTCTCATTTTATTCTTATAATTTATCTTAATATATGTTTCATCATCCACTCTACCTATTTTAGAATCTTAGTTATTTATTATTATTTGAGATCTTTTTTGCTACATGGTTCTATATATAAATTTTCACATGAACACATAACTACAAAACAAATATCATATGTTTTTTGGATGGATTCCTTACACTTGATCTGTGACCATAATGAAATATGTACTTCCCACATTTATTTGTGGAAGGTTTTAAAATTCATTTCAGTGTTAGTATTCTATTAATTCATTATTGTTGAAAAAATTCTTCTCCTTGAAAAGTATTATTATGAAATACCATGAATTAGGATCCTAGGTATTCTCAGGTAATCTGAATTTAAATGAATGAATATTTCAATAATAAACTCATTTAATGATTCTAATTATTTGAAACAAAGTCAAATAATCTTTTTTTAATATTATCATGTATTTCATTTTTTATTCTATAGAATGATTCATTATATGATCTACACTTCAAGTATTCCAAATTTCATGAAAAAATCACAAAACACATCCTATTTAATGATTAGAACTCACCATTTAGTGAAATTAATTTCCATTATTCATTAATAATTTACAAAAATAATTCATAATAAATAAAATAAAACATTTAATAATTAACATGTTTAGGGTAAAAAATATAATATTTTTTTGAGAATCAGATAAATTGATATTCAAAATAAAGAAATACATATAGTGGAAATCCAACATAAATAACCTCATAAAAGAACTTATAATAGATATAATGTTATTAAATATGTTTCAATCTATAAAGAATACACTTTACATCATCATATTTAAATTTCCCTTGAATAAACAAATTCTAGGTACTCCCATTATCATCTATGTTCATCCTTTCTATTCCATGGATTAAGATCGTCTCATTTATTTCTTCTAATGTACAGTTCAAAAATCATTTTAGGTGTTTGTGGTTTTTATTCAATTATAGAATTAATCATTAATCATCCAAAATTAATTATTTTTGTTCATTATTTTTAAAATATATAAATATAATTTTTTATCATGTAGAAACATGTAATTTTTTGGATGTGTTGATGTCTTAAAATTGGATCATTAATATCTAATGATCTCAATGTTATATGATGAAGAATTATTATAATCATTAATAATGAATCATAACAATATGAATTTAATGTAATATGGTATTCAATTAATACATTGAAATCATATGGTAAATATTTCAAATATTGATACAACATATGATGTCTTATAATTATGCTTTTTCAATTTTCAAAAAACTCTAAAGTCATATAATTAACATGGAATCCATACAATGAATTATTATGTTCTAAAAATAGTTACAATCTTAAAAACATAAAATTATAAAATTGATATTATACTTTTACCTCAAATATATACATTTAGAACATAAATACATATGCATATGGTGATGTAATTTGATCTAGTATGTAATGTTCTACATTATATAGTATTAAATTTTTGAAAAATTCCAAAATTCTATAAAGGACATAAAAAGGAAATCTAATTTATCCTCGGATTTTCCATCCCTCTTACAACTATCTTGGATAATATATTATTTTTTTGTAAATTATTAGAATAATTAAAATCTCCTTCCATCATTGTTTCATGGTGTTATTGTATACAATATACTCATTATTGTAGTATTCTGATGAACTCTTCAGCATACTCAGGATAAAATCTTTAATATTATTCAAAAACCATTCACATCAATCATTTACTAGGTGTGTTTAAACACTTATTATTGAATACAACGTGCTTAGTGTCTATTAAATGGTTTTTTCATCATTAGTTAGCATTCATCCAATCTATAAAATAGATATTCACTTGTTATCCACATGAATATATATTTTCCATCAATTGTATAACCCTATCCTATTATATTATCTACTTCATTTAATATATATTTATTAAATCTTATCCAACATAAACACTAGTCTAAGAAATGGCTTCTATCTCATTCACTTGTAAAAGTTTATTCCTATAACAATTTGTTTAACCCATTTATTAAAAGACTTTTTGTGTTTTACATTTACATTTATTTACATGGTAAAATATTCTCACTCTATAGTGGATAAATACCTCATCACATATGAAAACCATATTATATATACAAATGTAATTATGTTGTTTATTTAATACAAATAAAAAAATTAAACCAAAAAAACCTCTCTCCATAATAACCCCATAAATTAATATACACTTATTTAATAACATTATGTATTTATTAACATAAAATAGAAGTATTAATGAAAAATATATTAGTAGTGAAACAAAAAACACATTTATACTTTCTATAATATTAAAATAATGATCAAATTATTAGATCCACTACTCAGTCTATAGATCATTAATAACCCATGAAGTACTAGTAAAATCAATTAAAAGTCAAAAACAATCATATAAAATGGATATACAATAATTTTTCAAATAAAATATTTCTATTTCACCGACCATAGATTATAATGTTAATTAATCCTTCTTTTACTCTAAATAATAGAGAATAATTTTTGATTAATATACATACACACATATATGTATATTGATGTTTAATAAAATATATAATTCCCTTGGTCATTACCACACGTAATGTATTTATATTTACAATATAAGACAGAAATCATATCATGAATAGTAAATGATTGAGTTGCGCACGTAATAGTGTATATTGAATATGATAAAACATTCCATTAATATAGTTCAAATAAAATAATGGGCCACATGTAAGAATGTGTTCTCCACCACACCCATTTATTGGATTCCAATGATTATATTTTGTATTAAGATAATAAATTATATTATAGTTTTAACTTAATCACAAACCATAATAGTGGCTACTCAAAAATTGATACAAATCCTCCCATGGATTCTACATTTCAATGAAATAATCTTATTCAAAAACATACTGATTTTAAATCTAAACACATATTTCCCCCTGACATCCCCAATTTCTCTATGGGGTTTCAATTATTAATATATATATAAATTAATAAAATAGCATAACACTCAAAAAATAAAATACCCTTGAACATAATATTGTATTAAATTATATAAACTAATAAATAAATAAAATAATACACTGTTAGTCATATTATAACAAATCCCTACGAATTGAGATGTAAATGAAACATAAACCCCAATAACATTAATCCCAATATTAATGTAAATAAAATATGTCTACCAAATCTAATTCTATGTAGTGCCTAAATAAAAATATTAAATTCAATGGTATATGTTGTTTTATAAATATAAAAATTTCTAAATTCTATATGGCTGTGAAATTAATAGTAAGTAGATTCCTTCGCTCAATCATGATATATCAATGTTAATAGAGGGAACTAATGTTTCCATGAAACTTATTATATAAAATAAAATATAAATATAAATTCATCATGTTTACCCATATCTAAACATAAATTTTGTATGTGTAAATATACATGTATATGTGTTAAATCAAATTATAAAAATTTCAGATAATAAATAGAAAGGGAATGAATATATAAATTCTCACTAACTATCACCTCATCCTTACAAAATAAAAATATCTCATCACTAGCATGAATATTTTAATTGTACGGGGGAGATGAAAAAATTTCCCAGTCAATCATATGGTATTTAATCCCATATTGGACGTTTTGTAACACTCAAAATCATATCTCAAGTATCTTATTTATAGGTAATGATGGGTTCACATCACTATGTAAATATTATATTCATTAAATTACTTTATATATTAATTCAAAAATTCTACTAGTATATTTAGTTAGATATTTATACCCAATTGCGAAGCATCAATGGTATTCAAAATGTGACTACCATGAAATATCAACATCATTTATATTCAAAACAATAGTACATAAGTAAAATATTATTTTGAACTATTGAAATTCATATCACCTTAATGGTTTTCCAGAATTATTCAAACACATAGTACACCATTTTTATATTTCATTATACCTCGATATACATTTCAAATTTTAAATCATTATCTATATCCACATTAATTTCCATTTCCAATTTTAGTCATCCATCAATAAAATCAATTCATTGTCTATATCGTCAATGGATTTTTTTCATCTAATAAAATTGAATTATAAGTATGTTTGATAATAAAAACAAAATTTTAATTTCCATAATTTAAATATGAACACCTAACACACTTTCATTAAGAATTAATATTCCAATCACATTGTTTAGGTTTAATATTTGTTTTTAAAAGGCTCAATGATTAAATAACTACAACTTATATTAATATTAAGGGAAATAAAATAGAATAAACTATGTTACCCAACCCCCATGAAGCATTTTTAAATCCTAATATGAATTTGTAAAACCCCATTTCAACCCAATATATCTTTTTTGTACACATCTTTAGAAAGGTACTATCCAATATTGTGAGACATAACCCTCATGGATTGTCACTTGGACCAAATAAAACATTTTATTGATCTTAATAATAGTACATGTAATATATTCCATTTTTTATATTAAAAAATCCATATGAAACATATTTTAAATAGCTATTAAAAAAATCATCAACCAAATAAATAAATTAATAAATTTAGATAAATATAATTAAGTCGTTATATTATGGAAGACACCACTAAAATCATTTTAAATTTCATTTTGAATACTAGTGAAATCATATCGTCACATAAAACACAATTCAATATAAATCCCTCTTTTAATCTTGAATCAATTTTATTTTTATTTATGAAAAATTAAATACAAAACCCAATATATTATCCCAAATTATTATATTCATTCAACTATGAATAAATTATTAAAGGATTATATACCCATGATGATTATAAATTGAATAAATTGGCTCAATAACACAAATTCATAATATTCCAACCTCTTGTTTCAGTTTTTAGATTTTATTGTCTAACATCCCTTTTTTATGGTATGTTTTACTTTGCCTCTCTTTTGAACATCTTTTAACTGAGTTCTCATTTTTCTTTAATCATTGGTGGTCAAGCCTCTAATGAGAATGCTGATTTTTGGGGGAAATTGAATAGTGTTTGGGGCTATTTATATGTTTCAATTAATGAAGCCGAGGTATAAATGTGCCAATGGATTATGATCTTTTTTCAAATATAGAATGAATTTCGAGGATAATTTAATTTCCAATAGAATATGGGTTGTGAAATAACTACTATAGAATTTTACATCATGAATGGTTTAAATGATGTGAATCTTTTTAGTGGAAGAATAAGTAAACACTTTCAAAGCAATTAATATTTATACAACGTGAAAATGGTTCACATTATGAAATGGTGAATCATAGTTATTTTTTGATTTTTGATAAATTATTTATATATATTATAAATCAATAAATTCACATAGTAAAAGAGGTTCACATTGTGAATATTTATAGTGTTTGTTTAAACCATGTAGTGTGTATGATTTTATTTAATAAACTATGATACTTTTTCTATCTCTATTAAATCCTAGGGAGACTCTAGGATATTTTAGAATGACTCATTCCCTTTAAAATATCTCGGTCTTATGTTTTATCATTGGTGCATTCATTGAACTTTGATTCCCTCATCTTTTTTTATTCAATGTTGTCATGGTATGACCTCTTGATATCTATTTAATCATGTTTTAATCTTGGTTTTTGTGTGATTGAGGTTTTCTTTATGATCCACATCACATTCCTTATTAACTGTCATTTGCTATTTAGATTGTTTATATTATCAACAGATAAAATTTGGTTATTTAGAACAAATCCTTTCATTAATTTTCTAAATGTTTATATATATGAAATATTTTTTGATTATGTCCAATGAACATGATCCTTAATAAAGAGAATAATGGGTTATAATAATCATGTTTCTAGGACACCCCTATGATCCATTTGGATCTAGTTATTTTGAGATAAGAGTTTCTACAACCCATAGGTAGATCTTACTGTTGATAATTTAAGAAATGGACAATCAATAAAAATATATTTTAACATCACATGACACCTCATGAGGTTGATTATGATAACGTCTCATTAGAAAATGTATTATGTGATTATATAAATTACTAGTGTTAATTGGTTTGAATTGGTTGTGTACACTATCATGATAATTAAATAGAATAAAACTATATGAATCCACATATCAATGAATGAAAAATTGTAATTCAATGAATTGACCATTTTTTATAATATTATGTTGTGTTATTCTAGCCATTATAACATGTTTTTTGATTCATACTAAAATGAATATTTAATGTGAATGACCCAATTAGAATGAAATGATTATATAAAGTGGTTCTACAATTTTTTCATGAAAACATAGATAATGGGCTCGACCTAGTTATTCTAAAATGCTTATATTATAGTATTGACTCATTATATAAAAATGATTATATAAAGGTATTTGACTAGTTATGATGAAATGATTATATATAGAGATTATCTCACTTAGTTTGATATTATTATATATATGACTTGGGATGATTATGTTGAAATTCTTATTCAAAGGTCGTTTGACAAATTATGTGTTAATTATATAGGCTTGTGTTTACGATAGGCATGTTCATGCAATGTAACATCCAAGGTAAATAAATAATATAACATTTTAATATTTATAAATATTTGTAAAATAATTGTTAATTTTACTTTAAAAGTAATTCTATGATTGAATGCATACCCGATACACAATAACGGGTTTCTTTGTACTCTTATGTTGCACACAACGTTGTGTCTTACAAAAAAATATTAATATAATATTATTATTTTAAATGGTTTTTAATGCCTATCCATTTTATTATTGGGAATTAACATAACTAACTAAAATATTATTATACATGTTTTTTAAATGCCTTTACATTTATCCAATAAATGTTAGAGGCCTAAAATGCGAATAAATATAATTGTAAGCATTACTTACATTAAAAGATTAATTTATTACCTTTTAATGGTGAACCCACATTAAATGATGTTTTAGTTACATTTATAATTTCTATTTGACAAAATATATTTATTTTTTCAAAATAGGATATCAAAAATCAATTTGGCTAAAATTTTAGTATTTTTCTGAAAATTTTTTTTCTAATGAATAGTGAAGAATACCATATTTTAATTCAAATGAGATTTTTAATTTCATTTATTTATATGTTGATATTATCTTTTAAATTGGTTTTAAATTTTACATAGATTATATTTTTACCATTTAATCTAATGGTTGTCTTTGAATTATTTTCACATTGAAATTTCACATAAACAAGTGTCAATCTTTTCATAGATATTGTTTTTATAAAAACACACTATTTGCTTTGAAAACATAAATTAATTTTAAATTAATGAATTATAATTCTATTTTATTATCTATTTAAAATAGACATAATTTTTTGACTTTATAATATCAAATATATCATAAGAATTTTTTTTTATTTTTCTGAGAAACTTCAATTCTTGATGAATAGTGAATCCACTAAGTAGTAGTTAAAAATACTGAAATTTTAAGTAAAATAAAATTTTACTACATATGTGAATTAAATTTTGAAAAACATTACATACATGGTTTTTATTAGTAATTAATATGTGTTTCAATAAGAAAAAAATAATTTTTTATTGAATAATAACTTTCAACTTTTACTTACCATTGTTAATGGTAAATAGGGTAATTCAAGGAAAAAATGTAATAATAATAAAACATTATCTTCACAGTTTTCTTACACTTATTGGATAATTCATGGAAGACCATTGACATCCTTGAGTCGATTTTTGGACCCCATGGAGCCACTTGGGAGTGATAATGACATATTAGATTAATTAATTTAAAGTAAATACAAAAATGAAAAAACAAATATATTTCAGTAAATTAATTTTATAATAGCATTATATAAGTTATCATTTAGACTAAAATTATTAATTGGAAATTTGAAATGATTTCCCACCTCATGATATTTTTTTTATAATTTTTATACATCACATAAACTAAATTATTTATAACACAATATTGATGTAGTGTTTACCTCATTAATAAATCTTTTAAATAAATAAGATTATAAATTTTTAAATAACATCCAAATCCTTTTCAATTCATATTGGATGAATTTATTTCGTCCATTATTCATATCATGTTATACATTAATTAGTTTTAGATTTTTGGAAACAAAATCATTATATAATAAAATAATATTTTCACACTTTCCAAAATAACCCCTCCTCTACCTTATAAAAATCCATGAACTCAAACCCATTCCTCACTCCTCTAAAGCCCCATCGATCATCAAACCTCTTCCCAAAAATGATCAAAATTTCCATCTCGTGCACCTATAATCCTATTATTATGAAGAAAGAACTTCAAGTTGACCATTTTATTCAAACCAAAGGCAGTTACCTGAATTAATGGTAACAGTATCTCTTAAATTCTTTTTTTATTTTAATTTATTTAACTTCTACTTCCATATGAACTATTTTATTAATTTATTTTAAAAAAAAACTAGTATCCTAAATTTACTTGGTTTCTTTTATGACAGTTAATCGAACAACACTTACACACACCTCCATCTAATGGGTAAAGAACATACTGTTTCTCTGGACAGCAAACTACTACCTCACAAAAGATGATTGTTCAAATTTCTCCAACCACCACTCCTAGTGGCCATTATGACAAAACTATAATTATATATGATATATATTATATTTATATTGTTTCTATGAATTTATGTTTTTTCATTTATAGAATACCTTTATGGTTTCCATAGTTTGTAAATATGATAATCTCATTGGAGGAAGTGCGGACTACCGCCCCCTCAAAGTGTTATGATTCATTCATGTATTATATGTAATGTATAAATTATAGAGTTCATAAAATTATATATAATATTATACTGGAATTATTAAATAATTATGTATCATTAATTTTATATTCCATTATAATATGAAATAGAAATGGAAGTAGCGTTCATGCATACATAAGGATTTCTATCTCCATGAATAGTGCATTTCATTTATTTTCTCCAAATGATATGTATTATTATAGATACATGTATATAATGGATATATATGATATATATGATATCTAAATCAGGAATATAAATCTTGATATAATGAACTTTTGACCACATGAACAACTTGTAATTATAAGAAGTCCATTTTTGACTCAAATACAAAATATCGACAAAAAGACCATTATTAAATTAAAGGAATACAGAATGTTTATAACATGATAATAAGTCTTACAACATGAATGATTAAATTTTAAAAAGTCCTTAATCAAGTATAAATTTACTTATGTTTATTATTTAGGAATAACAAGTAACAGACAAGTCAAATTGGACACATGATAAGGGGTTTCTTATCTCACTTTTAATTTAGTGATATTTCCTTTGTTCACAACTTATTTATTGCTTGTGATTTATTTTTTAATTTCATTTTATATATATCATATTTATTACATTTATATTCATGGTATTATTTTCTTCAATTGGAGTTTATTTATTTATGTTCAAATGACTCGTTTGATTACAATGTGGAAAGGGGTTTTCACCTCACTTCTTATTCTCACGAGATTCCAGTTATATTGCCACTATTTTGTTTTGTTTAGTGTATGTACTGACCATGATTGTATTAATTGGGTAATATAAATTAATTTATGTGTAATTTAATCTTCATTTTGTGATCCTTATTTCATATGGTGAATGTTTCATAACATACCAAATCGTTAAGGGAACCTTTCACCCTCCTCTTTTTTAAAGACTTATTTTTGTTATGTCTTTAAATTTACATATTATAATGTTGGGATATGTTAATATATATTCTTAATGATGTTAATTTTATTATCAAGTGATGAGATAACGTTTTTTCTCTTATAAAATTATTATTTTTTGAATTTTAAAGTGACGTCGTTAGGCTGTCGACTTTCTTTAAGGGTACTTTATAACCCAATTTAAATTATTTGGGTTAAACTTATACTTAATGATTATAAAATGTTATAAATATATGTCAATGAACTCGTATTTATTCAAACATAATATCCTCTTATATAGAGTGTATTTTTATTTTTCACACATAATTATGTAATTGATTTATCCTTAATATAAGGATGTCGTCTTTATAAGCGATGTCATTTCAATTAACATTACCTTCAGACTTCATTGTTTTTATGTTCCAATTCAGTTTTATGTGGTTTATATACTTACCGTTGGAATATTATATCATTAATATCTTTATTCTAATTATACTATAAGCTTTTTTTTATTCTATTCTCCAATTATTTTTAGTCAAATATTTATCAAGTGTTACGAGATGCTTTAATTAAAACATCAATTTAAAATATTTAAAGAATTATTCTTCTAAATATTTCTCATTTTTGTCCATGTTTTCAAAATGGTTTTTGTTATTTATTTATATGTTCATTAATGTTGTAAAACATTAATTCATTTAAAATATTAAAAGTGGTATATGACACTTTGATTCAAAAATCTCATTATTAAATGTTTTAAATGGTTTTGAAAATGGTTTGATTAAGCATAGAGTATGTCAATGTCTGGAAATGAAATATTTTATTCTCAATGTGGAAATTTTATTAGTGAAATGATTATATTTATAATATTTTATGTGTTATGATTAATTAATGGTACTTTTACATTGGATGAGTGGTTACGTGATAAACAAAATGGCGGGTGGTGTCATGATAAAATAGGATGGGTGGTGACGTTATAACCATCAATGCATTAGTTATGGAAGTTGGCCATATGGATATTCCCTTTAGTGATATGTATGGGATTTGGTCGTATAGCTATTCTATTTAGTGAAATGTGAGGAAGTTTACCATATGTTTATTACAATTAAGTATGTTTATCTCTCAAGTTACCTTTAAATGTTATGTGTTCTTTCTATGGGTTTTATGGTAATCTTTTGGTTAGAAAAGGGTAAGAAATGGACTTTTATTCAATGAATAGTATTTACTACTTCATAAATGTGAATAGTGTTACTAATAATAATGTATTCATGGTTTAATTATTATTTTGAAAACCTAATAGTTTTTTTGATTGTGTATCACTTACTGATCGTTTCGCTCATCCCAACTTTTTGAAATGTTTTTAACAAGACATGAAGTGGATTAGGGATAAAGATGTTATTAGTTAAAATTCATGTTTTCTAAAACATGGAACTAGACATGTTTCTTTTTAAGAGTTTATATTTTATGAAATATTATAACTGGGAAGAAGTGTCTACTTGTAATATTTCTCTTGTTATGTAATTATTATGGAATAATTAACTAAAACTCTAAACTCGAAAAGATCCCCAATGTGAATTCTTAACATAATTCAAGATTATGTAATGTTTAAGGCTGGGTCCTTATAGTTGGTATCATAAGTTGGTTTAGATACCTTTAGAGGTTAGGGTGTTATTTAAGCATTATTGACATAACAATAATGGTTAGCATATTTGAAAGAGTCATAGTTATTTTGATATATCGAATGATTTTAACATAACATTTAAAAGTATGTTTTAGTATTTAACATCATCATTAAATAATATATGATGATTTTATTGAAATAATCACACTGAAAGTTTTGTTTTTAGTCAATGGCTAGATCTATCAAGCAATAGAGTAGCAATGGATGGGAAGAAAACTGTGTCGGTTTTCTATATGAGCAATTCAATGAATGGGAGCTGCAATGAGAACTCATTTGGTTATTCTCAACAAAATATATGGAGTCATGATAGACCACCTGAACCATGGTGATTCTTATAAGGCATCATATATATGAGAAACAAATCTCCATGGATGTTCAGGTAATAATCATAAAGGTAAGTATATTCAAAAACTAATGTGTTAGGAATTTGGAAAGAAATACGTAGAAAAATGTATCAAATGGACTAGAAGGTTCTATAGATATGTAAGTGAAGGTCATAAAGCAAGAACCTACAATGTAAAAAGGATGAATCTTGTTGACATAATGAAATGGAAATAATTACATTTTTAGGGATCAATAGAATGTTTCAAATGTGGTCTGCATGGTCATTATACAAAATTATGTCTTTTGAAGAAGTTTCGGGAATCTGATCACCACGATCAAATTTTTTTTTCATATCAATACCTAAGCCATTCCGATGGAGGATAGAGAAAATGAAAATGAACAATGAATGGTATGGATTATTTCATAACATATTTTTTGATATTATTGAACCTTGAGATAATATTCATGATTTATGTTTGTTGGAATGAAGTATTTCATAATATATAGGAATGAAATAGTTAATGGATCATAATGAACGTTGAATAGTAATGTGAAACGGGCGGGGAGGGGAGGGGCATGCCAAGCCCGTATGGGTTTGAGCCCACATGGTCTTGTCCGCAAAAACCCACATATAATGTGACCAAAAAATGTCAACCCCACCCCACCCCAAATAAACCCATTGGTTTCCCGCGTGTTCCCCAGGGGCGTACCTACATTTACAAAAAAAAAATACTATTTATAATCATTTAAAGACTGTATTTTTTATCATTCTTAAAGGTATTTGTGGGGGAAGTATGAATTAACAAAAACTAGAGTTTTAATGGATGTGATGGAACATTTTTTTGTTGGTTAATTGTGGCATGTGGTAATGCCGATATGGCGGTGAACAGTTTCAATAGAAAGTAGTTGAGTGATTGGTGATGGGTGATGAATGATAATATTGGTTGTGGGGTGATATGAAAAACTAAACCTATGAATGAATGAAGTCTCTCTAGGTAACGATCAATTTTAGAGGAATCTATTAGTGTTTTAACGAGGTTCTATCCCATTCTCTTAATAAAAAAATAAAATTAAATAATAACAAAATTAAATAGACATGAAAAATATTATGACTATAATAACTCTTATAGAACTGAAACCATGCATCGGGGCATTGAGATCCATTTTTTGAGATATGGGTTGACACACCATATTAATATGGTTGACAATTACTATATAAATAATATAATATAATATTAAAACAATAAATATAGGCCTCTTTAAAATTCACACGTGAATAAATGGTGAATTAATATGACCATTACGGTGAGAAATCATATGTCACAGTTTAACCATGATTTTTTATTAAAAAAAATGTTAAAGAAACATATATTGTAAAAATAATATATTTTATTTAAATTAGGCCCGCGGGAAATCCCACACCCACATGGACTCAACCTACATTGGCCTGCACCCATGCGGGTTTTACCCGCATTGGCCCGCACTCTAAAAGATCAAAATTTTAGGCCCACCCCATCCCACATCCACCCCATACCAGCAATGCCCGCGGGCCGCAATCCCGCTTTGCATCGCTAATGTTGAATAAGTATGAGGTCAAAATATAAGGAATTCAAGAGCTATGGTAGATTTTATGATGGTGAAATTCATAAAAGTATTAAGGCTCTTTTGATGAGGTGATTGTATTAGAATAAATTTATTGTATGTGTAACCCTAAATATTGATATGTGAAAATTTGATTCAAGTAATAATTATATTTTCTTTTGTGGATATTGTTATAATGAACCATTTAGGTTTATATGATCCTTTAATTTGGGGCAATTACAAGTTAATACATTTTGGGATTCAAAATAAAAGTTATTAAAAAAACTGTGTGGTTAACATATGTTTTGAATATTTTTGATGAATTTATCTGTTTTTTTGGAATGTTATAAAATTATATAGTTTTTGGAAATGCACAACATGCAGACCACGTGACAACCCATCGCATTAGACAAAGCTGCAGGAATCAAAAAAACAACAAAAGTGTGACTGAGATTTATCGCCTACAACTGGACTCCTTGATGTCCCTAGTTAATATGAACAATTTTTTTAGTTAGATGATTTTATGAATAAAAAATAGGTTATTTTGGGTTATCTATGGATGTTATTAACTTATCATTGTGAATATATGATTAGGTTAATTTCTTTTGAATATGAGACTTTAAGAGTAACTCATGTTATTTGGAGATAAATTTTAAGATTTATCTTGGAATACTAAGTGATTAAATTATTCTAATAATTGGATTTCAATCATATTTTAGATTAATTTGATGAATTTTATGGATATATGTTTATTTAATGGTCTTTGTTGATCTTTGGGTATTTTTTGACAAATTTTAGAGATTAAGAGTAGTTTTTCTTTTTGTAAAACATTATCATTTTGGGGGATTATCTGATCTTCTACTAAGAATTTTTTTTTGGGTTGATGTCAAATGAAATAGGAAATATATAATTCATTTTTATATTATGTGCTAATCTAGATGATTATTTTAGCACTTTTGGTCTGACCAAGTCGTCTTGAATACTTACCGTTAGGAGAAATGATGAGTTTATGGTAGAATATAATTAATGGATGACATTCTACATGACATATATGTATATTTCCTTACGATCATAGTATAGTTATTAATAAAATTCATCAACACTATGAAAATGATCTTGATGTAATAATTTTACAAGATCTCTTTTAACATCAGACATTTACCGATCAGAAATTTGTGGTATTGTAGTTTTTATCTTTCTATGATGAAGTTCTCTATCAAACTATATTGATCTATGAGATTCAGTTTCTCATCCATATCCATGTTTTCGTGGAATCATAGTATTTATTGTCTCTGTTGACCTTTTTATATATCTTTCATTATTTTAAAGTGATAGTTATATTTACTGTTTTTCCTATTTTTGACTTTCAATGATGTCTCCAAGCCCAGTTTTAAAATTGTGAGGAGGAAATTTTCCAAAGGGGGAAGGATGTAACATCCCAGGTAAATAAAAAATATAAAATTTTCATATTTATTAATATTTTTCAATTAATTATTAAATTTTATTTAATGGGGATGCTATATTCGATGGCATACAGGATACACAATGAAGTGTTTCTTTGAAATCTTACATTGCACACAACATTGAGTCATACTGAAAAATAATAATATAATATTATTATTTTAAATGGTAGTTAATGTCTATCAATTGTATTATTGGTAATGAATATAACTAACTACAATATTATTATACATGTTTGTTAAATGTTTTTACATTTATCCAATAAATGTTAGATGCTAAAAATGTGAAAAAATATAATTTTAATCATAATTTACTTTAAAAGGTTGATTTACCACCATTTGATGGAGAACCATCTTTAAATCAAATTTCAGTCACTTTTATATGCTCTCTTTAAAAAATTAATATTATTTGTTAACATCGGGACATCAAAATTTAATTTGGGTAAAATTTTGATATTATTCTGTTAAAATTCATTTTTTATGAATAGTGAAAAGTACTGTATTTTAATTAAAATATGTATTTTAATATAATATATTTACATGGATAGAACATCTTTTAAATTTTTTTAAAGAGAAATTATATTATATAATTACCATTTAATGTAATGGTGATCATTGAAATTAATTTCACTTTGGAATAAGACATAAACAAGTGTCAATCTTATGATAGACATTATTTTTTAAAAACATGCTATTTGTTTGGATAATGGGATTTAATTTAAAATTAATTATTTTAACATATATGATCTGAATTTTTTAAAATAGACTTAATTTTTGAATTCATAAAATCAAATATAGATTAGACTGAATTATTGGTATTTTTCTGAAAAACATCAATTTTTTATGAATAATGGAACCACTAACTAGTAGTTAAAAAATTGAGTATTTCATTTAAATGAAATTTTATCACTTATGTTAATTGAATATAAATAATAATACATACATGGTTACTATTATAATGAAAAATTTGGTTCAATATGATGAAAATAAATTTTTATTGAATTGTAACTTTTGACTTTTATTTACTGCAGTTAATGATAAATTTGTTAATTCAAGTTAAAAAGATTATTATAACAAAAAAATGATTACCTCAATAGCTATCCTATAATTATTGTATGAGTCAATTTCGACCATGGTCATCTTGGGGTCGATTTTGGGACCCCATGGATCCACATGGAAGTGATAATGAAACATCAGATTAATTAATTTAATGTGTGGACAATAATGACATAAACAAATATCTTTTAGTTAATTAATTTTTCACATAGGGTTATATAAGTTATCTTTTTTACTATTAATATTAATTGGATCTATAATATTTTTTTATAAATTATGTTATTTTTTTATTGTTTTTAGACTTCAAATAAATTATATTCTTTATGACACAATAATGATGCAGTGTTTACTTCATTAATAAATCATTTAAATAAATAAAATTATAAATTTTATATTAAAATGTAAAACCTATAAATTTCTTATTTGATGAATTTATTTTGACCATGAGTCATCCTATAATCGAATTTAAAGTTTTTTTGACCTTAATAAACCGAAAATCCTTATATAATAAAATAATATTTTCACACTTTCCTAGAGAACCCCTCCTCCCGCTTATTAAAAGACCTTTTCTCTAACCCAATCCTTACTCTTCTCAAGCCCCTTGGATCATTCAAACCTTACCCAAATAAGGTCTCAAGATTTATATATTTCATCTATAATCTTTACCTTATGCATAAGTAACTTCAATATTTCCTTTTGGTTTAAAACAAAAGGAGTTACCTGAATTAATGGTAACATTTTCAATTAAATTATTTTGTTATATATTGTTTTATTTTTATTATAGAACCTAATAAAATATTTTAATACCATTATTTAATTACAAAAATAGTATTCAAAATATTATAGGTTGTTTTTATTATATTTATTTGATCTATACTTACACCCATCTCCGTCAAATTTGTGATGAACATATTGTTTATGTGGACGGCGAACGACTGCCTCACGAAACGAAGTTTATTCAAATATATACTACCGCCTCTCGTAGAGGCCATTTTTATGGAATTGAATTTATATTTGATATATATTATATTAATGTCTTTTCGATTCATCTTTAATTATCATTTATATAATACCTTTATGGTTTTATAGTGGGTAAAAATGATAATCTCATTTGAGGAAGTGCAGACTACTGCCCCCCAAATTGATATAACTCATTCATGACAAATGTGGAAAATATAAAGATATATTTAATGAAATTATATATGATATTTTAATTTAATTATAATATTATTATGTATCATTTTTTTCTATTCCAATACAATATGAAACAGAAATGGAAGTAGTGTTCATGCTTAAGTACATCGTACTGTCTCCAAGATCTGTGAATTTCAATTATTTAATAACAATGTTATGTACTATTATAAATACATGTATATATTGGATATATATGTTATACATGATATATAAATCATTAATATCATTCTGAAAATAACTAACTTTTTACAACATTAACAACTTGTATTATAAGAAGGCTATTTTTGACTCAAATGCCAAATATCGACAAAACAACCATTATTAACCTAAATGATTTCATAATGTTTATAACATGTTTATAAGAGATATAAAATGTATAATATTATTTAAAAAGTATTTTAATTATGTATAATTTAACATATGTTTTTTATTCAGGATGAACGAGGAACAAACAAGTGATGTCGGACACGGGGTAAGGGGTTTATTATCTCACTTTTAATTCCATCAGATTTCAATTGATCAACACTTAATTATTTCATGTGGTGTATTTTATACTTTCATTTGATATATATTATCATTATTTCCTTCCTCTTAATGGTATTATGTAATTCAATTGGTGTTTAATAACTTTTTTCATATGACTTGTTTGGTTACAATGTGGTAAGGGCTTTTAATCTCACTTCATATTCATGTTAGATTTGTGTTGTATTGCCTCTATTTCCTTTTGTGTGGTGTATGTACTTCACCTTATTATTTTAATTGGGTAATATAAATTAATTTATGGATAATTAAATATTCATTTTATGATCATTCTATCATATGGTGAAAGTTTCATAAGTTACCATATCATTAAGGGAACCATTCACCCTCCACTTTATTAAATAATTTTTTTGTTATGTATTTTAATTTACATTTTCTAATGTTGGGATATTTTATTATATATCCTTAGTGATTTATATTTTTTGTAAAAGTGATTTGATACCATTTTTCTCTCATCTAATTATTATTTTTAATTTTAAAGTGACGACGTTAGACTGTCAAATTTCTGTAAGGGAACTTCTTAACCCAATTTCAATTATTTGGGTTAAACTAATACTTCATGATTATACCATGTTATAAATATGTGTGAATTTCCACTAATTGTATCACAAATAATATCCACTCATATTGAGTGTATTCTTTTTTGACACACATAATTATGTAATTGATTTATCCATAATCTAAGGATACCATCTTTATAAGGGATTTCATATCAATTTACATTCCCTTGAGACTTCATTATTTTCATGCGCCAATTAACATTTATATGGAGTATATACGTCCCTTTGGAATATTATATCATTAATATCCTTAATCTCATGATATTATATAAGTTTTTTTCTATTCTTAAATTAATTTTAGTCATGTTTTTTCTCATGTGTTACGAGACTCTTTAACTAAAACATCATTTTTTTAAAAGCTATAATGAATTATTCTTATAAATATTTATCATTAATTTCCATGTTTTCAATATGGTTTTTAGTATTTATTTATATCTACATTAATGTTTTAAAATTTTAATTCCTTTAAAAGCTTCAATGTCTTATGGGATACTTTTATTGAAAAATTACTTTATTAAATGTTTTAAATGGTTTGATTATGAATTGATTATGTCAATGTCTTGAAAGGATGTATTAGATTTGAAATGTGGAAATGTTATTAGTAAAGATTTATATTTACAATATTTTATGTGTCATGATTTTAAAATGGTACATATACATTTGACAGGTGGTTGCATGATAAACCAAATGACGGGTGGTGTAGTGATAAAAAAGGGCGAGCGGTTACGTTATAACATCCCATGCATTGGGTATGGAAGTCAGTAGTATGGATATTCCTTTTAGTGATATGTGTGGAAGTCAGTCGTATGGCTATTCCATTTAGTGATTTGTGTAGAAGTCTACCGTATGGTTATTCCTTTTAAGTATGTTTATGTCCCAAGTTACCATTATATGTAATGTGTTTATTATATGGGTTTCATGGTATTATTTTGTTTAGAAAATGGTAAGTAATGATATCTTATTCAGTGAAATGTATTTACTACTTAATAAAGGTGAAAATTAAATTTTATGATTAAGTATACATGGTTTAAATGTTATTTTGAAAAACTAATCAATTTTTTTTATATCCTTTACTGAGCTTTTTCTTCATACCATGTTTTCAAAATGTTTATCAAAGGATATAAAGTGGAATAGGTACTAGGATGTGATCAAGGAAAATCCATGAGTTATAAAACATTGAACTGGAAAACATTATTTTTAAGAGTTTATATATTATTAAAAATGGATACCTGGTAGTAGTGTCTACTTGTAATATTCAATTTGATATGTAATAGTTATGGCCTAATTCTCTAAAACAATAATCCTGAAAATTTCTTCATGAGAATTCATGACATAACTTAATATTAGGAAATGTTTGTGGCTAGGTCCTTATATCCTATATGACCAAAGGTATTATAAAATAGTGCATATGTGTGTTGATTGTTTTATAATATTAGTTGAATAAAAAAATACTCCCTATTATAACCTTATTTCACAAAAATATTATCATACTAGTAATATTTATACAAGGTGGTATTAACCTACTAAGTCATACTTTCACCTAATCTATGGCCATGTTTGGTACTTGGGCATATTATAATGACATATGATTGGATAAGGGAAAAATAACTCGTTGTATATGTACTTTTATACATAGTTTTTATCCTATAGATGTGACCATCGAGGGATTCATTATTGAGAATTTTTTCATTTATTTATTTCATATTATTAATTTTTATATAATTTTATAGTATGTAATTTAGTATTATATCGTCTAGATATGACATGGTTCATTTTTATTTGGTTAACTATGTTTATCCTTAATCATCTAGTTGTATGATTTATTATTTCATCATTTATTTACATTGATATTTGTTTTTTAAATGCATTGAATCTTTGTAGTAATGGGTATAGTTTCCCCAATATGTTCTCTACTCCACTACTAATAGTTGATAGCCTATGGTAATTGAGGAGGCACACATGAGGTCGATTAACTAACTTGATTTGTCTACATGAAAATGCACTAGATCAGTGGACATTAAGAAGTGAAATTAGAAGAGGATTAATCAATCTATTGCATTACTATCTTGGAAAGGTAGAAAGGAGAATATTAGTCATCAAAACATGGTATTGATCTTTTAAATGGGATTCACTAAACTTTGTATGGGGGGAAATCTGAGTTCCCAAGGATGGGATTGTTGTTCATACTACTCGTTTAATACATTTGTTTTTATTTGGCCATTGATGATTCACATGGTGTGTGATGTTACTATTTATTCAGATTTGTAATAATAAAGTAGTAATGTGTGAGGTCAGTATACAAGAATCATCATTGGTAAAAAGGGATATAACTAGATATGCAGTGTTCATGATATGGATATATTTATGACATGTGATATATTTTCAAGTATGAACAATAAAATATGATACATGTTATATGTGCTAAATTATAACAGAGGAACTATCATGTCATGAATATTCCCTTATTTATCAATGTTTATGGATAGCAGTAACATGTGGTTCTATATTTTTATCACCTCTCTATGTTTAATTTGATGTTATACAATGTTATAAAAATTTTATTGGTCTTGTTGAGCAAATAAAAATTCACCATATTTGAATAGGGCATCGGGGGAGTGGAAATAAGTAAACAATTAATATAGATTAACCATAGCTTCCTATTGATCCTAAGGATAATATGGATGTTAAATTATTCAACATATTCCTTATGCTTATGTAATCCATGTGAGGAGAGAATTTTTACACTGTACATTCGATCACTGAGATGATGATAGATTTTCGACTACAACATATTTTTATATTAAATAGGTATAGTGAACCATAAAAAGATGAGATTTTTATCAAGTAATTCTAGATGATTATAAATATCCTAAAAAACCAATGGATATGTTGGCGAAGCTTCTTGGATACATGGTTTTAGGTCATACCAAGTGTTTGTGAGGCATTCTAGAGAACGATGCGCAACAAGTTGAGTAATCCAGGAAGGATTTTGAGTTAACATTTCTATGACAATTATAGCTTGAAACATTATGGGATTTGAAGTATTGTGAGTTTATAAACACGATATAAGAAGAAAATATCAGTGGGGGACTATCACTAATCTTTTCACTCACATGCAGTACTTTTCGGAAGCATCAGTTGTTGAATACATTTCAATTCAGTAGAATTTCTAGGATTACCATCACTACGATATGAGGCCATAAGTGATCAATTTTTACATATGTAGGATTTTAGATTTTATGAATATATTACTCATAATAGAACGAAATTTGATAGAGGACATGACAAGTGGCTGAAAAATTTTAGTAGGTAGGACTAGGAGCTCATTTTTAGAATATAGATGCAGCATGATGATATATATCACCAATGAAATGGTGGTATGAGTAGTTAGGGATATGGGAAACCATGAAAAAAATATTTTCCATTATAATTATATCAGTGTGGAATGTTTCTTAATAAGGGGACTCAGTGACCATACCCTAAATTGGAGTGTTGTGATTTTCATAGGCTAAGACACCTATAGGATTATATAGGGGAATGAAAAACATAGAAATGGATAGCTATTAGGATATGTACTAGAGTCCAAGATAGACACAACTACTCACACCAAACAAGTAGATAAAGGACTTATGGAAATTCTTATTGAGGATAGGGGCATGGTACTATAGTACATGATTGACAATAATATCCATATGAAGTAGCCCATGTGAGAAAAATATTGAACCTCTTGAAATGGAAAGAGTTAGATAATAGCAAATACAGTCTACTCCAGATAGTTTTGATGTTGGATTTTCAACCATGTGACATAAAATTCTTTTATAATGTACCATTTCATATACTATTTTCATATATGATAATCACATTTCTTTATATCTAAACATTTTTTTACTGTATTGTCTTTGTTATGGAAATCGTTGATTTTTTAATTAATCGTTGATACACTATAGGTTGTGAGGTTAGATAATATGTTATGTTGAATGTAATGTTCACAAGAAAATTGTGGATATCATTTATTTTGGGAACCATTTATATATGAAATTTATAATATAAATTTTATTCTTTGTATGAATTTGATAGTTTTATACAAAGAACATATAAAATTTTATAAGATGATAGATGAATTTATATCTCTATAAGTAGGAATAGATTTTCACAAGCACGACTGTGATCCTTAAGCATGTAGTGCTAGAACAATTTCGTGAAAATTGTATTTTCTCATGGATTAGATAATACGTATATATCTATATTATTGTGGAATGTATATATTTTTCCTATATTGGTAAATCATTTTTATAATATTTTTCCTTAAAAATATATAGTATTACTATCTTTGTGGGTGATCATGCTCACGACTGAGTTGGTTCTAGGGGAAAAAAATTTCTCATCAACCTTATAGGATGGAACCAAAAGTTCTTCGATAATTGAATTTTCAATAAGAAAACACGAAGATAAAAGTTTCATATAATGTAGTATGTATCCATGGAGTTCTATATTCCATTTCACAAATATGGATGATGAGACATTTCACTTGTGTGTAGACTATTAGATATTGAACTATATGTTATACAAGAACCATTATCCCCTTCCACACAATGATGATCTATTTGACAAGTTTAGATGTGCTAAATCATTTTCCATGATTGATTTTAGATATATATACGATCACTTAATTTCAAAACCATTTAACATACCTCATACTACTTTTATGATACGGTATTATTCATATGTGTTTGTAGTGATGTCGTATGGTTCGATGAACATGACAATAATATTTATTGACATCATGAATCAAAATTTTCATCCATTATTGTATCAGTTATTGGTGAATTTATTCGATGAAAATCTTGTTTAATATCATAATATATAATATCATACCAAATATATTTAAATCATCTAGAATAAATTGATATACCATTTTATTATGATAAGAAAACCTAATATAGTTTGCGGATTAATAATGTGATCTTCTTAGTCAATCTCTTAAATTATACTTTAGTATCCCTGGAACAAATGAAGTTTTTGGAAATTGTATATTGGGATTGGTCCATGAATGTCTTTGTGCCTTAGTGTTTTTTGGGTTTAATAGGTTTTTATCAATGTTTTATCCGGGTCTTCTCCTCCATGGAAGCACCAATATCCAGGATAACAAAATTGGGGTTAAGTGTTTTCAGTCACTTGTTTGCAGGATTGACTTTTCATTTTTGATGGAAAGGCTAACTTTATAATTGATACTCACCTTACTTGTGTCGTGTAAGGATTATATGATATACTATAATGACTCTATAGATGGGAACTATGTATTTATTATTCAAGAGGATTGGTTGATTGAATATTGATACATAAAGTGGAAACAATAAGAGTGTAATTATCTAAATCACGATGTTGAGTCAGCTGCAGTGGTATATTCCATATGTTGTTGTTAAAAATATATTATATGTAATAGGTGTTCAATGCACATGGAACACCAGATCTTGTGGTACAACATTTCTCAATGGGGATTAATCCTTCTAAATAAGATGTGGGTCAAGTATCTATAGTATTTTGAAATCATGTCTAATTATAAACCAAAAAGGGTAAATTCATTGCAGATTCCATGATCTAGAAAACAAAGAAAGAGGTAATATATGAGTATTACAGTGATCAGAAGATGGTGAAACACTTTCCATATATAAATATAGATATTTAGTTGTCCATGAGATGAGTATATCCAATGTCGACATCTGTTATACATGTTCTTCTTGAACAGATCTACCCAATGTTTTTATAAAATCAAAATATAATTTCTCTTTGTAAAAACCTGATATGGTGGGGATCCACCTTAAAATATTTCCTTATCATCAATGAGGATCTTATTATATATGATTCAGTTTGAGTTCCTATGGGATTTCATGTAGATATTGTGAGAGCATTTCATGCATATATATGCGTATAATATTTGGATATAGAAATATTAATCTTGATGGATTTTGGTTGTACTATTATATTGGAATGAAAAAGGATATAGATGTATTCATAGAGATATTATTGACCTATAATTATGTGAATACCAAGAATGATAGGGATTCTATGTTATTTCTTCCTATGACCATTCCGAAATTGATATGGGATAATTTCACTATGTATTTTTTATAGGATTTACAATACAATAGCATAAGAATTATGTAGTTATGGTGATCATCGATTTACTAAAAATGGTAGAAAAAAATTTTATATCAGGGAGACCTTCACTATTTATTATCTAGTTAGTATTTACAAGCATGACATAGTTTGGTTTCATGGAGTTATGAAGAGGATTTTATCTGATTTAGATCCTCATTTTAATTTATGGTTTTGGTAGGGTCTTTAGAAGGCACTTAGTAAATATGTCTATGTGAGTACGACATTTATCCATAGGTAAGTGAACAATCTAAATGCACTATCTAAATTCTATATTACATGTTAGAAGAAAGGTTTTTGGATTTTTCTAGATCATGGTAGTGGAATTTAGTAGGCATGGTATTTTTATATAACAAAGTCTTCAAGGAATCAATCCAAATGAAACCCTTATAAAATATATGTTAGGATCAACCATTAACCTCTTTGGTTGATGGATTTATGTGAGTTACTACTTATCAGACCCAGTATTGTTCGGAGATGTTACAGCAGAATCAGTCAATTGGGAGGTTTTTGGTGACCACACATCATATGGAAAAATATTACAAAAAACATCATAGATGGATTTTGGATATCAAGGTGGTCATCATGTTTTTCATAAAGTGTCTTTTAGGTTTGGGGAAACCATATTAAAAAAATGGGGTTTAGAGAACCCATTTTTTATGTCATTTGAGACATTAGAATGTGTTTATCTAGTTTCATAATTATTTTCCATTCAAAATTGCATGATTTCTATTCATATCATGTATAAATTATTGAAACGTAAAAGATATCATCCATACACAACTGAGCCTCTGAGACAGCTAGAGGATGTTCAATTTGGCATATCTATTTATATGGGAACGTCGCAGCGCACTCTTTGTCCAGAGGGGTTCGTCCTGAGGATCTCATGGTGGTCTTTTCTCTTTTGGGGTTTCATCCACAAGAATACATTGGTTTTGTTCTTTGGGATGAGCTTAGCATCATCACATTCAGCCTCCATGAGTGATTATATTAGGGGAAGGGTGTTCTTCCATCATTTGATCAATAAAATAAAAAAGTAATTATAATCATCATCCATACCCTTATCATGTGATTTGCATTGATAACATTGAGTTTGGTTAATTTTTTTTTCATTTTTGATAATCTAATATTTATTGTCAACCATATTGATAATTAAATATGAGAAATTCGTATATCTCTAGATTTAGTGTAGTGGTATCATAGGAATGTTTAATAGGAGACCTCATAAAGGGATTTTGATATGTGAGCACAATAGGCAAATGTAATCATTGATACCCCATAAAAATGCTTATAGTTACTTGGTGATGTGTTTTTTTATGGTGTGTAGGTTGTAATATCTATCTATTTTAAACACATATTTATATTTTATGTTTTGTTTATGATACTATTATTTGGGGTATCCTTCTTCTTTAAACATTGGTGGTTGAACCTCTTTTTATCATGGAGTCATTTTCCCTGGAAAATAACTAATTTTTTTTGTATGAATGAATTTTTTGAATTTATAGATTATAGGGGTAACTGATTCAATGAATTATAATAGATTTCTATGGTATTGATTTCATTGATGGTTGTTTGGATTTTTAATATAAATGTTGGGTTGAAAGATGTGTGTGGGAAAATTTCACATTTTTGTTGGTTTACAAGATGTGATTTAGTTATAATGAATTATCCATAAGATGATTTAGATCCCGAAACATTTAAAAACAATAAAACTTCATTACATCAATAAATATTCTATCAGAGTAATTTTACCTCAAGATGACTTTTTTCAGTATATCCTATAAATCTCGAAATTCACATCATGAAAGGTGTTCACATCGTAAATATATCTTGACCAATGGTTTTAAACCATTCCTTATATATGGTTTTATTAAACCCATCAAACCACTCTATTTATTAAATATTATGGTGAATCTATATTATTTTTCAAGTAAATATATCCCTTTTAGATATCTCGGTATAGCGTTGGGTCTTTTTTGATTTATTTCCCATTGGTTTTCCCATTAATTCTGCAATTCTACATTATCACATTCTTTCTCATTAAAAATATTGAATTGAAATATGAACATGATTTTTTGATGATCTATGTTTTTATTTGTGATATCCATCAAATTTTATATTTATTTTCATTGCCTATTTAGATTGTTTCTTTGATCATTAGATAAGTGTTGTGGGTCTATAAAAAATCCATTTTGTCTATTATTAAATGTTTATTTATGTGAAATATTAGGCAGTTGTGGAACAGAACATTCATATTATCTAACAGAATAATGTTACATGTAAATAATTTGTTTTGACTACACCTTGGATCCCTATGAACCCAATAGTGTTGATACCTATCTTGTAACAACACATAAGGTTAGCCCACCATTGGGATATAATGAATTGGATAATAGGTTAAAATATATTTCTGCGTGACAAAGATGCTAAATTTATTTATTATGATTTTTTACCCTTGGAAAGATGATTAATGTATTATTGAATTTTTTGGTGTTTATTAATATGAATGTATAAATGAATGACCAAAACAAATTGGCTGAATTGAAAATATTGAATTATGATTTTATGTTGTGTTATTCTATTCATTATGACTTGTCGTGTGATTCACACTAAAATTATTCTATAAAGGGATTGGCTTGGTTATGCTGAAATTATTATATGATGTGAATGAACCGATTTTTCTAAAATGATTATATATTGGGCGAGGCCTGGTTATCTGGAAATTTATATATAATGTACTGGGTCCAATTACGCTAAATTTATTATATATATGGAATTTTTAACATTATGAAATTATTACATAGACATGCCTTAATTGATGAAATGGTTGTGTTAAATTATAAGAGATATTCTATAAAAATTTTGAAGTAGTTGATTGTTTCATAGTATTAATTTACTTATTAATACTATGGATTATTTCTTTATATCATTCACTTATTAAAATAGTTGTTTTTTTATTCATGGGTGTGTCAATATACTAATTTTAACATACACCTTCTTCGGGACATTTTTTGGGGCCCTATTAGATTACATGGACGAATGTTTGGATAAGGGAAATATACCTTGTTATTAATATTTCTTGGATGATGGTTTGGAGATTGTACATGGAACCAACCAGTGATTTAGGAACTGGGTATTTTAATTATTTTCTATGTTAGATTGTTCATTTATCTATATGAATTCCAGAATAATAATTAGTTAAGTTTTATCATGAAATTTCATGGTTCATTATTATTGGGTTTAATTCATTCATTATTCATCTTCCATTTTTATGAGGTATTATTTTTACTACATTCTTTATAATGATATTTTATTATCTTTATCACTTTGAAAGTCTATAACAAGGTATATTTTCTCCCCACTATGTTCTCTACACCCCCAATACCATTTGATAGCCCCTTGAATACAAGGAGGCACACTTTAGGTCCAATATAAATATTGATTTGTCCGTGTGAGAAGGTTCTAGATTGGGGAACATTGCATATTTTTAATTACACATTATTAATTTTATAAAAAACCAAAATATCAACAATGAACACAACCCAAAACATATCCAAGAACTCACGGAAAATTACATTCATAAGATCGAGGAATAAAGTAGGTGCATTGGTTAACCCAGAAGGCATAACTACAAATTCATAATGGCCATATCTAGTATGAAACACGGTCTTTGAAATATCTGATTCCTTTACTTTAAACTGATGGTACCCCAACCTCAAATCAATCTTTGAAAAATATTGAGCTCCCTGGAGCTGATCAAAAATGTCATCGATATGTAGAAAAGGATACTTGTTCATAATAATGATGTTATTAAATGCTCTATAATAAATGAAAAGTCCCATTGAACCATATTTCATTCAAAAAAACAAGACAGAATAACCTCACTGTGATGTGCTAGTATGGATGAATCCTTTACCTAAAACCTCTCGAAATTTCTTCTTTAACTCTAAATTTTTAATACGATCCATTCGATAAGGGGGTTTGGAAATTGTCTTAGTATTAGGAACTATGTCAACAGTAAATTTTACTTCCCGATATGGTTTAATACTAGGAAACTCATCAGTAAAAACATTATGATACTCATTTACCACTAGAACATCATTAATCTCAACAGTTCCTTTATTTTCAACAATATGTGCAAGGTATAATTCATTTCCATCTTTTACAAGTTTCTCAGCTTCCTGATATGTTATAAAAATAATGGGTTCATTCTTGTAAAAAAACTAAAAATTATTCTGAAATGAAACCTCTTTAGCTCTACAGTAAATCTCAGTATTACAATTAGAAATCCAATCCATACCAAAAATAACATCAAACAATAATATAAGAAGACAATACAATTTGTAGGTAGATTCTTCCTGCTTAAAATGATAGGAAGCTTCTTCTATTTTTTTTCTCTCAACATTTCATCCAGGTGTTTTTAACATAAGTTCTTCATTCATATCATGAGATGGAATTACCAATTTATAAAAAAATTATCAAAAATAAAAAATTTTCTATACCCAAAATAAAAAAACATTGGCATAATATGAACAATGAAATAGTATACCAAATACTACAACATTCAATGGACCAACATATTCCGAAGTAGTTGCAATGGATTTCACCACCCCTTTCTGCATATAGTCTAGCTACATTACCTTAGTTGAGTTCTTTGTTGGATACTTATTTGCATAATGAACCAATTCATTCCACATAAAACATTTTACTGACTGTAATTATTAATTTATCTTACCATTACCTTGATTTTTTCCAGTTCAATATCAAGCCTTATGCTCCATTTTATAAAATTAGTAGAACTTACCAGAATTCAAAAGACATTCCCCATCATTATTTGTAGCACAATTTTAACAAACTCAAAAAATATTTCTTACCATGATACATTTTTTAAGAGTTATTTCCTTTTCCTACCACCTTGACCACTTATTCTGTTTTTTTTCATAGAATACTTTATCATTGGTAAACTCTAATTCCACATTCTCTAAAAAACTAAAAAGTATTTCATTACATTTGAAACAGAGAGAAGCTAAATCCCTTCAATAAATTGGATTTAATCCTGATTAAAAACTTTTGATTTTATTATCAAGATCTTGTATAAAATTTGGAGTATACCTTTCCAGTGGAGTGAATTTTGCTTCATAATATGTCAATGAGTCATCCTCCTGCATCAATTCCAGGAATTGTTTTTCCATCCTAAGATGAACCACCATTGGAAAATATTTCTCAAGAAGAATACCTTTGAATTCATACCAATCAAGTGCATCAATCTCCGCACATTACCTGATATTTTTCACCATCTACCACCCCATATCCGCTTCCCCATAAAAATGTTAAGCACCAAGACTCTTCATTTGATGTTTTGAACACCCCATGACATCAATGATATTCACCAGTTAATGAATCAACCCTTCTTCTAGAATAGGGTCAGATTATCCTTTAATGATGGGGGATGTTGCCTCATGAAATGCTCCACTACTAACATGTTCCTATGTTGTTGATCAAGATTATCTCATGCATAGATACCACTACCATTTATATCATCAGTCAACCAAGAAATCACTATGACAAACTGTTCAGTTCTGATTCTCTTGATCTCATGTTGTTGATTTGGATGGTTCTCTTCCTCCTGATGTCGTCCCAAAATAACTGCCATGTTTCCATTGTAGGAAACCATTCTGAACATAGATATATCATAGGCGAAGTGATAATGTAATCTGTGAATTCAATAACATTTTTATGATAACATAAAATAATATTAATTTATGGATATTAATGTAACTATATTCTATCTCTTAATGATTTCTAATCTGACCTCTGATACCAAATATATGGAACCGACCTTAAAAAAATACAAAATATTGAATTAAATGAATAAATAACATTTCGGATCTTTTCAAGTTTAGGGTTTTATAGAGTTAGGCCTTAACAATTACATTACATCTAAAAAATTTCAATGTAGAAACTTCTACTCCGATTCCATTTTATTTATAAAATAAAAACACATGAAAAAAAGTGTCATGTCCAGTTCCTTATTTTAGACAGCATGACATTCACTGGATCCCATACTTGACCCTATTTATGTTTAGGTCATGTGAAAAAAATTTCCAAACATGGGATTAGCATAAAAAACTCAGTAAGCCTTATAAAACAAATAAAGAAAACATTTGTTCATCAATACATGCATAACTTAACCATTATAACATACCTCAGGAAATAATATGATTTTTGAATCACACATGGAAAACATAAATCATAAAATTAACTTGTGGCATGCATATAATACATAAATTGTAGCTTTAAATGTTATGTAGGGAGCTATATTTGGAATAACCATCATAGTATATTCCCGAAATCACTATGGAGAAACATTCATGTTTACATCCATCACGTTACCCAATGCATTGGAGAGCTATCTTGGGCTCAACCGCCAAAGGTTTATCATGAACCCACTGGTAAACATAAACAATTCCCAAGAACAATAACATATTCATTACATATATAACAGACATAAGGGAAAGATTACATTTCCACATTTTAATCACAATATATCATTTAAATATATTAAAATAAAAAATCCATTATTAAATCCATTTTCATTAACAAAATAATGAAAAGCGTATATAGTATTTATTTTTATTTTGGAAACATTACGACTTGTTAAGGAATCCAAATATCAATACTCATGGTGGAAGAAAGGTCGTTATCACTACTTACATTAAAAAGAATCATTTTTTTTTGTTGTTTAGTAAAATGCCACATAGAAAAATATTCCCTTGAATTAAATTAAATTTTTAAGGATTTGATACAGCATATAGAATAATTTCATGTATTAAAACAAAAAATACCTCAATTAATGGATATTGAGATGATGTCCCTTATCTTGTGTCCGAATTAACCAGTTCATTATTTAATCTCTTGAATAATAAACTAAAGTTTTTTATAATTTATTAATAACAATTTTCATGTTTATTATTCTTTTATATAACTTATTACCATGTTATAAACATTATGAAATCATTGAAGTTAATCACAGTCATTTTTTCAATAATTGGTATTTGAGTAAAAAAATGAACACTTTATATTTACAAGTTCTCCATGTGGTAAATATTATATTATCTCTAGAATTATATTCATTATTTAGATATCATATGTATCACATATATCCTATATATATATGTATTTATAATAGTACATATAATTTGGAGATTAGAAAAAAAATGCACCGTTCATGGAGATGATAAGAAGTACGTACGCATGAACACACCGTTCATTTCTATTTAATTTTTAATGGAATTAAAATTTTATGATACCTAGGTATATTATAATTCTAGTATAATATCATATATAATATCATTAACTCCATATTTTATTCATCCCACATATGGCATTAACAAGTCACATCACCTTGAGGGGGGCGTAGTCCGCACTTTATCATGTGAAATTATCGCGTTTACCCACAATGGAACATTAAAGGTATGATATTAATGGAGAATAAAGCATCATAAATAAAAAATAAACATAATATATATCATATATAATTAAAGTTCCATATTAATTCCACCATGAGAGGTGGTAGGAGATAATAGAACAATCATAGCTTCGTGAGGCATTAGTTTACCGTCCACATAAATAGTACGTTCTTCACCAATTAGATAGAGGTGTGTGTAAGTGTAGTTTGAATCCTTCTCATAAATACGTCCTAGTATATTGAGGATACAATTTTTTTATTAATGAATGTAATAAATAGAGTTTTGGGGTTGTAGAAGTAAAATAAAAGAAAAGAAGTTAAGAGAAACTATTACCCTTAATTTGGGTAACTCCCTTTTCTTTGAACCAAAAGGTATTTTTGAAGTCTATTCTACCTAAGATAAGACTTATAAGTGGAATATAGGGATCTTTATAGATTATTTGATTATGGGATGGTTGATAAAAGGGGTTTTAGAGGTTTGAGGAATTAGTTAGATATGAGGGCTTTTTATATGGGGGACGAGGGGCTCTTTAGGAAAGTATGAAAATATTTTTTTATTATATAATTATATTAGGTTTATAAATTTCAAAAAATCATTATGGTAGAATATAAGAATAATCCTGGTGGAAATAAATTCATCCAACAATAATTTGTTCTGGTTTTATATGTTATTTTTATATTAATAATCTTTTTTATTTAAATCATTGATTAATGAGGTAAATAATGCATCATTATTGTGTCATAAATAGTTTAATTTATTTTATTTTTAAAAATTATAAAGCAAATAACATGATGTAAGAAATCTTTCTATCTTTAAAAATAATTTTTATATTCGAAATGATAACATATATAACCACATGTAAATTTTATTTTTTCTAAAAGATATTTGTTAATGTCATTTTTGTCTTTACTTTAAATTAATTAATCTAATGTGTCATTATCACTATTATGTGTCTCTATGGGATCCCCAAATTGACCCAATTATTCCCATGGCCAGCAATGACTCTTATAATATGGTTCTGATAGGTGTTAAGGTAATTTTGTATTATTATAATATTCTTTTTACATTGAATTATCTTATTTAACTTTAACCGCAGGAAATAAAAGTGAAAAGTTGCTATTAATCAAAAATTATTTTCATCTTATTGAACCAAATTTTACTTAATAATAACAACCATATATTTTTTATTTTTCAAATTCAATTTCCACAAGAGGTAAAATTTCATTTAAATAAAAAATTCATTTTTTAACTACTACTAAGTGGTTTCAATATTCATCAAAAACTGAAGTTTTTCATAAAACTACCAAAAATTTAGCTGATTCTATATTTGATATTCTAAATTCAATAATAATATCTATTTTAATAAATTAAAAACAAATAATATACATTAATTAATTTAAAATTAATTATCGTTGTCAAATGAAAAAATGTGTTTTTAAGAAAAAATAAAAATCAAAAGATCAACACTTGTTTATGTCCTATTTCAAAGTGAAATTAATTCCAATGAATAAAATTAGAGTAATTATTTAAAATATAATATAATTACACTTTAAAACCAATTATAAATATAATATACCCACATAAATAAATTATATTAAAAGGAACTTCTAAATTAAAATACAATATTTTTAACTTTTCACTAAAAATAAATTTTATCAGGAAAATATCAAAAATTTACCAAAATTAATTTTGATGTCCCAAATTTAAAAATTAACTTTATTTGTTTAAATAGAACATATAATAGTGATTAAATCTATATTTAAATAGGGTTCACCATCAAAAGGTGGTAAATCTATATTTGAAATAATATTATAGTATTTATTCAAAAAATTAAATTCATTCACATTTTAAGCCTTTAACTTTTATTGGATAAATGTAAGAACATTTAAAAAACATGTATAATTATATAATTGTTAGTTCTGTTCATTCCCACCATCGCAATATCTAGTCATTAACTACCATTTAAAATAATAATATTATATTGTTAGTGTGCAACGTTAGATTTCAATGAAACCCATTATTGTGTATCAGGTACGCCATCGATCATAGAAACCCATTTAAGTTAAAGATATTATTTAATTCACAAATATTAAAAAATATGAAAATGTCATATTTCATTATTTACCAGGTATGTTACTTAAATTGTATAAAATGATCAATAAAATATTAAATATAAAATTGTTTTATATTTCAATTATAATAACACCAAATTATAAATTTATAATAAAAAGTTTTTTATTTCCTTGACCAGTCGTATCTAAAATGTATAAAAACAATATTAAGAAAATCCCTATTACATTGTTTCATTATATACATGTAAAACTATATAAACAGGCATTAAAAACTATTTTTATATAAAATAAAACATTAACAATTCTAGGAGAGAAACATTTCTATAATAATAATTGAATTAAATTTCCATAAATATAGATATGTGAAACATGTCAATAAATTTGTATAAATAAATAATATAATGTTAATATGACCCACATAATTCAGATAAAACATATTATTCAAATCTATATATTTATTAATATCAAATTTTTCATTTTATATTTTCATATAAGTATATATAATTTATTAAAATTTAATATTCCTTTCTATCCTCTAATTATAAATACAATTAATAAATAATGGCACTCTTTCAATATTTTATTTATTATTTATATGAACATCATTATTAAATTTTCATATTATGTACGCCCATCATCCCAGTTAAATAAACATTCATATGAACATGTAATATTATTTTTTATTATAAAATTTTAAAAGTAAAAAATTCATCCAACTCCCTCAATTTGAAACTATATTTCATAAAGTGAATATTTTTATATCATTGGATATGTATTACCAACTCATTAATTAATTTGTTTACAGATATTTATCAATTAATGAATATGGACTATCTTCCCATCAGATATGGATTAAGGGAGAATTAAATCATTTTTACATTAAACATAAAACAATACCAAATAAACCAAAGTGGTAATATATAAAATAAATATAATTTATAAAATTGAAATATATTCCATTATTCATTATGGTTATTTGTTTACTATGATCATGTATCTAAAAATCATTGCGGTTGGTATAATATTGACCTCTTATTTGAAATCATCAAGATAAAAGAAATGATAAATATTTTTAAACAATTTAAATTTATATTTATATTTTTGTTATAAATATTCACCAAAACAAAAAATTCAAAATAATATTTTCCAAAAAAAATATTTTATTCGATATTAAAAATTAAAAATAAAAATTAGTAATTTATATATTTTTTTACCAATTTTCTCGTTTTCCAATTTTACATACCCTTTAGAAGATATTTAGTTATAATTGGTGTTTTTTAGAAATGTTTATATATAAGGAATATTTTTAATAATATCATAAAATAATATTATTATATGGTATTTAAAATAATTATTTAAAAATTTATCAATTAAAAAAATATTTTGAAACTCATAAAATTTAAAAAATAACAGTATGTTTATTTATTAAATGTGGTATAAATCTGGAATAATTTGGGAAGGTTTTTCTGAATAATTATTTAGATAACTTAATATCAAATGTAATAATACTTAAAAATATAATATTGTTATTATCATTATTTTTATTGATAATTTTTTATTCAATTTCAATTTATCTTGTTAAGACTGAATAATATATTGATTAATTTAAATAATTTTACTTCAAACATCAATCTGACACATAGAATATAGTATATTCTTATTTTATTAGTGATATAATAAATCATTTTAACATATAAATATATTATAAAAATAGAGTAATGTTTAAAATATTTATTAATATATTAATTTTTGAATACTAGAACATTATAATGTGAACATCCATAAATATTGTTACAATAAATAAAATTTTGATTCTGAAAGAAAATTAAAAAATTAAACATCATAAAACCAATGATTCTAATTGGAATTATATTAAATATATTTTCTTTAATTTCAGGATTATTTTTTAGATACATGAAATTTCAAATTAACAGCGATTAAATATTTTTAATTATATTTATAGATGTAGTTGTATATCTGGTTTTTTTACGTGGGTCATTGAAACTAAAAAAATATTAAATATATTTTTATTCATATGTGAGTTAATAATTAATCAATTTTAAAATAGAAATAAAATGGAAATATAAAAATTTTTATTATATAAATAATATAATTTTCTTCATAAGATTGGTTTCACTTTTATTTTTTTGTATTGTGATTCTATCCAAGAATTTTTTGTTGTTAATTGAACTAGTTGATATTTCATATCCTAAAACTCATTTTGGTTGATATTTTATTTTTATATCTTTTAAATAGATTGGACATCATAATTTTTTATCATTGATGGACTCAAATCGAGATGTGATCATTGGATAAATGATGGGTTTTCATTGATGTAGGATAAATTATTTTTTTCTCTCATATTTGTATTTCTAAATATAAATTTATAAATTCTTAATTTAAAACATTCTAAAATTAAAATGCATGATATGGATTTTTTGATATTCATAAATAGAATATTTTGATAAAAACACATATTGTATGAAACTTTTGATATATATTATTTTGATATTTTCAAATGTAGTTAATTTTTTATTCTAATTATTTTGATCACATATTCATTATCTTTTATGGTTTTTTAGTGGTATTTACATTTGTTTGAACCCTCCATGTTTTTATGAATTTAATCTTCCTTGAATTAACTGGAATTATCAGAAAATCATATTTTTATATATTGAATATTGATTTTTTTTCTACGATATATTATTTCATTGTCCAAATCATTCCAAATTCAATATTCTTAAGAAAAATTATTAATTAATTAATGAATACATGTTACCCATCATTTATTTCATGTTCATAATTAGACATGAAGACAAACCCATTTTTCCTTCTCAGATGTCCAAGTATACCCCAAACATTAATTCCTCTATTTTATGGTCATATAATTTCGTTGAGTCCTTTTTTATGTTGTGAAAAAAGGAAAAATAATAAGGACATATAGATTCTTATAAGGATATGGTAGCATGTAAGACATTTTACAAGGCTAATGATTTGAATTTGACAAGGAGAAGGATTCGTGTTCTTAAAATGGAATAAGAATTTTTTATGAGTTTTTTAAAAGTTTATACGATGTTCAATGGGTGTCAAACATGGATTCTATTAGTTGAGTGATTAAAAGAAATTATATTAAATGTGTTTATGAGGGAATTCATGAGGTGTTTTAAATTAAAAATATAGAAAACATGATTGTAAGAAATGAAAAACTATATGTCAAAAGGTATATAAATCAAAACCCTATGAAAGTATAGTTGTTCAATATTTATAAAAACTACAAGGGGTGTGACCATTGGTCATAAGCTATGTATTTTAGAATAGAGTTCCACTATGGGTAACTGATTACAATTTGGGAAAAGATATCAACCAACATTCCATGTGTCCCACCAAAAATATTATAATCACTAGATGATATTAGATTATGTGTATTGGTAGTATATATCATGTAGCTTTATGGTCTTTTGTACCATTTATTTTTTAGAAAACCATTATTTAAATCTATTGATAAGACCATTTGTGTTCCCAGAATCCACATTGACCATCCATCTTGGATCTACAAACATTGTGAAATAAAGTTTTTCATATACTCTATTATATTTTAGGGAACCCCATTGATGTAAAAACCCATATTTACCAAGGAACCCATATATATTGTACCACTATATGGCACATTATATAGGTAAATACATGTTTTCCTTGAATATTATGGAATGTGATAAAATAAAATAATGTTATACACACTATTTAACCTAGTATATATTATGTAATTGAAACTTCTCAGTATTATAAATATTTTTTCATCCTCCAATTAGTTTATGACACATTTGTCGACCACATCTATGATTTTTTTCATGAAAAACTAGTATTTATGTTTTTTTTATTCATAGAATTACATTTTCTGAAGTGTAGGTGAATTTTAAGAATCATTTATTATTAGAGACATTGGTGGAGAGATAATGGAATGTTTGGAGTATTCACGGGGTCAATAAACATAGTAAATGATTTCCAAATATAGGGAATGTTTCCCCTTTATAACTAGTGGTGTATGTAACTAAAATTCCTTATGAATGATGTGTCCTCAACATATTGATTAGATTACACCCTTAGAAGATTTCCATACTACATAATGGTGTGATGATCCCTCAATGTGGTCATTACCCATTGACTAAAATTTTATCACTCGGTTGGTTCAATCACCCCAAAACTACTAATATGGTTTGATGTAAAAGTTATTTATGTGAGGAAATTTGGGTTTTCCAAATTTTTCAGTTTATTGAGTAATATAATTTTCAATAAATGTGAATTTTTAGTGTAGAAAAAAGTTATTAATTAAATACCAACAAATAAATGGTTATGTATTCCACTAAATAATTTAAGATTTAATAATATTTATAGTTGACTTGTCTTATTATTATTGTTCTATTTTCTATGTAATTTAATTATAATACAAAATAATCACTTGATAAATTGATTTTTACTACATGTATTGTATTAATGTAGGTGATGTGTAGATTTTTGTAGGCTTAAATAGTTATGGTGTTTGTGGAGTGGGAAACTATGACACCTTTCATGTCACTGGTACACAATATTTTTTGTTTTATTTATTTATTTATTTTTATATATTTTGATTTCCTCTATTGTGGAGTTTAGAAACAATTCATTATGGAGAAAAAATCAATGGGTAATAGCCAATTAATTTTTAGTAGTAATCATATGAAATTGATGTTTAGGTGATAATATAGTTAGGGATGAATTTATGTATTGATTACCATATCATGTAGTAATCTATAGGAATTGTGGGCTATAGTTTTGAGAAGTCAATGACTCCCTCATAGTTTGAGAATAGTTTTTTGCCTATAATATTTTGTGGTGTTAATAAAATATTAATATTAAATAATTCAATGTGTTTTATATCTATCTATGTAACACTAAAGAAAAATTAAACAATACTATATTTAAATAAAAAATTAAATATTTAATTATAATATTAAAATAATATCCACAGAATTAGTAGCAGGAATAATAATAATCACTATAATATAATAAATTTATTATATATTTATATATAATAAACTTTTAATGTAAATTAAATTCAATTAGATTAGATAAAATGAATAATAAGATCATTTATTATATAGAATTAATTTTTAAATGATTTCACTTTTATAAAATATGAATTATTACTTGAGGAAATATATCAATATTGAAAAAAAATATTTTTGACTTTAAAATATGGGTTTTGGTAATTTATTTTGTAAATGATATGGAATAATAATGACAAAAGATATTTTTTGAAAATTTATATTTTTCAATTAAATTGGGGTTTCATAAACTTTTATGATTTTATTCTAAAATTAAATATATAAATTATAGAATTTAATTTTAATTTTTGATCATTATCTTTGGATTATGATCAAAAATATTATTTTAATATGAAATTATTTTGTTTTATTAAATAGTTATATAATAAGGGTTTAATAGTATTATATTTTTTATGATTTAATCATTTTGTAAGATTTTAATAAATGTTAAAAAAATATTTTATGTCATAAAATATGTTTCATTGGAATTAAATTATTAATTTTAATATATTCATTGAGTTTAAAATCCCGTGTCCAATATTTTAAAAAATAAATTGAAATATTGATTTAATAAAAATTATTATCCTTATTTTTTGAATAATGTTTCTCATGATGAGAATAAATTTTGGAATTCATCAAAATACTATAAAACATTATTTTATTTATAATAAAAAAATTATTCCATATTACTAAAAATATTAAGAACTGCATCTTAAAAATAAATTCTAATCCTCACAAACAATTTTTCTTAAAATCACTTTTGTCATTGTCAACACTAATAATAATATTATCGTTAAAAATGCATTGAAATTCTATTTGATAAAATAATTTAAAAATAATAAGATAATAATTTTGAAATTAGTTATAATTTTCAACATTTATTTAATTTATAAGTAATTACATAAAATAATATTTAATTTTTACGATAATAGAAAATTATGGAAAAAATAAAACATTTAACGATAAATCCATAAAACACATAATATTTTATCCGAAATAAATATTTTTGGTGATTATATATCCCCTCTTAGATACCATCCTCATTTTTCCTTTGTAAGAAAATTAAATTTTCATATTAACATTATATTATAGAAAATGTTATTTTTTCTGCTATAACCAACCATCTCATAACATATAAAAAGGTAACACATCCACCACATCCTGAATCACCTATAAATTTAATTTATTACAGATAAATCATAAATTTTATACTCTAACAATCCTCCCCTGCATCATTAATATTTTTTTAATCATTTTGTTTTATTAAATCCGTTATTTCCAAAATCATTCAAAGACCTGACAATTAATTTTTTTTTTATTAAGAAAACACTTTTGTGGGAAAAGTGAGAAACCAAAAGTTCAACAAAGCAGCCAAACAAACCCAGAAAAACACCAGAAAGAGCAGAAACTACCACATACCAGCAACAACAACACCACCATCCCTAAGATGGCCACTCGACGATCCCATGCAAGCATGGTCCCTCCCGATGTTGCCATCCCTCCGAATCAGCCATGTCCCGAATGACCCTCCAAGGAAAGGTAGAGTGCTCTAGCCCGATGAGGAAGCCTCGACTGCACTTCCCAAGTCAAACCGGGGGTGAAGCCTCATAAGAAAAGGAAATGTTACCAAAACACAACCTTAGCCTATTATTGCTTTCTTCCCTGTAGAGATTCCAGTGCATTATCCATACCTTAGCCCCAGGATCTTCTCCAATAACATCTTCCAAATAGTTCGCCATTTTGTCCCAAGTGCAGATATATTCCTCTTTGCTGATTTTCTTGTCATTGAAGCCTCTCATTAATATCAAGTCTTGCTTGTCAATCCACTTTGCCTGTTCGTGATCGACTTCCACTCTTACCGCCCTTCCCATCATGTCAGCCTCTTCCTGTGGAATGTCCACATACAGGAACTCCTCGACCATATCCTCCTCGGAACTAAGGATGGGTTCCTTTCTAGTCCCCATCTTCCCCGTAGAGATGTCCATTTCATCTATGTTCCCCTTGCTTAAAGCCTGATTCACCCCATTGGGCATTGTCACCGGTAGTTTCTTCACAGAGCGGGTCTCTAATGGAGGGGGAAGCAAGGAGTAATCTTTTTTCCCCTTCTTCTTTTTACAGCACATACTATTCTTTTGAATTGGAGCCCCCTCAATCACCTGATCTGGTTCGGCCCTGATGACTCCCTTCGAATCAGCCACACCACCCCCAGGCTGGCTAGCCATCATTCCGAGGGAAATGCCACAATTAGTTGTATCACCTTCTTTCTGTTGATGAAAAGGTATTGGCTCATCTTCCCCAGCATGCTCCACTACAGCATCCGGGTTTTCCAGCAGAGCAAAACGGTTTGGGGAACAAGTAATAGCCTCATCCACCCCCACCTTAATCAGACTTGTTGAGTTGTTCTGTTCTGGCATTTCAGGCTCACCCAAGCCTTGCTGAAGCTCATGTCCCCTGCCCATATACTGGAGATTACATTCCTCATTCATGTCCCGGCCCTGTATATTGGTTGCAGCATCAAGGCTCAGATTATTCTGTTTGTCATTCTCCCGGTTGGCCAATCCAGAAACCTCTAGAGGGGTAGACACCACAGCCCCTGATATGGTCTCCTTTCCCCCAGATTCATTCACTTCTGCCTGTACTCCTATCAATGGAGCATCCACCTCCCCTGACAGCGCCCCCTGGACCATCGGCTCAAAGTCCCCCCACGGTACCCAAATAGAGATGAAAATGTAGATCCTGTGTACATGAGGACTAATACCTCCATGACATGTTTTTGTTCATTTTTCATTAATTTCATTGAATTATGATATAAAAAATTTATTTAATAAATAAATATATTTCAATTTAAAATACTAAAATTATTAAATAATAATTTTTCTTACATCATCTTTTAGTCATTTTATTGTTAAATCATATTATTAATCATTCATACGTGTGGACAACCATCTCCCCAATTTGTGAATACAAATTTTAATCACCAACCACCATTGGTGGTTTCTAAAATTTACTTAATGAGTATATATTATTTTGTTATGATTTTTTAGCTTTTCTACATGTCAAAGTTTTAATATCTAAATACCAAACCTAATTAATTTAATAAATATAACATGTTTCCAATTGGTCTGATTTCACCACCTAAATAAGCAATGTGATGAAAATTATTTCATAAATGGAATGATATATTATTTAACTTAAATACCAATTCATATTTATTTATTTATTTTTTATCAATTATTATGAGACTTTGTTGTTATTTTTTCATATATTTATAAATATATTATCTTTTAAATGTTAAACGCGTAGAACAACACTTCATAATGATTTACATTTTCAAAAGAAATATTGACCTATTTAACCTAATTAAACATGGAAATTTATAGTAAAAAATGTATAATTATGTATTGAATGATATGTGAATGGTGAACATGTATCCAAATTATGTGAAATGACCCTACTATATTATAGTTTAAACGAAACAAATAACCATAATTTCTTACACTGAATAATGAATTTAAGAAATATTTGGAAAATATATTAGTAATATATTATTACTACATTATTTTTAAATTGTTGTATTTTTGTATTACAGTTTATAAAAATTTCAATTTTTTATGTGGTATGATCTCATTCAGTAAACAAGAATAGATGGTAAGAGTTTTAATCTTAAATTTATTTATTTATTAATTATTTTGTATTATGAAGCAAATTAAATTTATATTTTATAAATAATAACTATATCATATAATAAATAATGAATTAGATATTAATCATGATATTTCATTTTAATTTACAATCCCAAAATTTCAATAGGTTCTGATTATAATTTTACTCATGTAATAATGGTTCATTGTGTCAAATTTTAATTCCTTGAGACTTGTTTATGTTATACACAATTTTTTAAATTTAATGGTTTATTCAATTAATATTTAGGAATCATTAATGTATATTTTTTAATTAATGGGAAAGATATTACAAAATATTTTATTTTAAATAAATAAATTTTACTAATTTATTACCCCCATTATAATGCTTTGGGGTAAATTTATTTTCATTCATTTAGTTATGATCATCCTATTAGACATAAAGTTTATGTAAATAACACCAATTTTATAATATTATGTGGAATTATTTGGTATTTCTATTAATTTAGATTTATAACCCATTATAATGATTTCATACTTCAAGCAGTATGTTTCTCACAAAGGATGTTGACAACTCAAATATCGTTTTTTGAGTTATATTGTTTAATCATGATCATCATTATTCCAAGATCACATTCTAAAACCTAATATATTATATTATTATAATTTATATATCTATTTTTGAATATATAAATTTTTGAAAAAAACAATTTCTTATAGTTTTTACATCTTGAGTTGTAAAGAATGTTAATTTTTTACAATATTTATGAATTGTAACATCCCAGGTAAATGAAGAATAAGACATTTTTTATATTTATTAATATTTTTGAATTAAATATTAATTTTTCTTTAAAAGGGTTGTTATGTTCGATAGCGTACCCGAAAGGAAACAACAGGTTTCTTTGGATTATTACGTTGAACACTGATAATATAATATTATTATTTTAAATGGTAGTTAACTCCTAGCAATTTTATTGGTGGGAATGAATGAAACTAACTAAAATAGGATTATAAATATTTTTTAAATGTATTTACATTTATCCAATTAAAGTTTGAGGCTTAAAATGTGAATGAATCTAATTTTAAGCATAATTTACATTAAAAGATGATTTATCACCTTGTAATGGAGAACCCTCTTTAAATATAGTTTTTTTCACTTTATACATTCTTATTTACCAAATAAAATCCTTCTTTATAATGGGGATATAAAATTTTACTTTGGGTATATTTTGGTATGTTTTTGATAAAATTCATTTTTTAATGAATAGTAAAAAAAATTATTTTAATTCAAAAGTTCATTTTAATATAATTTATTTGTATGGTTAGATTATAATTATAACTGATTTTAAAGTAAAACTGAAATATATTTTTATCATTTAATCCAATGTCGGTCATTATAAATAATTTCACTTCGAAATTGGACTTAATCAAGTGTCAAACTTTTGATAGTTATTGTTTCTTAAAAACACGCTATTTGTTTTAACAATGGGAATTAATTTTTAAATTAATTAATACCACTTCTATGTTTTGAATTTTGGGAAAATAGACATCAATTTTTAATTCTGAATATCAAATAATGCTTATGCTAAATATTTTGTGTTTTTCTAAAAAACATCAATTTTTTTTGAATAGTGACACCACTTAGTGGTAGTTAAAAAACATAAATTTTCATTTAAATGAAATATTAAAACATCTATGAATTTAATTTCATAAAATGGACATACATGGTTATTATCAAGCAGTAAAATGTGTTTTATTAAGATGAAAATAATTTTTGGTAAATAGTAACTTTTGACTTTTATTTACTGCGATTAAAGGTTAATAGAGTAATTCAAGGTAAAAATTATATTATAATAACTTCAAATTACCTTAATTGTTTTCAAACCCTTATTGGATGAGTCATTATCAACCATGGGCATATATGGGTCAATTATTGGACCCGTTTGATTCACTTGGGAGTGATAATGACAATTTAGATTAATTAACTTAATGTAAAGAAAAATATATGACAAAAGAAAATATCTTCTAGTAAATTAATTTATAGAAGGGGTTATATAGATTAATATTTTGACTATAAATATTCATTGGAAAGTTAAAAATATTTCCTACATCATGGTATTTGATTTATAATTTTCAAATTATAAATAAATTAAATTATATATGACATAGTTATGATGCAATGTTTACCCCATAAATAAATCATTTAAATAAATAAGATTAAAATGATACAAATATTATCCAAAAAATGTCCAATTCTGATTGGATGATCTTCATTCGACCATGAGTCATCTTTTCATCTACTATAATGATTTTTTTGACCTTTAAAAAACTTATATCATTATATAATAAAATAGTGTTTTCACACTTTCTTAAAGAGTGCCTCCTCTCCCTTATAAATGGAAGCCACTTCTACTGAATTCCACAAACCTTTCAAGCCATTTGGATCATCCATGTTCTGCCCAAGTATGCTCTGAAAATCCCTATCTTCCTTTTAGAAGCCTAACCTTAGGCATAAGGCACTTCAAGACGTCCTTTGGTTAAAACCAAAGGGAGTTACCCAAATTAAAGGTAACAGTTTCTCTTAAATTGTATTCTTTTATTTTACTTCCCCAACCCCTAATATATTTTTAATTAATTTATTTTGAAACAAAAATAGTATCCTCAATATACTAGGATGTTTTTATGAGATGGATTCTAACTACACCTACCCACTCCTCCATCTAATGGATGAAGAACATAATGTTTCTGTGGATGGCAAACTAAGGCCTCAAGAAACGACGATTGTTCAATTACATCTTACCATCTGTCATGGTGGCCATTATGATGTCCCTATATTTATATATGATATATATTATGATTATTATTTCCTTATGCTTATGTACTTCCTCTTTATATCATTACTTTAAGATTTCCATAGTGGGTAAATACGATAATCTCAATTGAGGAAGTGCAGACTACCGCCCCCTCAAAGTGATTTGATTTGTTAATGCCTTATGTGGGATGTATAAAGGTTGGGGTTAAAAATATTATATATGATATTAAACTGGAATTATAAAATACCGATGTATCATAATGATTTATTTCCATTAAAATAAGAAATAGAACGAAAGTAGCGTTCATGCATTCGTACAACTTATCATCTCCAATAATGGTGCAATTCATTTCATACCTCTAAATGTTATGTACTATTATAATAAAATGTTTATACTGGATATATATTATATATATGATATCCAAATCAATAATATCATTCTGGATATAAATAAACTTTGACCACATGGACAACTTGTAAATATAAGGTGTTCATTTTTACTCAAGTACCAAATTTCAGCAAAATGAATGTTATTAATTTAATGATTTTATAATGTTTCTAACATGGTAATAAGTGATATAAAAGGAATAATAAAATTGAAAAAGGATCTTAGGAAATTATAAATTAACTTTAGTTTATTATTGAGGAGATTAAAGAACGATTGAGTCAAGTCAGACACGAGGTAAGGGACGTCGTCTCAATCTCCTTTCAATGAGTAATTTTTAGTTTTATACATGACATTATTTTATATGGTGTATAAACCCCTTTGACTTTTTGTTTTATTCAAATGGATTCTTTTTAGAAGAAGGGTTTTACTAAACGAAAAAATGAATTTTTTTTAATGTAAGCGGTGACAACGACCTTTCTGCCACCGCAAGTATTATTTGATCTTTGGCTTCCTTATCAAGCCATAATGTTTTTAAAATGAAAAATAAATACCAAAGACTCTTTTTATGTGTTTTGGTATTGAAAATTATTTTGATAATGGATTTATTATTTCAAGATCATGAAATAATATTTTTTTTATTGAATGTGGGAATATTATCTTTTCATTATGCTTATGTTATGTGTAATGATCATGTTATTTTTCATGGGCATTATTTACGTATATTGGTGGTTCCGTGATAATCCTAGGGTGGGTGAGCCTGAGATATGTCTCCAATTCATTGGGTAACATGACATATGTAAACATTAATGTTTCTCCTAAGATATTTTTGGGAATATACTGTGATGGGTATTCCAAATTAACCCCCTATATAGCCTTTGATAGCTACAATGTAACAATGATATGGAGGCCAAAAGATACCTTTATGATTAATGATTTATATGTTTCTTTCATAAATATTATGATTTCATGAGGTAAGTAAAGGAGTTCATGTATTGTATACATTTATGAAAAAATGTTTTAATTCTTATTTTTATAACCCTTACTGAGCTTTTTGTGCTCATCCCATGTTTTGAAATGTTTTCACAGGACATAAAGATGAATAAGGTCAAGGACGGGATCAAGGAAAAGTCATGATGTCTAAAACACGGAACTAGACATGACTCTTTTTTTCAAGAGTTTTTATTTTATGAAAAAATTTGAAACTATGTGGATATGTCTACCTTGTAAGCATTTGAGAAGTAATAGTTATTTCTTAATTCCCTAAACCACTAAATCTGAAAAGATCCTCAATGTGATTTATTCATTTAATTCCATATTATGTAATGTTTAAGGTTGGGTCCTTATAGTTGGTATAAAAGGTTGGTTTAGATAACTTTAGGTGTTAGGGTATTGTTAATGTAATATCCATAAAGTAATTTGTGTTAATATTGAAATCATATAGCTTTTACAGATTACCATATTGCTTCACCTAAGTTATTTATGTGTCCAGAATGGTTTTCCATAGAGGAAACAAGGAATCTATGTTGGGACGACATCAGGAAGAATACAACCCTCCAAATCAGTAACTTGAGATGGTCAGAATCGGAACTGAACAGTTTGTTTCAGTGATGGAACATTTGACTCAGGTGATAAACTGTGGCCGTATCCATGTATGAGATAAGCCAGATCAACTACAGGGGAACATGTCAGTAGTGGAGAATTTCATGAGGCAACATCCGCCATCATTCAGAGGATCATCCGATCCGGTGCTAGTAGAAGGGTGGATTAAATAACTGGAAATGATTTTGTATTTCATGGGTTGTTCGGAACATCAAATGGTTAGTCTTGCAGTTTACCATTTTGAAGGATAAGCTGATCAATGGTGGTCAATGGTGAAAAATATCAAGTATAGTGAGGTGATTTATTCCCTTGATTGGGATGAGTTAAAAGGTATCTTTCGTGATAAATATTTTCTTAAGGTGGTTTGTCTTAGGATGGAATAACAATTCCTAGAATTGAGGTAGGAGGATGACACATGGGCTGCTTATGAAGAAAATTTCACTCAACTTGCAAGGTATGCCCAAAATTTCATATGAGATCTTCATAGTAAAATCAACCATTTTTACTCAAGATTTAAGTTAAAGTATCCAATGGATTTATCATTTTGTGAGTTAAAAAGTTATGAAAAACTTGTTCATTGTGAAGAGAAGGTGGAAATGGATTTTACCAATGATCAGGTATTCTTTCATAAACAACAGAATAAGAGGATGGAGTGGCAGGAAAAAGGGAAGAACTCTTAAAAAAAGACTGATGGTAAGAATATTATGTTTAAAGTGTGTGAAAATTTTGGTAAAAAGAAAGCTGGGGAATGTGTTTCGAATTCTAGTAAGTGATACTGATGTGTTAAAATGGGACATAAGGCTCATAATTGCACTGAAAAAGATCAGGGTAAAGGTAAGACAAAATCTGATTTTAAATCAGTAAAATGTTTTAAGTGCAATGAAATGGGTCATTATGGAAATGAGTGTCCAACAAAGAACTAATCTAAAGGAAAGTATCAAGACATCAAGCAGAAAGGGGTGGTGAAATCCTTTGCAACTACTTCAGAATATGTTGGGCCATCAAATGAAGTTGTATCAGGTATACTCATTGTTTGTTCAGATTATTCCAATGTGTTGTTTGATTCGGGGTCTACACACTATTTCATTTCTGAGAAGTTTTCTAATAAATTTAGAATTCCATCTCAAGATATGAATATAGAATTAATGGTAAAAACACCAGGAGGAAATGTTAACACAAAAATAAAACTTAAGAACATTCATGTCCTTGTGTGCGGAATGAATCTACCAACAAACTTTATTTTTTTTCCTCTAGTAGAGTTTGATGTTATTTTGGGAAAGGATTAGATTTATTTTTATCATTCTAATATTGGCTGTAGAGCTAATGTGGATTCTTTTCAGATTAATTTTTAGTTTGTATAAAAAATGAACCCTTGTTGTTGATAACATATCAGGAAGCTTGGAAACTAGTAAAATATGGAAATGAATGTTACCTTGTACATATTATTGAAAATAAAGGAACTGTTCAGAATAATGAATTTCTTGTGGTAAATGTGTACCTTGATGTTTATCCTGATGAGTTTTCAGGTATTATACTTGATCGATTAGTTGAATTTATTGTTGACTTAGTTCTATATGTTAAGCCAATTTCAAAACCCCCTTATAGAATGGCTCAAATTGAACATTTAGAGTTAAAGAAGCAATTGCAGGAGTTAGTAGATAAAGGTTTAATTCGACCTAATATGTCACCATGGGGTGCCCCTGTCTTGTTTGTTAAGAAGTCAATGGTTTAATGAGACTATGCATTGATTATAGAGCATCAAATAACATCACTGTTAAGAATATGTTTCCTTTGCCTCATATTGATGAATTGTTTGATCAGCTCCCGGGAGCTCAGTATTTTTTGAATATTGACTGAGGTTGGGGTACCATCAGTTGAAAGTAAAAGAATCAAACGTTCTAAAGAACTCTTTTTGTACTAGATATGGCCATTATGAATTTTTAGTTATGCCTTTTGTGTTAACCAATGCACCGAATGTATTCATGGATCTTATGAATAGAATTTTTTGTGAGTTCTTGGTTAAGTTTTTGGTTGTGTTCATTGATGATATTTTGGTTTATTCCAAAATTAAAGAAGAACATGAAATTCATTTAATGGTTGTCTTGAAAACCATAAAAGAAAAGAAACTTTTTGGGAAATTCAGAATGTGAGAGTTTTGGTTACAACAAATTTCATTCCTTGGTCACATTGTTTCAAAAAATGGAATAACTGTTGATCCTACTAAAATGAAAGTTGTTGAAGAATGGCCAAGAACAACAAATATAACAGAGTTCTATATGTTTTCTTGGTTTGGCAGGTTATTACTGGAGGTTTGTTGAAAAAATTTCACAGTTATCTAGTCCAATGACTAAGTTAACTCGAAAACGTGTTAAGTTCATTTGGACAAAATAATGTGATGATTGTTTTAATTAATTGAAAATAAGATTGGTAAATCCTATAGTTTTGGCACTAACTTCTTGAAATGGTGAGTTTTTTATCTATAGTGATGATTTGTTGAAATTACATGGTTCTGTCCTAATGAAAAATGATCAGGTAATTGCTTATTCATAACGTCAGTTGAAACCACACAAGTTATATTACCCTATACATGATTTGGAATTAGCTGCTATTGTTTTTTCATTAAAAAATTTGTGGCATCATTTTTATGGAGTGAAGTGTGAAATATATACTGATCACAAAATTCTAAAGTATATATTAACTCAGAATGAATTGAACATGGGACAAAATAAATGGTTGGAATAAATCAAGGATTATGATTGCACGATCCTTTACCATCAGAGAAAAAAAATAATGTGACTAATGCTTTGAGTCAAAAAATTAATATTTCATTAACCATGTTACATTTGAAAATAGATCCTTTGGTTTTTGATTTCATGAACTTTGGAATAGAAGTTTTTTTTGCAGGAAATTTTTCTTTTTTGTATCAGGTGTCAGTGAGATCATCTATATCAGACATAATAAAGCAAGCGCAGAAAGAAGATAGTGAGTTGCAAAAAAGGTATATTTGGTTCAGAAGGGTAATTTTCCTGAATTTAACATTGATAATGATTGTGTTTTGGGTTTTGAGAAGAGATTATGTGTACACTGTGATTCACAGTTAAAGAATGAGTTGATATGTGAAGCCCATAGTTCCTTATTTTCAGTAAATCCTGGTAGTACTGAGATGTACAGAGATATTCAGGAGTATTAGTGGTGGGATGGAAAAAAAAGTGATATTGGTGATTTTACTATATAGTGTTTAACTTGTCAGTAGGTTAAAGTAGAGCGACAGTTATCGAACGGAATGCTTCAGCCTTTACCTGTGCTAGAGTGGAAATGGGAAAATATATCCATGGACTTTGTGGTGGGATTACCAAATACATCTCGAGGTAATAATGCTATCTGGGTTATAGTTGATCTGTTGAAATAATCAGCTCATTTATTTTCTATTAGAGATAATTTTTCTCTAGATAAACATGCTCGGTTGTATGTTAAAGAGATAATCAGGTTGCATGGAGTTACCCTCTCCATTGTATCTGATCGTGATCCTTGGTTTACTTCTAACTTTTGGAAAGACATTCAGAATTCATTGGGTACTAAATTAAATTTTATTATATCTTTTCATCCTCAAAAATATGGGAATTCAGAACGAACAATTAAGACATTGAAGGATATGTTTTGTGCTTTCTCAGTGGATTACCAGGGAAGTTGGGACCAATATCTTTCTTTGGTTGAATTTTCATTTAATAACAATTTTCATTATAGTATACAGATGGCTTCATTTGAGGCATTATATTGAAAGCATTGTCAAACTCTAGCATTTTGTGATGATGTATGTGAAAGGAAGATTATGGAACCAGAATTGATAGAAGAGATGGAAGAGAAAGTTCAGTTGATTTTGAAGCACATGACAACAGCTCAGAGAAGAAAGAAAAGTTATGCTGATAACAAGTGGATGGATCTTTCTTTTGAGGTAGGTGATCATGTATTTCTCAACGATTCTCAATGGAAAAGTGTGATGTGTATTTTTAAGATGGGAAAGTTGAGTCTGAGGTTCATTGGACCTTATGATATTCTGTAGAAAGTTGGATCAGTTGCGTACAGAGTGGATTTACCCCCAATTTTATCACAGGTATATAATGTTTTTAATGTTTCGATTTTGAGAATGTATATGCTAGATCCATATCATGTTTTGAGCCTAGTGGTAGTTCAGTTGGAATAAAATATCTCTTATGAAGAAATACTAGTCCAGATTCTTGACCGTAGTGAGCATGTGCTCGAGAATAAGGTAATTCATCAGGATAAGGTTTTGTGGAAAAACTATATGGTTGAAGATTCAACGTGGGAATTTGAAAATGCTATGAGGAATAAATACCCCCACTTAATTTGATAATTGAATAAAACATTGCGAGGATGCAATTCACAAAAGGGGGGATAGATGTAACATCCCAGGTAAATGAGGAATATGACATATTTCATTTTTATTAATATTTGTGAATTAAATATAAATTTTACATTAAATGGGTTGCTATGTTCGATAGCATACCCGATACGCAACAACGGGTTTCTTTGGAATCTTACGTTGCAAACAAATAGTATAATATTATTATTTTAAATGGTTATTCACTTCTAGCCATTTTATTGGTAGGAATGAGTGAATCTAACTACAATATGACTATACATATCTGTTAAATGTATTTATATATATCCAATAAAATTTAGAGGCTTGAAATGTGAATGAATCTAATTTTAAGCATAATTTACATTTAAAGTCCATTTTATCGCATGTTAATGTAAAACCCTCTTTACATATAATTTTGGTCACATTAATACATTCTAATTGAACAAAATAAAATCCTTAATTAGAATTGTGGCATCAAATTTTACTTTCGGTATTTTTTGGTATTTTTCTGATAAAGTTAACTTTTTTAATGAATAGTGAAAAATATGGTTTTTTAATTCAAAAGTTCCTTTTAATATAATGTACTTATATAGTTAGATTATCTTTTTTAATTGGTTTTAAAGTGAAATTGAAATATTTTTTTATCATTTAATCCAATTTTTGTCATTATAATTAATTTCACTTCGAAATTGGACTTAATCAAGTGTCGATCTTCTAATAGTAATTGTTTCCTAAAAACACGCTATGTGTTTTAACCACAAAAATTAATTTTTAAATTAATTACTTCAAATTATATGTTTTGAATTTGAAAAAATAGAAATCAATTTTGAATTATTAATATCAAATAATGCTTTGGGTGACTATTTTTTTATTTATCTGAAAAATGTCAATTTTTTATAAATAGTGACACCACTTAGTGGTAGTTAAAAATCTGACATTTTCCTTTAAATGAAAACATACCCCTTCTGTGAATTGAACATCAAAAATATGGCATACATGGTTGTCATCAAGATGTAAATTGTGGTTCATTAAGATGAAAATAATTTTTGGAGAATAGTAAATTTTGACTTTTATTTACCGCGGTTAAAGGTAAATATGGTAATTCAAGGTAAATAGAATATTATAATAATTTGAAATTACCTTAACACATGTAAAAACCATATTTTTTGAGTAATTAACGACCATGAGAATATTTGGGTGGTCTTTTGGACCCATTTGATCCATGTGGTAGTGATAATGACAATTTATATTAATCAACTTAATGTAAAGGAAAATATGACAAAAGCAAATATCTTTTAGTATATTATATTATAGAATGGGTTATATAGATTATTTTTTTGACCTATAAATTTTCATTGGAAAGATTAAATGATTTAATACATCATGGTAATTTTTTAAATAATTTTTAGAAAACAAATTAATTAAATTATATATGACGTAATAATGATGGAGTGTTTACCTCATTAATAAATCATTTAAATAAATAAATTATAATGATAAAAATATTATCCAGAAAATGAAAAATTATGATTGTATGATTTTCTTTCGACCATGAGTCATATTATATTCGAATATAATTATTTCTTAACCCTTAGAAACCTAATATCATTATATAATAAAATAATATTTTCACACTTTCCTAAAGAGCCCCTTCTCTCCCTTATAAAAGGAGACAACTTCTACCCAATTCCACACACCTCTCAAGCCCTTTGGCTCGTCCAAAATCTTCCAAATTAAACTATAAACATCCCTCTACTTCCTGTAGAAGCCTTAGATTAGGCAGAAGAGACTTCAAGAAGTCATTTGGTTCAAACCAAAGGGAGTTACCCAAATTAAAGGTAATTGTTTCTCTTATATTATTTTCTTTTATTTTACTTCACCAACCCCTAAACTCTTTTTTATTCCTTTATTTTGTAACAACACTAGTATAATAAATATAGTAGGATTTTTTTATGATAATTATTAGAACTAAACATACACACACCTCCATCTAATTGATGAAAAACATAATGTTTCTGTGGGTGGAAAACTAAGGCCTCACGAAACGATGATTGTGCAATTACATCTTACCGCCTATAATGGTGGCCATTATGATGGAACTATATTTATATTTTATATATATTAGGTTTATGGTTTTTATTATTATTTAATTCCCATTTATATCATGCCTGTGTGGTTTCTATAGTGGGTAAATACGATAATCTCATTTGGGGAAGTGTGGACTACCGCCCCCTCAAACTGATTTGATTCTTTAATTCCTAATGTGGGATCTATAAAGGATCGAGTTAATGGTATTATATATGATATAAAACTCTAATTATAAAATACATATGTATCATTATGTATTATTTTTATTAAAATAAGAAATAAAAATGAAAGTAGCATTCATGTGTACGTACGGCTTACCGTCTCCATGAACGGTGCATTTCATTTCTTACCACTAAATGTTATGTAATATTATAAAAACATGTATATACTGGATATATATGATATATATGATATCAAAATCATGAATATAATTCTGGATATAAATAATCTTTGACCACATGGACAACTTGTAAATATAAGTTGTGCATTTTTACTCAAGTACCAAATATCTTCAAAATGAACTTTATTACCTTAAATGATTGCATAATATATATAACATGGTAATAAGTGAAATAAAAGGATTAATAAACATGAAAAAGGTTCTTAAGCAAGTAGAAATTATCTATAGTTTTTTATGTAGGAGATTAAAGAACTATTGAGTCATGTCGGACGCGAGGTAAGGGGCTTCGTCTCAATCTCCTTTATTTGAGGCATTTTCAGTTTTATACATGGCTTTATTTTATACGGCGTATAAAACGACTTGACATGTCATTTTATTCAATGGGAATTTTTTTATACGAAGAATTTTACTAAATGAAAAAATGAATTTTTTTAACGAAAGCGGTGACAACGACCTTTCTGCCACGACAAGTATTATTTGATCATTGGCTTCCTTAACAAGCCGTAATGTTTTTAAAATGAAAAATAAATACCAAATGCTCTTTTTATGTATTTTGGTATTGAAAATTATTTTGAGAATGGATTTATTATTTCAATATATTGAAATGATATTTTTTATTGCAATGTGGGAATTTTATCTTTTAATTATACTTATGTTATGTTTTATGATCATGTTATGGTTCTTGGGCATTATTTACGTATACGGGTGGTTCCATGATAAACCTAGGGTGGGTGAGCCTGAGATAGCTCTCCAATGCATTAGGTTACATGATGGAGGTAAATGTGAATGTTTCTCCTAAGAGATTTTAGGGAATATACTGTGTTAGGTATTCTGTAGTAACTCCCTATGTAGTTGTGATAGCTATAATGTAAGTATGATATAGATGCCAAAAGTTACCTTTATGATTAATGATTTATATTTGTCTTTCATAAATCTTATGATTTCATGAGATAACTAAACGAGTTCTTGTTTTGTATGCATTTATGAACAAATGGTTACATTCTTTATTTTATAACCCTTACAGATTATATTATTCCCTTCCCAAGTTTTGAAATGTTTTCACAGGACTTAAAGATGAATAAGGTCAAGGATGGGATCAAGGAAAGGTTATGTTTTCTAAAAAATGGAACTAGACATGACACTTTTTTTCAAGAGTTTTTATTTTATGAAAAAATGGAAACTATGTGGATATGTCTACCTTGTAATATTTTGAGATGTAATAGTTATGTCCTAATTCCCCAAAACTCTAAACATAAAAACATACTCAATGTGAATTATTAAATTAATTAAATATTATGTAATTCTTAAGGTTGGGTCCTTATACGAAGGGTTTCACCTTTTACAATATATGATTTTTGTTCCATACAACATTTATCAACGATAAAAGTTATTTCAATTAAAGGACATATTACAGTTTTTTTGCTATAAAACATATTATTTTTTATGATATTTCTCTTCAACTGTTGAAAAAGACATTTCAAGGTTACATATAATTTTGATGTTCATGTTAATGTTATAAATATTTTCATATTTATTTTTATGTGTTCACATCAATTTTAGTTTTCAATTTAATAAGTGTTTAACACAATAGGGTCTGTGTTCCACTATTTATAATATTAAAAATATTAATATATTTGGGGAATGAAGTCACATTACCAAAAAATCACTTACCTTTCCACTTATTTAGTGGAATCATTCAGTTATTATATTTTAGGGAATAATTTTATATATAATAACATCCTTTTGTAATTACATTATTTTATTATAGTTACGATATTTTAAAAACATTGACCTTATTTATTTTGATGTATTTTTTTAATTTTATCCTAACATGGTCCCAAATATATATTCATTACCCTCTATATAGTGAACATCTCATTTTATAAAATATAGATTGGTGGATGTTTACCTAGAAAGAACATTCATTTATTATCTATGGATGTATTGAAATTATTGATGAATATTTTTTATGAAAAATATTCATTATTGAATAGAAATATATATTATTATTTTAATGGATATCTACATTTCCATTAGTCTATATGTTCCTTAACAAATGGTATGAAATTTCTTATTTCATCTTATTGTGATGTAATTTTAATTAGTTAATAAATGTTTGGGATCAATATTAGATAGTATCTCGATAAATATATATGTCTCATGGTACAAAAATTCATGGGTTTTAGTGTATACCTATCCCCGTATTAGTATAATCTATTGTTCTGATGCCATAAAAAAATGATTCAATGCTCTTAATTATTCAATCCATGAAAATGATATTAATACATATTGTTATAAATCTTTTCATTTCTTTTAGAGGAAATATAATTCTCTCTCTTTCACATGATGAAGGGAAATTTTTGATAAATTTTTCTCAAAATATCTATTCCATGCTAATAATATTGACAGGAAAAGTTATATATTTCCCTTACTGAGTGTTTGACCACACACATTTAGAATCGTCCCATTTTTCTTATTATGAAGAACGGTATTGCACATGATGTGACTAGAATAATATCTTCTGTGAATGATATTTAAATACTCAAAATATATTGAATAGTTTAATAGTTAAAATAAAAATTTTCATTATTTTATAATGATATGGAATTGATTCGTTTAGTTTGTTATTTAGTTATCAATTTGACTAAACATAAATGGTTTTGATAACGCATATAATGTAATATTTTTATTATTTAATATAATTATGGGATAGTTATATTTAAGATGTTATAGTTCATATCGAATCTATTTTGTGAGGTTTGTTTTTATGGAAGTAAATTTGGGATTGTGGGATTAGGGATTCATAGTTGATACCAGATAAGGTTTTATATATCTTATTATGTTATTATTATTATTGAAAATAGTTTATTTCTTGGTGATATACTATTTATTATAATTTCAACTTTATTGATAACCCTTTTTTGAAAATTAATAGATTTATTTTAATTCAATAATGTATATTTTTTGTGTGATTAGTGTTTGATAACTATCATGAGAACAGTATATTTTATCTGTAAATATTGATATGTGAAAGCATAGAATACATTTGAGTATGTGGTTCTCCAGGTAAGGTATCATTGTCTGGATACTGGTAGGTGGATATGGCTCTGGCACAAATGCACCTAGTGAAAATCCCCCAATGATGTTTGGTTGATCATTGAATCAATCATCTCTATGATGAAGAATGTGTTGGAATAATAAGGCACATATAGATAGACACTTAAAAGGATTTAAATAGTTCGATCATATACTCATTATAAACCATTATTAAATATTTATTCTCAGGTTAAATAAAGGGATTAGGTTATAATTATTGGATAAAAAAACATAAATCTAATTTTATTGAACTGACAGTATAAAAGTAGGAATTAATTGATATATGAAATTTTAGGATGGTGTTTTCATATTCATATTGTTATTTACATAGATTGTATTGATAATAATTTTGGGATTTAATATTTGGATAAAATAGGATCACATAAATTATGTTGATAATGGTCCGTACCAAGAAACCATTATCTATTATAACAGATTAATGGAAAATAGTTTATGGGTTTTTAATCATTGTATTTTTTTTCATGATGGGGAATATGAGTATCCATGTCTTACATAAGTTACTATGACATATATTTTTAATATAATATAAAACATAAATCCCTTATATATGATAAATATTGATTGTTATTTATCAATGATGTTTGGGTATATTCTAAAATTTATGGGAATAATGTGAAATTTATATAGATTGTCCTTTAACCTTTATTCTATAAATGTCTGAAACAATATATTAAATATTTTAAATAATCTTGAAAATTGATTTTAGGATATGATTATATTTTTGGTATAACAACTGGAGATCACATTATAATGGTATGAGTAACAGTTAAGGTCAATATATTTTCTGGGGTAATAAAGGGTTGAATGATCTTGAAATATGTCATTTTAATCAGGGTTCTATTTTTTTAATTTATTATTCTATTAATAAAAAATTATTCTATTGTATATTTAGGGATATTTAACTATATTTATGTATAATTATATATATAGATATATAAATTATGGACTTTGTAATATATTTTTTGAGGGTAATAGTTATCTACTAAAGAATATATGATGTTACTATTGTTTAATGTCTTGGAGATTCAAACTATTTTTGGAAAGGTATGTTATTATTAATTTATGATAACACCTTATAAAAACATGGGTATATGATTTTTTGATGTATTAATATTTTTTTAGGAGAGATAAGTTACCTGATATAACCAACGAGGGTATGATATATTCCATATTAGATGCTTTATCATTAATTATGATTATGTTATCTTCAAACTAATATTCATTCATCAGTGAAAAATAATTAAAATATTTAAGACCCAATTTATTTAGGATGATAAATTTAATGACCGAGGAAATTAATACATGATTACCTTTAAATATGAAATTTATTTCAATAGCATACACAGTATGTAACACCAAACATAAATTAAATTAACATATATATAGATAAAATATAAATATTCAAGTAATAATGTTAAAATATATTTACAAAATTAGTGATAATGAATTGAAATAAAATATTTATGATTTAAATTTATATGTAAAACAATGGTTACTTTTATTAAGTATGAAATTAAGTTATTTTACTAAAAAAACATAAAAAGATCAATTATCTTTAAAAATTTATTTTTAAAATAATTTTGTTTTTATTGATATGAATTTTTTTCAAGAAAAAAATTATATATCATTATAATTTATGTATGTTATTAATTATTGTTTAATACCAATATGTGTTTTAAATTATATGATATTAGAATAATAGAAATTAATATTTATAAATGTCATTTTCCAATAAAATTTGTTTTTCTATATATTATCTATTTTTTCATCAAAATAATGAATATATAAATTTTAGAATAAGACATTGAAGAGATGGAAATAAATTTTATAATTAGAATAATAATATTATATTAAGAATAATTTTTCAAAAAAAAATGCTTTTTAGTAGGAAAATTTTATTTTTATAAATAATATAATCTTTATCATTTTATCATTATATATAAAAATACCTAAATTTTAACAAATATTTTATTTAATTAAAATATGGTTTAATAAATAAAAATTTACTTTTTTATATAATCATTGAGACTATTAAAAATATGTCCAATATTTTTGGAATAATATTAAAATGGCAGATTAATAATAATGATTTTCCCTCTTTTCATTGAATCACATATTTTGAAGGTGAAATTCCATCAGGGATGTTCATTGTACACACATAATTATTTTTTAAAATAAATCAACTAATTTCTTATATTGGAATTGATAATTTTAATAATAATGTTTTACACAATTAATTTAGGCATTAAAATGTTTTTATATAAAATGTTTTCACACTTTATATGCACTATAAAAAATTAACATTCCAAATATGTATAAATTTTATTTGAAAATATATTTCAAAATTTGAAATTAAAAATTTTAAATCATGATAAATATTGATTATAAATTTTATCAAAAAATATAATTACTAATTTTAAAAATTAATTACCACAATAAAACACAATTAATCTAAATGGTTAATAGTTAAAAGAAAATTCCCTAAATTAGACATACTTGACACCAAAATGAGTTATTGAGGTGATTTTCAAACAACACTAACTATCTAATCTTCATTCATAATTTTAAGGAAATTTTCATTTTTGTAATACCACAACATTCATGAAAATATAATGGATACTTACAAAATACCATTCAATTTAAATATTATATATCAACACTTCCACAAAATCAAGTCTAATATCTTTTATGAATTTATTGTTGAATATCTGCTACATTTATCCTAAAATAACCCTCTACAATGTCTATATTATTATGAATGATTTAGTTTAAAATCCTAAACATAATTGTATTCCTTGTTTAAATTTGTCTTGTCCTTCAAAGAGTTAGTTAGTGACCGTTAGCATGTTAGTAGTTTTTATATAAGGAAACGATTCATGACTCAGACACAAGTTATATGAGAAATTTCATTCTATGATTTAATATTCACTAAATGAGTAGCTTCTGGATTGAATTGATGATCATTCGTTCAGTATTTGAAATGTGTTTTATGATATTATATTACGTTATTCATATGAATATGGTTTTCCTACAATATAGGTTAAGGCGATAAATTTTTCATTCATCATATGAATTCAAAAAAGTAAATCCCAAATTTATGTCATCATTTTAGTCTATTGTAGAATATTTAAGGATCTCTCTCGCATTTATTTTCCCCATTTTCCACGTTCTATGTACATCAATTCATAGGAACTTATATGTTTACTTTGGTCTATCTCATTCTCTTATATCTAATCCCTTCGATGCCCAAAAAGTGGTTTAATTAATTGTAACAACATGATATGTTCTATCATGATCAATTAAATTATATGGATTTTGCCCATGAAAAATCCATCTATATTACTTATTTTTACATCACATTTAATAATTTTTAATGGTTTAATAATATAATTGTTAATCATTGATAAAATTGAAACCCAAATAAAATGATTGGAATTTTCACATCATTTGGACATAATACATTGACTACAGTGGATCATATCATGAATGTGTAATCATTTTATAACATTAGGTTGTGTATTAATCTCAAATTGAACCATTATTTCTAATACTGGAAGGTCATTGATAATTCTCGGGTTTTAGTTCTTGGTATTTAAAAGCTAGAATCAACCCATAACATCAAACTATTACCATAAACAATGTAGTTTGTCATTATGATTTGATCATGTTTATATGAGTTTATAGAATGATTTTTTCTCATGTGTATCTCATGAAAAATATTTTTGATGTATGATGACATATAGAATCTATTAATTCCCAATAGAACCAATGTTTTTTTTCTTATGTATAGTTTTCTTATGGATGTGAATTTTAAATTATATGAATTTATATTTGATCTCTCATCCCTTATACATGTTTTTCATGTGTTGATTCCATTTCTTATTGAAGGTTAGCATATAGGTTTATCAATATAGACAACCTACCTAACATGGATTTCGGATATGTTAATTGGAATGTACTTGGGATCCACTTCCATACGTATCACAAAATATGTGGTTTTTTATTTCATTATATAGAGAATAAATACCGAAATTGATTATTGATATTAGGATATTCTATTTTTGTTCATCAGTCTAGAATTATTTTATTTGAGCCTGATTATTAAATTATTAAGTTAATATATATTCCTATGACTCATAAAAACCCATGATTAACGTACATATACATGACATCATTTTTCATAATAATAAATACATTACAAAAATGGAATCCCCAATACTGTACTAGTTTAGTACATTTTGAAACACAGAAACAAAAATTCTAGTACATGAGTGAGATAAATTATATGCCATTGGGTTTTGAAAGGCTATAACCCTTTTTAGAAACATCATACATAAAATATATATTCATATCATGGGGAAGTAAACATTAATATCAGTGATCTCAAATTCTCATTAAGGGTAAACATGGGTTATATATAAGTATAAAAACAAGATTATGAGTATAGGAATGTGATTATACCATTATAAGATCACACCCTGCATATCAAAGATCAGAACCATGAACCATGGAATGAATTGTATCAGTTCGTGAAGAATTAATGATAATTGAATCAATATAATAATCTATGAAATCCTAATATAGGAGTAAGTCATGTAATTGTGGTAGATGATTAAACATGTAATATAATTCACTATTTATTCAAACATTATTAAAGAAATTTTTTGGGATATTCATGGGGAATAAACGCTCTAGTTGTGGAACACCAACATTTTCAATCATAGTTCAATCCCTATAAGGGATCTGGATTCCCCAAATTCCCTTATAAGAATAGGTTTCCCCATCATCCCATATTCTATAGTGGATCGTGTTTCTCTATCATCCCATAGTGGTTTGAGATTCCCCATCATCCGTAGTGCATTAAGGATATCAACTTGAATCCATCTTTTATCTCATGAGGAAAAAATGTTTTTCATATTAGAACACTCAATAGGTGGGTTAATTTAGTTACTATAAAACTTTGTGTCAAGAAATCTTATTTAAAAACCACCGAATTTTAAATCAAATACAATCCCATTATCTAATGTATCAGAATTATTATTTACTTGATAATTTTAATGATTTCTCAATGATTGATTAGATCTCAGTTATAATAATATGAATTGGAATTTTAACATTTGAAAAAATGTACATAATAATATTGTAATACAAACACTATCTAAAATATACAGTTATAGTTATGTGATATTTTTAGATTGTATAAATAAAATAATAACAACTAAAAATGAAAAGGAACTGCAGATTAAAATCCAAGGTTAATTCTAAAGGCAACACCTAATCTTCTCTACTTGGTGACCCCCTTCCACCAAATAATTTATATAAATAAATATGATCCACATCATAGATTGGGGTACACCACTACTTACAAACTATCCTGGTAAACATACCACTTCCACCATATTTGTGGGAGTTCAAAAACCAAAAAACATGCCGCATAAGGACCTCTTCCACTATTATTCATGGGAGTGTAAGATGTAAAAGGTAGGTTGGTGAAGATATCTATATATCATAATGGTTAGCATTGGAGATTTATTATGTTTATAAAAAACACACAATTCTTGAAATGTAAATAATGTTGGACCCATGGTTGTTCTATGCAGGAATTGTAGTTTGGTTTGTGTTTGTTGTCAATCCTCAGTGGAAGTTCCGAATGTGTTCCAGCAAAGTGATCATACAGTTCAAGTAGAAAATAGTATTGAAGGTGGCGCTGTTTCCCAGTGTTTGCCAATTTATTTGGGCCTCAAAATTGGAAAATGAAGACATGGATTGTCTGCAAAAGGAGGTTCGCACAAAAAGGAAGTGGTGCGCGAAATATAAGAGGCTTGCGCGAAATACTTATGTTAGGTGCGAAAAATCAGCGGGATGCGCGAAATAGTGAATCGAGGTTTTTCGCGCAAATAGTGTTTCGAAATCAGATTGGTGAAAAATGGCAAAGGCATGGGCTGCGCGGAAAATAAGGGTTGTGCGCGGAATACTTGAGCTGGGCGCGAAAAATAGCGTGGTGCGTGAAATAGCGGAGCGATGTTTTTCACACAAATAGTGTTTCGGAATCACACTGTCGAAAAATGGCAAAGACATGGATTGCGCGAAATATATGGAGAGGTGCGCGGAAAACGATACCTGAGCAAAATATTACGCGCCAGATGAGAGGTTTTCCGCGCCGAAGGGGATTTTGCGCACAGGGGTCTCAGTCGCCTATAAATATGAGGTGACCCCCTTCATTCAGGTGTGTGGAAGACTTAGAGAAGATCTGAGGTCTGATGCGCGAAAAAGGATAGCGTAAAGGGGCTTGCGCGATATATTCGGAGTTGCACGAAAAAGGGGATTTTTGCGCGAAATATTTTTCCGCGCGAAAAGTAAATTTTGCGCGCAATAGGGAAGTTTTGTGTGCAAAGGGTTGGTGTTGCGCGCAATTGTTAGTAAGGTTTGTCTGCACGTTCTGGTTATCCGGTTCAGGGGTTCTGTGCGTTCTAGTGCATCTATTTCGGACTTCGATGCAAGCAGAGTCTCATGCTGAGCAGAGGCAAAGAATTCAATGAAAATCTATTGAAAAGACCTTCACGTCTATAAACTGAGTGAGACTTCACCAACGGCAGTAAGCCAGGGGGAGTCAACGGGAGTGACCCGAGGGAAGCAGTGAGCTATCCCTGAACCTTTGTAAAGGCAGTGAGCCTGGGACAGAGCGACTGTACCCGAACTTTTGTAATCTACATCTAGTGAAGCACAGTAGTTTTTGGTACGACCGACAACCTGTCGGCATATGCTCCTTGGACGTAGCCCTTAGTGGAGAACCAAGCAAAAATGGTTGTGCCTTCTTTGTGCTTGTGAATGTTTTCTTTTTGATCATAATCTTCATACAGGTTCAACAAGTTCCTACCAACGTGGGAACAAGATCCTTCACATTAAAAGAAAAAGTTGTCACCCTGATTCACCCCTCCCCTCTCAGGGTGTCCCGGGGTCCTTCAAGTGGTATCAAAGGGTAAAGGTTGCTGGTGTTGAATCTGACCTTCTTCGTCATTGAAAACGCCGTCAATGTCAGGGGAGTCCCTCACTTCGATGGAAGCAATTTTCAGATCTGGAAGAAAAGAATGATATCTAATCTAAGATCTCTTGGAATGGAAATTATTTTTTCTACTGTGCAAGGAATACATGTCACTGATCCAACAGGTCTGTCTATGACTGAAACAGACAGGAAACTTCTTGATGCAGATGCTAAAGCACAGAATTCTCTCACTGCAGCCCTTTCTGATCAGATTTACCTGAAGGTGATGAATTGAACCTCAGCAAAATCTATGTGGGATAATCATGAGAATATTTATGAAGGTGATAGCAAAGTGAAGGAGGTGAAACTACAAGTGCTACACAATCGGTTTGATGATCTGAAGATGCATCCAGACGAGAATGCAGACTCTTTCTTCAATCGAATTACTGAAGTGGTTGGAGCAATTCGGGGTCTAGGAGAAGAAATAAAAGACATTGATATTGTAAAGAAAATATTAAGAAGGCTTCCACCTCTGTATAATGCAAAGGTGTCCGCTCTTGAGGAAAGAGATCTTTCCAAACTTTCTCTAGATGACTTACTGAGCAGTTTGGTAGCATATGAAATGAGAGTCAAACCAGAAGATGCTACAACTAGGGTGAGCAAGGAAATGGCATTCAAGGCCATGGATAAATTAAAAATCTCAAAGGATAGTAGCGGTGATGATGACGAAGAGAATGAAATTATTTCTCTCATTGCAAAGAAGTTCCAGAAGGGGAAAGGGAAATTCAAAGGGAAGTTACCTCTCGCATGTTTCCGTTGTGGAAAAGTTGGGCATATTGCCTCTCAGTGCTTGAAGAATATCAATGATGATGACAGTGAAGATGAAAACTTCAAGAAGCCTCAAAGAGGGTTCTTCAAAAAGGGAGACTTCAAATCTGGTAAGAAAATGCAAAGGAAGAGTTTTGTCTGTGAAGAGGAAGAAGATGACAATGAATTCTGTGATGAAGAAGAACCAGAATTCAAAACTGGGAACCATGCTTCTATGATGGCCACTGTTGAAAAGTCAGAAGATACTGATGGTGAAAAACAACTGAGAACTTGTGTAGATCCTGAGGTGAAACTTAAGGATGCAGTTAGTAAGCTTATGATTAAATGTAAGAGCTGCAATAAGTGGAAATCAATTGTAGAAGAATCAACTGAATACGTTGATCAACTTGAAGCTAAAATTGAACGACTAGAAGAATTTGTGAAGGTACAGTCTAAAAAAAATTGAAAGCAATGATGATGCAGTTGATCTGAAGCTGAGAATTGAAGAGCAGGCAAAGGTCATCAATGACCTCACATCCAGACTGGATGAAAAATCCAAGACTGTTGAGGGTCTTGAGGAGGAAGTAGTTACTCTAAGGAGTAAAATGGAGACAGAATCAGTTCCAAAAGAATCAAGGAAGAAAATACAGTTCGGAAGATTCTCAGATGCAGAATTAATTGCAAGATCCAAGTGTGGTTCAGATGGGGTTGGAAAAGTCTTGAGTGATCAAAGACCTGCTTGCATGGGAAAGAGTGGAATTAGCTGTGAGGCTGAGTCATCAACTGCTGGAAGTGAAAATATCCAAATGAAAGACAAGATGAAATTTGAACATGATGAAATGTTACCTAGAGTGATGAAAAAGGAACCCTCAATCCAAACTAAAAGGAGACCTGAAAATTATCCTCAAACATTCAAAAATGACATACAGTCTTACTATTCTCCCAAGGAAGAAGGTATAAGGAGAAATTCAATTGAGAAGACATTTCCTCTCATGAAGTGTCAGTTCTGTGGCTATCTGGGCCATACCATGTCTTATTGTGAAGAGGCAAGAAGCTATCTGAATGGAGAAGATATAGATTCTCAACAAAGTAGAACAAACTCATATCCTAATTCTCATAGAAGAAATAATTTCTATGGATATTGTTTCTGTTGTTCTAACTTTGGTCATGAGGCCGTTAATTGAAGGCAGAGAAGAGACATAGACACCTCATACCGAAGTTCAAGACAAGTCAAGTCTCGTCAGCAAGACAGTGTTGGCTCTTTTAAACAGGTTCTCACCTCTCATAGAAGACTTTTACTATGAAGAACCTGGGTATGCGGAAGAGATAGTTGAAAGGCCATCAGTCCTATATACTCAATCTAATGTCTCATGGAAGGAAAGGAAGAAGATTGAGAAATCGAACCTTGCAGAGGTAGCCCTCAAAGCCACAAAGAACAACAGTACCTGGATTCTGGATAGCGGTTGTTCATCTCATATGACGGGTAATGCCGGCCTACTAACGAATATCATAAAGAATGTTGATGGTACAGTAAGATTTGGTAATGATGGGGCTCTGAAAATCAAAGGGAGCGGAAGTACCCAATTAGCTAATGGAGAACTAAAGAAGACTGAAGTCCTTTACGTAGATGGCCTACACCATAATCTCCTTGGCGTGAGTCAACTCTGTGACTCAGGACTTATAGTTACTTTTAATCAGAAAGGCTGCACCATCAAGGGAAAAACCGGCAATTCACTTATGAAAGGATGCAGAACAGAAGGCAACTTGTATCAGGTTGATAGTGAAGAAAATGTATGTTACATGACTGTTGAAGAAGAAAACAATTTGTGGCATCGGAGATTGGGACACATCAATCAACAAGACATGGAGAAAATATCAAAATTGAGAATTGTCATGGACATCCCCAACCTGAAGCGTGAGCGTGAAAAATCCTGTGATGCTTGTATTCGTGGGAAGCTGGTCTGCAGTTCATATCGGCCAAAGAAGAAAAAGGCATCTCACCTTCTTGATCTGATTCATACAGATGTTTGTGGTCCAATAAATGTTGACGGAACTCATGGAGAAAGGTACGTTGTCCTTTTCATAGATGATTATAGTCGAATGGCATGTGTGATGGTCATTCACCGGAAACGACAGGTCCTTGACTGCATGAAAACATATCGGCGAATCGCCGAGAATGATACTGGACGAACAATCAAAGTGTTGCGATCTGACAATGGAGGAGAATAAACGTCCATTGAATTTGAAAATTATCTGGAGAAGCATGGGATACAACATGTGGAAGCTGCTGTGAGAACTCCACAACAAAATAGAGTTGTTGAACGAAGGATTCGACAGGTGAACAACATGGCACGAACTATGCTGATTGAGAGTCGTATTCCACGACATTACTGGAAAGAGGCTGTTCAAGCTGCAGTGTACATTCAGAATCGAACAGGACTTTATATGGGTGAGACGAAGACACCATATGAATTGTGGCATGGACGGAAGCCTTCTCTAAAATACTTTCGTGTCTTTGGAAGTAAGTGCTTCATCTGGAACAAAGAAGGAAATCAGGGGAAATATGGTGACAACGCAGATGAAGGAATCTTCCTCAGTTACTCAATGAACAGAAAAGCCTACAAATGTTTTAACAATCGTTTTGGGAAGGATTGTGGAATGCAATGATGTTAATATAATTGAAGAGAAAACCACAAATGATTCACGGACGTCATATGCTGATGTGATAGAAAGTCATGAAGAATGTGGACATGAAGAAACTACAAATGCAGAAATAGAGGAAGCTGTTCAAAACACTCATCAATCACATAATGATGTTGACTCAGAAGAAGAATCTGAAGAAGAAACTATGGCTGAAGAGAATACTACTGAACCTCGCAGGAGAAATCGAAGAGCTGAGATTGATCCATCCAACATAATTGGGGATAGGAGTGCACCCACTCAAACCAGAAGGATGAGGAATACCACGCAATCTTCATTTCTATCAGTTGTAGAGCCATCCTCATTCGAAGAAGCTGCAAAAGATGAATCTTGGGTGAAAGCCATGAATGATGAATTAGATCAGATTGATAAGAATCAGAAATGGGATCTTGTCCAGAGACCCGAAGGTCACAATGTGATTGGTACCAAATGGATCTTCAAAAATAAGTTTGATGAGCATGGAAGTGTCATCAGAAACAAGGCACGACTGGTATGTAAAGGATACTCTCAGATTGAAGGCATTGATGTTGAAGAAACCATTGCTCCAGTGGCTAGACTAGAGTCAATCAGGCTTTTCCTTGCCATGGCACTCCAAAGAGGATATAAAGTATATCAAATGGATGTCAAGACAACATTCTTGAATGGTGTACTCGAAGAAGAAGTCTACATTGATCAACCAGTGGGTTTTGTCTTGGGTACCGATGAATCAAAGGTCTGCAAACTAAAGAAAGCTCTATATGGTTTGAAGCAGGCACCACGGGCGTGGTACTCACGGCTAGATTCATATCTCAAGAAGTTGGAATTAAAAAGAGGAGGAGTTGATCACAATCTCTATGTGAAGAATTCTCCAAAAGATCAATTCATGGTTCTTGTCTATGTTGATGATATCATATTTGGTTGTAGTAGGAAGAAATCAGTGGATGAATTTGCCAACCACATGAAATCAGAATTTGAAATGTCTATGATTGGGGATCTCACATATTTCTTGGGGCTGCAAGTGATTCAAATGAGGGAATACACATTCATTTCTCAGGAAAAATATGCAAGAGAGCTGCTGAAGAAGTTCAATATGCAAGACTCCAAACCAATGTCAACTCTGATTGCAGTAGGAACTAAACTTGGAAAGCATGAGGATGGGAACTCTGTTGATCCCACCATGTACAGGAGGATCATTGGAAGCCTACTGTACCTGACAGCGACAAGGCCAGATATTGTCTTTGCAACATGCCTTGCGGCCCGCTTTCAGAGTAATCCAAAGGAGGAACATATGGCAGTAGTAAAAAGAATCATGAGTTACATTCAAGGTACACATAACTTCTTGTTATTTTTTGCTGTAGGTAGGGACAGTGAATTATCAGCATTTTCTGATGCTGACAGGGCTGGTGATGTAGTAGATAGAAAGTCCACTAGTGGTGGAGCTTTCTATATTGGGCAAAAATGTGTTGGCTGGTTGAGCAAGAAACAAGAAAGTACTTCTCTTAGTACTGCTGAAGCTGAATATATCTCCGCCACAAAATCATGCACTCAACTTCTTTGGATGAAGCAGCAGCTAATAGATATTGGTGATAAGGAGCAGCAACCAATGGTGATTTATTGTGATAACAAAAGTTCAATTGATCTTACGAAGAATCCGGTTCAGCATTCTCATACAAAACATATTGAAATACTGTATCATTTTATCAAAGAAAAGGTTGAACGAGGCATGATTAAAATGGATCATGTTGGAACTAATGAGCAAGTGGCTGATATCCTAACCATACCATTGTCTGCGGCTGTGTTCGAGAAGCATCGGTTGAACCTCGGTGTTCGACCACCTCCTTCTGCATAAGGAAGCTCCGGAAGTCCCCTCTCCCCGTTTATGGTAATTCTTTCTATCTGTTTATGGTTGTGATGTAGGTTTATGGGGGAGATACTATCCAGGGGGAGTATGGTTTGAGCGGAACATTGATTAATTTACCGGCCATTGGGTTTATTGTCAATGGGGGAGAAAGGAAAGGAATAATATAATTTCAAGAATTCAGGATTGTCTATGGACATGTAATGCTTCTGTGACATGATGAGAGTTCAGTGTAAGAAAATTTCTTGCGCATCTTTGAGCATTCCAAAACATGGGAACCCAATTCAAGCTTCCTCTCTTGTTTTCTACACTGAGCATTGCTCATGTAGACTTAGAGTGCTGGCTCAGTTGATCCTTGCATTTTTGGTATGCATGTGGATGGTGATATATTGATTTTATTTGGTGATTGCCAACAAACCCAAAGGGGGAGATTGTTGGTCCCATAGTTGTTCTATGCATGAATTGTAGTTTGGTTTGTGTTTGTTGTCAATCCTCAGTGGAAGTTCCGAATGTGTTCCAGCAAAGTGATCATACAGTTCAAGCAGACAACAGTATTGAAGGTGGCGCTGTTTCCCAGTGTTTGCCAATTTTTTTGGGCCTCAAAATTGGAAAATGAAGACATGGATTGTCTGAAAAGGAGGTTCTCACAAAAAGGAAGTGGTGCGCGAAATATAAGAGGCTTGCGCAAAATACTTAAGTTAGGTGCGAAAAAACAGCGGGATGCGTGAAATAGTGAATCGAGGTTTTTCGCGCAAATAGTGTTTCAAAATCAGATTGGTGAAAAATGGCAAAGGCATGGGCTGCGCGGAAAATAATGGTTGTGCGCGAAATACTTGAGCTGGGCGCGAAAAATAGCGTGGTGCGCGAAATAGCGAAGTGAAGTTTTTCACGCAAATAGTGTTTCAGAATCACACCGTCGAAAAATGGAAAAGACATGGATTGCGCGAAATATCTGGAGAGGTGCGCGGAAAACGATACCTGCGCGAAATATTATGCGCCAGATGAGAGGTTTTCCGCGCCGAAGGGGATTTTGCGCGCAGGGGTCTCAGTCGCCTATAAATATGAGCTGACCCGCTTCATTCAGGTGTGTGGAATACTTAGAGAAGATCCGAGGTCTGATGCACGAAAAGGATAGCGTAAAGGGGCTTGCGCGATATATTCGGAGTTGCGCGAAAAAGGGGATTTTTTCGCGAAATATTTTTCCGCGCGAAAAGTAAATTTTGCGCGCAATAGGAAGGTTTTGCGCGCAAAGGGTTGGTGTTGCGCGCAATTGTTAGTAAGGTTTGTCTGCACGTTCTGGTTATCCAGTTTAGTGGTTCTGTGCGTTCTAGTGCATCTATTTCGGACTTCGATGCAAGCAGAGTCTCATGCTGAGGAGAGGCAAAGACTTCAATGCAAATCTATTGAAGAGACCTTCACGTCTATAAACTGAGTGAGACTTCACCGATGGCAGTATGCCAGTGGGAGTCAACGGGAGTGACCCGAGGGAAGCAGTGAGCTATCCCTGAACCTTTGTAAAGGCAGCGAGCCTGGGACAGAACGACTGTACCTGAACTTTTGTAATCTACATCTAGTGAAGCATAGTAGTTTTTGGTACGACCGACAACCTGTCGGCGTATGCTCCTTGGATGTAGCCCTTAGTGGTGAACCAAGTAAAAATGGTTGTGTCTTCTTTGTTCTTATGAATGTTTTCTTTCTGATCATAATCTTCATACATGTTCAACAAGTTCCTACCAACATGGGAACAAGATCCATCACATTAAAAGAAAAAGTGGTCACCCTGATTCACCCCTCCCCTCTCAGGGTGTCCCGGGGTCCTTCAAATAATTTAAATATATAGAGAAATATAATAAGAATATTGTTTATAATGTTTTGGGTGATGTGTTTTGCAGCTTCTGAACTCTATAAGGAAGGTTGAACTAATTCTAGAGTCAAATTTTTGAAATATATAGAAAAATAGAATGTCAAATTTTTTCTTAGGTCATCTATTTCTATGATGGTAGATGCTTTCTCAATGTGTTTATCCCTTCTATGATTGTTGCTCCAAATGTTCTAGGTGTTTTGGTGCTCAATAATGTCTTTGTGTATGAAAAATAAAGAGATCTTTTTTTCTCTAAGGTACATAAGATTAGTTCTCCCCTTCTCATATATGTATATATATAGCTATCAACTAATTACGGATAATGTTCTTGATCATGTTATTGTACCTCATACCATGTAATGATTTATAAAAATATCATTAATGTTGTCTTAAAAATCATTAATAAAATCAGTAGCTTTATATAATATAAATATGACCGTCAATAATATGTATGAATTTAAGAGATAGATCATCAGGGTCTCGGTCTATCGACCTCTCAGTCTGTCAGCATCACAGTCTATTGGGATGTCATGTAGTTAGTTTCTCTTTCTATTAGTGAATCAACAATCGATAATTCAGTCTATCAGTAGGTTTGATGTTGGTGGATCTCATATCAGTATCATATACATAGAAAATATCTGAGTCATTTTATCAGTAGGACATGATATTTATTGGTCGATCATGAATTCTATAGCATAATATTCTATCTGTAGAATAGAATTTTGTTTGTAATTTCTTTATTAGTGATTTGGGTAATAGTGACTCAACTATCAGTGAAATATACTTAGCCAAAATGTATCAACCTTTATTATATAGTGTTATACTTATAGCTAATATCGTGGTTATATACAATCATATATAAGAATAATTTAACAATATGAATCATTATAAAACATGGTAATATACGAATAACCACAAGGAAACTTGTATCATAAATAAACATGATTTATGAGAATGGTTTATAAGAATTATTTATAATCATGATTTATATGCACGATTTGTGTGAATTAAAACTACAGTAATCAAAAAATATCCCTCTTTTTGATGATCACAAATCATCAAATTATACACCACAATAGCTAGTTTATTATTATAAATTTAAAGTATTCTTATCATATTAAAAATTTCATAAGTGATTAAAATTTTAAGAAAAACTCAAATATATTTACACAACACTTGTTAAACAAGAAATGTTTAATGAATTATTTTCTTGTAATATTATGTCCATTTATCTCCCCTATTATTAATTCCATACAAATTCTCCGCTGTGGGTTTTACAAAAAGGAATAAAAGAATGAAAAAAAAGATTATAGAATGAAGTACAAAATAGATCCAAGATAGTGAATTAGTAAAAATAGAAAATGATATTACATAATGTCCAAATTGATCCCTATAAAAAAGTGATCGAACTACATATTGGTCACATCAGATTCCAAAAGTTCTTTGACCCTTATAGAAGAAACAGTGGTAGGAGAAGGATGTGAAGATGTAAAAGTTATTGAAGGATCATTGAGTGTATTAAATGATGGAAGAGGAAATCCTTGAAAATAGAAGGATCAAGGATTGGGTTAAAAGAGGAAGGTGGACCTCTATGTTATTTATGGTTGATAGGTTGAATTGGGCAATGATCCTGAGCGATGGTCATGGTCATAGGTGAAAATGAAGAAGTAGATGGGTGAAGGATATTTCTGAGAGGAGTAGATACAGAAGAAACATTTTAGTACTATGATGATACCGATAAGGATTCAATAGATTGATGATGTTCATGATTATCTCACCACCATATTCTAGAGAATTTAAAAAATATTCTTTCTACTCTATATGGTTTGCAATGGTAGGATATAATTCCATATGCTTTTTGAATTCTCATTGAAATATTGATTGACTGAAGGTCCTCATATTTTTCATTAAATACATGAAATGGCTGTTTAGGTGATTCGTGGTGTCAATCCTCTTAATGTATTAGTCTATGTTATGGGTTTTTTATTCATGAAGAGTAGTTTAATCTTTTGATTTGAATATTAACGTATCAGACTTATGGTGGCTATCCTTTATAATATTAATAATACTATCCTGATCAGTTACACCCATCATAGTTTTAAGTTCCCCTCGAATCACATATCATACCATATTAACAAATGGAGTGGGAAAAATTGTAGAAGCTAAAGTGGGGGGACCTTACAGTATATCTCAGATATATAATCTCTTCTAGTTCTCATAACGAGTAAGAGGATGAGTTTGAGTAGTATCTCTCTAAGAATTATTACCCTCAAAAGTTTTTCCACTTTATCCAAGGATGTAAAATAATAAATAGTGGGACTAATAGTGGATGAAACCATCACAGTAATATCACTCCTCGTTTTATGAATTTTTTAGACAATTTCATCAAATATTGAAATCAACCGAGGATCAACATAAGAAACATCTCTTTTGTGATCAAATATAAATCTCTTTTTCATTGTATTAGAACTAATGTAGATGAAAGCGAAGAGTCAGATCTAACTACAACAAATAATTCATCCTTCAATGGATCAAGATTACCTTTGGTGACATATATAATAGGTTTTGAAGTAGCCACATGAATAGAAGTTGAAGTATGGGAAGTTATCCAATCTGCTTAATCATTATAATTCAAACTAAAAATCAAATACACTGGATCATTACACTATACAGAAACACAAATTCCATCCAATGGATCATGTGCATCATCCATTTCTCTCTCATCCCGTCTCTCCCCATCAGTAGGTTCACTCTTTTCAACAGATGGTTTATTTCTATCTTAAACAATTGTTTGCACTAGAGTCACTGTAACATCATCTTCAGCATGAAATTCTTAATTAATGTAGATTTCAATAGCTATCTACTCAACTGTAGTTTCTTCTTGTGATTCATCATATTTATAAATTTGTTCTAATTCTTCGTAAACTATAAGAACATAAGTGGGACATTGAGAATCATTAGGATCTCATGTATGATCAATAAGTTATTACAAAGGACCTTGATCATCAACATGATGAATTCCATTCTAGATGATTCAAATTCTTCATCTTATATTTAAATTGTACACAAACATCTTAATTTTATTACATATCATAATAACCGCCATCTTCTTCTTCAACATCACTTCCTCATTCTCCATTCTCATGATTTTATTCGTCATTACTACAAATCTTCTTTCATACTCACCATCCCCAGATTCATCAGTCTCATCACTATCATCCTCAAATAGAACTTGTTCCATAGAAGGTAGTTGTATATGTGGATATTTAGGATCACAATTCATCATCTGAGTACATTCAGCAATATTAGTATCACTCATGTGATCTATTAGTGATTCAAATCGTTGAACACCCTTAACAACATATTTATCATTTGAATATACACCCACATAATATCATCCAAGACAAGAGTATCCCATATTCTTCTACCTAGAGGGTTTATCAACAAGATTGAAATCATCATAAAACATATCTTTATCTTTAACCCATGTCTTATTAAATGGGTTCAAATTAATTTTAATCTTACTAATGATAAATTTTCTTATACAGAAACCAAGACATGATAAAATTGTCTCTCCACCTTCATTCATCGAACCCAAATATTAAATCATATAAGAGATAATATTTGGACAAAACCAAGTGTTTTTCTTGCACAGGGGTCTATCATTTCATTGATACGAACCATTAAATATATTCTCAAATTAATCATATAAACATTCTTCAATAAATATACAAAATAAACATCCTGGTACTTGAGGGAGGAAAAAACCCATATCATGGGAAATAATTGATGCTAGATGAATTTGAATAAGATCCTACACTCACCATTATATATTATCAAAATATTCATCATATTCTCTTTATATCCAGTCAATTGAAATACTGATTTCTCATAAAAGAAAAGGTCACAGGTTTGAGGATATCTTCCTTTAAGGCCATCACACAGACCCTCATGTAGTACCATCAAGGATTCATTCCAATGAATGGATGAAAAAGAAATCATTTTCCCATTAATCATCGAATTTATCCAAATCTTTTCTGATATTTTAGAAAAATCTATACATACAATTAGAACTCATTCACTATACATGGATAGTATGATATTTTATTATTGGTGAACCACCCAAACTATCCTTGATATGGAAACATGATTAGTGGGAGAGACTTACATGATAACATCCATTGAGTATGTAGTTACTTATCCATCATTATTATATGGTTTGTGAGTAACATATGTATATTATTATGATTATTTTGGTTAGCTAAACAACTATTCCTCTGGGATGGAGGTGACTCATTCTAAAATCCTTGTAGGATGATATGGAGAAAATCTGTTGAGAGAGGTTTGTAGGTTTTAGTTTAAGGTATAATGGTAGAAGCATGTGAATGAAGGATTCAAGGGTAAGAGTGTGAGTGTTAAAATGAATTGGATCGACCGTTATTTTATTATTTATGAATTCAAAATTATAAAATGTGTAATTTTGGATAATATAATTTAAAAATTTAAAATAGAAACATTCATTATTCAAAATAGATAAATCATTATGTATTAGCTGGTGAGACACATCGACCAGACCTATCGGTAATTCACCACTGGTGAGTCCTATCGGTGATTTTTTTTGGGGAGACATCATCAATGACTCATTTTTGTTAGACATCATCAGTGAGTCCTATTAGTGAGTTATCAGCTTTAGGTTCAGAAAAGGAAATTCATCATGCCTATACCATGTCTGATGTAAATAATCCTCTCAGAATTTAATGGTATAGTATAAATATTTCCATGATGATGTTTTGTGATAATGAATCAAGGGTTATATTACCTCATTGATAATGATTCCAAAAAAAATAATATATGCATCAATATGTTTTGTTCTAGTGTGAGAAGTTGGATTATTAATCATGTTAATAGCACTTTTGTGGTCATATTTTTTCGGAAAATGCCTAAACTGATGTCCATATTCTAGTAATGTATGTTTCATACACAAATTATGAGCACAAAAATTACTAGCATGGATGTATTCAAATGCAGTAGTAGATAGTGCCACAATTTTATCTACTACACCATGATACTAGAGACTTGACCAAAAAATGACAGTTCCAGATGTTCTTTTTCTATTTATCTTAGAAACCAAAAAATGAGTATCGAAATAACTAACTAAGTGAAAAGATTGTCCTATAGAATAGAATAGTCATATACTGCTATATTTTTGATGTATTTGAAATTTATTTTAACATAATGAAGATGTGAATCTCTATGATTTTCATGAAAATGAGAACACACCCACACACACTAAGAATAATATCATGTTTTCTAAGTGTTATTTAAAGAGTAATTCTAATCATACCTTTGTAATTATTATGATCTAGTGATTTTCAATTTTCAACAACATCCAATTTACTGGTTGTACAAATGGGAGTATCACTAAATTTAGTTCTTTCCACTTTAAAATGTTTTAACATATCCTTAGTTTATTTAATTTGATTTAAAATAATACCATTTTTGTTGTGAACTATTTGAAATCCAGGAAAGTTCACGAGTTGAGCCATAAAAATAATGTAAAATTCATTTTCCATAATTTTTGAAAAATCAATATGTAAATATTTTTAAAAATATCCCAAAATAACGTAATCATCATATATTTGAACAACTAAAACATCTATTGAAATTATATTTCTAAATAAATTAGGGTAAGAAAAAACATTTTAAAACATTTTAAAATATGAACAGTATTGATCCTATCATACCATGATATTGGATATTGTTTTAAACCATATACATATTTTTTAAATTTAAAAACATGATTCGGAAAATGAGGATTTTTAAAAATATGGGTTTGTTCAACAAGAAAATCATCAACTATATACCCATTTACGAATACACTTTTACAATCCATCTAACAGAGTTTAGAGTTCAGATATGCTGTAAATGATAAAGGTATTATAATATATTAATGTTAGGATACATGTTCAATGTTTTCTTTATATCCTATTCCTTTATCTTGAATATAATTTTGTGAAACTAGTATGGCCTTATTCATTACAATAGTTCCATATTTATCTAATTTATTTCTAAACACCCAAAAAGTGACTGTTTTCATGGTGTCCATGGGACATTGAACATGTTTCCAAACCATGTTTCTTTCAAAAAGATTCAATTATTCTTTCATAAGCACACTACAGTATTTATCATTGATAACAACATTGATATTTAGAGGATCATGCTATGGAAAAAAGGAATGATGTTCAACCTAGTTTCATAGACAATATCACATATGTGTTCCCTTATATATGTATCTAAATACATAATATAAGGGATGGTTTTTAAGGGTTCTATCAAATCTAGAAAAAGATAGAAACTTATTTCAGTTTCTTTTATAGTATTGGGCACAATATGATCAGAATCCGGAAATTTTCAAAAACAAGATAATTTTTCTTATTACATAACAACAGATGCATAAGGATTATAATTCAAGTCTTGATTTGGGAAATCATTCTCAATATTCTCTAGGGGGTCATAAGATCATGTGGGTCTATATCATCATATTTTGCAAGGAAAAATTCTTCCACAATTATTGTCTTCATATTAATGACCATATAGGATTTTCTAGATGCTGAATAACCTATGAATATTTCCTCAAAACTGTTGGTGGAAAATATATCAAGAATATATTTTTTAATGTTTATAGGTAATGTTCAAAATAAATATTAAAATAATTTACCTTAGGCATCCAATTTTTCTATAACGCATATGGAGTTTTTATAGTGATGGGTTTAATTAACACTCAATTGATTGTGTAACAAGATATTTTCATAGATTATACCCCAAAATAAATAGGTAAATTATATTCTTTAATAATATTTTGTGCTATTTCTGTTATAATTATACTTCTTGATTCTATAAAATAATTTTTCTATGGTGTCATATGAGCTGACATGTAATGACTATAGTTATTTTGTGAGCCAAAAGTTTCAAATTCTTTTTTTTTCAAAATCATGTCTTTGATCACTTATTATGATTTTGATCCTAAGTCCACGTACGTTTTCTACTTAACTAACACACTTTTTTATGTATAAACATGCTTCACTTGTTTATTCTAGAAAAAAGTCCATGTATATCTAGAAAATATTTCTATAATACAATAGACATAATTCTTCTGATTGAAACTATAAACTCTACTAGCTCAAAAAATTCATATGAACCAACTCAAGATTTTTAGAAGTTGAAATTTCATTCAATGGATTAAATGATATTTTATGTTTTCCCCTTGTGACATGGATTACAGATTTTATCATTTTGAAACTAAAGTTCAGGTTGATTCTTAACTCATCATTTCATAGTTAACATTATAATTGAGTGAATATAATAGTGTCCTAATATATTTTTTCCTAATACAAAACTCTTTTTGAACTGAAATCAAGGAAGAAACATATTGATTAACTAAGGAATTTTTATTCACAACATAAATATTTTCATTTATGGATGCATTGAAAAATAAATCATTATTAGAAATGGAATCATTGGCTGCATTATTTTCAAATTTATCATTAAAAAAATCATTGTGTAACTATGATATTCTACAAACATTACACTTCAGACTATTAAAAATAACTTTAAAAATTAAAATTGAATTAGTGTTACCTATTTTCCCAAGGCCTATAATTTTCCTTTTACATTATCAACAATGTTGACATGCCCACCATCAATCTTGATATGTTTCTTAAATCTTGAATGATCCCATGTGAAATGTCTTGAATACCAACTATTCATGTAAATAATCCAATAAATGAACTCTTAAAATGGAACTCTTAAATGAATAATTAAAAAAAGAAAAGATTTTGGTGCACAAACAAGCATGGGTCTAGTAAAATAAGTTATTATGGTATTGGGAACCCATATTTTTATTAGTTTTTTCCTAGAAGGAACTTGTAAATTATTATAAAAATAAAATCTATTTTTTGTATAAAAACCTTTAGTAGTTTATGAAGTTCCAATATTTAAATTTACAATATTTTTTTTAAATATGGGGAACAAAATAATTATCCATATTTTAATACAAAAATATATTTTGAAAAATATATATTTCAAGGTAGATGAAGAATAGAAGTAATATATTTTGGACAAACATATTTGACATGAATTTGAACAATAATATATTTTCAATTTTTCAATTTTTGAAAATCATTATTTAATTACTCATTAATAATTTTTATATTCATTATTCTCAATAATCAACTTAAAATTCTTCTAATTTTCAATTCTACATTCAGATTGAACAAAAACAACAAGAGCATGATGTTTCAGGATATATTTATATGTACACTTTAGTTCATTACATGTATCCACATGAATTATACAATATTCAAATATTTATTCATTTTTCATATTTTCAAAATTTTATTCTAATATAGAAAAATATTATTTCTACACCGAGTATTATAGAATTACATCATATATTTTTTTTCATGAAACTCATATTAGATTTGTCAGTATTTTTATCACGTGATGATTAAGATTCAGTACAGCAATCTTCGGATGCACTAGAGGATGAATTCAATTCATTCCTTTACATTTTATCATTTTTCCATGAATTTCATTTGGAAAATTATTTTAGGATATTCAAATTCCACATGTCCTACCCTATTTCAATCCTAATAGACTATTTCTTTAGCATTTTCCATTCCCTTTAAGAGTATTTTTTTCAGTTTCATCTGTTGTCTGCTTCCCTTTGTAGCTAGTTTTTTAAATAAATTTTTTCTTCTATAAAACATTGTAAATATCTTGTATAATTGAGAGATTTCCTCATAAGTATAACATGATGAATCTTAATTGTTGGAAAATTCATCATGTACATACACAATATCTTTTTTTGAAGGTACTAGTTTTGATATCCATTAACATTCTCTTTGTTTCATCTTTTTTCTCTCTTATATCATTTAATTTTACATCATAAACCATCATATTACATATCATCTAATTTATATGTAATGTAATTATAAGAAATGATTACCTTATTAATACTATGATTCTAATAAATCATCCTATTAAACATCTTAGTATTCACATTACATGTTCCTTTGGTGTGATTATATTTCCTAGAGAGTCCATTGTATTTACTATCTCATATAACCTGATATGAATGTCATATGTAGGTTCATGAGGAATAATTTTAAAATCATAATATTTAATATTATCTGTATTAATTCTTAGTCCTTTGATATTAGTGGTTCCTTCATGTGAAATAGCTAAAGTATACCAAATTTCATGTTCTATTTTACTTGTAGAAATCCTATTACATTTTAAATTCAAAAAAGAGTGTTATAAATAATTCATATCATTAAATTATTTATTGTTGGTTTCCTTAGTGGAATCATCCCAATTGTTACTAGAAGTAGTAATAATATTATATTTATCTAAAATTGAACACCAAATTTCAAAACTCAAACCTTCCAAATGAATTTTCATTTCAACTATCTAATGAAAATAAATTTCAACATAAAGTATGCAACTCTTTTGGGTTCATCCCCTTCATATCTATTTTCAATTTAAAAAATATTTTAACAATTTTAAAAAACAAATTTTTTTTAAGATAAATTTAGATAAATTTAATGCACAACAAAAATCATGGCTGAATGCAGTTCTGAGAAAGCTTTTTATCCTTTGATACAAAATGATGGTTGGAGTAGTAGACTCAAGATGGGTGAATTTAGTTCCTATAATGTTTTATGTTGAAATTTATTGTTTCAAAATCCCCCAATATAAATCAAATACTTTCCTATTGCCCAATGTAGCCTATTTATAAACGATTTGATCACTTGGTAGATTTATCATTGATTGATTAGTTTTCAGTTAAATGAATATGAATTACTATTTTTACATTTTAAAATAGTCCACAAAAGTAAATTCTAATACAAAATCTTCCTATGATTAACTATAATATTGAAGTGATGTTTTTCGTTTTGAATAAACAATGAATGATAATAAAAACTAAACTTAAGAAAGCCAAGAAGATTAAACAATTAGTTCATTATAAATATGATAAATAATCCTCTCCACATAGTGATCACATTCGACAAATAAATTTATATAACAAATTTTTATACTCACCATGGGTCAGGGTACGAAATAGTATAAAAATAGTTCAGGTCAACAGACCTCTTCCACAATATTCATGGGAGTAAATGACAAAAAGGCAGGCCACACGTGGACATATTCCTATATTATCAATGGGATTGTTAGGTGTAAAAATAATTTATGGTCAATATATCTATGTATATACTAGATTGGCATAGGATATAGTGCGTGATTATGAAACAGATTCACACACACTACTCTAAATATAAATAATGTACACATGTAGAAAAATATAATGAGAATAGGGTTTATAATTCTTTATGTGATTTGATATGAATCTTATGCGCTTTTTAAAGATTGGTTATGTAATGTTGGAGTTGAATTCTAGAAATATATTGTGAAATTGAGGGTCATTTTTAAATTATTCTTCACATTCCATGAATGTAGATGCTTCATTGATTTTTTCTTCACATCAATGTATGTTGCTGCAAATGTTCATTGTGATTAAGTTTTCTTTAATGTATCTTTATATTCATAATATAAAGATTTTTTATTTAAGGTACATGAAATCTATTATTCCATACACATATATATGAATATATAAATGCCTATTGACAATGGCCATGTTCTCTATCATGTGCTGGTACCTCTTACATTGTATTAATATATGAAAACATCATTAATTTTGTCTCTATAAAATCATTAAAAAAATCATATGAATTAAATAAAAAAAATATGAACATTAGTAATATGTTTTAATTTAAGAGATAAACAATTGATATCTTAGTCTATTAGCATCTCAAACTTTCAGTGTCATGGACTATCAATGAATCATGTTGAAAGTGTCTCATGTTTTCGGAGACTCATATTATCTGTATGATGGTCTATTGGTACATCAGCTATTGGTAGGACAAGCATTGGTATGTAATATTTTAGTTGGTCAGTTATCAGTGACTAATGTATCAGAAAATCATACATAACATAACTACAAGTTCCTTCGATCTGTTGGTCCAGCACTATATCGATAACTCATGTCATCAGTATAATAGACTTTTTTCAGTATCATATACTTCTATGTGTAATTTATGTATTGGTGAGTCAGGTATCGATGAATCAACTATCAGTGACTTATACTTATATAAATATGTTATCCTATTTTATGTAGTGACACACACAAAATTTAGATCAAGGATATATATAATAATAATTAAACATAATATAACACAATAAATTAGGAAAAAATAAGATAAAACATGATTAAACACGATGTAATTTTAATCATAAATAAGAATGATTTTTGAGCATGATTTATGACCATTAAAACTAGAGGAATCCATCAATCAATGGTTACCCTATTAATTTTAGGGATTTATAGGTCTCACAAATCTCATTAAGATATAATATATATATTCACTAAATTATAAAAAACAATCATCAAATAACCCATGGAATGAAATGGGTATCATAAACATGTAATAATATCATTACCTATTGAAATGATATGGATTTCTTTATCATTCAATCAATGTAACCCGAAAAAAATTAACATGTTTTATAATACCATCACTGATGGTAGAGAAATACGGTTCATAAACATCATTCCTGAAAAACATAAACCATTAAATAATGAATATAAATGGTATTCTTGGATTATTTCCTCAATAAATATTAAACAATATCAATTAATTTATTCAAATATTGTAATATATATTTAATTATTGTAGTAATAATTTCATAAGGAAAATTTCCTTTTCTTAAAATTCAAATTTTAAAACATATAATATATTCAAAATAATTTTCCTTTAAAAATATTTTTAAACATATAAATTAAAGTTTAAAATAATTTGAAACAATTTAAGAAGAAAATATCATTTATTCGTTGAAAATTTATTTTAAAACATAAATCCTTTTGAAAACCATTATCATCAAAAATAAACATAAAAACAAATTATTAATTTTAGAAATACTATATTCATAAATAAAATCAAAAATATATTGAAAACCCCCTTCTGTAATAACATATAAAATAATATTTAAATCATATTTAACAAATTATTATTTGTAAAATTATAGAACAGGATTGGTAAAATATTGAAAACAATTTTTCTAAAAATATATAAAAAAATTAAAATTTTATGATAATATTTTTTAGTGAAAAATATAAAGTAATCCTGAAAAAAAAATCCTATTTCCCAGAAAACATTGAAAATTATATTGAAAACATTTTGAAAACCATTATCCTTGAAAAAATATAAATAATAATGAAAAATATTTGTTAATGTTTTCCATAAAAACATAAAATATAATTTTGAAATCATTTGGAAAACCTTTTTCATTGAAAACATATACTAAAATTGTTAATTTAATTAGAAACCCATTTCATAAAAAAATAGAGATATATTATAAACATTTCGAAATCCAATTTTTTGAAAATATCATTTAAAACATATAAATAATGCTTAAAAATGCTTGGAAAACCACATATTTGAAAATAACTTTAAAAACATATAAATAATGAATGAAAACATTTTTGAAAACACTAATTTAAAAATAACTTATAATGATTGATTGAAATCGTTTTCAGAAAACCTAACTATGAAAAAAATGGATTTCCGACTAATGAGTAAGGTAATATAGAAATTTATAAAAACACATTCTCAGTAATCTTATATACAAAATAGTTGATAAATGGTTCCAATAAATGAATATATAATGAAAACCCATATGATAATAAAATCCGGGATACTAAATGAGTGATTGATCATATAATGTCATCGATTGAATCATAATCATAATCATTTCAATAAATAATGAGACTCTTTCAATAAAATATTACAACATGGTATCATTGACTTTTACTCCCCATGTAAGAATATGAAATTACATGAATATTAATATATCATGAAAAGAATTAGTTTCAGTGTATAATATTTCAAATGGATGTATATAGACCTTTTAAATTTATATAACTTGATAGCATATGTTATGTCCCAAATAATGAAAATTTAGACAAAATTACATTACCGAATTAGTAACATTTGAAATATAAGACACTACAGGAAAGGGGAGTTTTCCCAGCACTTGTATACCAACGATTCAAAGCAAGTGTTGGAATATGTTGTCTTTCCCAAAGGATTATTTAAACCATTGGGAAAGACCTTGAAGAACTTACTTTTCCCAACGGTTTTTTGAAACCGTTGAGAAAAGTGGGGGGAAAACTATGTTTTCCCAACAGTTTTATGAAACCGTTGAGAAATATTGGGTTTTCCTTAGTTTTCCCAATGGTTCTATAAAACCATTTGGAAACATTTGTTCTGCCCAACGGTTTTTATGAACCGTTGGGAATAAAAAGACCTAAATACCAAAATGCAGGCAGTGGCCTCCCCATGATTCCAGAAGCCTTACACTCGTCTCCTAGAGCGATTCCTTGGCATAAGGACTTACCAATCCCCACATCTTCTATCTGATCAGCACCTACCAGGTTAAACTCCTTCTATATTTTATCAAGTATATATTTCCACCGCTTATAAATCATATCCTTCTATTCTAGATTTCATTATTCCCAATTTTTAGGGTTTTTTTAAAATTTAATGATTGTTCCGCAAATTGTGTAATCAAATCCATATATAGGGGTATGTCCAATTAATGTTTTCATTACACATTTATATTTATAAGGGCATGGTGTCTCTTTATTGTGTTATAATTTTAATGATTCATAGTTTTTTTAATCTAATTCAAATATTATTGCTTCATGTACAGGAACTAATAATATATAATTTGTAATATTTATTGATATTATTTCATTAAAATCACTCCTTTCATTAAGATCATGCCAAACATGAAGATCTTGTTCATCTTAATTTTTCTACACAATGTGTATTACATAACAAGTATGTATCATGTTTATATCAAAATCTATATATATATAAAATGACACACTGTTCACTTATTCTTTTCACAATAGAATATATGGAGTATCTTCTTGAACTATGCCAATTAGTATGTGGTCCCTAATTAGTACATCTTCCTTTTCATGAAACTAATTCACAGAATGTTGAATTCAAAATATTAGTGAGTATTAGTTTTTCTAATATAACCATTAATCATTCTACCTTCGACATCGTACATGTGTTATTCAATCACCTTTTTAAAATACAATTACTATTTTCATTGATTTGGGGTTCCTCAAAATGCATGGGAAAATCAGAAAAATTCATGTATTGAATCATGTTTCTCATATGCTTTCATGGATACATGTTCATCTCGAAATTCATGACTGTGTGGTTCAAATATCATGAGGACCATGAGATTATTATTCTTCACAGAAATGATGTTTTTTTCTACAACTATGTGTTTTTGTTTTCACTTTTGATTTGGCCGAAAGGGGAGCTTTATGGTCATTAATCATGGTTGTGGGTGGTCATTTATGATGTAAGATAGTATGAATTCATTTTACTTGATATATCCAATATTATTATTGATTTATGTTCAATTTGATTATATTAACTAGTGATGTTATTTAATATGTTGTTATTAATGGTTGTAATAATAACGATATGGTATAAGGGTTCATATGTTGGGTATAAGTGTTCACGTGGTGTGTATAATGGTTGAAATGGTATCAGTGAACTCAAATCATTAATTTAAGCCCTCATTCTCACTATCATGTAAGAAATTGAGTGATGCCAACTCATCCTCACATGATTTCTTACCTTAGATAGTGTCCCTCATATAGAGTACGAGCTTTTGAATTCATCAGTTAACCAGGATCATATATTCCATTTCCCCCAAGATGACTGTACTAATATAACTTTAGGGTCAACTAAATATGGTTCTCATTGTACGTTGCATATTATTTGTCTTTCTTTTGCAATACTCACTTTTATGAGGGTCAGGTGATTTTCACTGCATCGAATAGAAACTTATTCCTTTATCATTCACTTAAATGTATTTTCTATTAATGTTCAATCCTATTGAATTGTTTATGAAAAAATGACTTATATAAATTCTTTTTACATAATGGATAGAAGTTGTATGTATGAAACTGATCAGATCTCAAGAAATTTTCAAAACAATTTGGAGAGCTTTATAGATTTTTCATTTCACAATGCTTCAGATAGTGGTCGCATACACTGCCCATGTTCCAATTGTGTTGGTTGACCTTGGTTGGGCCAAGAAGATGTCAGCTACCCCATCACCAAAAATGGTTTTCAGGCAAACTAAATTGTGTGGTATCATAATGGGAGAAAATGAAATTTCAAATTGGTGATGATCGAAATGAAAGGACTGGAAGGGAGAATTTGTTAGATGATCACTTTACATTTATTCTTCTTCATGAAAAAGAAAGGATTTCAACTCAAGAAGACATCGATATGAGGATAGTTGATGCATCTATTGAAAATGATGATATTGATAGGGTGAAAAAATTTAATGATGCTTCCACGACTGTAGTATATCGACAATGCGATAAAATGAAAAAGCTGTAATTTTTAATTCGATTGTTTCATGGGAAAAATTTGTATGGAATTTATAATACAGCAATCTATTACATTCTTACCCTCTTGAAGGATTTACTTCTAGATGATGCAGATATTCCCCCAAACCACTATACGGCATGGAAGTTTGTTGGGGAACTTAGATTTTCATGAAAGAAAATCCATGCTTGCCCGAAAGATTGCAATTTATTCTGGGAGGAAAACACTGAACGAAATGATTGTATAAAATGTGGCACATCATGCTGGAAGTCAAAATCTGATGGAACACCATACCACGTTCCACAAAAAGTAATGTGGAACTTTCCATTGATCCCCAGACATCAGAATATTTTTATGTCTAATGACATATCAATAAAAATGAGATGGAATTATACTAAGAGAAAGAAGAATAATGATGAGTTGGTTCATCCTGTAGATGGATTTTTAATGGAAAAGATTTGATGCTCAACATCCTGATTTTGTAGCTGACGTGCATAATGCGAGGCTCGGTCTTTCATGCGACGATTTTAATACTTTTGTGCAGATGCTTACTTTTCACATCACATGGCCAGTTTTCATACACATTTATAATCTTCCCCCATGGTTGTGTATGAAAAAACCTTTCACTTTCATGAGTATACTCATATCTAGTCCTTCTGGTCCCAGAATTGATATTTATGTATACATGCAACCATTGATAAAAGAGTTGAATCTTCTTTGGGATGTGGGTGTGCGCATATACGATGCATGTTCGAAAGACATATTTCAGATGTGTGCTATGCTTATGTGGACGATCATTGATTTTCCAACTTATGAAATGATGTATGGATGGATAACGAAGGGAAAACTATCATGTCCAGTTTTTATGAAGAATACATGATCCAGAAGACTGAAACATTACTGTAGTTTTAGTTGTATGGGGCATCGACGATTCTTTCCAAAGGATCATCCATATAGAATGAATCGTAAAAGATTTGATAATACTATAGAGACTGACAATCCACATCAGCGTATGTCTATAAATAATGTGCCTAATGAATTGAAAGATGTCAGTTTTTCTTTAAAGAAGGGTCAAATGAAATTTGGAAAGATAATGAATGTTTCCACTGAAACCTGTTACAATTGGAGGAAAAAGGGTATCTTTTTTGATTTGCCTTATTCGTCAACCAATTTGTTACGGAATTGCATAGAAGTAATGCATATTGAAAAGAATATATGTGAAATGTTGCTTTTGGTTCTTCTAGATGTCAAGGGGAAGAAAAAATATGATTTACAATCTCAGCATGACTTGGTGGATTGGGGCATCAGACCAGAATTGCATATTGTGCGTATCAGTAAAAATAAATGGCAACTTCCATGTGCTTCTTATGTGATGACACCTATGGGAAAAAACAATTTCTGGAAGTATTAGAGACTATTAGAGTTCTTGATGGCTATTCATGAAACATATCTAAATAGGTCAATAGAAGAGAGTTGATGCTAAAAACTTTGAAGACTCATGATTATCACGTTCTACTGCATGAGTTTCTTCCAATAGCAATCTGTCATCTTTTTTCCAAGAATGTAAGGGTGGCTATTATTCGATTGTGCCATTTTTTAGATATCTTTTTTCTAAGATGTTGTCCAAGTCTTTCTTGAAAAAAATGTTAACAGATGCCACATTAATTTTGTGGGAGTTGGAGAAAATATTTCATCCATCATTTTTCACATGCATGCTGCATCTGACTGTCCATATTCCCACTAAAATACTTCTCAGAGGGCCTATTTCTTTTCGTTGGATGTATCCAAGTAAAATAATAATGTTCACATTAATGTCTTATGTCCAAAACAGAAATCATCCCGAAGGTTCTATCGTGAAAGGTTAGTTGGCTCAAGAATGTATGGATTTCTACTCGATGCTTTTTTCTGATCTTACTACAAGATTGAACAGACAAATGAGAAATGAAGAAGAACATTATGAGAAAATTGAACCCAGTTTTCCATCACTTCCTCAAATAAGAGGAATTCCTGGATCATATACATTGAAGACATTAATCCATGAAGAGTGGGAGATGGCACATCGCACAGTTTTGTTCAAATGTGATCTGTTCGATGACTATATCAGGAAACTAAATTTATTATGTATATCTTACATATATATCTGTTAAACTATTAATATATTTTATCTACAGGGAACATAAAATAATGATAAATAAGAAGCATCGTTCTTTATCTTTTGAGAAGGAGAGAGACTTTGCATAGAAAAGAGTTTTCTGCTTGGTTAAAATTGAAGGTATAAGAAAATTAATGTTTAATATAATTATATCAATATTTAATTATGTTTAATAGTCATTTATATTGCCGGTATTGAGTTTTTTTGCTGACTCTATATCTGAGGAAATAAGAGATCTGATTTTGGTTCTAATACCTTGGTTCGTGACTGTAAATAAATTGTTATCAATGGGTACAAATTTATTGTCACTGAATGAGAAAAGAACATGAAAACAAAACATGATTGTGTTATGGTTACTACAACAATAGATTGTTATGTCAGTGCATCAGATAGTAGACCATGATTTGAAAATGTGGGTTATTATGGAGTTGTTGAGAAAATAATAATATTGGATTATTACTCTCATGGAAGCTTCACAATGATGAAATTCCATTGGTTTGATTCGATGACGATACATGGCACATTTATTGATGATTGTGGATTTCAACTAATTAATATGACTATAACTCTTGCTACCGAAGAACCATATGTGTTGGTATCAATGGCTAAACAAGTTTTTTATGTTAAAGACCAACTTCCACCTGAATTTGGTGTCATAGTTGAAGTAATTCCAAGACATATTTTTGATTATGGTGATAATGGAATTGACACTCTCTCTAGTGCCATTGGAACCAATACATTTATTTCTTCTGATTACTCAAATAGCTCAATTGTTGGAGTTTTGTGAACCTGATGTTGTGGTTTGAAAATATATATAATAATTCATCCATGTACTCAGTTATTTTGGTTTACCATGAGTTGGGTTGTTAAGGTTGGTAATATTCAACTTGATTTAGTATTGATCAAAAATATGTTTTAGCTGACTAGACTGTTATGTGAATTTTCAATGTTTATTGGTTGCAGTATTATTTTAATTGCATTTTCTAATTTGGAATTGAACTGTATTAGAATAGAGTCAAAAAATATTTCTAACATGGAGAACATTACAAATTGAATGATTTATTAAATTCATAAAAGCTATTCTAAAACAATTGATAGCTTACTTGACCTTTATGTGAATTTTCAATGTTTATTGGTTGTAGTTTTATTTGAATTTCATTTTTTAATTTGGAATTTAACTGTATTCAAACATAGTCAAATAGTATTTCTAACATGGTAAACATTACAACTTGTATGATTTATTAAATCCAATCAAGCTCTTCTAAAACAATTTATAGCTTAGTTGACAATTATGTGAATTTTCAATGTTTATTGGTTGCAGTTTTATTTGAATTAAATTTTCTAATTTGGAATTGAACTGTATTCAAATATAGTCAAACAATATTTCTAACATGGTGAACATTACAACTTATATGATTTATTAAATACATTCAAGCACTTCTAAAACAATTGATAGCTAAATTACCAATGAATCCCCCTATTCCCTCATATATTTAGTTTTTTGGGTTATACATTAGTTTTATTTTTCTAATTAATTACATATTTGTTTACAAAATGCAGGAAATGAAGCCAATTGAAGAGAGATGAAGGAAAAAAATGATGGAGAACAATCATCGAATAACGGAGTTGGGAATTCTATCATTAGTGCCTGTAGTGAGTACTTTATTTAAAATTGATATATTTAAAGAATATATAATGTCATGTGAATAATTTTTTTGTAAACATTTTTGTAGGATCCACCTATACGTCGACAGTTATTCAACGAGGAGCCAAGTACTGGTCCTAGTACTCAGGCCAGTGGTACGAGGAGGGTTCGTACCAAAGGTGGATGAGCAGCTGCGCCTACCCGACTAGACCCATCCCCTCCCATTGACATGTCATCCTTTCCACATTCTGATCCCGATGTGTCGTTAGAGACACACGGGATATTTAGGCCTCCAATGTTTTCGCTACCTTCTACATCTTCTGGCCCATAATTTTCACATCCAATGTAGATTCCCACTCCTCAGTCAACATCCAGTCAGACAGCTGTCCCATATTCTTTTCCTTCTACTTTTTTCTCTCTGAGCTTCTATATTCCATCGTGTTCGACTCCTGTTCCACCACAGGGTGTTCCATCAATTTCTGTGGATCCAGAGGAACATAGCGATCAAACCGGCACAGGTATATTTATATAACCCTAACAAATTTTTATAGAAATATTTAATTTCATTGTATCATGTTTTGATAAAATATTTGTTTTTCTTTCATGGAAGATACATCTAATGACAGGAGGCGTGGGCGGGGGCGTACACGCATGCTTTCGGTGTGGAACCACTAAACACAGGTTATGGTAGATTATAATGAAGACAACCAAATGGTTGAGAACACAGGGAAGCAATATAAGAGTTTTTTAGTGACGCTTGCCAAACACTCCGACATCATTCCCGTCAGCCAACTGTCATGGAGACATTTTCCACATGAGGGCATGGATAATGCTTGGGCAGGGATATGGGTAAAAAATTTGTTCTATTTCATGCCATGAATTTTTTTTGTATTTATATGATTTAATATTTTGATTTCAGCTTCGATTTAATTTTCCCGCTGGTGAGGGTGCACGATCGGAACGTCTAAAGGATTTGGGCGAGCTTTGGAGAGCCTACAGTCATGAGTTGTATATTGGCTGGGTTGCTAGAGTTTGCACTAAGTTAGAGGCGGTACCAGTGGTGGATGATTATCCTATAGAGCAGTATCGTCATATGATTACTCATTGGACGAGTACCCAGTTTAAGGTATTAATAACATTTGAGGTATTTAAATAATAACTTTCATGTTTTTCATTAATACTATCTGTTCCATTTTCGAATTTTATTTAGGAATAATCTGGATAAAATAAAAAGAACATTGAAGCAAAAAAAATACCTCCACACACGGGGATGCACTACGATGCCTAACCATGAGAGGAAGCAGTTATTACAATAGTTTAAAAGTTTTATTTACGACTTACACTTTCATATGATTCTTTAATTATTTAATAGTTTGCTAAAGTTTTCATATAAATTTTGTTTTCATTGTCATTGTAGAGGAAAATACAAAATATTGAAGGACGAATGCCTCGAGAAAAATTGTTTTCCTCGAGTAGACAGAAAAAGGATAGAAGTGCTGTTAACCAAGTGACTCATCAATAGATTGTAAGTTTTAATCTGTTGAATTTATGTTTAATATCTATTTTTTATCTTATTGATATATTTATATTTGTAATAGGCTGCTTTTGAGGCCTTCGATTCCCAAGAACCATACAATTTTGGGCCAACAGATCACATACATCAGGTGTTGGGAGAGGAGCATTCTGGAATAGTATGCCGCCAACCTAGGATAGCCCCGAAGAGGTATTTTCCCTCCATAGGAATGAGCTTTAGTGCCACCGAGCTACAGCATGTTAGGGAAAACTCAGGACAGGCTGAGAAAAGAGCCACAGAGATGGAAGAACAGTCATCTAGGGAAAACAGTGCGTTTATGAAATTTATTGATGTTCTACGTCCAACACATCTAGTAGAGGCCAACCCAACTTTTGAAGAGTATATGTCGTCGATACATTCTATATGCGGTGCACCAGGTGTCAGTTCTAGTGGTGGTCAGGAAGATTTCTAGTTTGACGATGATGATGGTGAGGAGTCTGATGCCGAAGATGGGGGAGAGGAGGAGGGTGACGCGGGAGGAAAGGGTGAGGAGGAGGGCGAGGACAGTGAGGAGGGAGAGGGCGAGGACGATGATGGGGATGAGGACGAGGGTGATGATGGTGATGATGATGATGCTGATGGTGATGTGGGACAAGTTGATCCATTACATTTTTGACTGATATTGCTGAGATTTGATATTTAATCTATTCTAGTTGTTGGTTTTTTCTAGACTCGTAGTATAGTATTGGAGTTGAGTTATTTATAAGTATTATCTGTTTTTATTGATGTTGTTGTCTATTAGTGGTTGTGTGTTTGGAAACCCCCTCCTTCCTAGACCCTGGACAACCCCCCACCCTCATCCCTGGACCCCGGATAGCCCTGTCGAACAGCCCCCCAGACAACCCCCCACTCTCTTCCCTTGACCCCAGACAACCCCCCAGATAGCCCCCCAGATAGCCCCCTAGACTACCCCCACCCTCTTCTTTGGACCCTGGACAACCCCCCGAATAGCCCAGGATAGCCCTCGAATAGACCCCCGAACAGCCCCCAGACAGCCCCCCCACCCTCCTCCCTGGACCCCAGATATCCCCCTGAACAGCCCCCCGAACAGCCCCTCAGACAGCCCCCACCCTCCTCCATGTACCATGGACAACCCCCCCAAACACCCCTCGGACAACCTCCCCCCCCCCACTCTCCTTTCTGGACCTCAGATAGTCCCCCAGACAGCCTCCCGGACAGCCCCCCAGACAGCCCCCCCGGACAACCCCCCCACCCTCTTCCTTGGACCCCGAACAACCCCCCCGCACAGATGATTCTCATAAAATGGAAAACATTATTAGAACATACAGAAAACCGACCAAACATATTTGGTTTCCATTTAAGCATTAGGAGAACGATCCATGGGTCATATGTGACGTGTACGAGTCAACCCTACCTTAATCTGAGGCATGGTGTGGCCGGAATCACTCTATGTGGCTCTCTATTTCTTAAAATGACCAACAATGAATGTACAAACGGAAAGCCGAACAAACACATTCATTTTCCATTAAAAATTTATCAGAACAATCCATGGGTCATATGTTATGTGTACGAGTCAACACCTTCTCAATCCGAGGCGCGGTGTGGCCGAAACCAGTCAAAGTGTCAACCTTTTGTTTCAAAAGTACGTCATTTTAATTGTAAAACATCAAATGGAATACGGAAAACAGACCAAACGCATTCGGATTGTGACGATACATTATCCCAACGATCCATGGGTCATATGTGACATGTACGAGTCAACCCCGCCTCAATCCGAGGTGCGGTGTGGCCGGCACCACTCAAAGTGTCTGGCTTTTGTTTCAAAAGGACGTCATTTTAATTGAAAAACAACAACTGGCATACAGAAAACCTACCAAAAACATTCAGATTGTGTCGATACAATAGAACAATGATGCATGGGTCATATGTGTTGTGTACGACTAAAGCCCACCTTAATCTGAGCCACGGTATGGCCAGAATCACTCTAAGTGGCTCTCTTTTGCTTAAAATGGACAACAATTTATGAAAATATGTAAAACCAACCAAACGCATTTGGTTTTCAATTTAAACATTTGGAGAATGATCTGTGGGTCATATTTAACGTGTATGAATCAACGCCGCCTCAATCCGAGGTGCGGTGTGGCCGGCACCACTCAAAGTGTCTGCCTTTTGTTTCAAAAGTATGTCATTTTAATTGAAAAACATCAACTGGCATACTGAAAACTAACCAAACGCATTCGGATTGTGTCAATACATTATCAAAACGATCCATGGGTCATATGTGACGTGTACGGGTCAACCCCGCCTCAATCCGAGGCGCGGTGTGGCTGCCACCACTCAAAGTGTCTGCCTTTTGTTTTCAAAAGGAATTTATTTTAATTGAAAAATATAAACTGACATACGGAAATCCGACCAAACTCTTTCATATTGAGTTGATACATTAGAAAAACGATACATGGGTCATATGTGACGTGTACGAGTCAACCCCACCTTAATCTGAGGCACGGTGTGGCCGGAATCACTCTAAGTGGCTCTCTTTGGCTTAAAATGGACAACAATTTAATTACATACGGCAATCCGGCCAAACACATTAGGTTTCCATTAAAACATTAAGAGAACGATCCATGTGTCATATGTGACATGTATGATTCAACTGCGCCTCAATACGAAGCGCGGTGTGGCCGACACCACATAATGTGTCTGCCATTTATTTCAAAAGTACGCCATTTTAATTGAAAAACATCAACTGGCATACGAAAAACAAACCAAACGCATTCGGATTGTGTTGATACATTAGCATAATGATCAATGGGTCATATGTGATGTATAAAAGTCAACCCTGCCTCAATCCCATGCGCGGTGTGGCCACCACCACTCAAAGTGTCTGCCTTTTGTTTTGAAAGGACATCATTTTAATTGAAAAACATCAACTGGCATATAGAAAACTGAACAAATGCATTCAGATTGTGTCGATACATTAGTACAACGATACATGGGTCATATGTGACGTGTACGAGTAACCTCGCCGTATTCTGAGGCACAGTGTGGCTGGAATCACTCTATGTGGCTCTCTTATGCTTAAAATGGACAACAATTTAAGTACATACAGAAAACCGACCAAATGCATTTGGTTTCCATTGAAACATTAGGAGAACGATCCATGGGTCATATGTGACGTGTATGAGTCAACGCCGTCTCAATCCGAGGCGCGGTGTGGCCGAAACCACTCAAAGTGTCTGCCTTTTATTTCAAAAGTACGTCATTTTAATTGAAAAACATCAACTAGCATATGGAAAACCAACCAAACACATTCTGATTGTGTCGATACATTAGCACAATGATCCATGGGTCATATTTGACGTGTACGAGTCAACCCCTCCTCAATACGAGGAGCGGTGTGGCCGCCACCACTCAAATTGTTTGCCTTTTGTTATAAAAGAACGTCATTTCAATTGAAAAACATCAACTGGCATACGAAAAACCAACCAAACGCATTTTTATTGTGTTGATACTTTAGAAAAATGATACATGGGTCATATGTGACGTGTACGACTCAACCCTGCCTTAATCTAAGGAATGGTGTGGCCGGAATCACTCTAAGTGACTCTCTTTTTCTTAAAACCGAAAACAATTTAAGTACATACGGTAAACCAACCAAACTATTTTGGATTCCATTGAATCTTTAGTAGAAAGATCCATGGGTCATATGTTACATGTACGAGTCAACTCCGCCTCATTCCAAAGTGTGGTGTGGCTGGAACCACTCAAAGTATCTGCCTTTTGTTTCAAAAGTACATCATTTTAATTGAAAAACATAAACTGGTATACGGAAAACCAACCAAACACATTCAGATTGTGTCTATACATTAGCACAATGATCTATGGGTCATATGTGACATGTAAGAGTCATCCCTGCCTCAATCCGAGGTGAAATGTGGGCACCACTACTCAAAGTGTCTGTCTTTTCTTTCAATAGGATGTCATTTGAAGTGTAAACATCAACTAGCATACAGAAAACTGAACAACTGCATTCTGATTGTGTCGATAATTTAGGAAAAAAATCCATGGGTCATATGTGATGTGTATGAGTTAACCCTGCCTAAATCTGAGGCACGGTATGGCCGGAATCACTCTAAGTGGATCTCTTTTGCTTAAAATGGACAACAATTTAAGTACATGCGGGAAACTGACCAAACACATTCGGTTTCCATTGAAAATTTAGGATAACGATGCATGGGTCATATGTGACATGTAAAAGTCAAAGCCGCCTCAATCTGAGGCATGATGTGGCCGGAACCACTCAAAGTGCCTGCATTTTGTTTCAAATGTTCATCATTTTAATTGAAAAACATCTACAGGCATATGGAAAACTGACCAAACACATTCGGTTTCCATGGAAACTTTAGAAGAACGAACCATGGGTCATATGTGACGTGTACGAGTCAACGCCGCCTCAATCCGAGGCGCGGTGTGGCCGGAACCACCCAAAGGGACTGCCATTTGTTTCAAAAGTACATCATTTTATTTGAAAAAAATCAACTGGCATACGGAAAACCGACCAAACGCATTTGTATTGTGTCGATACATTAGCACAACGATCCATGGGTCATATGTGACGTGTACGAGTCAACCTCGCCTCAATACGAGGTGCGGTGTGGCCACCACCACTAAAAGTTTCTGCCTTTTGTTTCAAAAGAATGTCATTTTCATTTAAAAACACCAACTGGCATACGAAAAACTGACCAAACGCATTCGGATTGTGTCGATAATTTAGCACAATGATACATGGGTCATATGTGACGTTAATGAGTCAACCCCTACTTAATCTGAGGCACGGTGTGGCCGAAATCACTCTAAGTGTCTCTCTTTTGCTTAAAATGGACAACAATTTAAGTACATATGGCAACCCAACCAAACGCATTCAGTTTCCATTGAAACATGAGGAGAACGATCCATGGGTCATATGTGACATTTACGAGTCAAATCCGTGTCAATCGGAAGAATGGTGTGGCTGGCACCACTCAATGTATCTGCCTTTTATTTCAAAAGTACTTCATTTTAATTGAAAAACATCAACTGGCATACGGAAAACTGAACAAACGCATTCGTATTGTGTCGATAAATTAGCACAATGCTCCATGGGTCATATGTGACATGTAAGAGTCAAACATGACTCAATCTGAGGCGCGGTGTGGCTGCCATCACTCAAAGTGTCTGTCTTTTGTTTTAAAAGGACATCATTTGAAATGAAAAACATCAACTGGCATACAAAAAACCAACCAAAGACATTTGGATTGTGACGATATTTAGCACAAAGATCCATGGGTCATATGTAATGTGTACAAGTCAACCCCACCTTAATCTGAGGCACAGTGTGGCTAGAACCACTCTAGGTGGCTCTCTTTCGCTTAAAATGGACAACAATTTATGTAAATATGGAAAACCAACCAAACGCATTCGGTTTCAAATGTAACTTTAAGAGAACGATCCACGGGTCATATGTGACGTGTATGAGTCAACTCCGCCTCAATATGAAGCATGGTGTGGCTGGTACCACTGAAAGTGTCTACCTTTTGCTTCAAAAGTACGTCATTTTAATTGAAAAACATCAACTGGCATACGGAAAACTGATCAAACGCATTCGGATTGTGTCGATACATTAGAACAATGATCTATGTGTCATATGTGACGTGTACGAGTCAACCCCGCCTAAATCCAAGGCGCTGTGTGGCCGCCACCCCTCAACGTATCTGTCTTTTGTTTCAAAAGGACATCATTTGAAATGAAAAACATCATCTGGCATACGGAAAACCGACCAAACGCATTCGTATTATGTCGATAAAATAGCACAACGATCCATGGGTCATATGTGATATGTACGAGTCAACCCCGCCTTAATCTGATGCACAGTGTGGCCGGAATCGCACTAAGTGGCTCTCTTTTGCTTAAAATATACTACAATTTAAGTACATACAGAAAACTAACCAAATGCATTCGGTTTCCATTGAAAGTTTTAGGAAAACGATCCATGGGTCATATGTGACATGTACGAGTCAACACCGCCTCAATCTGAGGTGTGGTGTGGCCGGCACCACACAAATTGACTGCATTTTATTTCAAAAGAATGTCATTTTAATTGAAAAACATCAACTGACATACGGAAAACTAACCAAACGCATTCAGATTGTGTCAATACATTATTAAAATGATCCATGGGGCATATGTGACGTGTATGAGTAAACCATGCCTCAATCTGAGGAGCAGTGTGGCCGCCACCACTCAAAGTGTCTGTCTTTTGTTTCAAAAGGACATCATTTGAAGTTAAAAACATCAACTGGAATACGGAAAACCGACCAAACACATCATATTGTGTCGATACATTTTCACAATGATCCATGGGTCATATGTGATGTGCACGAGTTATCCTTTCTATAATATGAGGCATGATGTTGCCGGAATCACTATAAGTGGCTCTCTTTTTCTTAAAATGGACAATAATGTAAGTACATACAGAAAACCGACCAAATGCATTCAGTTTCCAATGAAACTTTAGGAGAACGACCCATGGGTCACATGTGACATTTACGAGTCAACGTCGCCTCAATCCGATGTGCGGTGTGGCCGAAACCACTAAATGTGTCTGCCTTTTGGTTCAAAAGTTGGCCATTTTAATTGAAAAACATTATCTGGCATACGGGAAACCAAAAAAATGCATTCGGATTGTGTCGATACATTAGAACAACGATCCATGGATCATATGTGACGTGTACGAGTCAACCCCGCCTCACTTCGAGGCGCAGTGTGTCCGAAAGCACTATAGGTGTTTGTATTATGTTTAAAATGGACATTATTTCAGGTTAAAATATATGGAATACAAAAAACCGATCAAATTATGAATTGACTTCTGGATTACACATACAATTGTCTTCTAAATTTTAAATTGAATTCTAAATGAATTATGTATGTTTATAATTATGTTATGATTTATAATTAAATTATGGATTTGTATAGTTCCACCATTATATGTTAAATGTGTATTAATTTATTCTCTATATGTAAGTGTTAGTTGGTTATTACTGGTACTATAATTGTACTTGTATGTGTTAGTTTATTTCAGGTACAATAATTGGATTGAAAATGAGAGGGAACCCACAAAATGAGACCTGGTGGTCAAATTAGAGAGCTGGTTGCAAATTAGGGAGCTGCTGGGAAAATTGTAGAGCTGCTGTGCAATTTGCCTAGCAGAGGTTATGCCAACGGTTCAAAACCATTGGAATAGAATGTCTAGGTTTTGTTTTTCCAGTGCTTCATAAAAACATTGGTAAAACACTTTTCCCAATGGTTCTAAACCGTTGAGAAAGAGAATATTTTGGGTTTTTCCTAACGGTTTTGAAAATCGTTGGGAAAAACATGGTAATTTTCAGCATTTATCCCAACGGTTTTCCAGAACCGTTGGGGTAGGGAAATTTTTCTCCACCCAATCCCATTGGTTCACTGTAAACTGTTGGGAATAGTTTTTCCCAACGGCTTACTTCCCTACGGTTTGTAGAACCCTTTGTATAACATATACCAACGGTTTTGCAGCTTTTCCCAACGGTTCTAAACCATTGGTAAATCCTATATATCTAGTAGTGAGAACAAAAAAGGTCATCAAATGTATACGTAAGAACATATAATTTTAATTTTAATAATCATGAAACAAATACATGGTTATTAAACAAAAAACATATAATAAATAAGTGGTTTACATGGCATGTGTCTCATAAATATTTGAAGTGGGATAAAAAAACCATTTACCTTAAGTGTTGAAACTTTTCATACTCTGTAAAAAATCCTATATAATAAATATAATTTAAATTTAAATCTATCTCAAAACATATTTTCATATATATTACAATATATTATTTTAGTATGATGTTATAAAACTAATTTATTAACAACTCAATGTTAATGTTACGATTCTGGTAATAACCAGGTTTTTTTCTTCTATTTTGTTTTGCTATATTTTTTTTCTTATTTTCTATATCAAAGTTTCATGAATATAATAAATATATAGATTTTATATAAATTTATTAAATAATTATTAACATAAATCTATATATTATGAAAATATTAAAAAAATACATTATTCGCAGAGACAGTAGGTCGTACAAAAACATGAATGATGTTTTTGTTTTACTATTTCATCTAATTAAATAATGTAAATGAAATATATATATATATATATTATCATTAATGTAGTAGTATTATATTATATATATCATATAAATTTAGTAAGTCCATTTTTAATAAATTCCATTTAAATATTGAATGATTCACAACACTTTCGGAAGGCGATAGTTCACAAATTAACAAACAATGATATCATATTTAAACAAAATGAAAATAATAAAGGTATTTTTCATATAAAAGTATTATAAGGATAAATAAATTATAAATATTATATATATATATATTATGAAAATATTGTTTCCATCATAATTTCAAACCATGAGAGGTGGTAAATGATAAATGAAAAACATTTTTTTGTGACACAGTTGATCACTGTACAAAAGAACAGTATGTTCATTATCTCTTATATGGATGTGTGTATATGTGTGGGTACAAAAATTAGAATAAAAAAACTATGTGTATTGAGATTAATTTTTTGTAATATAACAAATTAATTAGGATAATTTATGATCTGTATAACGAAATAAAACTAATATGATTATTGGAGAAGGTTATATCTATCATGGGTCTCTCCTTTTTTGTTTTCCATGAAAGACATCAGCATGTAACTTTCTATATAAAGTGAGGCTAATTGTGTGAGAGAAGGTATATTGGGTTATTATTTAGGAAAATTTTAAGTGTGTAAAATATATTGAGATGTGTGAATATGTTGGATGGATGAGTGAATTTTTATAGTTTCATATGAGTGGTATTTTTAAGACTATTGATATTGTAATTCCACAAACATATTCCTGATTTCATATGGATCTAAAAATTTACCCCACTCTTGAAATAGAATAATATGGTATTCGTATGGCTAGGAAATAGGTTCTGTGATATTTTCTAGGTTATTTTCTCCATTAATATCATGTTTTAGTCCCCTGTTATGCACAATTTTACCTTAATATTTGTAATTAATATTAATAACATTCACTAATATTTTTTGTCAAAAAAATATTTTAAATCAATATAAATTATAATGATTAATGATTATAATTATAGAATAGGTTATTAAAACTTGAAATAAAATAATATGAAGAAAATAATTTAATTTAATCTCACAGATGAGATTAGAAAAAAGGTTTCTCAAGTATGAATTTTATTAATTTATATATGTTTTGATGTATAATTTTAAATTGAAAATAATTAAATTGAAAAAAATGATTAAATTTATTTATATTTTATATAATTTAACTTTAAAAATCATAAACATAATTTACCCTAATAAATAATTCAGAATAAAAATTACTTTTCAATTAATATTTTTTATTATTAATTATTCAACAAAAAATGAAACTTCATAAGAAAAATCCCCAAAATTCACTCTAATATATTATTTTTATTTTTCTTCCAAAAAATGAAGTTGATTTTTAAATAAACGTATACATGTTTCAAAATATATATTTACTAGGATATCTCAATTAAATTGATGAAAAATTACCTTTTAGAAAATAGATATTTTTATTCATAAATTTGGATGTATTCATATCTTATAACTATAAAATCTATTGGATTAGTATAATATTTTTTATTTAATATATAATATATACATTTTATGGAAAACATTTATAAATCTTTTTAAATCACCTTAATTAATTTCTTTTTGTACATGGAAAAATAATTTCTTATAAAATAATTTCTTTATTTTTAAATAGTTGTTATATTCACCTCTTATAATTGATAACTAAACGATTAATTTTATATACATGTGAAAATAATACTTTCAAAATTTAGTTAACCGTGCTAATTCCTTTAGTAAAAATTCCAAGTAGGTAACTATAATAATATTTTAACAATAATATTTATAGTTTGTTGTAGTCTCTTTAAACATGATCATTCATGTAACAAAATATTTTGAATGGACTCTATATTCTTAGTAATAAAAGAAAAATATAGTGGTGTGTGTAATGTATTATAATAACTGTTTTTTATATAGCACAATATCAGATTCTGTTATATAAAAAATAATCCACACATAGTTCTTTCATATTAAAAACCACTATTTTGAGTTGTGTGAAATAAAAATGTTATAAAAGATTAAAATAATTCAACAAAATAATTAGAACAGATAAGGGTCCCCCAAAATACCCCCCATAAAACTAATATCCCTCTCAATATTCATTTGTTTTAATAGAGGTTTAATACGTTAAAGTAATTTGTTTGAAACCCCCATCAAAAAAATGACCACTAAAACTTCATTTAAAAATCGATTGTTGATAACAAGATGGATAACCAAATTAACTCATATATAGGTTTCCACATTGGATAAAATTAGTGTATTTTGAAAATATTGACATGGATGAGAAATATAACCATAATGATCAGATATAGTGAGATATAGAATAAGGTATGGAGAAGGCTAAAAACCACAAAGCCATAAATCTACTATAATATAGAAGGAAATTTGATTCATTAGAATATAAGTTACTAGAAAAATAATTTTTTTCATGATTCATTTGATATTTTTGATTAATTATTTTTATAAGATATACTTACTTGATTTAATACAATCTCACCAATTTTTTTGTGCCTTGATCAATTTCCACCAAACCTATTTCTCTCAAAAGGAAGGTGATATTTTTATTCCTAAATCCCATGGTGATAAAGATAAACATGATAATACATCCCATTTCTCTGTATTTAACATCATTAAATAAAATATAGAATATGTTTTCTAGTATTGATAAGTCCATTTATGGTGAGATAATACATGAATATCACAAATTTCATCAAATTATTAGCTTTATATTATCAAAAATGGTTAACTTTATAAGCCATCCGAAATATGAAAATCAATTTTTTTAATGAATTTCACTATATTATCTTAATATTGAGCCAAAGATTTCATAAAACGACTATAGGGTTGTTAAATTACATTCATGTGAATACCCTTAATGTATATTCTCTTGAAACATTGAAATAAATTGAATTAACATAATTTCTCTTCAATAACATGAAATATTCATTAATATAATGATTAAAATATATATTACATGAATCAATAATGTTTTAAACCTCAAATAAGATAACATATAAAAATTATTCAAATTTTATTTTCATCTAGGATGTCATGAATATTATCCAGTTTACTTTATCCATATCATCACCTCTTTATCCATATGAAATATCACTTTATCATCCTTAGGATCATGTTACATGGTACCTTTACATAATGTAACCTTAAAATTTAAAAAACGATTTGTGGCCATTAGTACCATTTACAACATGGTTGAAACTAATTAATGAAAATCATATACAATAAATCCTTATATACATCATGATTTGTAAAGAAAACTCATTGAATTTTAAGTCATATACACCTCAAGCATCCATCATATTTCATAAACCATAATAAAGATTTATAAAATTATTCCATAATTAAAATATCCAGTAATATGATATGTGAATATTTTTTAAAAGTACATAATTCTTAATCTAATCAACATTATTACTTTAAATGTAAAAAAAATAGAAAAAAAATTATATATTTCTTTAAAGTGTTGTTTTTGGTATCTATATATTTTGAAGTATTTGCAATATTCATACCACATACCTGATTCTCACCATGTGGTTTATCCTTAGGAAATATATTTTCATAATTAACAATATTTAAATATCTTATATATTTAACATTATCTGTATTACTTCTAGTTCCTACTATTCACTATGACCAGAATTCATAGGGTGAAAATACGTATCATAGTAGAAAGGGTCATAGTCCTGAAAAATAAATTTAAATATATATAAATAATGAAACACACTATTATAATCTATGAAACCTTATGTTTATCCTCGGTTATTCATATTTATCCTCTATTTTTAATCTACATGATGGTTCAAAATGAGTTTGTTAATTCCTAAATCATATCACATGTGAGTATCAAATGATGTGCGTATAAAGGCCCAGTCTTTGGTAGCTTCATGCACTTGATTTAGGCCTGATGAGTGTCATTGGAGATATTACACCTAGGAATATATCTTCTAGAACCGCATCCACATTTATTATCCAAATATGCATGTAATTATAGAAATCCACTCACTATATCCCTTAACAAAAATCTAGGATAATTTCTTTAAAATTAGCTCATCCTTAGATTTATCACTAGTGACACCCCAAGAATTATCCTTATAAATATCCCTTGGGATGTAATTGATGATTCTCATCAAAGTTTCTAAATGATAAATAATCCTAAACAATTATATAATCTTGTTGTCCCAAGAATAACATATATTTACATTCCATCATTTTTAATGAATAATTAATATAGTACACAAATAGATACCCAATGACCGTATTAGTTTAGTGAATTTTGAAACCTAGAAGTGTAAATATATTTATATGAGTGAGATATATTATCCCCACTAGGTTCTCCAAGACTATAAACCCTCTTATAAACATAATATATAAAATATATATTCAAAATCGAGGGATAGAAATGAAAAAATTAGTGATCTCATATTCTTATTAAGGGTAAACAAGGGAGGTATTTAAGTATAAACATTAAAAAACTGGTTTGATAATGTGATAAATACCTTATAAGATCATAAATATGATATTTATATTATTAAAAACGATTTATGTCATAAATATTAGTAATTTATAATGAATAAATGACATGGGAATTAAGAGCACAATCCATTAAAGAATAAAATATTAGTATGACAAGGAATTTTTTTATTAACATAAACAATATAACAACATTCTATAAAAGTCATTATTAATTTCTTGAACATATCAGTGTACACCATGGAGACTACACCTACTAGGTAGGACACACCAGAATCCCTAATTATAGTAATTTCTTTATAAGGAACTCAGTTTCCCAATCTTTCCATAGTTGACGGGGTTTCCCCATCTTCCCATAGTGGATTGGGATTCATGATCATCCCATAGTGGATTATGTTCCCCATATTCCCAACGTTAATTGTGATTCTCCATCTACAAGAGTTCATTAATCCCATTGACAAGAATCCCATCATTGTCTTCTGAGATATAAATCCTTATTGATGCATTGGATGGAGATAATTTTCGTACCCATCTCATAATGAAATCATAAATAAATGTTACACCATAATATAAACAACAATTTCATATCCGAGGAAATGAAATTGGAGTAATAAACATGAAATAATATCATTAGTAGTGTAAACATGATAGTTTAATAATCATTCTATAAAATCATAACTTGTGAGATTAAGTATGTTTCATAAGCACATAACATGTGTAAGATAATTGTGTGTCATAAACTTCATTACACAAAAAAAACAATTCATGAATGAATATGATTTTTATTATTTGGGTCTTATTTCTAATAAAGTGACTAATATATCAAATGAATCCATATTAGATGAAAGATTATTTTTAATTATCCATGTATAAATTATTAAGAAAAATAAACTTTTCTTGAAATTCTTTTTTTTATAACATAGAAATATTAGAAATCTTTATATTTAATAACCATTTGAAACCATATCATTTATCTTTAAAAATCAATTATAAAATTTCTTAAGGATAATAGTTTCTATACATTAATTTTTTATTTAAAAATAAAAACGTATGAATATATTTTTCTATGAAAATAAATATGAATTATTATAAAAAACCAGAAAACAATTTTTCATGATAAAATTTAAAAGTGTAATGAAAATTTTTTTGGTAACCTTTTTCCCGGAAAGCATCAAGAGTAATAATGAAATCATTGTAAGTACATTTTTAATTGAATACATATAAAACATGATTTAATTTTTATTGGAATAAATTTTCCATTAACAAATGTAAAAATATATCAAAATCATTTTCTATGAAAACTTTAAAAGAAGATTAAAAACATTTTCTTATCCTTTTTCCCAAAAAAATTATAAAATATGATTGAAAATATTTTCAATACATTTTTCTCTAATATCTTATAAAAGAATCATGAAAACAATTTGTATACATTATACCCTAAGTACATATAAAATAATCATGAAATAATTTTAAATAATTATTTTAAAGAAATATATCAAATAATCTTAATTTTTTTAAATAAATATCATTCAAAAAACTTTTAAAATATTTTTAAAAATATTTCTTTGATATTCACAATGAAAACAAAAAAAATTGTTAGAATTTTTTTGGAAAATAATTTAGATTAATTTTGAATAATTATAAATAAATCCTGAAGACATTTATAAACACAAATAAATTAAAATTTCAATTAAATAATTATTGAAAATATTAAAAGGGAATATTTTTTATAGAACACATATTTTCGACCGAAGAGAGGGTTAAATTTGAAAATTATTAGAAAAACATTAAAAATAATCTTATGTAAAATTGAGGGGCCAATTGGTAGTAGTATAGGTAAATTTCAAGAATAGACATATGAAAAGAATCTTTATGAGAGTTATTTAGAGATAAATTATTATATTTCATTAATGGTGTAATATTCATAAATAATCTTAATAAATTATGAGATTGTCTCAAAAAACTATCATATCAGAGTAATATTATATTATACTCCCCATGTAAGAAAATAAAATTATATGAAGAATTAAATACCATAAAAGGAATTGGAATGTTATATGACATTTTGAATGAAATTATATACACCATCTATAATTATGTATTTTATTAACAAGGCATTTGTCTCAATGTATGAAAATTGAGAAAAAATAACTTTAAAGATTTAATAACTTTTTAATCATAAACCAAAAAAATAAATTTCATTAAAAGGATATGTACATAATGACAAATTATATTATAAAAATCATATAATACATCGATGTGAATTAAAAACAAAAAAAAATAAATAGGGGTTAAAAGGACATGTGTCTTACCGAAAATAAAATTTAGATGAGAAAACCATTAATTTAACTCTTGAATTTCAGGGTAATCCTTAAAAATTCATGTATAATAAATATATGATTATTATAAATCAGTCAAAATACAATATTATTATATCTAGTTCAATATTATATTTTACCATAACCTTATATTACTTTTTTTAACAACTCTATGTTAATGTTATGTTTTCGTTAATAATCTATTTGTTATCCTATTGTATTTTTATGTGTCATTATTTTGGTCATCATAGTAATATATTGATATAAATAATTTAAAATATGATATAAATATCATATATATTTAGAATATAATTATTTATATTAATCAAAAAAATATAGAAATATTTAATGAAATCCACCATTCATGGCGACGGTAGGCCATGCATACGCATAAAAATTTCTCCCATTTTACACTCAAATTAGAATAATGTAAATGAAATATATGTTTTATATAATATATATAATTTTTTTATTTAATAAAAATAAAAATATATTATTGAACCCATCCTTAAATCATAACATGTAATGCAAGAATGAATTGCATCTCTTTTAGGAGGCGGTAGTCGACACTTCCACAAATAAAGATACCATATTTACATAAAAATTGAAATCATGAAGTTATGATTTTTATAATAATATCATTGGAATAATGAAATAAAAAATATCATATATTTTATATAAAAACATAATTTCCATCATATTTCCAACCATTATACATGGTAATAGAAAAATGAACAACATTTTTTTTGTGAGGTAGTAGTTCGTCGTATAGAATAATGGTATATTCATTTCACAATAGATGTATGTCTTTGGAAGTGCAGTTACAGCCCTTAAAAGAAACAATTATCAGTATGACAAATATATTGGTTTTATTATATAATCAAGGAATAATTATAATCAAATTAGTGGAAAATTAATTAAAAATAGAGTGATAACTAAATTAGGTCACCTCTTGTTTTCGGTAAATCCTTTTGGTTTTCACCAAATGACATCCCTGGATTTATTTATGAAAAAAGTGAGGAATATAATATAGGAGTAAGGATGATGGGATAATATTTTATCTGATTTTGGGAGATCAAAATTTATTGGGAGTAGTTAATAAATTTTAGTGGAGTCCTCTATTTTATATTGGGACAGTAGAGGTATTATGGTAAATTTATGAATAGTGAATTCAACTCATGTTTTTACCAGGTCATGTGGTACCAAAAATAGACCCAATTATATAGTAAGAAGTCTATGGTCGAAATATGGCCATAATAAATATATTGGATAATTTTATGTCCTTTATGGCATTATTTTTATTTATTATCCCCTTTTTATGATTAATTGTTTCTTAATTTCTGTAATTAATTTTAGTTACATTTACGAATATTTTTGAAAAAAATATATTATGAAAACATATAAAATTTAAAATAATTATTGAATCCATTTTTCCAATATTAATTAATAAAATTTGTATACAATAATCAATATTTAACACCATAGATGAGATGAAATGTGGAGATTATAATATAAAATGTTTTACTAGAGTAGTCATATTTTATATCATATTTAAAAATGAAATTGATTTCCAATGACATAGAATTAATTATTTGATATATAATTTTTCCAATTTAACTTTAAAACAAATAATTAAAAAAACATTTAATTATAAATAAATTATAAATAAAGTGGTTGTGAATTAAATTTCAATATTATTGAAAATTCATCAAAAAATGAATCTTTAGAAAAAAATACCAAAAATTCAACATAATATACATTTTCTGTTACTATTTCCAAAATAAAATTTTATTTGGGTTATTAAAATTATATAATTATTATAAGTCATATTTTAAATATTTTATCCATAAAAAATTTGAAGTATTACCATTAAAATATTAATCTTTTATTGATATAATTAGGATTACTCTTATCTTATAGCTATCGATTCAAATACGCCTGTATTAAAAATTTTTATTAAATATTTAATAAATAAATTTTATTTTAAATATTAATAAATAGTTGTCTATTTAAATTATTTATACTAAATTGAGTTTTTATATTGAAAATTAGTTTTCATGGATATGTATTGTCATTGTTTTAAAATAGTTCCTCCAACAGATTCTATAAATTGATTACCAAACGAATAATTTTATATACATTTTAGAAATATATTATCACAATTTAGTTAATCTTATTCATAACATCCATTCCAAATGCATGTTTTTTATTTAATAAAATTTTAATTATAATATTAATAGTATCTTATAGTCTAGTAAAACATGAACTTGTGTGTAATAGAATATACAATGGGGATTCAGTTTTGTTTGTAATACAGAAAATCATATTTTAGCATATATCACAAGCTAATATAAGTGTTTTTGGAGAACATTACATGAATGTTGTTTCATTTAACACATTCCACAATTACTGTATTCATATAAATAATATATATATATTCATTTATGAATAAAATAAAAAATAAAAATATTAAATTAATTCAAAAAATAATTACCACATTATCATGGTGTTTCATGTCTAATATGAAAGTACCATATATTTTGACAAGGTTAGTGTATATGAGGTTTTTATTGTTCCTATGTGTAGTCTATTTGGTTTTACCTTCTTGTAAAACCATGTGAGTTCTAACGATATGTTATCTTAATACTTGTTTTATCTTTTTTTCATTTAAGTAACTGTTGAATTCGAATTTTCACATGTCTCACAACATAAACTTATTGAATAGATAGTTACTAAACTTATTTAATAATTTAAAAAAACTAAGAATGTTACCTTCGATTTTATAGCTTATTAATTTTCAAAATTGATCCCACTGACACTTCTTCCTCTTGTAAATATTCAGGGAAGAGGATTCCACATGGGAAAGACAATACTGGTCTAATATGATTCTAGATTACAAATAGAGAATCCCCCTTCTATCTAGAGAACTGGATGAACCCATGATTTTGTGGAATAGATACAAGTCACCAAGAGGATCATAGATTTGTCAAATACTCCTATAGACTGAATGAAAAATCATTGGTACTTTATACATCACAGTGTAGTTTGATAATGGTATGATGTTATACTTCAAGATGGTAGATGTCAAAGGATATAATTGAAAACATTCAAGGACCTATTCTACATGGTTTTTTTAGTAATGAACTAATGATATACTATTATCAAGAGTTCATGGAACTCAAATATATGAATAACGTTGTAGTATCCATAATTAGAACAATGAAGTGACATGATTATCTTTTATCCTCTTTATAATGGTAATGAGGCGGTGAATGCTAGAAATTTAATTATTAGTATTTATATTGAGAAGAAATAGTAGTTCATGAAATATCATCTCATACCCAATAATAAGTGATTCATAAGGAATTGATGATACAGACTAGCATTTAAGAATATATAGTTTAATTATTTCATTTAAAACCCAAATGATTGACTGAAACATTCTTTTGTATTTATATAGTTCACTATTATAGGATCAAGATGTGTGAGTTAGAAATGGATTCTAGGGTACCTATTGGAATTCAGAATTAGAAAATTTTCTTTGATTACCACTATGGGAAATGGAACTACTAGGTGATATGAAATATGAAATAAAGAATTATCTCAAGTAAATTCATATTTCTATTTAGATATATTAACATTGTGGAAACATTGGTCATATATATATGTTTTATTGTAATGATTAATTATTTAAAAAAATAGGTTAATCATATGGTTAGGGTGTGGGAACCTTGAAATAGGTGTATTTCCCATAAGAGTTAGTGAATTATGAGACCCATAAGACTCCATCATGTCATATAGTGGTAGTTGTTAGGGAATATATATTTAATCAGGCATTAGATGATGCAGAATAAATACCCATAATAGTGTGAGGTGCATCAATATTTATTCTGTTCTATATATTTCATTGTTTAATATATGATAATCTCATTCCTTCATATATAATCATGCGGTTTTTGGGTTGGAATCATTGGTTATTTTAAATTTTGAGTTATTATATATTGATACACCCCTATGAGGGAATTTGGATCCTCTTTTCATCAATTAAAAACATCAAATTGTAGTTCCTATGTTTAAACATGTCTGGAGATTCAAAATTCTAAATATTTGAGGATTATATGAGATTCATGGAAGGAAATGGTTGACCAATATGAGAAACACATTAATTATTATCAAAGTTAGTTTACTCTATATTTTTATAATGGGGGTGAAGACTATTTTTATTGGCCAATGAGATGCCTAGTAATATATAGTGGGTCTAAATCCTCATGACAGAGATGTATTTTCAAAAATTTTGTCTCGAATTTTCCTTAATGTGGAATATAATATATTTCTATCATCATTATCATACGTGGTATACCTATAGAAATATGCATTTCACTACGATTTAATAAGGTTACCTTTTTTCAAGGGGCTTGTGCATAAGATGGATCACATTATTAGTGAAACACTTAAATAAATTCCACAATATCGCTTGTAACCGAATGAGTTGAATGGTATCATGAAATAAATTGATGATATACAAGATAAAGTATTCATTAGACTTATTAATTACTCTAGGGGTTAACTGATGTTTTTTTGCAAGGTGGTTTATTATAGTGTGAATCATTGTGTGGTCTATCTAAAGTTAAATTAGATCACTATGAAAAATACGTACCTGTTGACATTAATTAATGATATATCTAACCAATTATGTGGATCATTATGATTTTTCAAATATTGATATATCATATAGCTTAAATACGAAGTATTATTAAATATACTAACTAGTAGAATAAATATTTTGTATCAGTGTATCGTTATTAATTTCGTAATGAAAATTGATCCATTATTGTTTATATCTCATGGGGAAATTGTTTCACCCATACATAGACTCGTTTTTCCTTTTATATATTGATATAATGAAAATATATTCACTGACATCTAAATCACATTTTACATGCCTAGATTTCATATTATGTTTAATTCGACCACCACAATAATTTTCCTTGTATTCAATGTGATGTATTTGGATATTAGATGTGTTATTACATGGGAATGTGGTTTATTATATAGAAATATTAGTTGGTATAGATATTTAATTTTAATTTATTAATTGGGAATAATTGATTAATTTTTTATAGATTCATTAATTCCCCACATGTTTTTTTGAAATTAGAGACTCATTCAAGAATTTTTTTGGATAGATACATACATGACAACATTTACAAAGAAGTGAGTAATCATTGAATGGGTAGACCAGTGTGAGAATTAATTCATATATCAAATGATGAAATTTTATTAAATGATTTTCTTTATTTTTATAGTGAATATGATCAGTTATATAAAGTATTCAGATGTATTTGGAGATTATATAGTGGATATTAAGATGCAAGGTTTTAAGTTGGTTTCATACAAGTCTCAAAAACTATTTAAAAATGAGAAAAAAATCTATAGAAATGAATTAATGTTGGAAAGAGTGGACCATGAGTTGATATGTATAGAAAAATTCTCTAGGGTGAGATATTTTCCATATATATGAACCACTATAGTATATAATAAATTTTATCCTTGAATTATTTTAATCTTCATCAAAATATTTTTTTATAATATGTATAAATATTAATGTTTAGGATGGATTATGATACTAGAAATTAAAATGTTATTGTAGATTCCCATAGTATGATGATATAAAAAATTTAAACATTAAAAATATAAATAATGTTTTAATATTATATATTTTATAGTATACTGGTAGGTGGGCGTAGATTAGGATAGTGTGGCAATGAAATGTAAAACCTCAGTGATAACATCATCATTATTTTAATTAGTAAATGCTACTTAAGAGTTCAATCAAGAATGGGTTGTATTGTTAGGTAGGTTGGTAGAAAAAGTTCTATTCTATAGTGGACTACAAACATATGTAGTGTTCTTGTAGTTCACAGCTAGTTGAGGGTTTATTCATCCACTTGAGATATAATTATAATATCCTATTTTGATTCGTATAAGTTCATGCACCTAGTATCAACCAAGATTAATCAAAATATCAAAGTTTACTAATAGTGTCCTAGTATGAGAAGATATGTCAACAGATTTGTCAATATTCATCCGATTGGTCTTAAGATCAAGGTAAATCACCAAAGACATTTAGGGTTCCTCCACTCACATACAGTGCATGTTTTGAACTGGGATGGTGTAGGGACAGACATCATTATCATGATTTTAAGAACCCTAAAATATCATCGTAGAATCTCTAATTCCAGTACTTATGTTTTGGTGTATTCTTTATTATATTATTATAAGATACAAAGGATCACACCACATAGTATTGATTATTTTATTAGTCTGGTAGAAAAAAACTGATACATGATTCCCGTATTATATTAGAAATATAAAATACATAGAAAAATAAATAGTCACACATCATTGGTATAATTCATAATATCATTCTCCATATTCTAAGAAATATAAAAACTAATTGGTTATGTCATATAACAATTAAGGGAAACATACTATTGAATATATAATGAATATATATGGATTAATGAATATGGAATAGAAAATCACTGAAATATCATTCCATTTAATCAATAGTATGATCGTTAAAAGTATTCTAAGATAATATTAATTATGCAACATCATATATAATAAAAAAATACTTAAATAAAGAAATTATTAAAATTTAATAACATTTCCAATAAATTTTAGATAAATTTAATTGTCAATTAAATTCATATACAATATTATATACCATCAAATATCTAAACGGTTTAAAATATAAATAATATTATGTTTTCCATAGTGAATTAAATACATATCAAAGTAAAAAACCATATTTAAAAATGGTATACATTTTATGTAGTAATCAGGTTGATGACATAAATAATATGGATAATTATGAGAATGTGATGTCAATTTGAAAATTATCACTTGAAATTAAAATCTTTTAGAGAATTCTTGTAACAAAAAATTAATTTGATAAAAATATGACCTTCAATTCATCAGAAATATAGGTTTTTTGTAAAATAAATTCATTTGGAAAATGGAAAAGATATATTAAAATATGAATACATTAAATATTTTTCCTTTTTAAATCATTTAAATTTTATTGAAAAACCTAAAGCAATTTAAAACATTTGTGGAGACTTAAAAATTCATTAATGTTATACATTTATAAAAGTAACAATACTTTGGACTTTATTTAATGAATTATTAAAATTAAACATTTGAAAATAAATAGAAAAATTATTCTAAAACCTTATATAATGTTTGTGAAATCCTTAAATTTCATAATAATTCATTTGACTAATGAAAAATGACATATGTAATACAATTTTCTCAAATAGGAATATTGAAAAATACCTTATCAAATGAGAAATAAGAGTATATTTTTAAATATTACACTACATGATTAATATTATGAAGGCTGTAATATTTGGAAGAAAATATGGAAGCCTTATTAATATATACATGAAAAAATATATGATAGCTTAGAATAATATATAAATAAAATAAAGGGAAGTCAAAAAATTAGATTGTAAAATAAATTTAAATTGGAAAAATTCATATTCAATCCCATTGAAAGAAGAATATGAAATTGAAAATGTATTCATAATTAATAAATAGATATTCATGTTAATTAAAATAATGAGATATTATAAACTTGACATAAAAATAAATAGGAGTATATGTTGTAATATAGTTGAAATTAAAAAGATATCACATACCTCTTGTATGAATTTTCCCAAAAGTGTTAATAACCTCCTTTATAAAAATTTTGAATCCATTATAATTATAAAACATATTCATGTTAATAATTATAAAATCATATTTGATTTACATATGAGATTTTAACAAATATTTATTAATATTTCCATATATTTTTTTCAAGGGTTCAATATTTCTTTTTTAATGAGAATTTTGGTTTGTTATTTCTAGTAATTGTACATTTATGGTAATTAATTTATCAATAAAATACTAATAATCATAAAAATTAAATATTTTCTCATAATATATACAATTATATTGATAATTAAATTGTGTATAAAAAAAATGAATTACATCGTTTCAGGGCATGGCAGGATGTATGTATGTATAAATGTTATTTTCACATTTTGATGTATAGAATAAAAAAATGTAATTAAAAATTTCCCTTCTGAGATAATTATTATTATTTATATATAATATATATTCAACCAAACCATATTTTTTACCATCCATATAATATAGAAATGAAAAATATAACATGTCACATCATAGAGGTTGTAGTATGTACTTATGCTTGAGCGAAGTTGACATTTTCAAAGGATTGGAAGATAAAAAGTTAGATATGATATTTAAATTTCAGAAGAACAATAAATTCACTAAATGAACATATATTCATTTGAACAAAAACATTAACCATCAATGTAATGTCGTGATGTGAAACAAAATACACCTCTCTATGTTTATGATATGTTATACATACATGTCACGAACTAATCTAAGTTGAACCTGAACCGGTCATTCGAGCCGGTCTACGACATGGCCTGAGAGGTGTTCCCAATACTCTAAGGCAGGCGATAAGAAAGATAGAATCGACAGAGAACAACTGGGAAATGATTTTTCCAAATAAAAATAAATAAATCAGCAGATGGAAAATAGAACAACACAAAACAAATAAAATCCATGAAAAGGAAGAACAACCAAAAACAAAAAACCATCCGGACTACAACCAAAACACCTCGCAACCCCGATAATTGCTCACCAAACCACACCCAACTCTCTCCCATAGAAATAAAGCTCATTTATAACATCCAACATAAAGTAAAAATAGAAAAAACACTATAGGTGTGAGTATTAAAACTCAATAGGCATTACCAACAAACAATCCCCAATACACTACCATTAAATAAATAATTTACTAATTTTTGGTTTGAACTAAATTATATAAAATAAGTATTTTAACACATATTTTTATTTTCAAAAAAAGTAATATTCCATTTACCTTTCTAATTTATAAACAATTTTAATGTTTGAATAGAACATGTGCATTATATTTCAAAAAAAATTCAAACTACCTAGAAATCCTAATTTTCGTTTTTTGTAAAAAGGGAAACCACACACAACTCACAAAAGACTCTAAGGGAATTGGAAAAAAGGTAACACATGGTCTAGCAACCAAACTAGTCCTCTCATTAGTCCTCCACATACAAATAAACACTATAGAAAATATGGGTCGAACATAGATGCTCACGAACAATCCAAAACATACTATACATGTGACTCGTCTGGAAGGCATGGCCTTTTCAATGACAACATAATGACCAAATTCCCAAGGTTTCCCTACATTGCTTATCCAAGGGGACCAATCCCATAGAACTAATAACAGATTACCTCTCTACTATGGGCCCATAGACAGTGCGTAATCTGCACTAGTTTAGTAATCATTCTCAAAAGATTCACATAATATGCCTGGTTCCTATGTACACACATATAATAAAAAGGAATGGGGTCAGTAACCAAAGCCATTCCAATAGCATAAACATCACACATAACTCATGTAGATATAGAACACTAAAGATCACCCTTGAGTTATCCCAAAGAGAGTTTTGTAAAATAATTTTTTTTATTAATGTGCCAAATGGGCCTTCCCCAATATTAATGGAAAATATCATTTCTCAAGAGAACCTAAATAGTTGTTCACACATGTGAAGAAATTATTTATCAATAAATCAGAACTACATTTGAAATTACATGAATTATGTTTAAATTATAATCAATTATTGTTTCACTACTATGTGTCTATTTATCAATAAAATATTCTAAGAGTCGGGTATAAAATAAATGGCCATTTTTACATCGAGTAATTATCTGAAAATTATTTATCAAATATTATTTACCATTTATTAAAATCAATAAAAATATCAATCAATTAATAATTTCTAAATTTTAGGGAGAGTGTAGTGGGGGAACTAACTCAATTGGTAGCTTAAACATGGCAACACGACACGCCTCACATAGGTGCACAAGCTCATGCAAACCGATGATCGTAGTAACACAGGGTTACCCCACCAATATGCTATAATAAATGCACCACAAAAATGGTACATAAACATGGATCTAAAACAATTCAAATGAAAAAAAAATGAAAACATTACCTCAACATGTTTACAACACACAAATTGAACAATCAAAACTTTTCAAAAAACCACTTTAAAATTTACGAATCAAATCCAATGTGAAACCCACTACATTACACACCTGAAACATGTTCGAAATACCACCTTATAATTAAACACGATCCACTCAAACAGTTAAAATAAAAAATTATAAAAAATTATAAAAATTCTCTACATGTCAATATTCAATTTTTTAAACCATGCGTACCTCAAAAATATTTCTAAAACATAGTCCGCACCACACATAAAATTTATTAGAAGAGTTAAATGTTTATAAAAAAATTAAAAATTTTAATGCAAGGCTTTTACGTCAAAACTCACCCAAAACATTTTCCTTCATACCAACCTCAAACAAAGACTTTAAATGGTTATTTGTCGTAGTTTCTTAATATAATAATTTATTCAAAATTATAAACATCATTTGGAAAATAGGACGAAGAAATGTTCACACATATAATATACGAAATTTGATAAGGAAAATTAATTTTCAACCAATTTCACATAAAATAAGTTATTATAGACATTCCATGGTACAAATTAAATATCACAAAAAATGAGAAAACCCTTAAACAGGTTAACACTACATAATTAACATTTGTCAAAAACGGGAAACTCACCTAAATCGATGAAGAACATCCCAAAAATGGAGTGAAATGTCTTTCTCACATCAAACACCCATGAAAGAAACAAAATCAACCTTAAAAGTCTACATCAGACCATCCATTTTTGGAAATAAAACCTAAAAATATTGAAATACTATCATATAGTGTTTGTTATAATTAGAAACCATAAATAAAGAAGCAATTACCAAAGAAAAAAAGATATCATAACTTGAAGGGAACCCGTGTTGGGAGGGGGTCATGTTGCTAAGAAGTGTGTCCGGGAAGGGGGTCGCATTGCTGAAAGACTGCTAGAGGGAGAGTGAATGGTTAGAAATATAGAATGATAAGATGGGTCTCTGAAGGGGTCCTCAGCTAGTGGAGATCTCATGATGAGGGGTTGTGCAGTTGTCACACCCCGACCCGATGCTTTATTTTATTTTAATTATTTTGGGACTCGTTTTTGAACTGTGTTTTGAACTAGTTTTAAATTAAAAGAAAATCTCGTTTTTATACGAACGTGCGAGCGTATGCGTGCCCTGCACAGTTCCTAATTTTTTTAAGGGATTTTTTGTTATCGAATGTGTTGTTTTTGAGACACGCAACCATGCGCGCGACCCCGCGCGTGAGATAGTGCGCGGTGTCTGCTCTCAGAAAAGAATTTTATTATTATTATTTTAGTTAATATTTTAATTCGGCATAGAATATTAAATTATTGACATATTTATAAAATTGTTATTATTATTATTATTATTATTGGAGTTTATTAAAATTCTTATTTGTTCATTATTATTTTTTATTATTTTATTATTTTGTTTATTTTATACTCTTTTCTTTTATCACTTTAGTTTCTATGTTATTCATTCCTTTGTTTTATTATTATTATTATTATTATTATTATTTGTTTTTGTTTTATTTTCTTTTATTTTTTTACCCTAACTCACTCTCTCCCCCTTCCCCTTACGCGGACAGACTCCCCCCCGTCGCGCTACCTTTTTCCCCTAGCCCTCACCGTGCCTCCTCCCTCTCTAGCGGCCACCCTCGCCGCGCCTCCTCCCTCTCCGGCCGCCGCCCTCGCCGCGCCTCCTCCCTCTCCGGCGGCCACCCTCGCCGCGCCTCCTCCCTCTCTGGCCGCCGCCCTCTCCGCGCCTCCTCCCTCTCTGGCCACTGCCCTCGCCGCGCCTCCTCCCTCTCCGTGCCTCCTCCCTCTCAGGCCACTGCCCTCGCCGCACCTCCTCCCTCTCCGGTCGCTTCCCTCGCAGCGCCTCCTCCCTCTTCGGCCGCTTCCCTCGCCGCGGCTCCTCCCTCTCCGGCCACCACCCTCGCCGCGCCTCCTCCCTCTCTGGTCGCCGCCCTCGCCGCCTCCTCCTCCTTTTCCGGAAAGTCGCACCGCACTGCGTCACCCTCTCCTCACCGGACAGCCTACACGCACGCCTCCCTTTGACAGCCGGTCCTTCTCACCGGAGTCCCCTCCTCTTTCTGGCACATTTTCCGGAGCCCCGCTTCTCTTCCCCGACACTACTTCCCTCTGGGTAAACCCTCCTCCTTCAATTTGTGGTTTTGTTTCTTATTCATTGGGGATATGGATTTGTGTTTGGTTTGTTTATGAGGTATATGTTTTGATTGTTTGATTTTAGTGATTATTTTGATCACAGTGTGGTGCAGTTATGCGGCGATTGAAGTTTCACACTGATATTTGAAATTCCTCCATATTAGATATGTGATTCTGTGTATAAGCATTATTTGATGAATTAATTTGGGAGTTTAATTAATTAATTTTGTTTATTTATTTATTTGCGAGATGCGAGTTTGATTCTTTATAAGATTTGTTATCCTTTTAATTTTTCAATAGTATGTTGATGTAATATGTGTACAAATTTCAGTGGAAACCTGTGTTGAGATGTTTATCAGCATTTTATAAATTGTGTATTTAATTTGTTAGAATGTGCAAATGGTGAAATTGTTTGTATTTTATTTTTGATGTGAATTTATTTTGTTAGTAGTCTGTTTGTGAAATATGAGTGTGTAAATGTGTGAAAAACCTATGATGAATTATTTATTAGTGTTTAATTAATTGTTTTGATAGTTCGTTAAGACTTGCAAGGGATGCAGTTTGTGTTTTGATGCGACGTTAAAATGCATTTTATCATAAAAGAGATTTTTGGGTGAACTTTTGGTATTCAAAGTTAAGCGAAATGTTTTGAAACTTTTTAATAAAATTTTCATAATAGTCTTTTTGAGTTTTAAAAGTGTTTTTTTTATTGTGCAGTTGGTTTATTATGTTTTGAACGGGCTGTGTTTTCTATTTTGACAAGTGAGTGGTGTGCGTTTGGCATTATAAAAGGTTTTGGGGTAGGCTTTTGGTGCTCAATGTCTTGTAATACCACTTGGAGTGGTTTTATAAAAGTTTTAAGTGGTTTATAAAATCTTGTAAAGTGTGTGACACTTGTTTGTATATTGTTTTGGTGTGAGTGTTTTCAAAAGTGGGTTTGATCATACATATAAGGGTATATGTGTGCGGATATTGTTGTGAAAATCATTGGAAGTGTTCAATTAATCGTTTGAGTAGTGAAAAATGTGTTATTGTGGGTACTTGAGGTGCGTGTGTGCTGGAAAAGAAATTTTGATGGAAAATGTACCACTTTGTGCATGCTAAAATGTTTTATAAATTGGTCAAATGTTTGATTATATGTTTAATGGTTTTATTAAATTATATTTGTAGTGTGTTGCTCCTTGCAACGTTGGTTTTGGGCCGCACATGTCGAGACATCCTACATGTACATGCATAGGGTAAGACATATATATATATATATATATATATATATATGCCCTCTTGTACATATTCTCTCATTGCATGGGGCATATGTGCAATGCAGCTAGGGGTGCGTATATATATATATATATGTATAAATGCATGTGTGTGTATGCGCCTAGTGTCGGTTCAAGTGGCCATCGGCAAGCAGCTACATGTTGAGGTAGGTCCCCTATGCCTAAGCTTTTAATTTGAAATTCATAATTGCTCTATTGTTTTAAAAATATGTTTTACACTATGCTATATACACATGCTATGGAATCTGATTACGGTTGCTAGAAACTATTATGCCTTGTATAGGAAAAATTGAAATGTATTTCAAAGCCGTTGGTCTTAAGTGACTTTTCTTAAAAAATTGATTTCTTAAGTGGTTTAGAATTGGTAATGTGTATTTCCAAAGGTGTTTGGCCTTTTTGGCCGGTTGATTTTAAAAAGTGTTGTCTTTATATAATTAAGCATGTTTAGCATCTTGAGAATGTTTTGTGAAATAGAAAAACCTCAATTGAGGCCGTTTGGAACATTGTGATTTGGTTTGCAAAAATAGAAAACCCCTTTGGAGCCATTCCCATAAATTTGAAAATAAAAATGTGATGCAAGTGTTGATGGGTGGTTTTTTATATGTGCCTTGTCTAAAGGCTTGTGCGTGTTGGTGTGATGTAAAGAGGGGGAATGCACTTAAGTAGGGAGTGTCATGGTGAAAGGTTGAATGAGTTTTAGATAAAGAATGTGTAATGTATTTATTTGATTGCTTGATAAAGAAAACTCACCAACATTTGAAATAGTGCACAATGGGAAACCCGAGTATCTAGGTGGGTGACCAGGACTAGTACGCTAGATGATAGGGCAGGGGTTCTTCCTTGTTTGTCTAGCAGGATTGACGCAACAACACTAACTAAACATATAAATTTCTGAGGGTCGTGGCCTTCGAAGACATGTTTTCTGAGGGTCGTGGCCTTCTAAGCCACGTTTTCTGAGGGTCGTGGTCTTCTAAGACATGTTTCACCGAGGTTAGATGTCCCTAGGTTCCCACTTGTTCTTGCTGCCTATAGGGATTACCCATAGTGCTCGTTTGTAACATGTTGCTTGTGATGTAACTTCCTTTTCAGTTGTTTAATACCTGATGTCTTGTTTGTAAAAATCACATTTTATTCCAAAATGGTTTCTTTTCATTTTGAAATGTTAATACACGCTTGGAACCTATTTTGAAAATCTAGTAAGAGTGAAATGCTTTATTTGAAAATGAGAACTCATTACTTGAATTTGAAAATAAGGGAAAACATTATTTTATTATATCTTATTTTCAAACCGGCATAGTTGGATTTCTTAACAAAGGCGGAGGCATAGGACGTGGTTGTTTTTGGCTTTCCTACTGAGCATATCGGTTCTCACACCTACATTACTTTTTAGATGAAGGTTTCATTCTTTGATCTCTTTTGGGAGCGAGTGTGGTTGTCGTACTGTGGTGATCCACGGGGACACCTGAGGTATTTCACGTTTCTTTGTTTATTCCTTTGACCGCGGCCACGTTGTTTTATTTATTTTCCTTTATTTATCTGCTTGTTCAGTTTATGTTTAATTATCTTTTTCATGGGCCAAACTGTTCCCAACTGGTTTGTTTTGATGCCCGGCACTAGTTGCCAGCCCGTGGGGATCGGGAACGCCCTTCGGGCCATGTCACGGACCGGGTCGGGCGCTGGGTCGGATGACGACCCGGCCCGGTTCATGACAAAATGGTATCAGAGGTTCCCTTGTTATTTGGAGTGTCAAATAGCTTGGTGATTATGTGTGTCGGGACTCGAGAGGTAGTTGCGGGAAGGACATCATGAACCCTTACCTGTCCCAAGACTCGTGTTGTCAGGGGTAGTTTGGGAGTTGAACTTTCTTCTTTGGATTGGTGTGTGTGGATTAGGGGTGGCAAGGGACGTGATCTGATGTTACGCGACGAGCTTGCATGGAGTAGAGACCCATTTACGGCCCGAACGCACGGTTCACGATGCTTCCGGTGGTTGATGCTCGCATGGAGCATGGCCTGCTAAGCCATGTTACCGGGTTGGTGTAACCACTAGTCCCTTATTTTTGGATGTTTTAATGTGAGTTATGTTTAACCTTCATTTTTGTTGGTGTGAGTACATCTCAAAAATGAAAATGGATTTTTGTGAAGGTGTTTTCAAAAGGGAATATGGTTGTTATAGTGGAAAATGATTTTTGTAATGGAAAATGTTTTGGAATTTTGAAATGTGTTTCTTTAATGATAAGTGACTTTCTTAAATTGGTCGGGAATTTGTGCTTCGTTCTTAATGGTCTGTTTTGGAAATGATAAGTGTCTTGAATTGACCGTTTTTTATTCCAATGAGTTATCACATGCATTGAGGTACGCATGTGGAATGTGGGGAATTGGTGAAGTGAGTGGATGGGTGCTTGAGCTAGCACATGGATATGTATGTGTGAGACTTCATGGGATACCGATGGGGGATATTTAAGTTGTTTTGTTTGAGTAAGGATGGTTTTCAAAAAGAATTTTCCAAATGTTTAGAAAAGTGAGTGAGAAATTGTTTAGCATTCTCTTTTCATGTTAAGTATTCTTTTTTGTGGGTTCTTGGTTTTGAAATATTTAATTGTGGTTGTAATAGTGATTTGAGTTTGAGCTTTTTTTTGTGATTGTGGTGTGGAATTTTGATTTGTGATGAGTTTTGATTCGAATTTGTGCCTCTTGTTTTTGAGTATGCTGCCCAGAAAAGTCCCAGAAGTTTCTAGTGAGTCTCTTCTTGTTGTTGGTTCTACCCAGACTCTTAGCAGAGTGGTGGAATTTAATTCTTTTCGCTTGTTGTCTAGCTTCCGTGGCGATCGTGATCTATTGATGGTAGTGAACTAGATTGGTGAAGTTGTTGGTGTTTTCAGGTTATTGGGAACTCCTCAAGCGAAGAGAGTCTGTGTTGGTTCAGGTCCGTTTGAAGGTGCAACATGGGATTTGTGGAGGAGGTAATCCTAGCATCGTTGCATTATGGTATGACTTGGAAGGTGTTTAGGACCACTCTTGTTTAATGGTTTATATTTGTGAAAGAAAAGATAAGGGAAGAAACCAGGCTCGCAAGTGTCCAGAAAGGCCAAAGAATAGTGAAGGCCTACGTTGGGCATCTCAAGATGTTGGTCTCCTTTTCTCCAAAGATAATGTCACAGAATCAGTTAAAGTTTCTCTTGTGAGGGGTCTTCGTCTATTGTTCAAGGACCGGTACCCTTGGGTGCTTGGGATGGTTCCCCATTCTGTGAGAGCGAGCTGGAGGAACCCATCTCAGATAAGTTTTCTCATCAATTCCTTCTTCTATTAGTCAAGACACCCCCTTGTTTGCTTCTAGTGTGCTCAGTTTGGGTACATTAAGCTGCCTTGTCATCATCCTCTGAAGGCCTGCCGTTAGTGTAGCCATTTGGGAAACATAGAGAATTTCTGCTAGAAGCTTCGTCAAGAGGAGTCTCGACAAGAGAATGTCAGCTCCTGACTACGGGGCATCAGATGCTTCAAGACATCAGATTTCCAGCCACAGGTCTCAGAGTGAAGCCTTTCACGCAGTCAAGAATCGTTGGGTGTGGGTCACATTGGTCTAACTCTTGTCTCCAGTGCTAAAATAGGGACGTTTTATATTTCTCGGTTCAAGCATCCTCGTCTTTGAAGGTTCTGTTTTTCTGTAAGAGGCGCAAAGGTATCTTTTTTCTCGTTGTGGTCTTTGTTCCTTGAATACCCCACTGTGGTTGTAAAAAAAAGGCATGGTGATCTTGTTTTCATGTAATTCCAGTAGTTGTGCCTCCTTAAGTGTTGACCATTTTGTTTTAGTACATGCTCGTTTTGGAGATTCTCATCTCTTGTGGAAATGATGAGTCATGGTTAAGTTCGTTATTTGGTAGAATTATTCTGTGGTCTTTCTCATGTCACAATGGCTTCTGGTTTGGGTTGGATGTTCTCATGTCGGTTTATACTGGTTGGTTTAATCTAGTCAGTTCTTAAATGGTGGGGAGACTCACCATGAATCTTGTCGTGCCTTTTTTGAGGTTTGGTCTGTGTGGCGGTTCCCTCGTGGATCAAGTTAGCAGTTCCAGAGTTAGTTAATGCTAAGAGTCTCAATGTCGGTTGTGCTAGTCGGGTTCTTGTGGTGGAGAGAACCCTCTTCTTTACCTGATGGTTATTCTCTTCTCAGTTTCCCTCAGAGTTGGTCGGGTGTGACCGATGGAGTGAAAAGTCAAACCTAGTTCGTGATTTTTTTGGCCTCATTCAATTTCAAACTCGAGTTTGATTCCTCGTTTGGCTGGGTGACTTTCTGGGGGCAGAATGTTTTTATGGGGGGGAGAATTGTCACACCCCGACCCGATGCTTCATTTTATTTTAATTATTTTGGGTCTCGTTTTTGAACTTCATTTTGAACCGGTTTTAATTTAAAAGAAAATCTCCTTTTTATACGAACGTACGAGCGTATGCGTGCCCTGCACAGTTCCTAATTTTTGTTAAGGGATTGTTTGTTACCGAATGTGTTGTTTTTTAGACACGCAACCATGCGCGCGACCCCATGCGTGAGACCGTGCGCGGTGTCCGCTCTCAGTTAATAATTTTATTATTATTATTTTAGTTAATATTTTAATTAGGCATATAATGTTAAATTATTGACATATTTATAAAATTGTTATTATTATTATTATTATTATTGGAGTTTATTAAAATTCTTATTTTGTTCATTATTATTTGTTATTATTTTATTATTTTGTTTATTTTATACTATTTTCATTTATCCCCTTAGTTCATATGTTATTCATTCCTTTATTTTATTATTATTATTAGTATTATTATTATTATTATTATTATTATTATTTGTTTTTATTTTATTTTATTTTTTTACCCTAACTCACTCTCTCCCCCTTCCCCTTATGCGGCTGAAATCCCCCCGTCACGCTACCTTTTTTCCCCTAGCCCTCGCCATGCCTCCTCCCTCTCCGGCGGCCGCCCTCGCCGCGCCTCCTCCCTCTCCGGCCACCGCCCTCGCCGCGCCTCCTCCCTCTCCGGCCGCCGCCCTTGCCGCGCCTCCTCCCTCTCCGGCTGCCGCCCTCGCCGCGCCTCCTCCCTCTTCAGCCGCCGCCCTCTCCGCGCCTCCTCCCTCTCCAATCGCCGCCCTCACTACCTCCTGCTCCTTTTCCGGATATCCGCACCGCACCGCGCCACCCTCTTCTCACCGTACAGCCTACGCGCACGCCTCCCTTCGACAGCCGGTCCTTCTCACCGGCATCCCCTCCTCTTTCTGGCGCATTTTTCGGCACCCCGCTTCTCTTCACCGACACTACTTCCCTCCGGGTAAACCCTCCTCCTTCAATTTGTGGTTTTGTTTCTTATTCATTGGGGATATGGATTTTTGTTTGTCTTGTTAATGAGGTATATGTTTTGATTGTTCGATTTTAGTGATTATTTTGATCACAATGTGGTGCAGTTATGCGGCGATTGAAGTTTCGCACTGATATTTGAAATTCCTCTATATTAGGTATGTGATTCTGCGTATAACCATTATTTGATGCATTAATTTGGGAGTTTAATTAATTCAGTTTGTTTATTTATTTATTTGCGAGATGCGAGTTTGATTATTTTTGATATTTGTTATACTTTTAATTTTTCAATAGTATGTTGATGAAATATGTGTACATATTTCGGTGCAAACCAGTGTTGAGATGTTTATCAGCATTTTATAAATTGTGTATTTAATTTGTTAGAATTTGCAAAGGGTGAAATTGGTTGTATTTGATTTTTGATGTGCGTTTATTTTTTTTAGTAGTCTGTTTGTGAAATATGAGTGTGTTAATGTGTGAAAAACCTATGATAAATTATTTATTAGTGTTTAATTAATTGTTTTGATAGTTTTTTAAGACGTGCAAGGGATGCGGTTTGTGTTTTGATGTGACGTTAAAATGCATTTTATCATAAAAGAAATTTTTGGGTGAACTTTTGGTATTCAAAGTTAAGCAAAATGTTTTGAGTCTTTTTAAAAAATTCATAATAGTCTTTTTGAGTTTTAAAAGTGTTATATTATTGTGCTGTTGGTTTATTATGTTTTGTACGGGCTGCGTTTTCTGTTTTGACAAGTGAGTGGTGTGCGTTTGGACTTATAAAAGGTTTTGGGGTAGGCTTTTAATGCTCAATGTCTTGTAATACCACATGGAGTGGTTTTATAAAATTTTTAAGTTGTTTATAAAATCTTGTAAAGTGTGTGAAACATGTTTGTATATTGTTTTGGTGTGAGTGTTTTCAAAAGTGGGTTTGAGCATACATATAAGGGTATATGTGTGTAGATATTGTTCTGACAATCATTGGAAGTGTTCAATTAATCGTTTGAGTAGTGAAAAATGTGTTTTTGTGGGTACTTGAGGTGCGTGTGTGCTGGAAAAGAATTTTTGATGGAAAATGTACCACTTTGAGCAAGCTAAAATGTTTTATAAATTGGTCAAATGTTTGATTATATGTTTAATGGTTTTATTAAATTATATGTGTAGTGTGTTGCGCCTTGCTTCGTTTGTTTTGGGCCACTCATGTTGAGACATCATATATGTACATACATAGGGTAAGACATATATATATATATATGTGTGTGTGTGTGTGTGTTCCCTCTTGTACATATTCTCTCATTTCGTTTGGAATATGTGCAATGCAGCTAGGGTGCGTATATATATATGTATAAATGCATATGTTTTTATGTGCCTATTTTCGATTTGAGTGGCCATCGGCAAGCAGCGACATGTTGAGGTAGGTCCCCTATGCCTAAGCTTTTAATTTGAAATTCATAATTGCTTGATTGTTTTAAAAATATGTTTTACACTATGCTATATACAAATGCTATGGAATCTGATTACAGTTTCTAGAAACTATTATGCGTTGTATTGGAAAAATTGAAATGTATTCCAAAGCCATTGGTCTTAAGGGACTTTTCTTGAAAAATTGATTTCTTAAGTGGTTTAGAATTGTTAATGTGTATTTCCAATGGTGTTTGGCCTTTTTGGGCGGTTTATTTTAAAAGGTGTTCTCTTTATGTAATTAATCATGTTTGGCATCTTAATAATGTTTTGTGAAATAGAAAAACCTCTATTGAGGCCGTTTTGCGCATTAAGATTTGGCTTGCGAAAATTGAAAACACCTTATGAGCCATTCCCCTAAATTTGAAAATAAAAATGTGATGCAAGTGTTGATGAGTGGTTTGTGATATGTGCTTAGTGTAAAGGCTTGTGCGTGTTTGTTTGATGTAAAGAGAGGGAATTCACTTATGTAGGGAGTGTGGTGGTGAAAGGTTGAATCAGTTTTAGATAAAGAAATTGTAATGTATTTGTTTTATTTCTTGATAAAGAAAACTCACCACCATTTGAAATTGAGCACAAAGAGAAACCCGAGTATCTAGGTGGGTGACCAGGACTAGTACGCTAGATGATACGGCAGGGGTTCGTCCCGTTTTGTCTAGCAGGATTGACTCAACAACACTAACAAAACATATGAATTTCTGAGGGTCGTGGCCTTCTACGACATGTTTTCTGAGGTTTGTGGCCTTCTAAACCACGTTTTCTGAGGGTCGTGGTCTTCTATTCCATGTTTCACTGAGGTACGATGTCCCTAGGTTCCCACTTGTTCTAGCTGCCTATATGGATTACCTATAGTGCTCGTTTGTAACATGCTGCTTGTGATGTAACTTCCTTTTCAGTTGTTTCATACCTGATGTATTGTTTGTAAAAATCATATTTTATTCCAAACTGGTTTCTTTTCATTTTGAAATGTTAATACACGCTTGGAAGCTATTTTGAAAATGTAGTAAGGGTGAAATGATTTATTTGAAAATGCAAACTCATTACATGAATTTGAAAAGAAGTGAAAACATTATTTTATTATATCTTATTTTCAAACTGGCATAGTTGGATTTATTAATAAAGGTGGAGGCATAGGGCATGGTTGTTTTTGGCTTTCCTACAGAGCATCCCGGTGCTCACGCGTACATTACTTTTCAGTTGCAGGTTTCAGTCTTGGATCGCTTTTTGGAGTGACTGTGGTTGGCGTACCGTGGTGATCCACGAGGTCACCTGAGGTATGTCACGTTTCTTTGTTTATTCCTTTGTCCGCTGCCACGTTGTTCAATTTTTTTTTCCTTTATTTATCTTCTTGTTCACATTATATTTACTTATCTTTGTCATAGGCCAAACTGTTCCCAACTGGTTTGTTTTGAGGCCCGACACTAGTTGCTAGCCCATGGGGATCAGGAACGACTTTCGGGCCATGTCGCGGACCGGGTCGGGCGCTGGGTCGGATGACGACCCGGCCTGGTTCATGACTGTAGTGAAGCCAGAAGAAGGGAGGTCATGGCAAGAGGCAGAGGGTGAATCGGTGAGGCGCGCAACCAAGACTGGATGGAGTGAGGTGCATGTGCGGATCGGGTCTCAAGGGGAGGAGGGTGCTGATGCACCAATTCAAGGAGGCGGAGGGATGGGGTGAGGGGCTAGGTGCAAGATCGGGGGAGGTGGTGTGCGAGATCCTGGTGCACCGAGGGCGAAGAAAAGCTGGTTGTCCAGAAATTCGTGGGTGGTCGCGTGATGGGAGAAGGCAGGAGGGGGGTGGGTTATCAGGTGTGTGCAGGAGGATGAAGGGGAATGGGAGGCTCGTGCAGGGAATGTGGAAATGAAATGGGGGGCACAGTGGGTATCTAGGTTAGAGTTACATAAAATAATAAATAAATTATAATCATAATAAAATTATTACAATAATAATAATAATAATAATAATAATACCTGAAATAAAAATAATAAAAAATTCCTTAATACAAATAATAATAATAATAACTATAATAATAATAATAACTATAATAATTTATCATTTCATTTTTTTATAAAAATAATAAAATTATTAACAATAATAAAATTCTAACCCATTTTAATTTTTCTGAAGGTAGGTGGACTGTGAAGAAGCCTAAGAGGAGCCTCTTGGGGTTTCCAAAATTTGCTCCACCTGTGCGCCCAATTTCATCAACTAAAAAACACATACATTTTTTTTACAAAACTCAAATATTTTTCTGTCTATGACTCAACCCGGAGCAGAAAAAATTTTAAAATACAAATAAAAATATAAAATAAAATAAATGATAGTTTGTGGTGTGAAAAATCTCCCCACCATAAGGCTTTATGCCCCCGGAAAGACACGAAGAGACCTAGACTCAATGATAAAACTCCACAAGTTATTTTCACCCCCCAGAGTTTAAGTGCCTCCACTTGATCGGTCTAAACGGACACTGAAATCCCATGACACACAAATCATCCTTAAAACACGAACACCATAAACAACACCAAATAGAAACCAGACTGTCCATTTCAACCAAGGAAGGAACTAACTTAAATCGCCTCGAAAACTTATCCCTAAAATCTTAGTCCAACGTTGCTGCTGGGTGTACTCCAATATCGATGTTTTCCCAATAGGAATTACATGAAATTAAGAGTTTCAACACGAGAAAACTCACCACCAAATGATTCATGAACCAAAACTCTGATACTGACATGTGGAGGCCCGAACGGACTCCCCATCATATGGATTGGGATAAATCTAAATTACTTCATGTGTAACTTTTCAAGACCCATTGTGGGTCTCCCAACCATAAGGACAATAGAGATTAATAAAACACATAGAATTTCACAAGGTCCTGAAACCATTGATAATGGAAGGGGCGGGAAGGGAAGGGCCAAACTGATAGAGTATCAAAACTACCACCATCTCAACACTAACAACATCACTCCCTTAGAAGATCACGAACCATGATGCAGTAAAAGAAGCGATTATATCATGAACACTTTACATCATTGGGGTTCTCTTGACTATGAAACAGCTTCACTCTGGTACCTAAGGCTAGAGCTCTGATGTCTGAAGCATCTCTTTCCATGCAGTCAAGCATTAGAAACCCCCAAATACTACACACAATCCATAATTTTACCAAACACACTTTTATTCATAATAAATGTTTCAACGAGGTTCAATAATAACCATTTTTACAACTGAAGGAAAAGAAACACCACATAATTACACAGGAGGCGACTACTCAATGCATGAATCACTACACGGAGGAAACCTCAAACTGATCCCAAAACATCAGCCAACCCCTTCTGACTGGCTGAGGTGACCATCAACGAGCCAGGTCTGGCTTTAGCATGCTTCTCGGAAACACCTTGACAGATTTATAACAAGTAACTCAGACGTCCAAAATTGTTTCATGGTATCGAAGCACACGTGCATGTCGGCCTCTTGTGACCCCACCTACCACACTAGTGATATATCACTACATTGAACTGTGACGCAGAATAATGAAGGTTGGATGGTCTCTTGACCCCCCTAATAGTTCCACCAGCATATGGTCATCTCCCATTCTTCTTCTTGCCATCCTCTACACTACTTCTTAAGTCTAGAAGATTCACCACATCATGTTCTCTTTCTAGCCCAGCTTTATTTAGAAAGGCATTTCCAAAACATCTGAGAAGGTGGTTAAGTTGAGATCTACCACATTCGACTGAAATTGGGGTTGGAGTCCTGAACCAAATTGTCGTGCCGTCTCTGGATCATTTATAAGAAACCATTGGTCATATGGAATTAGGTCTATGAAATTTTGAAATAATTTGAGGTATGATTCAATGTCCTTCTAGAGACAACACAACTTAATCCTCTTCCTCAGCTTTATCATCTTATAGAAATATTTTTGTACAAATGAATACTTGATGAACTCATATGTGAGATATTTTTTAGGATTTCATCAAGACATGGACTTACACCATTTCCAGGTTGGTAATTTAAGAATAAAGGTATCAAAATTTACCCTTAATGAATCAGGTAGCCCAATGAAACATGAATTCCTCTAAATCTTCCGCAACCACCCATCCGCCTCTAGTGGATTTTCTTGGCCATAAAATAAGAGAGGTCTCAAATTCCAGAATTCCAGAACATAGTCTATTGGTTGATCAACTTGAGGATTTTCTAAGGATCATCTGCCTAATTTTTCACCTTGGGAATCAATTGATCCTTTGTGGGGGAGAACACTAAGGTAGAATAAAACAAAGAGAAAGATCAAAACATGGTCATTACCATTTCAAATTCAACTTTTCACAAATTTCAAAATAAAAATTTTCAACATAACTCTTAGAAATAAAGAAAACAATAAATGATCCACAAAGAGAAACTAGAGTTGATAGGTTATTCAGACATACGGCTGGTGGCCATACTCCATTCACACCATAGTCACAATGATCACTCTAGGATAATGTCTCTGGATCCACACAGATTTCTAGACCATGAGATCTCACGAAGGTCACTTAGCTGGCATCCATTTTATTTCCCAACATAAAACAATTAAAAATAACCAAATGACACCAACAACCTGGACATCCAATGGTATCCCGACGTTTAGAACAAGAAACTGTTCAAGATTTACTTCTCGTCCATATGCCTTGAGTCCCATCAATTTTATTCCTACCATGACAACCCCAAATAACGATGGGTGCACTGAGAAACAATTTCCACTCAAGAGACGACCTCCTCTAATAGCATTTTTTCACAAACCATCCCCGATCTACCTTGAATCGGTCACTCAATCCGGTCTGTGACATTGCCCAATAGCAGTTCCCAATCTTCTCAGGTTGGAGACAAGTGTCAGAGAATCAACAGAGAACTACATGGGAATGATTTCTCCCAATAAAAATAAATAATGTAGTAGAATGAAAATAGAACAATGAAAAACAAATAAAGGACACAAAAATGAAGAACAATGAAAAAAAAAACTTACCTGACCACAGCCAAAACTCCTTGCGACCTAGAGAGTCTCCCACTAAACCTCATCCAACTATCTATCAGGTTGAGAAAGAATGAGTATAACCTAGAACATAATCTACAAACAAGAAAACACTATAGGAGGGATTATTAAAACTCATTAGGAATTCCTAACAAACTATCCCTAAAAAACTACCTTTAAATAATTATTTCACTAAATTTTTGTTTTAAATAATGTATATATAATATGGGTCTCCACACAAACTTTTATTTCCAAAAACAGTAAAATTCTGTGGCCCTTTCTAATTTTAAATCACATTTAACGTTTGAAAGGAACTGGTGCATTTCATTTTGAATCGTTTATGAGAAGAAAATAGAAATCTAAATATTAGTTGTTAGTAAAATGGAAAACCACACACAACACACAAAACACACTAAAGGCTATAGAAAAAGTGGCACACATGACCCAAAAACTAAAATAGACCACTCAATCATTCGCCACAAACAAATAGACACTAAAAATACCATACGTTGAACCTAGAAGCTCGTGAACAATCTAGAACATACTTTAAATGTGACTTTTCCTGAAGTCATTCCCTACTAAATGATGCCATAACACCCAAAGGCCCGGTGTTTCCCTACATGACCTAAAAAAGGGGCCCAATCCCATAACACTAATAAAAGAATACCTCTCTCCTATGGGGCACTCGCAAGTGAATAATCTAGAAAAGTATCATTCTCTAACGATTCACTTACTATACCTGGTTCCCATGTCAAGATGTATAATTAAAAGGAAATGGGTGTGTCCACAATGTCATTTATGTAGCATAAACGTCACACAAAACTCATGCTGTCAATGTACACCAAAGATCACCCCTGAGTTATCCCAAATAGAGTTCCAAAATAATTTATTTTATTTAATTTGTCAAATGGGCCTTCACCATCTTTAAAGAATATCCTCCTTTCTCAAGAGAACCAAAACACATGTTCATGCATCAGAAGAAATCATTTATCAATAAATTGGAACTACATTTTAAATTCCATGAATTATATTTAAAGTCCAAAAAGACATTCATTCACTACATGGTATGTGTTCATCAAGAAAATATATCAAGTGTCGTGTATAAAATAAATGTCTCATTTTACCTAATGTAATTATCTAAAAATTAATTATCCAATATTTTTTTCCATTTAAAAAAATTAATAATAATATCAAGCAATTAATAAATTCAAAATTTAAAGGTAGGTGTATTGGGTGACCTACCTCAACTCGTAGCTCGAACATGACAATGCGACATGCCTCACATAGGTGCACACGATCATGCAATCTGATGATCATGGTGAAACTCGTTTACCCCTCCAACATGTTGTAATAAACACAAAACAACAAAGGTACATAAACATGGACATAACAAATCAAATGAACAAAAAATAAAACACCACCTTGATATGTTTTAAACATAAAAATCACACCATCGACATTATTTAAAAAAAACATTAAAATTTATGAAACAACTCCAAAGATAAACACACGGCTTTAAACACCCAAAATCAATTCAAAGTATCACCTTATAATTAAACGTCCAACCGCAACACACCAAATCAGAATGCACACCACATACACAGTTAAAATAACAAATTACACAACATAATAAAAAAATCCACATGTCAAAAATTAAATTTTTGAACCATGAACACGTCAAAAATATTTCCAATGCATAGTCCTCACCACAGATAATATTTAATAGAACAGTTAAATGTTTATTGAATAATTAAAAATATTGCTTGAAGGGTTTTAGGTCAAAAATCTCACAAAACCCTCTATTTTAGACCAACCTCAAACCAAGACTTTAAAATTTTGATTTTCAGTAGTTTCTAAATTTAATAAATGATTCAAAATTATAAACTACATGTAGGAAATACAACAAAAAACTTTTCAGACACATAATATACAAAATTTGACATGGAAAATTAATTTTCCACCAATTTCACATAAAAAATTATTCTAGAGATTGAAACTCACCAATTAATTATCACAAAGTGAACAACATTAAACATGGTAACACTAACTCATGAAAATTTTTGAAAAAGGGGAAACTCATCTAAAACGATGAAGAACATCCTGAAAATTTTGTGAAATGTCATTTTCACCTCTACTAAACTACTAAAAAACAAAATCAACCCTATACATCAACATCATACCTTAGAGTTTTGGAATTAAACCCTAAAACTATTGATATCCTAACATCTAGGGTTTTGGAAAAATAAAAACTAGAAACGAATAAGAATTTAACAATGAAAAAAAGAGAAATCATCACCGTATGGGAACTTGTGCTGGGAGGGGGGTCGAGTGGATAATAGGTTTGCATGGGAAGGGGGGTTGTGTGCCCGAAAACCACTAGAGGGGGAGTGGGTAGCTAGACATATGGCCAGAGAAGAGGGGTCACTGGAGGGTGGATTGACTGGGGGAGATCAAGCAGCCAGGCGGTGTACAGGGAAGCCTGATGAATGGAGGTCATGACATGAGGGATGGGGTGTGTCGGTGAGGTGCATGGCCAAGACATGCTAAAGTGAGGGGCGTGTCTGGACCAGGTCGCAAGGGGAGGAGGGAAATTACGCCGAAGCAAGGAGGAGGAGGGATGGGGAAAGGTCCTGGGAGTTGAATCGTGGTTGGTGGTGTGCGGGAGCCGGGTGCACAGAGGGCGAAGGTAAGGCATCTGGACTGCGGTCCACAGGTAGTCGCGTGAGGGGAGAAGGTAGGAGGGGGTGGGGTATCATGTCTGCATAGGAGGAAGAAGGGGAAGGGGAGGCTTACACTGGGAATTGGGAAAAAATGGGGGCACCACGTGTATCTAGGTTAGGGTTACATAAAAAAAGAAATAAATTACAATCCTAATAAATTATTACAATAATAATAATAATAATAATAATAATAAAACCAGAAATAAAAATAAATACATAGCCAGAATACAAATAATAATAATAATAATAATAATAACAATAATAATTTATCATTTCATTTTTAATAAAAATTAAAATTTTTTTAACAACAATAAAATCGTTACCCATTTTAATTTTCTGAAGGTAGGCTGACTGTGCAGATGCCTTTGTGTAGCCGTGTGGGGTCTTCAAAATGCGTTCCACCCATACGCCCAATTACGTTAACTCAAAAACACCAACTTTTTAATATAACTCAAAATTATTTCATCCTAGAATCAACCAGGACCCCAACCAAATTTTAAAATCCAATGAAAATTATAATATAAAATAAAATATAGGTTGGGGTGTGACAATACACGTGGGTGATGTTTTTTTTCTATAAATTGATGTAAATTATATGAGAAAACATGAAAGATAATCATAATAACATATTAAAAATTTGATTATAAATTGATTTTAAGATGGATATAATTTATTTATTAGAATTATAAGAACAAATAAACATGAATGTGTTTGTAGAGATAATTACCTCATCCTCAATAGACATCGTTTAGATCACTTCTTAAGGACCCATGGAATAATATTTTAAGATGACTGGAATCTATAATTTATGGAAAGAGATGATTATAAAAGAATTGGACATGGTTTTCTAGTTATGATTCTCATGATGATGTATAGATAATATATAAGTGATTTCCTTTCAAAATTTAGAAGATTGGAACACTTATAGTTACATAATATAATTAATTAATATAAATTAATTATTAGAAAAAATGACTCTATGTGGATATTATTCAATTAATATATGTTGATGAGTCAAAATAATATCATTCAATAATAATTGGAAAAAAAATATGGATATATTTTCACTGTTATCTCATAATTTTTTTGTTCCATAACACTTCTGATGATTACCATGATAATTATTTTCTGGACTATTTAGATGTCAATAAAGTTAATATAATAGAAAAATTGACAGTTAAATAGAACATGATTGATATTTTAAACCATATTTCATTATATTCCCTATTTATAGGTTTTTATGAATATTTAGTTATAAAATAAAATATATTTATTATAAAATATCATTAATTCCATTTTTCACTATTCATATAATTTGATATCATTAACATAGGTATAGTAATTAAATTTGAATATAATACTAACACACTACAATTAATAGTTATATGTATCTAAAAAATTTATCTGTAACTATAAATACCCTAGAACAAAGTATTTTTTGTTTTTAAAAAGTATTAACATGATTTTGTATTTCTTGGAGAAGCATTATTTCTGCATTGCATATGAAATTCATGTTAACATTTAATTAATATATTGTCTTAAAAAGTACCATGTTCGAAAAATCTATCATATTTTAAATAATAATTTATATATTAAATTGGTTTATCTTAATTTATTTGATAAAATATTATATATTATAATTAAGAGAGTGACATTATAGGTACTATCAGTTCCATACATATTATAATGGTTAAAATCAAATATAAATGGAAATGGCCGTATTTTCGTAGTAATAATGATTATCGATGAAGTAGAATAATATAGTTAAATAAATAATTTTTTTTGAATAGATTTTAGTCTATATCACATTATTTTTTAACCTCAATTTACAGATTTAACCTTTAATGATGTGATAAATGGTACCACATACTATTCATAATGTCTAAAAATAAAATGGACATATAAAAAATATAAGCCTCATGACTACAAATATTGAATACTTCATAAAGAATTAAATTCCATTTATGTTTTGAAAATAATATAATTATAAAACCAAAAAATTAATGGAAAAATTAATTTCTATAAAAATATGTTTTAGTCCTAAAATTTAATTTATATCAAAATCTGGTAAAATATATATCCTAATGTATTTATGAAAATCATTATAAACAAATTTGATCTCAAATATATTTAATACAAAACACAAAATAAAATCGAACTCTTAATGAACATTATTTGAATAAAGGGAATAGATTTTTTTAAAAAAAATTATTATTTATCACTATTCAATGAAATTTATATATTTTTAAAAAAATCCCAAAATATCACATTAATATAATATTGAAATGATGATTTATAAAATGATTTTATTTTTAGAAATATATATTTCTAAAATTGGATGAAATTAACTATAAGAAATGTTCATAAATTCATTTGAAAATAAATTATTATGAAAACATATTATTGAAATATAAAAGGGAATTACTCAACATTGTGTACATATTTCATCCAATTTAATGAATAAATTTAAATTTAAATTAAATATATATTAAATTATTTTATAAATTGATTAATATTATTTTAACCCACTAATCCAATGGAATTATAATGCCTATCATATTATAATATTTTAAACATATGTCACTATGTTTTATACATTGTGTTGTTGTTTTAGAATCTATCAAGGAAGATTATTTTATTTATGTTAAAATATTACATAAAAATTTAAGAGTAAATAACACCCCCCAATAAAAAAAATTAACTTTAAATTTTTTCACTCTTATACAAACATTAGAGGATATTTCTACCACATGACATCCACAGGTTTCCATGTAGCTTCCACACTTTTATGATTTAAAAAAAATATTGACCATGTGATTTGTTATGTTTCAAATTACTTCCAATCCATGATCCAAAATATTCAATGGTTTTTTATATAAGCAATATTGTTTTCACTGGTTTAGACATCTATGTTTAATTCATGTGATCAATCAGGCATGTACTTCCATATGATATATATATAAGGAAGACATCATAAAAAAGAGTGATTTTATAAAATCACCAATCAATAAGATAACTCCTCTAAAAATCAAGAATTTTGAAGTGACCAATATATATGGGGATTATAATTACCTTCATTCCAAATATATTTACCTTATTCTAAATAGATATTCATATAAATAAATGTTCACTAAATTCAAACTCTATATATCACTTATGATTTTCTGTATAATTGTTTCCACATTGATCTTTCCTCATGTTCTATTGAAAGGATATGATATTCTCAAACATTTACTCAATTATAACAATTATTAATATAATTATTTCACAATATTCAACCAAACATATTTGAGTTATGAACACCCTTCAAAATAGTTCTTCATAAAGTGTCATATGAATTATCATGTGACATATATAAATAAATGAAAATTATACAAAATAGGGGTGTCGACTCCAACATCCTTTAAAACCCATAGTGTATGATCACATATATTTTATAAAGTTTTAATGTTAATGTTTCATTTAATACTTCCTTATATACATAAATAATTATATAATTTTATTCATCTTCTTCGATGATAATAAAATTTATAAAAATAAAAATATTAAATTTTACCACAAAGTGATTAACGTAATATATAATGTGTATTAATTATATCAATGAATATACCAGTGTTATGTGTAAGTACAAATTTAATTTCTATAAATTTATAATTAACATATCTCATATAGAATGCTATCTTGTTTAAAAAATAAAACCTAAGAATTATCTGATTATATCCATCTAGTTGATAAATAATGGGAAAATACTATGCTTCACATAATTGACCAAATAGATCGTTAATATAGGGTATAATATTCTTGTTAATAATTGTGATATTTTTATGATCATGCCAATCAATGAAAAAAGGAATTGGACAATATTTATTTTTTAAAATGATTAAGTGCACCCTTTGGTGGTTTACTAGGATGAATCAGACCCATTTATAGATTAAATTGGACATTCCTCTTTCATTTCATCAACTCAATAGAGGTTATTATAAATGGAATCATTGAAATAGTTGTAGCACCATGTATAAGTTTTATATAGAACTCAACGTCACAATTTTGGTTTTGGATATAATAATATTTTTAAAAGACATAATCAACTATAGTACAATAAGAATATATCCAATGTTGATTTTAACACAAATATTTTTTACATAAATATTTATCATGAATATTTTTTGAATCCCATGTGATGGATTCAATTACATGTGATGTTTAGGTTCATTCAACATCGAATTAACATCACTGGTTTATTTAAGATATCAAATGTAACATCCCTTCTTCGATCATTGATATTGTCTCTATGCTGAGTGATCCGATCTATTAACAATATTATATAATGTTGGAATATAGTAATAGTGGATTGATTTCAAGGTATAACATTAAAAAAAATTTATCAGAGATGAGTTATATACTTGATATGTAGTCATCCTACCATTAGTAGTTTTTTACATCCAACTAAACATTTAATCATTTATGTTATGATGTAAAAACCATAGAAAATTATATTTATATGAAATAGTTGGTAGAAACTACATGAAATAAAAAACATTTTAACTTCAATATTTATTGATATGTGTACCATTCACAACATCAAATGAAATATCATCTTGATATATATTAATTATATATGTTTGGACTTCTCCCATTAGCAACATCTTTAGTATGTTCCCTTTATATAATGGTATCTCGTTTTTACAATTCACCAACTATTATTATTTAATATAATGGATATTATCGGTTTCTTTAACTCCCTCATATTAATTATCAAAAGGAACATTATCTATATACTTGTAACAATCTCCCATGTTCTCCTATCATTTTCTATGATGTTTATTAACAAAAGTTTTACATGATGTTAATTATTTTATTCTTTTAATGTTTATCGGTGTTTTATATTTTTCTTAGTTCCCCACAAACTCTTCTTCTATTAATTTCCATTGTATAAATAGAATCTATAAAATTCCATCTCTATTTTAATTGAACATGATTTTATATAATTATGTGATGAAAATTTATGAAAACAATGTACCTTTTATAGACTCATAAAAAGATAATCAAAGAAATAATAAATATTTTGTTCCATGTTTCATATTTAGTTTGATGCATGGATGGGAGAAATTGTGAAGTTATCCTCATACACTTATACAATCTATTCATCCCTTTATTTTATCATGAGAATCATTATATCTATTCAATCTCACAATTCTTGAGGTATATATGTCATAAATAACATCACATTAAAGGTCCCGAATTCTAAGATTTTCATTTCATTAATTTATTTAGTGTTTTAGATCAATGGCCACTATTGATCAACATTTCCTTTATAAAAATACATTTCAAGTCTGAAACATTTAGTTTTATTATAGCCCATTGACAAGAATATGTTATTTCTGATTTTATCAATTTTTAAATATCAATGGGTTATTATTCCATTAAAATATGTATCACTCAATCACATTATGTGATCCAATATTGGTTAATCACATTGTTTACAAACATGTTTCTTTACCTAGGAATTTTTTTTCATTATTACATTAGTCAACATCCGTAATATTTCGATTATCTACTCCATTCCAATAATAACTATATTTTATTTCACAATAGGCAACTCATTATAGTATTTATGGTTATGGATTACATTTATTCAATTAGAAACTATCACTAAATAATGGAACATAAAGGGTTTGGTAATAATCATCATTAATATTGATCATTAAAATAAAAAAAACTATATAGTTCAAATTACTCAAATAATAATAGTGATTATAAAAAATCTTATGTTATCAAGTTTAATTCAAAATCAAATTCATATGTTTTCTACAAACCAATATCAAATACCAAGTGTTTAATTCTATAGTATAGTAAATCAAAGACATTGTGTTAATTATCATATTTGTATAAGATATAAATGAGGTCACTATACATGATTAGTCAATTTCATAATCACAGAGAACAAGATACATACACGAATCCAATGTTACATTGAATATAAAAAATAAATTACATAAGAAAAATTATATCTTACTTCATATAATTGATAATATAATTCTACATATATTGGGTAAAGGAATTAAAATTAAGGGTGAGATCGCATACTCAGTTTGTCTTATGTATAGTGGAAGATATGATGAAAAAATAAGGTACAATCAATATGGTAAGGTAAATAATTGAAAATACATTTCTTTTAATATATTAATTTTTCACATGAATTATTCATAAATATTATTAATGTGGTAATATAATGGATTATAATAATATAATTATCAATAGAGGAAATGATTAATATTTGATGGAGTGATCTCATATATCATCATACATTTACCATCAAATCCTTGTTTAAATTATTTTAATTCATGGGTAGGTATACACAAAAACATAATTAAATAATGATACAAAATTTAATTTCTTAGGAAACCTGACAATGCATAATGGAAGTAATTATAATAATTACCCACCTTTCGTTGTATGTCCAATGCATTACTAAAAAATTTAATTATCAATTTAATTCATACATATAGGTATTATTATTTAATATCTATATTGAATATAGTTAATAGAAATTTCATATATCCCTAGTTATCTCAAAAAACCTAATAGTGCAACAATATATATATACATGGTATATTATTTATGAAATAACAATATCAATTTTTTAAATGATATATATATTAATGATAAATGTGTTGTCTAATGAAATATATCTAAAGTTACTGATTATTTTAAGGGAATGTTAATGATCATATCATTTATAATATATATTTGTTGACGTTCAATTAATTAGAAATATATTTTTTATTGTAAAATTATGTTTTATATAAAATATATTAGAAATAATAATAAGATTTAATTAATTATTTTTCTCTATATAAACAATATATACAGATATTAGAATCCATAATATTTTATAATTATTATAGTGTAAGGAAAATACACTAATGGCCTATACATTAAAAAGAAAAATTCATTTTGACTTATTCTATTGAAAACCAAAAATGAACCTTTATTAAAAGATTAAAAATATTTTATAAAAATCCTTGTTCATCGTAACATATTCCAGAAAAACATATTTTATAAATATTTTAATTATATAAATAATTTAAATAAAATATTTTTGAAGATTATAGACATGTATCAAAAAATATACCCAATTAAAAGATAAATAAGATAATATTTAATTTAAAATATTACTATAATTGATTTAAGAACCAAATAATGGTTAATCTCAATGATATAAAAGATAATTCAATATAAATTAGAAATGATAATAGATGATTTATTTTATGATTCCCCAAATTAAAATAAAAGAAATACAAATAAATTGAGATTGTAAAAAAAATATGACCACATTTATAACATTAAAATCAAAACCCCTTAAAAGGATAAACATGAATTGAAATGATAAAAATCATGAATAAATTTATATTTATGATAAATAAATATAACTTTTATTATATAAACTATTTTAATATTAGTAGTTTAATAATAACAAATATGTCTCAATGGAGTAGAAATTTAGTCAAAATCCCTTCTTCATGTTTGATTTGACACATAAGATATTTTAGCCCCATGTATAATGAATTTTAATTTAATAATAATATAATAAATTTTCATTAATGTAGTTATGATATATTATATGATTATTATATACTATTTTAAAACCTTTGTATTTATAATTCATTTTTAAAATCAATGTTTTATAGTGTTATGTATTCAATTTTCAAGTTAATTTTGGATTGTTTGTCCATTTCATTGTGCCCTGATAGTAGTTACGTCATCTCCAAAATTCCAATCATGATAAATTATCATACATATTCATTATATATATAGTAATCCATAAAATGTATATATATGAAATAGAAATACATAATTCATGGGGATGGTAGTTTATAAGAACACATTAATAACAATTTCTCTTTTTGATTGATGTGAATAAAGAAATGAAAATACTAATGAACTATTATAAAATCATTATTAAATCATTTATATATTATTTATTTATTAAATCTCTCTTTATTACTAACTATGATAATCATATATGAAAAAAATAGATCACATCACTTTGTGGAGGTGGTAGTCCACATGTACAGACTAAAAATTTTATCATTTAACAATATATGTTAAAGTACTTATATAAATATTTTATTATTATTTCAGAAAATTTATTATTTCATAATTATAATAAATATTTATTAGTTATATATTTATAAACATTCATGTATAATAGAGATAAAAAATGAATTACACCACTATATGGTGATGCAAAATCGTATATAAAAATGAACGATATTTTTTCATTTTAGATGATGAAAAAATAGAAAATTGTTTTATCATAATCCGAATAACATTAATATATATTTTTAGATACTATATTTTTATTTACTAATTTAATAAATGTTAGGATATATTCTAAGATCTATGAGCTGATAAGGAGGGTGATTATAAGGCCTAGTGAGCCTGAAATTAGTTTTATAAAAAAGTAAATATATTTTATGTCATGAATGCACAATTTTTTAGAAATAATGGAATATATTATCAATGTATTCTATGATTAAAAATATTATAAAATGTTTATATTAGATTCATGGGGTTTATCCAAAGCGTGATCTAATTTTTATTTGTGTTGACGATCAACTAATGCAACCATTAGAGGACATGTTTAGTAAACTAATTCATTAATTTATTTAATCCTGAAAACCAATTTCCTCTATCACTATAATGTTATGATAAATATCTAAGCTAATATGCATAATCCAAGGATTGTATAGTGGTGGTTCCATCAATCTTCCTTAGATGATCAAGTTCTCATGATGACCAACGACACAGAATAAGGTCTTCCCCATCACTATAAAACATATTCATCTCCAAAAATTTCCAAATCATGAAGTAGGGCTCATCAATTTTGATTAATTTATCTTTTTTATTAAATTTATAAATCGAGTAATATAACATACTTTTTCATTTTGTGTTTTCACTCCCATAAAATGATTCCCATTGATGAATAACTTTTTTATTATATTTTTACATTTCCCTTCCAAGGATTTTGTTTAATTATCCACGATTATATAGTTTTTTTTACAAAAGTGGCTGCATATTTTTTAACGAAATTTCTCGTGATTTTCCCCAACTATTCATTTAATTCTACACTATTTTATTATAGGGCATCAGTTTGAAAATTTTAGGCTTGTTCGAGCACAATCAGACCACTGAATTCAAGTTGGTTAGTTGAATAGTGATTGTGATGGATATTTGAGGATGTATCAATGTTCATTGTAGGATATGGGTGATGCTTCCCATGGATATGTGATCTGTTTCCGAGATGAAGTAATGGGTGGAACATCATGTAGTGTTCAGGATTCATGTGGATAAATGGATTTTGATTCCTTTAAAATAGAGGGCATGAATTGATAGAAGGATATAGTTTCCACAATTTTTGAGTTGTAACAATGTGTAAAAAATTACCATAGAGAAGGATCTATGTGATTAATGGAGAAAAATTCATTCTATAAAATTCCCAACTATATGGTGTTTAATGGGATGAAAACACAGCATGTAGACCCCCGATATCAGTAGATATGTTTCCATGAAAATGATAAATGTCATGTGCCATGTGTATAGGGAACACACATTGTGAACCACATTTGAAATCCATATCATGTTCTTGGACGGAATTCCTAGTTTCCCATATGAGAGGACACACTATATAAATGGGGAGTACATAGATAGGGACTGAAGGACATGTGATAAAACAGGAGAAAATGTCTTGAACCCAAATGGTTGATACACATCATTTATTTTCATTACACAACATGTGGTACTATATGAATAATAATCTATTTTTATTTGAGGACATGTTAAAGAGGTCAAGTTAGTCCCTATTCAATATGATCCACCTTGATCATGGTGTAATTATTTATAATACATCTACCTCAATGTATCTCTTTTATTTTAACATGTATTTTGGACCATGAGTATCCTATCTTCTATGTTTTTTCACCTAGAAATTGATTTTGGACTAAAATGTGTATTTTAAGATGTTATTTAATATCATCCAAGAGTGATTCTTTTTTACGTGACACTTGGTGATGGACACGATCATTCATGATTATTATAGAGAGGCTAGTGTTGGAAACCACTTATACTTCTCTACATACCTAGTAGCACCCGCTAATGTACATGGGCATGGATCCTCTATAAACTGAATAGTACACCCTTATGAACCATGGAAGGGGTCCTCAACCTACTGAGTGGTATCACCCTTATAAACCATGGAAGGGTTCATCTACCTATCGATTAGTATCCACTTATGGAATAGGGTGTGGTTTCTCTTCCTACTCATTAGTACCCATGGGTGACTAAGTCATGGTTCATATACCTACTGAGTTTTGCACCCTCATAGGAAAAGGCATCCAATATTATATATTCCTTTCATAACATTTCATCATAACCTAGAATATCACGGTGTGATTGGGGTAGTTGTGGATTAGCCTTCCACTGGATAGTAGAGCCCTAGTTGGATGGATCAAGGAAATATTCATGATATTCAATTTATTATTTTTTATTTGTAATATATATTTATAATTTGTATTATTAGAAACAAACATTGAATAATTGATAATGATTATTACAACTTATTCCTTGTAATTATTTTTGTGGCTTCATAAGAACTCCGTAAATTGGTATTTAGAACGAAAAAGCCACTTACTTCCTAAAAAATGTGTTTAAAATAAAACTTTTAAAGTGTTTTTCAATAAAAGTATCATGATAATATATAATGTAATGTTTGAAGGGGTTTCCATTTATAAGTGTTGGAAGTGTAATATTGTATTTACAAAAACTATTTAATTAACATAAATTTATTATCACTGAAAAATGACTCCAAAATTATATAATTAGAATATATTATGAGTATGTTTTAAAATTATTTTATCCAACAATTATTTTATAATTTTTGGCTATATTTATAACATGATATATTAGTTTTGATCATCCCTAACCTTTTTAATGATTACCATGATAACAAGGTTTTTTTACTCTTCATGGTTCAATAAAGTTACTATAAAAGTTAATGTTTCGAATAAATGATCAAAGGTTAATATATTGAACCATATAAAATTCAAATATGATTTTTTATTTTAATGAATATTAATTAAATTTTAAATATATTGTTCATTTTAACATGTCATTAGTGTAATTTTTCACTCTATCTAGTTGTTTTAAATTAAATTTATCAATATATCAATTTTTTATAATATATTTAAAAAAATATATTAAAAATATTATATGTATCTACAAATTGTTTGGGAAACTATAAATCAACAAATGAATATTAATTATAGTGTTATTAAAATTAATTACATTATTATTTTATTGCCTGAATGAGAATTATGTCACAATTTTATAAGAATATAATGAATTTTTTTATAAATTAATATTCAAATTCAAAATATATGATAAAAAATAATTAGTATTTGAAATAATCATTTTTTACTGAAGATAAAATGATTTATTAATATTAAAATATAATAAATATATTAAAATAAATAGATTACTATATGTCAGTTGATGTTTTATTTATAGTTGAAAAGGGTATAGAAGAAATATAAATTAAAAAATAATTTTTTCTGTAATTTTTAATATATTATGGACGAAATAGAATAACTAAAAACAAATAAATCTGATTTTTAAATTATTATGAAGAATTATAACATTAGAAGTTATAATTAATTAATCCATTTCCCTTTACTATGGTGATATATTTTAACATTTTTACTTTTCAGAATTTTAAAAAATACATGGGAACAATTTCACTTATTTTCGCCTCATTATTGTAAATATGGAATCAATTTTATAAAATCAATTAAAATAATTTATATATGTAATTTAAATATAAACATACAAAATGACTAGAAAATGGTTAATTTTTTTTAATATAAAAATAGACTTATATAAAAATCATATTAAATTTTTTTTTTGCTATAAATAAAAACATCACATTAATCAAATGGATATTAAATAAAATTATTACCAAATAGTTAATATAATATAATTTTTAAATTATTAATTTTATGAAAATGTATTATTGATTCAATAAATTTAGTTATTATTATTATTCTCTTCAAAAACAAATTTGGACAAATATTGAAAATTAAAAATAGCCTAATGTATTAATAATTATTTTAAAAAAATTACCCTTCTAAAAAAATTCATTTTCTATGACATGGTGAAATTAATAATAATATATGATAAAATAATTTAATAATTTTATTAACAAAACATATTATTGAATCATAAAAGGGATTTAACTAAAATATAATACTTCTTTCATAAGTGTTGGTCCATATATTTAAATATAAAAAATATTTGTGTATATGAATCATAAAATGGAAAATATTATTTGTAATGACTAATCGAACTGATTCATGATTAAAAGATTATAATAATATTCAACCAATCATATTTGAGTTATGAACACCCTTCAAAATAGTTCTTCATAAACTGTCATGTGAATTATCATGTGACATATATAAATGAATGAGAATTATACAAAATAGGGGTGTCGACCCCAACATCCTTTAAAACCCATAGTGAATGATCACATATATATTGTCATGTTTTAATGTTCAATCTTCATTGAATACTTCCTTATATACATAAAAAAATTATATAATTTTATTCATCTTCTTCGATGATGATAAAATATATAAAAATAAAAATATTAAATTTTACCACAAAGTGATTAATGTAATATATACTGTGTATTAATTATATCCTTGAATATACCAGTGCTATGTGTAAGTCCAAATTTAATTTCTATAAATTTATAATTAACATATGTAATATAGAAGGCCATCATGTTTAAAAAATACTTCATAAGCATTATCTGACTATATCTATCTAGATGATAAATAATGGAAAAATATTATGCCTCACCTAATTGACCAAATAGAACGTTAATATTGGGTATTATATTATTGTTAATAATTTTGATATTTTTATGTTCATGCTAATCAATGAAAAAAGGAATTGGTTGGTATTTATTGTTTTCAAATGATTAAGTGCACCCTTTGGTGGTTTACTAGGATGAATCAGTCCCATTTATAGATTAAATTGGACATTCCTCTTTCATTTCATCAACTCAATAGCTTTTATTATAAATGGAATCATTGAAATAGTTGTAGCACCACGTATGAGGTTTATATAGAACTCAACTTCACAATTTTGGGGTTGGCTATAATAATATTTTTAAAATACATAAAAAACTATAGTACAATAAGAATATATCCAATGTTGAGTATCAAAAAAATATTTTTTACATAAATATTTATCATGAATATTTTTTGAATCCTATGTGATGGATTTAATTACATGTGATGTTTAGGTTCATTCAACATCGAATGAACATCACTGGTTTATTTAAAATATCAAATGTAACATCCCTTCATCGATCATTGATATTGTCTTTATGCTGAGTGATCCAATCTATTAACAATATTATATAATGTTTGAATATAGTAATAGTGGATTGATTTCAATTTATAACATTCAAAAAAATTATCAGAGACGAGTTACATACTTGATATGTAGTCATCCTACCATTAGTAGTTTTTCACATCGAACTAAACATTTAATCATTTATGATATGATCTAAAAACTATAGAAAATTATATATATATATATATGAAATAGTTAGTAGAAACTACATGAAATAAAAAAATTTAACTTCAATATTTATTGCTATGTGTAGCATTCAAAACATGACATGAAATATCATCTTGAGCTATAATAATTATATATGTTTGGACTTCTCCCATTAGCATCATCTGTAGTAACATCCCTTGATATAAGGGTATCTCATTTTTAAAATCCACAAACTATTTATAGTTACTATAATGGATATTATTGGTTTATTTAACTCCCTAATATTAATTATCAAAAGGAACATTATATATATACTTGTAATAATCTCCCATGTTCTCTTATCATAATCTATGATGTTTATTAACAACATTTTTACATGATGTAAATTATTTTATTCATTTAAAGTTTATCGGTGTTTTATATTTTTCTTAGTTCCCCAAAAACTCTTCTTCTATTAATTTCCATTGTATAAATAAAATCTATAAAATTCCTTCTCTATTTTAATGTAACATGATTTTATATAATTATGTGATGAAAATGTATGAAAACAATGTACCCGTTATAGATTCATAAAAAGATAATCAAAGAATTAATAATTATTTTGTTCCATATTTCATATTTAGTTTGATGCATGGATGGGAGAAATTGTGAAGTTATCCTCATACACTTATATAATCTATTGATCCATTTGTTTTATCATGAGAAGCATTATATCTATTCAATCTCACAATTCATGAGGTATATATGTCATATATAACATCACATTAAAGGTCCCCAATTCTATGATTTTTATTTCATTAATATTTTTAGTGATTTTGATCAATGGCCACCATTGATCAAAATTTCATATATAAAAGTACATTTCATGTCTGAAACATTTAGTTTTATTATAGCCCATTGACAATAATTTGTTATTTGTGATTTTAGCCATTTTTAAATATCAATGGGTTATTATTCCATTAAAATATCTATCACTCAATCACATTATGTGATCCAATATTGGTTAAACACATTGTGTACAAACATGTTTCTTTATACATGAATTTTTTTTCATTATAACATTAGTCAACATCCGTAATATTTCCATTATATACTCCATTACAATAATAACTATATTTTATTTCACAATAGGCAACTCATTATAGTATTTATGGTTACTGATTCCATTTATTCAATTAAGAACTATCACTAAATAATGGTACAAAGAGGTTTGGGTAATAATCATCATTAATATTGATCATTAAAATAAAAAAAATCTATATACTTCAAATTAATCAAATAATAAAAGTGATTATAAAAAATGTTATGTTATCAAGGTTAATTCAAAATAAAATTCATATGTTTTCTACAAACCAATATCTAATACCAATTGTTGAATTCAATAGTATAGTAAATCAAAGACAATGTATTAATTATCATATTAGTATAAGATATAAAGGAAGTAACTAAACATGATTAGTCAATTTCATAATAATAGAGAACAAGATACGTACATGAATCCAATATTACATTGAATATAAAAGATAAATTACATAAGAAAAGTTATATCTTACTTCATATAATTGATAATATAATTCATCATATATTGGGGAAAGGAATTAAAATGATGGGTGAGATCATATACTCAGTTTTTTCTTATGTATAGTGGAAGCTATGATGAATAAATAAGGTACAATCAATATGGTAAGGTAAATAATTGAAAAACCATTTATTTTAATCTAATGATTTTTCACAAGAATTATTAATAAATAATATTATTGTGGTAATATAATGGATTATAATAATATAATTATCAATAGAGGAAATGATTAATATTTGATGGAGTGCTCTCATATATCATTATACATTTACCATAAAATCCTTGTTTAAATTATTTCAATTCATGGGTAGGTATACACAAAAAAATAATTTAAAAATGATACACAATTGAATTTCATTAGGAAACATGACAATGCATAACGGGACTAACTATAATCAGTACCCACCTTTTGCTGTATGTCCAATGCATTACTGAAAAATTTAATTATCAATTTAATTAATACAAATAAGTATTATTATTTAATATCTATATTGAATATATTTAATAGAAAGTTCATATATCCCTAGTCATCTCAATAAACCTAATAGTGTGAAAATATATATACGTGGTATATTATTTATGAAATAACAATATCCATTTTTTAAATGATATATATATTAATGATAAATGTGTTGTCTAATGAAATATATCTAAAGATACTAATTATTTTAATAGAATGCTAATGATCATATCATTTATAATATATAATTCATGACGTTCAATTCATTAGAAATATAGTTTTTATAGTAAAATTATGTTTTTTATAAAATATATTAGAAATAATAATAATATTTCATTAATTATTTTTCTCGGTATAAACAATATATACAGTTAGTAGAATCCATAATATTTTATAATGATTATAGTGGAAGTAAAATCCACTAATGGCCTATACATTAAAAAGAAAAATTCATTTTGACTTATTCTAATGAAAAGCCAAAAATGAACCTTTATTAAAAGATTAAAAAAATTTATAAAAATCCTTGTTCATAGTAATAGATTCCAAAAAAAATTATTTTATAAATATTTTAATTATATAAATAATTTAATTAAAATATTTTTGAATATTATAGACATGTATCAAAAATATACCCAATTAAAAGATAAATAAGATAATATTTAATTTAAAATGTTACTATAATTGATTTAAGAACCAAATAATGGTTAATATCAATGATATAAAAAATACTTCAATATAAATTAGCAATGATAATAGATGATTTATTTATGATTCCCCAAATAAAAATAAAAAAATACAAATAAATTGAGATTGTAAAAAAATCTGACCACATTTATAACATTAAAATAACAACCCCTTAAAAGGATAAACATGAATTGAAATCATCAAAATCATGAATAAATTTATATTCATGATAAATAAATAAAACTATTAGTATATACACTATTTAAATATTAGTAGTTTAATAATAAAAAATATGTCTCATTCGAGTAGAAATTTAGTCAAAATTCCTTCTTCATGTTTGATTTGACACATAAGATACTATAGCCCCATGTATAATGCATTTTAATTTAATAATCATATAATAATTTTTCTTGAATGTAGTTATGATATATTATATGATTATCATATACTATTTTAAAACATTTGTATTTATAATTCATTTTTAAAATCAATGGTTTATGGTGTTAAGTATTCAATTTTCAAGTGAATTTAGGATTGTTTGTCCATTTCATTGTGCTCTGATTATAGTCATGTCATCTCCAAAATTCCAATCATGATAAATTATCATACATATTCATTATATATAGTAATCCATAAAATGTATATATATGAAATAAAAATACATAGTTCATGGAGATGGTAGTTTATAAGAACACATTAATAACAATTTATCTTTTTGATTGATGTGAAGAAAGAAATAAAAATACTGATTACCTATTATAAAATAATTAATAAATAATTTATATATTATTTATTTATTACATCAATACTTATTACTATCTATGAAAATAATAAATGAAAAAAATAGATCACATCACTTTGTGGAGGTGGTAGTCCACATGTACAGACTAAAACTTTTATCATTTAACAATATATGTTAAAGTAGTTATATAGATATTATATTATTATTTCAAAAAATTTATTATTTCATAAATATAATAGATATTTATTAGTTCTATATTTATAACCATTCATGTATATTGGAGATAAAAAATTAATTACACAACTATATGGTGATGCAAAATCGTATATAAAAATCAAGGATATTTTCTCATTTTAGATGATGAAAAAATAGAAAATGGTTTTATCATAATCCGAATAACATAAATATATATTTATAGATACTCTATTTTTATGTACTGATTTAAACAATGTATGGATATATTCTAAGAACTCTGAGCTAATAAAGAGGGTGATTATAAGGCCCAGTGAGCCTGAAATTAGTTTTATAAAAAAGTAAATATATTTTATGTCATGAATGCACCGTTTTTTAGAAATAATGGAATATATTATCAATGTATTACATGATTAAAAATATTATAAAATGTTTATATTAGATTCATGGGGATTATCCAAAGTTTGATCTAATTTTTATTAGATTTGACGATCAAGTAAGGCAATCATTAGAGGACATGTTTAGTAAACAAATTAATTAATTCATGTAATCCTGAAAACCAATTTCCTCTATAACTATCATGTTATGTTATATATCTAAGTTAATATTCATAATCCAAGGATTGTATAGTGGTCGTTCCATCAGTCTTCCTTAGATGATCAAGTTCTCACGATGACCAACAACAAGGAATAAGATCTTCCCCATCACTGTAAAGCATCTTCATCTCCAAAAATTACCTAATCATGAAGTAGGGGTCATCAGTTTTGATTAATTTATCTTTTTTATTAAATCTATAAATCATGTAATATAATATAATTTTTTATTTTGTTTTTTCACTCCCATAAAATGATACCCATTGATGAATAACTTTTTTATTATATTTTTAAATTTCCCTTCCAAGGATTTTGTTTAATTATCCATGATTATATAGTTTGTTTTAAAAAAATGGATATATATTTTAACCAAATTTCTTGTGATTTTCCCCAACTATTGATTGAATTATATACTATTTTATTATAGGGCCTCAGTTTGACAATTTTTGGCTTGTTCGAGCACAATCAGACCACTGAATTCAAGTTGGTTAGTTGAATAGTGATTGTGATGGATATTTGAGGATGTATCAATGTTCATTGCAGGATATGGGTGATGCTTCTCATGGATATGTGATCTGGTTCCGAGATGTAGTGATGGGTGGCACATCAGGTAGTGTTCAAGATTCTTGTGGATCAATGGATTTTGATTCCTTTAAAATAGAGGGCATGAATTGATAGAAGGATATAGTTTCCACAATTTTTGAGTTGTAACAATTTGTAAAAAATTACCTTAGAGATGGATATATTTGATTAATAGAGAAAATTTGATTCAATAAAATTCCCAACTATATGGTGTTTAATGGGATGAACACACACCATGTAGTCCCCCGATATCAGTAGATATGGTTCCATAAAAATGATAAATGTCATGTGACATGTGTATAGGGCACACACATTGTGAACCACATTTGAAATCCATATCATGTTCTAGGACGAAATTACTAGTTCCCCATATGAGAGGACACACTATTTACATATGGAGTACATAAATAGGGACTGAAGGACAGGTGACAAAACAGGAGAAAATGTCTTGAACCCAAGAGGTTGATACACATCATTTATTTCCTTTACACAACATGTGGTACTATATGAATAATAATCTATGTGTATTTGAGGACATGTTAAAGAGGTCAAGTTAGGCCATATTCAATATGATCCACCTTGATCATGGTGTAATTATTTATAATACATCTATCTCAATGTATCTCTTTTATTTTAAAATGTATTTTGGACCATGAGTATCCTATCTTATATTTTTTTTCACCTAGAATTTGATTTTGGACTTCAATGTGAATTTTAAGATATTATTTAATATCATTTAAGAGTTATTCTATTTTAGGTTACACTTGGTGATGGACTCGAACATTCATGATTATTATAGAGAGGCTACTGTTGGAAACCACATATACTTCTCTACATACCTAGTAGCACCCACTTATGTACATGGGCATGGATCCTCTATAATCTGAGTAGTACCCCCTTATAAACCATGTAAGGGGTCCTCTACGTACTGAGTGGTATCACCCTTATAAAACATGGAAGGGTTCTTCTACCTATCGATTGGTATCCCCTTATGGAATCGGGTGTGGTTCCTCTTCCTACTCATTAGTACCCATGGATGACTATGTCATGGTTCATATACCAACTGAGTGTTGCACCCTCATAGGAAAAGGCATCCAATATTATATATTCCTTTCAGAACTTTTCATCATAACCTAGACTATCGAGGTCTGCTTGGGGTAGTTTTGGATTAGCCTTCCATTGGATAGTAGAGCCCTAGTTTGATGGATCAAGGAAATATTCATGATATTAAATTTTTTATTTTTTATTTTTAATATATATTCATAAGTTGTATTATTAGAAACATACATTGAATAATTGATAATGATTATTACCACTTATTCATTGTAATTATTTTTATGGCTTCACAAGAACTCCGCAGATTGTTATTTAGAAAGACAAGCCACTTACGTTCTGAAAAATGAGTTTAAAATAAAATTTTTAAAGTGTTTTTCAATAAAAGTATCAGGAGAATATATAATGAAATGTTTGAATGGGTTTCCATTTCTAAGTGTTATAAGAGTAATATTGTATTTAAAAAAAGTATTTAATTAACATAAATTGATTATCACTAAAAAATGACTCCAAAATGATATAATTAGAATATATTATGAGTATGTTTTACAATTATTTCATCCAAAAAAAAATTTATAATGTTTGGCTATATTTATAACACGATATATTAGTTTTGATCCTCCTTAACCTTTTTAATGATTACCATGATAGCAATGTGTTTTTACTCTTCATGGGTCAATAATGTTACTATAAAAGTGAATGTTTCCAATAAATGATCAAGGGTTAATATATTTCTCCATATACAATTCAAATACTATTTTTTTATTTTTAAGAATTTTAATTAAATTTTAATTATATTAGTCATTTTAACATATCATTAGTGTAATTTTTCACTCTATCTAGTTATTTTAAATTAAATTTATCAATATATAAATTTATTTAGAATATATTTATAAAATATATTAAAAATATTATATGTATCTATAATTTTTTTGGGAAACTATAAATCAACAAATGAATATTAATTTTAGTGTTATTAAAATTAATTACTTTTTATTTTTATTGCCGGAATGAGAATTATGTCACTGTTTTATAAGAATTTAATGAATTTTTTTAAAAATAAATATTCAAATTCAAAATATATGATAAAAAAATAATTAGTATTTGAAATAATAATTTTTTACTGAAGATAACATGATTTATTAATATTAAAATATACTAAATATATTAAAAGAAATAGAGTACTATATGTTAATTGATGTTTTATTTAAAGTTGAAAAGGATAAATAAGAAATCTAAATTAAAAAATAATTTTTTTTTAATATATTATGGACGAAATAGAATAACTAAAAACACATAAATCTGATTTTTCAATTATTATGAAAAATTATCACATTATAAGTTATAATTAATTAATCCATTTTCCCTTTACTATGGTGATATATTTTAAAATTTTTACTATTCAGAATTTTAAAAAATACATGGGAACAATTTCACTAATTTTAGCCTCATTATTGTAAATATGGAATCAATTTTATAAAACCAATTAAAATAATTTATATATTTAATTTAAATACAAAAATAAAAAATGACTAGAAAACGGTTAAAAGAATTTGTTTTGAATATAAAAATAGGATTATATAAAAATCATATTAAATGTTTTGTTTACTATAATTAATTACATTACATTAATCAAATGGATATTAAATAATATTATTACAAAATAGTTAATATAATATAATTTTTAAATTATTAATTTGATGAAAATGAATTATTTATTCACTAAATTTAGTTATCATTATTATTCACTTCAAAAACAAATCTGGACCAATATAGAAAATGAAAAATAGTATAATGTAGTAATAATTATTTTAAAAAAAATTACCCTTCTTAAAAAATTCATTTTCTATGACTTGGTGAAATTAATAATAATATATGGAAAAATAATTTAATAATTTTATTAACAAAACATATTATTGAATCATAAAAGGGATTTAACTAAAATAGAATACCTCTACAATTAGTGTTGGTCAATATATTTAAATATATAAAATATTTGTGTATATGATTCATAAAATGGAAAATATTATTTGTAATGACTAATCGAACTGCTTCATGATGAAAAGAATATAATAATATTCTAATTTCTTTTTTAATCTAAACATTGTGTTGTGGGTATTAGAATATATCGAGGAAATTTAATTTATTTACTGATAAATACATCATAATTGCACTTGCGGGGGACACAATTTCTTATTAATTTTTATTTTTAACCTCATACTAATGGGGAGTCATATATAATAATCCATATATTAAAGTATGTACCTCAAAAATTTTGATCTATATTTTATAGGATCGTCTAATGATCAAATGGATTTGGTAGCATTTTTTTTAAAAAATAGCATCTAGTATTATATTTACAGTAATCTATGTGTTTCTCTATATGAATTTTTGTGTCCTTTTCTATTATGTTAACATGTTATAGGTGAATCATTATTTCTTTGGACTATAATGGTGTATGAATCAACATATTGGATGCCTTATATTTTTATGGAACTTTTTATGACATTATGAATACATATATTATATACCAACAGATTAATGTGGATCATAGAATTTTCTATTGGTGGAAATGTATTTTTAGCCGTGTCCCTTAGATTAACTAATTTTCATTTGAAGATAAATGATCGTTTTAATAATTATATGTATGGTTCTTTAAAATTACATAACACTAATACACTATGTCCTATTTTTTAATATTTATCTATGTTTCCTAAGTAAGAATAAAGTGTTCGACATGTTTCATCATTGGAGATACAAGCCTGTTCCTACACATTTGATCAACTACTAGATGTTGACATGGTACCAGATGCATATTATTTTGGAATAACCGATTTGGATAGTGTATTGAAGTAATTTGGTGTTACGAGGGATTAATGTTCCTCTTATTTAGGTTCAATGGATGTATAAGGAAATTCAATAATATTCTTAGTAGTGGTAGATAGAAATTAATGCATAGTGCAAATTTTTTTATATACCTCTATCAAAGATTCTTAAAAATGAGAAGTCAATATAGGGGGGGTATTTGTAACATCATTAATTTTAAAATATTTCATTGTTTTCCTTAATTATATTGTGTAATTATATGATTTGGTTCATATCAGTGGTGTTTGAAGAATAAAACGACTAAATAGAATGAAAATGTATAAAGGTGTTTTTTCATGCAGAGAATAAATATTCATGAAATTAATGGATTGTTGGTAGAATTCATAACATAACATTCATGATTTTAATTTTAGTTCAAAATTCCATGCAATATAGTTCTTGTGAAAATAATTTTAATTTATTTCATGATATGATGACCTTATAGTGTATCCGTAATCCCAATAATTCATAAAGTGTATCCACAATTCATGTTGTGAATATAATTTTTTCATAACATTAAATGAACTATAACCCATTTTTTTGTCATTTTTATTATTCACAATACAAATAATCTTAGGATCTATCAAACTGATTTATGCCTCAATTATATCCGTTGGCCTTAACTCTTCAATAAATATACAATAGTTCAGTCCCATGATTCCAAAATTTATTTTATAACCTAATCTAGATCAACCCCAAATTTTTATCTATAGATGAATGTATATATATTACCAATGTACTAAATTAATATAATAGATTTTATATGGATTAAAGATAGATTTTTCGTCATGGATATAATCAATTCATGGATTAGATAATAAGAATTTTATATTATTTAGAACTATCCCCTTTTCAATAAGGATATATCATCATTATGTGAGGTATTAAAATTCCTTTTGGGTGAGTATTCTTCAAAATTATGACAATATAACTCTAATCATGGTGGATTGGTAATATTAATATGATTCTAGTGTGGTGAATTCAAAACCATACATTGAACCATGACATTGAAATTTTGTTTCATCTAATGAAGATTTTCCATATCATTAGAGTCTGATTTTATGTGATCATGTAATTATATTCCAGAATAATTATGTAAGCTATGACACCATTGTTTTATATTTCATAACATTTGGAATGCATGTGTAGCCTACTAAACCAATTTTTTTTTCTGAAATATGATATTATTATGGATGTGACATTGGATTGACGTGAAATGATGTTTAATATATCATATTTTATAAATAATTTCATCAAATGTTTCTTATGTCTCATATTGTTAATAATTCAAGTGGTCCATTTATACTCTCACCCTAAAATAGATGTGTATGATATTTATGTGGTATGTACATGGGTTGATCATTCCACTAGGGTTGTTTCAAACCTGTTTTTTTACAATCCCATAGAGGGGGGTGTTTCATACATGGTTGGATGATGTTATTTCTAACATGGTGCTAAATTAGGTAGAGACAACATCTATAGAAATAACACATAAGTTATGGTTGTGAAATATTTCTATTTTTGTTGTCATTTTTTATTAACATAGAATATAATTATATATCATATACAATTATATTAAAGTCCATGTGTGGTATCCTATGAGGTTATTTACTAACACCTTAATAATTTTTTTATTACCTTTTTATATTTCATAACCAGGTATCTAGATAAAGGAAATGGACGAATGGTGGATAGTTGAGAAGCTTATGTATGAGGTTGTGGGAATTTTTATTGATGGTTTTTATGTTTGAAGTCTACTAATGATTTTGTTTTTTACTGCATACATTGATTATTGAAATGTGGGTATACTTTAATATGTATTGGTTATGTGTTTTCTATAACATACTAATATTAAATGGGTTGATTCTTTTTTTTTCACTGGTAATCTGATTATTTATATGTTATTTTATTTGAGTATATTGATATCACATCTATTATATACTCAGATATAACCAGGTATAATGGGAATAGTCATCCCATAATGTTTTTCATGGATCTCAATTGTATAAAAAAAATTACATTTATGTAGGTGGGAATAATGTTTTGTGGAATCATGGATCAGAACAAAATGATGGATTTAGGGTGTTACCATTATTTTTCATAACCCCATCATTCTCATTGATCATTAAATGGGAAAACTCAAACATCCAACATTGGTATTTCTTTCAATTATTATGTTATATTACTCCACTACTTCTTAAACATTATATATAATTAAATATATTATATAAAATATTCATTAGTATACTGAATTTTTTTTTATTATTTTTAAAAAATAATCAATTTTTTCTCATCCACTCAGAGGGACCAAAACATCAATAATTTGTATATGAGGACTGCTACCTATATGACACATTGTAATGGTAGGTCATTGAAATTATATTTCACCTTGATATATTTATGGGTCATAGAAGATAAAACAACATGGTTTTTGTTATATTTATCTCCAAATATTAGTATTGTGTCTAAATATAAGGCTTTAAGGACATGTTTTATTATTTGAAATTATTTTTCCCTCAATATGAGATCAGTAATTATTATTCACGATTTTATTTACTCTCATTGATATAGAATGCACTTCTATAAACATTCATTTTATTTATTCCAAATATTATATGTATTATATGCTGATGTTTTTGATATGTTAATTTATATGTTTCTCTTACTAATCATTTATGCTCACCCATTTCATATATTTCCATTTCGCTAGTTATAATTAATATTTATACACATGATATGGATTGAAGAATAAAATGTTAGTGGGGGGAGTAATGTGAGATGTTTAAGACTTATTATGGATTATATATTACCTAATACATTAAAATAATATGACATATTTCATAAATACAAGTGATTTATTAGTTTAGGTTTTTCCATATTTCACTAAACCACTAATCAAAACTGTGTTCGGAGTATAACTAATGTAATTTTTGATTCAAATAATATATATATGTGGTATAGTTACATCAATGAATCTAAAATTGTTATTATTATTACTATGTAATTTTTAGATTTTTTAACTAGGTATGGTATAATGGGTTCTGGACTTCACACTAACTTTGTGAAAATAATTGTATTTTAATAAAAAAAATTAATTTTCTTATTTTATCAAATATCCTTTAATTTTTTTTACATTAATTCATAATCTAACTTGTATTTTTAATGAAGTAGTGTCTCCATTAGCTTAATGATAATTCAAATTTGAATATTTGGGGAATCTCCCTTGACATATTGTCATTTAAATAGATATAAACTTTTCCCCTTGATTTCTCCCTCCCATATCCAGGTTCTAATGTTATTATTAATTTATATAGAGTATTAATATCATATCATACCATGTATATCAAGATAGTTTTAAAATATTTATATGGTTTTTTATTCACAGTCTTGGTATGACCTTTGTATCCCATTTATTGGTGTTTTAGTCAATGGAAATAGGTATTTATGTTGTTACAAGGTGGTGTCTCTATTTAAGGGATATTTTTTAGATTACCAAGGGTTTTTTATGTTGGTTATATTTAATAAATTTCATTTAGATTATTTTGATGATGTATTTCTATACTTTTTTATGGATATTTAGAATATAAAATGGTAATTTGACTGGTTAATGTTTCTTTTCTAAATGAAAATATATAAATTAATGTAATGATTTAGATAAAATTACTCATAGAGGGTGTATGGTTTAAAATGGATTAAAAAAAGTTTTTAAAAGCATTTTACCATGTGATTGGTGTTGGATAATTATATCTTTATTTTGTAAAATTGGAACTTATTATGGATTGATGTGTTTGGAAATGTGTGGCACATGGAATACCTTGGTTGTCTAAGTGGCATAGAAACATGAATCCTTAACTTATTACATGGACAATTTATGAATTTTTATCCAAATAAATAAATGGGATCCTAGATGGAATGTCACTTAAGTGACTAATTGATCTCTTAGAACAAATGTTGACCATATGGACTATGATTTATCATGACGTATAGGGCATATGTATTGTAGATATATATTTAAATCATATTTTAATATATATTTTTATTCAAAACAATGTAATAGACTAAGTCATAATAAATCACATTTGTTAGTGACTATGATTCTTATATAATGTGAATTTTTTGATTAGATTCCCAATTATATCAATATAAGCATTTTTTTGTTGTATTTGACGTTATATATTCTTATTCCCTATATATATTATATTTTTTTATTGATTATATTTATTCCATATGATTTCATATATTTCTTAATAATAATTTTAGGAATATTTTTAATACATGATTTATTATTGTGATATCCAATGAAATATAAAAAAATCATTTTTTTAATTTTTATTCAAAAAAAGTTATTATATTACATGGGAAATTACCTTATACAAATTCATGTTTTAATCCTACAAGTATTTGTCTAGAAACATTATATATGCCTTTTGAGTGTCTGAATACATTTTTTTTATGACATGGGTAAGTTAAAAAATCATTATTATTTAGTGGATATTCATTTTTACCATCATCTATAGTAGCTGTAGGTTTGTGGAAACCGTTCATTAAAGGATTTGGTGAATCATGTTTGGAATTTTAGTCTATTATTATTATATATTATGGAGGATTTAGTGATGATACATATTTTATGATTGACTATGTTTACTATAGAAATCATGAATATGTCTTTTTCATAAATTATGATATTTTTATTTTTAAATTATTTTAAATTCTTAAATGCTTCATATATAGTGAGTTATTTTGAGAAATTATGTGTTTTTGGTAGAAATGGGGGAGGAAGGAACAGATACATGATTTATATACATTAAAATAACTAATTGTGAAAATATTTTGTGGATAGTTCATGGATTCTTCTACTATTGTTTTTCATGTGTGGTGCATGGTAATCCCAACCGTTTGACCAAGCAATTCATATTTGAATAATCATACTTTTTTAAATATTTTCACCACATCCTCATTTTAAATAATCATTTAAATTGTAGCTATTTATTTAAGATCAATTGTATGTGATTTTTTCCAATTAATTGATATTCGTTGGGAATCAATATTTTATAGAATGATTTTTTCTGTTGTGCTTCATAAAAATTATCTATAATAAAGGACTTTACATTGGGGATGGAGTGATATGTGATGCATGTACAGCATGAAAACCCACCAATTGATCCCACATTGGTAGAATCACTTATATAAACCATTTAGTCCTTTATACAAATTTGAAAAATATGTCAAAAAAAGAAATATTATTAATCATTGTATTTAACTATAAATAACCTACATTTTTCAATAATGGAATAGGTTCCCATGCGATAGGGACATAAATATTAAGGATCAATCAAATAATTTGATTAATAAAAAAAATTTATAACTCTAAATTTTATTTTCCACATATATACTGGATTAATTAGAATGAATGTAGTGGGAGTTAGAGGTCCATGTGAATAATCATGAGGATATCACTAGTAATTCAATCATAATGGCATCCAATCACCAATTTTACCATGATTTACCAAGGGTAGTGAAGGAACATGTGTGTGTGTTTATGGAGTAAAAAAAATCTTGGGATGGAATGTGTTACATTATTTAACAGGATAGTTCACATATATTATTAGTTAATTGTGAATGACTATATAATTATAAGTCATTTTGAAATGGGATTAAATTTTATGATCAAATCGATCCTATTATCAATATCCTACCATTTTATTTTTATTTGGTGGAAAATAAAGCTCTGGTCGAGGCAGATTCCGCAAATATGATGAGTCGAAATGTAGTTTCATCAACTATTGTTAGTATTCAGATCTCATCCTCTATCATGATGATTATGTAGTATTATCCTCATTATAAACAATGTATGGGTTCAAAAAATTCATAAAGTTCGGTTTTGGTGTATTCTTTAGGGTATATGTTGATGAATTTTTATTAGAGTTATTATTTTGGGAATACTAGAATTGACTGATCAAAGACCCTTTTTATTTTCCACTAGAATGGGATTCCAATTTATCAATAGTGTTTCTAATGGAGTTCACCATGTGGTAGTAGAGATGTTTATTAATTTTCTAATGGTTCACTAGTGTAACAAAATGCTTATTATGGTGCACAATCTCACCCATTGTCTAATTAGGATTGTAACTTTCCAAAAAAAATTATTGTAGGGTCTTTGTCTAGATGACATTTTGAAATAAATTTTTCACTTAATGAAAATGATTCTAAGATGACCAATAGCAGAAGGGTCATGATTTTTTACAGGTTAAATTATTTTTATTTTCTAGATATGTATATCTTTAATTCCACTAACCCACAAAATATTATTGATATTTTTTCTATGCTATAAAAGGTGTTGATATTTAGGATTTATGTAATTATCCGAATAGGGGGGAACATGAAATGAATTTTTAAATCAATGGTGTGTCATGTTTTAGTATTTTTCAGGGTGTTCATTTTCTAATTCATCTTGTTAATCCTCAAAATTTTTGATATTATCACCAATATTGATTGGATTATTAGTTTTAAATATTATATTTACTATTATCCCCACATAGACTTATTTGTTCCCATAAAATGAGTTCCCATGTTTTTCATTCTTAGTTGGAACTATGGATATTTATATATGAAGCCATTATTCATGACTTGGTATTGATTTATCACTAGCTTTCTCATATTTTATTTGATGCTACAAAGCATGTCTGAGATGACCTTCTTCCTATGGTAGTGTACATGTATCGTGATGCATTTCTGTTTTATTTTTAAGGATTACCACCTCCATCAAGATGTCATGTTTACTATTTGATTCTTCCATGCGAGGATCCCCATTTATTTATCATAATGTTAGATATATTCTTACAATTTAAAGGAGTTAAAAAATTTGTTTGGGGACATTGAAATAATAGGGTTTTTTATTTTAAGTGTGTCACCAAGGGTAATGAAATTTATTTTTTCAATGAAAAAAATTATAGTCATAAAAAAATATTAAGATTATGTCATGATTATTTAGGAACCCCATAGAAAAAATATTCTTTGAATAAAATTTATTATCTTTTTAATCCATTCATGGGATCTAAGTCATTTGAAAAAATTGACCTGAATGTGGGGTGTCCCCAATTCAAGGACTGGGAAGAGGATGTTCCTAGGACAATCATCATGAGTTGAACAGTGTCATTTTACTATCTTATTATTCAAATATCCCCCCCAGAAATGATATAATTGTATTTATAGTGATTTTGAATATGACCATTCCTCTATTTTAATGCTCTTTCTAGGTAATATACACTAATTATATGAAGGTGTATTTCTTACTACATGAGGAACACATAGACCATGTTAAGGTTTTTTGGGAACATAAGAGAGGAAGACATATATTTTTCACATTATAAATAATAGTTATAGTTATATAAATTAATATATTTGGTCTTTTTTTATATAAAGGGGTTTCAATGTACCCTGGGATGATCAAAGAGATTTTCTGTTGGGATTGGCCAAAGATTTTGTTTTCAATCATATGATTTTTTATCATATATTGATTTAACACGTTTTTATCCTCTCACCTGTTGAAATTTTTATTATTTAGGTGGGTGAAATTATAATATAGTTAGAACTAAAATAATCATTTTGAGGATTTTTAGGTTCAATTATCTTATTCTCTATATTTGATTGATCTTAAACTCCATAAGTGATATGATATATATTTTTATGCATTATTCATGGGATCAAGGTGTTTGTTATGTCTTTATGATCATGTGGTGGATTATTGATCTCACTATGTATTCCCAGTGGAATAATCTACCCATTACATGGAGACTATAGTTATGATTAACACAATGAATACGTCATTAATTACCACTTCCGGGAGAATTTCAATGTTTTTTCAATTAATTATATTTTGATCGAGGTGTTTGTTGTTTTCTAAAGGGTCTAGGTAGGGTTAGATGTAGGTTGGAATGGTAAACTATCTCAGTAATGTGGACCATCAACAATATTTATTAAATATATAAGCACCGGATGTATCATGGACTATTATCGGTATAGTTGTATTGTGGTTTCATAGATCACCATGATATCATAATAACTTGAAAATGGTCTTGAGATGTGGATCTATATTTGAAAAATAATTAAGGAATCTAGAAATTAATATCTTTTTAATTTTGATTTATCGGAAGGATTTTTCTATTGAATCAGTGATAAGGTTTGATCCATGGTGTTATGAAAAGAATATATGTTCTAATATTGTAGCGCACCCCCAAACTAAAATATTTTATTATTTCCAAAACAGTCTTATGGAAATGGTGGGAAACAATGATAGTCTACATAGTGTTGTGTTACACATAGAAAATCTCACTAAGTTATTAAAGACGGGTCTAAAATTATAGGTATGATAAAACCTATATAACTCACTATAAATGGTATTTACATGGATTTTTGGGTCATCATTGATACAATATTTGATGTGATTATACATATTTCACATATCATTATATATTCTTTCATACTAATTTTCTAATAATTAAATCCCTGATCCAAACTGTGGTCTTTCATATTAATCGACACACTTTTACCTTCATTGGTAAAAACATAAAGACAATATTTTAATAAATTCATTTGAAATCATCCTTAATCACATTATTCTAGATGTTTCTTTTGAGCATTTATCTAGTGAGTGTACATTAATCTCCCAACACATTATTCTTTTAGCTACCATTTCAATTAATGTTCAACTCTGTTATCTCAATCATGTAGTGTTTTGGAATAGTCCAATAGATTTATTTTTAGACACCCTATTGACATGACATGAATCTTCTTTCACCTCCTTGACATGCTCGTAATTGTCCAGTTCAATACCTATTGTTTCAACCAATTTTAATTGTAATCCTTATTTCATTTTTTTAAAAGAGGATATCTTTTCAATCATCATTGGTAAATTTGAATAATCTTGAAAGCTTATGATCCCCCTCCCTACATTTGAATAGGAAATTTTATGAATAATATGATCACTTACTTCCCATCTTTGATCCTTTCCCCAACAATCCTTTTCCTATGGTGGACCAACACATAATCTATGATTTTTTTCAAATCAGTATCAGTATCAAACATCTCAATGACATCATTTGATAATGACCCAGTGTGTTTATTCTTCTGTATTCAATTTACTATCTTTTAACCTGTGCTGTCTACAAATTCTTTCTCATTTCCAATCCGGGGTGTAATGTAGTTTTGATTCATTACTGAACATGGAAAATCATGAATTACAAATTTTCCCCTTTCCTAGATAAATGAACCCTTATGGATATAAGACACCAGATGTTTATTCAGTGTGATAGAAACATATGACATTTTGTCATCAATCATTGAATGAGTGCCAGGTAGAATGTACTATCCACTGTTCATACAACCATGCATCATGATATCAATAATGTAAGGAGTAGTAATTGAATGGTTCACTCTATCCCAATTAAAATCCACCACTCACACCATGTTATCATCCATATAACGCTTCAATTTCAGTAAAATATTTGTGACCATTGAATGAAATTAACTTATCATTTATCATTCTAAAGTGGGAGAATAAAAACACTCACCAAATCCTAATTGATAATAGAGGAACCTACAGGTGATCATTAATTTCCTTATATAACATTAATGATATTCCTAAAATACAATTCAGTATGATTGAAAATAGATGATCAATTCTCAAAATGTTTACATGAAAAGAGGATGTCTGACCATGAATTCATGGTCAACGATTATATAAATTAGAAATCCTCCCCCACCATAATCCCCATCCGATCAACACAAGACTTAGAATCATTGATTTCCATACATATACATGGATAGATGGGATGAATCATTGAGTTGGGTCAAATATCTAATCATAATAATTTGTCAACCAAATATCCATTAATTTGAATAATGTTTGGGTTTTGAAAAGGAAGTGGGAGACTTGAAAAACACACCCAAATAACCACAATCTAAGTTTCCCCATTCATATGGATAGACAAGATCAATCTAAATTGGTAGAATCATGAACTATAGCTTGAATGAGGATCTCTAGACCATGAATGAATTAGGTAAACCTCATAAGAAAATCATACCATAATATGTCAATTATAATGGTGTCTAAAAGTTATGTGGGCCTATAATCCCTATGAACAAAACACGAACCTATCAAATGCATCTAACAAAGGAAAATTATTCATTATGAAACCACCATGTTTAGGTTTTATATCATTATATCTTCAAAAAAATTCAAGTGTGAGGAAGAGGGATTAGGGAATCCAACATACCAGTTGGGAACATTATTAAAAATCCCCATTGTTTGAATTGGTAGAAGGATGTTCGGGTTAGAGAATAGTGAGATGAAGGGTCTTACTCTAATGAAAAGTGAATGTGTTACCTCCACCTCTTATAGGGTAGTGATATGATATGTGGTGATATCCACCTAGGACATTTCATAAGACCAAGTGTTGAGAGGCATGATATATCATTTCACCCAATAGTGCCTATTTTCAGATGAATTTTTTAAATGTCACGAGTGATATGTTTGTTGACCAGAACTATATATATTGGGGGTTTAATAAAATTATTTTTTAATAACTCAGGTTATGTGTTATCAATATAAAATTCTTATATATGGGTATCTATTAATTGAAATAGTGTAGATTTACTGAATTTGGAAACTAACATATTCTGGATTTGTCAGGAATGACTTGTTGTATAACCATGTATTTGTATTATAAAACCTAAAAATAGAGTTATAATATATGACAAATAATAATTTTCATGAGTAGTTTGCTAACATTTAATTTTAGGTGGATCCATATTTCATGGAAAAGATATTGGATGTGAGAAAACATTTATTTATGGGAATGGGTAGGTGATCCATGGGTTATATTTTATATGAAATATTCTCTTATATAAACTGGTAACATAGACTAATGGGGTGTGATATATGATAAATGAAATTTCAAAAAATCCATTAGTTTAGTTGAATAATCATGGAGTTGGTGGATATAATCAGAAGAATAATGTTAGTGATGGTCAGTTTTTGAGTAGTGAATATAGTTTGTGTAAGGTTATTGATAGACCATGGCAATGAGATGACATGGAATATGGTTCTTGCATTACTAATTGAATATCATGAATGTTTATATGGGATATAATATTACATTTCTTTACCCACCACTACTGTGAATCCCTCATGTGACTACGGTGATAACAAGGGTGATATATATGTACCACCTCCAACATGCCCTGGTATGATGACTAGCACAAAGTGTATAAAATATAGACACAGAAAGAATTTTTTCTTATAAACATGAATTATAGAGAAAAAAATCATTTACACCATTTTATAAATTAAATTAAATCCATAGTAATTCGATAATTCTTGAATTATATTATAAAAATATATATAAAAAGTCATCTGTAAATAAAACTCATCGTTAGCCACATCACAGTATAACACAAGATCCATGATTTTACAATACTTCTTGTCCACCAAACTGACCCATGGAATATGTATAAAATAATATATATAAATTAGTGCGATAAAAACCTATTCAAAAAGATGGTCCCTATGAAAGTCCTCTTCTAAAAATGTGTAAATAGTAGACTAGTACATCAAATAATAAATAGTAGTATCATCTACCACTTATCAAATCAATTAACACATAAACTAAATATGTATCACTATAAAAATATAAAATAAATGCATATTAATTTATTATAGAAGAATATAATAATACTGTGTCCCAAAACTACTACCTGGTAGATTATTCCTATCAAACCATAACGAAAAATTTTATATTCTCCTAATAATTTTCCAAGTCATTTTACACTACAACATGTCTCATCTACAAGGAAAATTTATTGTACTATATTTTATTATGATTATGATGAAAATTTACCTTGTTCAGCCCTTCTAATAAACAATACACCCACCACATGATATAATAACATCCAATACACCATAGGGAATTCCAGTGAACCTTAGGGATAACATAACAAAAATACCTAACAAGGTCTACAAGTGATCTTAATCATTCTCATCTATAACCCAAAGGGTCTTCCAATATATTAATTACAAACCATCACCCAAACCAATATTGGGTCTTCTATTACATCACATATTTTTAGTAAGATATAGATGACCATAGTTTTTCCCATCTAATAATGCACCAATAAGGATGAGTAAGAAATAGGAAAAAAGAAATCCATTTATTCCCTCTCTAAAGAATATATTTTTCAAAATCACTTGGTACTGATGTGTGAATCTATAAAGGTATATTACTCAGGGAGACATGTATAGGTATTCTGAGGAAAAAACATGTATAGTTATATCCACACACACAAGACCAATCAACTTGGTTCATTTAATAGGAATAAAATGCTACCAATACCATCACACTATAATTGTTACACATTATAATTGTTATTATTTAATAAAAAACCAAGCCATACCACATAACATTAAAAATAGATACTATGATGCACATTTAATTATACGATATATTCATTTTTGGAACAAAAATATGTGTAGAGGGAAAGGATGAAAAAAGGATACTGATCCCAAATGGGCATCATAGGGAAACACATTCAGGGATCCCCTCAGCACTGTGGTCGGCGCGAAGCTGAATCACTTTCTGTGGTCACTGTAGAGTAAAAGAGGTGAGAGGATCTGTGGTTATAGTACAATTGAACAGAAGATTCATGTTTTGGAGGGAACCGTTTGGATCTCAGTGATCTCTTAATAGATGACAAATGACTTTGTGAGTGCTGATGAGGTAACCAAAGAGAGCTTCCTACAGAGGACTGGATGACAGTCAACTCTGTGGTTATGAAAAACTTAATGCAATTTGTGATCGATCGTATAGATCCACGAGGCTTCACATTAAGCTGTCAATGCTTCGTATCTCCCCTTACATATAAATTTAAGGCTTTTATCAAGCCCAAATAATGGATAACCCTAACATTAGCCTTCTCAACTCTCATATTGTGAGTAATCGTTTACTCTGCATGTCATTGATAGATGTGAGATCTTCATGGTACGTATTCATTGGTAATTACCATTATTTTAGCTCTAATACAAACCCTTTTCAAGAAGGCATTCCCATCGTAGAGCCCGCAGGCCATCGTGAAGGAGGGAGATCCCTAGGGGACTCAAGTATTCAGAAAGAACTGATTTTTTTATGAAGTGCCCTCCATTCCAATGTCCTTCACTTTCTATTTCAACTCAACTATGCTTCGCGGTGAACCTTCATTCAGAGTGCTATGCTTTTCAATGTACCCATTCTTTGAAAGGTCCTACTCCATGAAAGCCTTTTCTACATCCTGAAGCACCCCATCATATGCATCTACCCAATATTATAAGTCTAGGACACCCCACTTCGTGAAGCATACAACTTAGAAGATCCTCTACACCAGAAAAATCATTAGATCTTCACAAGGTCCTTTCCTATCAACCCATTTTCTTTAAAAATCCTTCTCTCTTATGACCCTATAGGTTTGTACAAAGTGACTTCGACATCCACTGGGTGGTGCCACATGCTGTGTTTCAGAGCCTCATGCTTCTTCAAGTAGGAACGCTAAAGTATATTGATTCTTCCCGTATGAATGCTAATGCCATCCCCTCAATGGATCAAACCCCAAACCCAATTCACCATCAAATTGCTAATGCAATCCCTTTTCCAATGTTAGGAGGGTATCAGTTATGTAAGTTTTAGGGTGTAGAGTGAATCTTCCTCGTCCGAGCTATAAGACGTTAAACTTTGATGCACCATCATCCTCTGCACATGACATTAAACTATGTCTTCTCCCCATTCAATATACTTGTGATGCCCCACCTTGGATTTTCTCTACACCTAAACATATCCACTGGAGTGAGATATTCCTCACATTGAATGATATCCTTTTTTGGAGTGGAAGCTTTCCACATGGAAGGGAAACCATCTAGGTGTAAGCCCCTTGACTTTATTGAGGGAGGTAGCATCCCTGCTCCTCTCACTTCTTTCATGCCAATGACTAGATGTGATATGGGAAATGTAACATTCATTACCCCATCCTTCTTCCTCTAGGAATTTTTGCCATCAGGCCTACATCCTAGATTATGTCCCAATCTCCATCTCCCTAGTCCGACATCCATGCATAAGCCCCAATCTACATCCCACATATACACCTTTCAAGAAATGATAATTGGGTCTTTTCTACCTCTTATTTCTCACACCGAGCATGAATCAAATGGGATTAGAGTAAGAATTGACCATGGAATCCTTCTTAGGTGGCCCTGGTGTTTATGCCTCAAATATCCCATCAAAAACAACGTGGACTTTGATCATTTCCCTAATATGAGCATGGTACGTATGAAGTATCAATGTGGTTCAAGATCAACACCTACATGTCCAGAAACCCAGTCACATCAGTTCACCTTCATCTTTCATGAAGTTAAATTATATCCCCCATCCCGATGTATGTGTACATTCATTATTTCCTATATCCGAGAAAGGTTTGTATGAATCCTCACTAAGGTTAATGCCCAACACCTACTTGTATCGACCAATTCACATCAACTCACCCCCATCCATCATGAAGTTTAATTTTGTTCCCTTAATTCATTTAGAATTATGCAATACTGTATATCGTTTAACTACATGGGTTTTGATCCCTTTCCCCTAAGCATGGTATGTAAGGATCATCCATGAGGTTCAACACCATCTAGCGGTTATCCGTTGTACCCTAGCTAGTGGGATGTCGTTGTAACCCCATCCAGTGGTAAGCCATTATAGCATGTCCAGTGGAAGTCCATTGTAGCCCCATCCAGAGGATAGCAATTATACCCTATCCAGCGGTAAGCTGTTGTACCCCATATAGTGGAAAGCTATTGTACCTAAATAAATGGAAAGACATTTTGATTTTCAACTAATGGTAATCTATCATGGTCCCCAAAAAATGGTAATCTGTTTAAGTCCCATTTTATAGGACTCACATCTCTAGTCCTCCCCAAAGGTTTCAAACAAACATTCGGTATGCTAATAATGCGTATGACCCACCATTTTATATGGTCGATGTCCACTGCACACACCCCGATTATATACCCCGTCTTAAATTATGTGGACTTTGATTCCCTGCCGCGAGGATATGAAGGAACCTACATGAGGTGAAATCCCATTACCCATGTATCATCACGGTCTTTCCAATGATCCTCTATGTTTTGGGAAGCTCATTCCCCAAACCGGAGGTTCCACTTCCTCTAGATCCCATCCATGCATCTATTATCATGGGTTGCCTCCACAGGAATCCATAGTTCCACCGAACTAAAGAGAATTTAAATCCCTACAAAAAATATTTATAGGACGCCTCCCAAGGGTTTAATACCAACCCCACCATCATATTCATATTAGTAACTTTTCATTATCCATCCACTTTAGTCAACCATTCATTATCCATTATTGGTTTACCTGGGCCAGTACATCTAGGTGAAATCATTTCATCCACCACTTCACTAATCCTACTAGTTCCTGAGCGGCTTACAATGTGAAAGTCCCAACATATCTCTGGGTCCCCGTCCTCTATGCACACCCTGATTTATCACCATTAGAACTACGTGGGTTTTGATCCTTGTCTCCTAGACATTTTACATGGGAAACCTCCCCGAGGTTTAATCCTAGCTAATGGGAAAATAGTGAGTCCCATTTATAGTGACCAAAGAATCCTATAATCAACCAAAATTGGGTGTCTTGATCAATCCAACCAATTATCTCCCTCAGGTTATCCCTTATAGGGATGCACCAATATGATCAACTCCTACCAGTGGTCTGATCATTATGATCTATCTATGAAAGATGTTGAACTCGTGACATACCCTATGTTGAACATGAGAGGCTAAGTAAAACCTTAGAGACATGCCCAGAACAAATATATCCCCATGTTCGATGCATGATGCCTCTTTCCTCCACACCCTCATGAAGCCATATCATAAGATCAATAAAGCTAGATGCATCAGTGCTCTAGTGTCCAATCATGCAAGCGATGTACAATGTAACTTGTTCTCCGATCAAATGATTATACCCAAACATGACCCATTAGAATATATTTACAGAAGCATCGTAGTTAACCATTATACGTGAAGGCATGGAATAGGGAAGAGTTTGAAGAACAACCTCTTAAAAATAAAGGGAGGCCTAGACTAGAAAATGTGTTTTAAGGAGGAATACATGGATGTAGGAACATAAGTCCCATCATCCTACTTCTAACAAAGAGAAAAAATCACTAAATACACGATGGATTCCACCTGCATTTGAAAATTGGAAATGTGGGGAAACATATTACTAATTCTTCCTAAAAATATGGATGTGAACCCCAGAAAATTGATCAAAAATAGAAATGGTGAACCAAACGTGACGTTATTATCCTCAATGTGATGATTAGTTGGATTTGAGACATCAATGGATAAGCGCCTCACATGATCCATTTATCTGGTGTCCAGAAACACCAAACAAATATATTGCCTCATGTGAAACTCACTAGAAATTGGACCAATTAAACGTCATACATCCTGGTCACTAACATTTTTAGCATATATCCATTATACCAAACATGGAAAATGGAATGGAGGTGGGGCACTAGATATTGATTTACTTCTATCAGCACTAATTTTTGAATTTCATTTCTTTTCATAACCGAAAATTCTATAATAGGAAACTGATCACTGCCCACCCAACAATGTAGGGGCATGGGAAATATTAATGTGGTAATCTCACGCAACCTCATCACCACTGTGACAACTGCTACATTCACAACTGTTGGGCGCCCATGACCTATATCCTGCTCTGAAATAATTCATAGAAATATGATTTACAACCTCATTTGATGAAACGAGGAAGAGGGGATTATCCCAATCCAGGATATGTCATGATTGGACATAGAGGAATATGTGCCTCATAATTGCTACCACCCCTATGGGCCATTCAAGGAGGCACTACTCCCCACCCATCCAACAATAATTTCAGGAACATCTCCTAGGAACACTTCGATGACTCCCTCCCATATTTCAATGAGGTGATGCATTTATGAGCCATCCCAAAAGTAATATTTCTCTATGGGGAACCAAGGAGCTCTCCAAATAGGCCATCTAAGCACCGCCACCCAACCCAATAGGCTGAAGAGTAGGTGAGTAATGCACCTACATCGCTGGACATGGTCAAGATAACTTTACACCAGTGTCTGAAACAAGATGAGGAGGACGCCTTCCAAGGGGCATCATCGTCAATGTATCATGAGGCATGGTCCACAGCCAACACATCACATAAATCCCCTAATTATTCCGAATATGGGAACTCAAACGCCCGGCTTGGATCGAGGCTCCAATCGCCCCAGGGGAAAATTTGGATGACTCTAATGTTTGTCGACATATGTGACATCCATTACGGGATGACCAGGACATTGACATCAAGTATTGTGGTCCCCCCCTGTGACACAACCGATGAGATTGAATGTCCATCCCACTCCCATGCTCTATATGGAGGTCCTCCCAGTGCCACTATCATCCCAAGAAAAGGCCTTCCACACCGTGCTGATATCCATCATTGATTTTTTTCTTAAACCGTAATCCATGATATGGATCGATTTCAATTATTGCAGGAATCCAATGAAAAGATCCCCCTCATCTGGTCAACTACCGACAAGGGGGTCCTACCCATGCTCTTATCATTACCAATGCATGTATTATTTATCTCAAAAATCAAAGTGGTTGAAGTAAGACTCACTTTATTGGCACCCAACACTGTGGTCCTAACAGTGTTCAACTCGACCAGTATGAAGGCCCTCCTCGTACCATCAATTTCAAGTGGAACAATCATGGAGGCGCTGCCCACTCTCCACCGACCCCATCAAAGGTCCTACATACTCCATCACATCCTATTAGGTTTCCCTCAAAACATAAGCCAGTGGACACAGAGGCCCTCCACGTGTTCTCTTTGACATTTATCTTGGTACTCCTGTCACCCCACCACACCCTAGCAGAATTCATCCGTACCCCATCATCAGTTTGGATGAATGTCCTCCTCGAGCCAAAAACCCAATCATATCCCAAAGAACCATTTATGTGCATGAGAGAGGGTCACCAAATCCATTAGACGAATACTGAGATGTTCCAAACTGTAATCAATCTTGTATACTGCTCAGATTACATGGTGGAATGCTATTCTACAAGGTAAACCTCACCTCGATCATCTATGTCAAGGGCTGGGGGTAGGAACAAGGTGTATCAACCTCATCCTCTCAGAATGTAAGGCCAATCAGATTTTTTACTCCCTTCACATATACATCAAATATAGGGATGATTAGTTATATATTCATGTCCTAGCCATGAAATCATCCATATAATCAAAATGTTTATTCTCCCCCTTGATCAGAGAACATGGAGAGTTATTCATGGAACTGGTAGAGGAAAAATAGCATCATGGCCCACCATCAGTAACCACAACCCCTACACACTAATCATTGGTCACTATCGCATCATACTAGGATGTGGTGTTCAAATCATGTCATTCCTCGTATGAGAGCCCAAATGCAGCGGTTTGCTGGCCGTTCATCGTATTCTCCACCAGTAAGTCTAATATATCAATTTTGTTCATCATTTATGTTAGTGGTCATGAAGGTTCCTCCGATTTATGATTTGGGATTCCAAGGTCTGGCCCCTGACCCTTTTCCAAGAATATTGTGGGACATCCTTTCATCAGATCATTTAATAGATATTTTCTGGCCAATAATAAAAACGAACACTAGTGCACCATATTCTCTCTTCCAGGAGGATGTCGTGTGTTTTTACTAAACCCTATGAGTGATTAACATTCATCACAATTATTAGTGAGTGGCTTACCCAAAGCGTTAGACACACATTCATGATATTGGCCGATAATTACACATTGTCAACTTGGATGCACTCCCTGTGGCTTAGGATCCCTAGTATCCCATTCACCATTAGACCCTCTAGTAGTGGTGTGTCTTGATATTTAACGTTCTCCACAGTATTATCAAGGATGATTCCTCCCACATTTTATCTGGTTGTTGGGGGAAGTATGCAGCCTTTCAATTTATCTCAATCCATCACCATCCCAACATGTATAGAGATATTGAGAATATGCCCCCAGGTAGGGTCATATTTAACATGGCATATCTACTAGAGGGGTAGAATGATTTATAGCTCATCAGAGATGACTTATCACCATATAAATTGACACAAAGATTTTATCCATTAGGAAGGATCACCTTCTAGTAATGAAATTTAAATGGACTTTTTGTACATAATGATTCATTAGACCTCGCCCAGAATTCATGTAATGGCAAAGAGAATGATGGGGTTTTCAAAACCACTGACCCATCTGGAACTGTGCAGATGATTGAGGATGATTCCAAATAGTCCACATTACATCAACATCTCATAGAGAATAAGAATATGGTTGATTTCCCCCATGTTGAATCTGCTATTGAGCGCTGAGTAGGCTATGCTGGTCCTCGATTGGGGAAACAGGGGAAGGTACAACTTCCCCCCTAGAGAGTTTCCTCCAGGTGACCCTGACCATCCTACCCACATAGACAACATATAATTTAGAGCATATATAATTTGGGTTTGGTATGTATCAAAAAATTCACTAGAGATGTGCGATAATCATTGGGACCTAGCTCAGGATCCCCTAGCCGCTCCATAGGTAGTTATCCCAGCAATCTTGTAGGTCATCCCTTAATACGCTCCACATGTAGTTCTCACAACAGTCTTGAAGATCATCCCACTAGACACGCCACAAACCTCTATGACTTATTATCATGTTGAATAACTATCCACTGAACTAGTGGTCAGGGATCCTCATCAATATAAAAAACCCCTCTCGGATGATACAATGATTGTGCTAATCACCCAACTCATTGATTTGGAAACTGGACAGGGTGATATTCTACCTATTTGTATGTCATATCTGGAATTGTTGGATGATATTCCATCACTCCTAGGTTTTTTAAACCCCACATTCTCCACCTATAAAGGGACAGGTGACCCACTGCCACATTTGGCTGACTTTATCTCAAGTATTGGACCTAAGATGGGAACTCCAGTGCAGTAGGAGGCCACCAATCTCTGGTGTTTCATAAAAACATTAGAATGAACAGATATTTTATTTTACAACTAGCTACCCATTAGGTCTATAGAAATCGTGGAAGATCTTGGTAGGATGTTTCTTTACTAGTTCATATCTACCACCCAAAAGACATGAATTACATACAACTTCATGTGCAAGAAGAGGACTGATGAGCGTGTCACAAATATTGTCACTTGGTTGAATGGAATCAACCAATCACATGTTATACCACTATCTCAAGAACAATTTCTTACAGTGTGTGGAGAATTTGAAAATTAAATTTGTTCCCTCTCTAATCACTCAGAATTATCCTAGGAGATTTTTAGATTTCACTGATAAGTCCCAGTGTCTAGGGGAAGCCTTGCAATAGTCTAGACAAGAATATTTATTTCCTCCTAATGTTCCAGCGAGTAGAGTCACAAAGGGTGATCCCACCATAGTAGCACAAATAGATGCCCCCATGAAACTGTAGGTATTGCCTGTGGAACCACCTCCACAGCCTCGTAGAGTCCCACTACCGTAGGAATTACCTTCGTCCCAACAAAGAACACCTCAAAATTATTAGGCACCCCTACATAACACGTCTCCACCACCTAGTTGACATAATCAGGATCCACCACATCGACATGCTCCTCCAGCCCCTTGTCAGGGCCAGGATAACAGATCCCTCATCCCATATAGAAGAAACTAGACCTACTCATTCTCTGAGTCTTAGGACCCCAACTATTTCCGATGTGCATTAGAATAGCGATTTATATGGTTGTCGGAATGCAGGAGGCCGAAAGAGGTAGATCTCACTGACCACCTAAATTATTTCCCCTATAACCAGATCCAGGGGCACATCCTCAAGATGTTAAATGTCTTTAATGAATAGATTCAAGAATAGGTTGAGAAAAACATAGTCCAATTAGTCCCATCACAGGCACATATGGATTGTGTATTCATACATCCTGATGGTGACAACTACTGTGAAGTTGAGTGGTAGTAGGTTCCGAATTAAAGATCTAAAAAATATGATGATTGGGCAGATTGTTCGGTAATATATTTTTCCCATGGAATTATCCAGGAAAATTTTAATCATCTCAAGGCTTTATAGGTCACTATGTTAGCCACATATATTACTTCTACATCGGAGTCCCATCCTTCCTCCTCCTAGAAGGGACAGTGTCTTTGGCGCAAGGGAAAATAAATCCCCCCACTGATGCAATTTTCATCATGTACTCTTAGTGAATTCATGCCACTAGAAATAGTGATTTTTCCTATAATCATTCATATAGTGGCGGATTATTCAAGTGTTGATCATGTGTATGCCTCAGTTAACATTGTGGAGCAGGTAAACCACTACATGTTTCCCAGCAGCGAGGAGCGCTAGATGAATACTCATAAAATCCCCAGCCATCACCAGCATCATCAAAGCCATGTTTAGGTGAGCCATAAGAATACCTTGATAAAAGCTTCTAGCCAGGATATGCATTCTGTAACAACCCATGATTTTATTAGAATTATTCTTTTAATTTCATTGATATCTTCTGTTTTATGCTTCACCAAGATTATCTTGTGTTATATGAAACACCGTATTAGCTTTCAGTATACGCAACACTATTATTGGATTGTGTTACAAAAAATTTCACGTTCGTTTGATAGTACTCATTCTACACAACAATGAGTGTATATATATATTCAATGTATAAATGAAATATGTTTGGATTTTGTTATATGAAATAACAATGGAGTCTTGCACAACTCGCAACCCTGACTTGGTTTGAAGTATACGCAATCGCAACCTTCCTCGATAGCGTGTGTAGTACGCAATATCGGGTTTCACTAGACAATAATATATTGTTATAATATTATTATGAACTCGACTTTATAAATAGTATTAACCCCATTTTTAATTTTATAACATTATTTTTCATCATAAATATTTTCTAGAACATGGTATGAGAAAAAAATAAATTTTTCGGGTAAAATAATTATTTTTCAAAAAATTCAGTTTTGCCGCCTTTTGATGGCGCACCCACATTAAATCTTGTTTTTGAAATTTTATAAGTAAAATTTGAAAAAATAAAATTATTATTTGGAATCAGGATATCAAAATTTTCTTTGGATATATTTTTCATATTATTCTGATAACATTCGTATTTTGATGAATTGAAAAAACACACTATATTTTAATAAAAAACAACTTTTTTCATCGCAATAATTTATATGGTTATATTATATTATTAATTTGTTTTTAAAGTGTAATTAGTATATATTTTTACCATTTAATTCAATTCTGGTCATTTTAATTAATTTCACTATGAATTTGGACATAAACAAGTGTCGATCATTTGATAATTATTGTTTCTTAAAAACACATTATTTATTTTGATAACAGGAATTAATTTTAAAATTAATTAATGGCACTTCTATGTTTTGTATTTGTAAAAATAGACCTCATTTTAGAATTCATAATATAAAATATATCTTAGGCTGAATTTTTTTAATTTTATGAAAAATTTAAATTTTTGATGAATAGAGAAAACACTGAGTTTTTGGTTAAAAAAGACTTCTTATTTAAATAATAATTTATTTGATTTAAATTTATTTTAGGTAAAAATATATACATAATACTTATATAAGATCAATTAAATTCATTAGTGTCATTTTATAATAATTTTAGATTTATAAAAATTGTATTGAACTTTTCACCGTCTTTTGCCCACCTCTTAAGTGCTTTTGAAAATATTCGTAAAACATAATTTTACCGCTTATGTGAGTTGAATGTAAAACATCTGAGAGACATAGTTAATATCAAGGTGTAAAATGTGGTTCAATAAGATAAAAATAATTTTTGGTGAATAGTAACTTTTTACTTTTATTTACCACGGTTAAAAGTAAGTAGAGTAATTCAACATTAAAAGAATATTATAATAATTCAAAATTACCTTAACACTTGTCCAAACATTATTGGATGAGTAATGTATGACCATGGTCATCCTTGGGTCGATATTGGGACCCCATGGAGCCACTTATTAAATACAATGACACATTAGATTAATTAATTTAATGTAACGAGAAAATTCACATTAACAAAAGTCCTTTAGTAAATTAATTTTTATATGATGTTATATAAGTCATATTTTAGACTATAAATATTCATTAGAAAGAAAAAATGAATTCCTAAATCATGGTATTTGTTTCAAAAATTTTAGACATCCAAGGAATTAAATTATTTATGACACAATAATGATGCAGTATTTACCTCATTAATAAATGATTTAAATAAATAAGATTATAATTATTAAAATATTATCAAAAACATGTACAATGCTGATTGGATGATTTTATTTCAACCATGAGTCATCTTTTCATCATATTTAATGATTTCTGGGCCTTTTTAAACCGAATATATGTATATAATATAATAATAGTTTCACACTTTCCAAAAGAGCCACTCCTCCCACTTATAAAATGAGGCAATTTCTATCCAATTCCTCACAACTCTCAAGCGATTTGGATCATCAAAACTCATCCCAATTAGGATCCATACATACCTACAATCTCCTATAAGCCTTACATTAGTCATAAGGTATTTCAAGATGTCCTATTGGTTTAGACCAAAGGAAGTTACCCAAATTAAAGGCAACTGTTTCTCTTATGTTGTTTTCATTTATTCTAATTCTCCCACCTCTAAACTCTTTTTAATCCTTTCTTTTGTAACAAAACCAGTATCCTCTATATAATAGAATATTGATATGATATGTATTCGATCTACACTTACACACACCTCCATCTAATTGATGGAGAACATAATGTTTCTGTAGATGGAAAACTAACGCCTCACGGAATGATGATTGTTCGATTTCCTCTTACCGCCTATCATGGTAGACATTATGATGGCACTGTATTTATATATGATATTTATTATGTTTATGATTTCATTATGCCTCTTTACAACCCAATTATATCAATCCTTTATGGTTTCCATAGTCAGTAAATATGATAATCTCATTTGAGGAAGTGCGGACTACCGACCCCTCAAAGTGATGTTATTCGTTAATACCTTATGTGGGATGTATAAAGAATGTGGTTAATGATATTATATAGGATATTATACTGGAATTATAATATACCTATGTATCATTATGTTTTAATTCCAATAAAATAAGAAATAGAAATGAATGTAGCATTAATGCGTACGTAACGCTTACCTTCTCCATGAACGGTGCATTTCATTTCTTACCTCCATTTGTTATGTACTATTATAAATAAATGTATATACTAGATATATAATGAATATATTTGATATATAAATCATTATTTACATTCTTTAAATATGTAAATCATGATATAATTATTAATAACATCAAGAACAACAAGTCCAAACATGTACGATAAATAAGACGATTTTACCCAAAATGTTGCTTTAACATGGGATTTACAAAAGAATGGGTAATATAAAGCCATAAGTGAACCATATATGATATAAAAACAATTAATATGATTCTATAATAAGTCAATCACATTATTTAAATCATTATACAGGAGTTTCAGATACGTATGAAGCATATGAGACCTAAGGTAAAGGATAACTATTCCAATCTCGTTTTTATCTGAGATTGTTTATTCATAAGTATTTACTAGGGTTATTGTTAAAATCCAATCCCATGTTATATAAAAAAAATTATTTATATTTAAGGTCCTTTTTACCCATTTTTGACTTTTACCACATGTTATGAAAGAAATATTTCTATTTTTTACCATAAGAGGAATTGTTTTTTACTTTTCCGACAATAGAACGAGAAGAATGTTATTTTTAACTTATAAAGTGTGAACAAATTTTTATGGTTTCATAATGCCTCATTTTCATGTAGAATACTCTAAAAGATTTTAAGACACTTTTCAAAAAAATAACTTTCATTTGAAATTGCATGGAATATTGTGAAAAGAAAATGATTTTTAGGAAGAAAGGATATTTTCCTCAATAATTCATTTCATGTGTTTTATCAGAACCATTTTCTATCTAAGAGGACATTATTTCATATGTGTATGTTTCAAGTAAAATGTTTCTATGATTTACATGGTTTAAAATTTATTATGATGAAATAACCATTTTTTTATATGGATTATGTGATTCAGGGATGATGTTTATGAATCCCATTTTATTCTTTGGGTTATGATGAATGTTATAAGTTTATTATGTGGCACAAGTAGGAATGATTTCATTATGAGATTTGTGGGACCTATATCACCCTACAATGCATTGGGTAAATATTTATATCTCATGAGGTAGACATCGATGAAATGGTAAGTAAATCCAGTTCAGTAATACAGGGCTGGAATGGAAAGTAAACCCGGTTCAGTGTTGGACTTTGTCCACTAAGATGGTCTTGGTAGCAATGCCTTGGCTACTATGGAAACCATATCACGTGCTTAATGTTTTTCCACAATTACAAGTTTTATTCCCATGTATTTTATCATTATTTATGTTCCATTATGATCTAATCCTTATCTACTTCCATCTTTTATCTCATTTCTCAAGATTTTCATGTTTAAACATTATGGTCGTGTTTTTATGTTCAACTATATACGATTTGATTTATTTTCTCTATTCTTACCCTTACTGAGCATTGGAGCACACCCTTTTTATGTTTTCTTATCCCCATGATATAACGAAAGGTTTTAGGTGAGAAAACAAATGGGGAAGATCTTTATGGGAGATATTGAAGATCTTCCACCATGATTAGAATATTATGTTCCATGATTCCAAAGACACTAAACTATTACGGTCCTTGAGTGTTGGTTTTATTTGTAATGTATAAAGTATTCCGAAAATGTAATGTAATGTCCATGTAAAACAATATTTGGGTCCCTACCATTGGTATCAGAGGAATAGGTTACATAAACTTTGGAAAATAGGATGTGAAAACTTTAGTGAGATCCCTAGAGATATTTCTAAGGTATGTCTAGGGATGTCACTAAGGATAAGTATACGTATAGGTTATAGTCCTAGAATAATGGTAATGATCTTAGAATTAAATCTAAGATGATAGATATTGGCAGTACTCCGACTTTATTATGTTGTTTTCCCTAGCATGATTTTTCCCTCCCACAATATTCTTTTTGGGTGTTAGACGATGGCTGGACCCCGAAGGAACCGTGTTGGTCAATGTAATGGACGATGCAATGATTGTCCTCCGGAACAAACCAATGTTATGGGAGATGGAGTGAAAAAATTTATTGCTATACTTACACAATATATGTTTCATTATGGACTTCCAAATGGGCATAGCAGGGAACAATATTCTATTGTGTCCTTCATGAGGCAACATCCACCTTCTTTCAGTGGGTCTTCTGATCCACTTGTTGCTGAACAATGGATCAGTACCATTGAAAAAGTATTTTCCATACATTGTTATTGGGAACATGAAAATTTCATTCGGGCTATTTACTAATTAGATGGTGAAGCAGATCAATGGTGGACTCTAATAAAAAATACGAGGCCCAGAGATGAAATTCAATCCCTGGAATGGAATGAGTTCAAGAACTTATTTTTCAATAAGTACTTCCCTCGTATGCATTGAACAAGGATGTAAAATTATTTCCATGAGATTAAGAAAAAGGATGATGAATCTGTTGGTATATACGAAGTAAATGTTACAAGGCTTGAAAGGTATGAATCTGGTTTTATCATCCAACCTGAAAGAAATGTTGAACGATTCATCAATGGCATAAAATCAAGACTTATAAGGGCATTAGTTATAAAAGACTTCAATAGCTTTGATAAAATTTTGCGTTGTTCTATCATGGTATTACCGGAAGTTGGTTTTACATATCCATCTCATCGTTTTGACAAGAATCAAATGATGGAGTTGAAGGAGAAATCTCAGAACAATGATGAAACGAAGATGAATGTTTCCTTATGCTCAATGTGTGGAAAGAAGCATGGTGGAGATTGCCTAAAAGGTACTAGAAAATGTTTTATGTGTGGAAATGAAGCACATCGAGCATCATAGTGTTGACGTAATGGAAAAAGGGCTGCTAATGATGTAACTAATGAAAATACTGCAGAGAATTCACCACCAACACTTAAATGATTCAAGTGCAAGGAAATGAGGCATTATGCTAATCAATGCCCTAATCTAAGGGTTAATGATGATCAACGTGAGAAACCTCTTAAGGAAAACGACAAAGGGAAGTAGCATGCAATCACTATTTGCAATGTTGAGTATGAAAAAGACCTGGTGGAATGATTATTTATTTATGTAAAGGGATTCCAAAATAATGTTCTGGAATCTCATTTATTGTATTGTCGAACATTGGAATATCTATGTAATGGTTTATTGTGGTTTTTGATAATTATATGGTATTGGTAACCATGAAAAGTGATTCAAATATTTTGGGAAGCAGATGATATGCGCATAATGAAGGGATAAGAGGGAAAATTAAATATTTGATAGTATTCATGAGCTCATGACTTATATAAGAACAATGTTATATCATGGTTTGAGTATATAGAATTTTTTGAATTTGGAAAGAGTTAAATTTTTCCAGCATTCATGTATTCATTTAGGTTCAATGGGTATTCATTTTTCAGGAGAATACATTATTAATGTAATCACATGATTGAAATGTGACCAACAATATATATGAGGGATAAATGATGGTATTCACGTGTTTTCTATATAACCTTTTTGGTAATAATTATCATTCTATTATGAGTTTGGAAAGAAGTATTTTTGATAAGCCTAAATATTGGAATGGATTGTGTTGAACATAAGTTAGTATTGTTTAAGGATAGAATTTTTTTTATATAATTGATATAATGTTTTAATAGTATAGTTTAACAATAGGGAAAACCTGTAGAATGTGCGACAACCCATCACGTCAGACAAGGATGTGGGAATCAAACACACAACTGATGTGTGACAGACCTTTATCTCCTACCACTGTCCTACAAGAAGTCCCTGGATATTAGAAACTAGTTTTTTATTTATTTAAGATGTATGATAGATGATGTATAAGTCCAATTTTGGAACTATATACAGATAATATCACCATAGATAGACATATGTATATAAATTTTGCTAACCTTATGTTTGAGACAGCTGGAATGACCTATCATTCTATCGCATGATCCTCTAACACATCATGGAAAACAAATTCAACTTCATTTCATTAAGAGATGAAGTGGAAATTGTTCAAGACATGAACAACAATGAGATTGTACAAAAATCAAGTAAGAACTTCTTTTAATTCAAAAACTCATCAACATTAAGGAAATTATCTTGAAATCCAAAATTTCTTTCCTAGTACTCTTATATCTGATGAATTAGATGGTACCTTAGATCATCAAAAATAAATGGCTTTGTAATTTTTCGATTTTACAGAGCCCTGTTCTCCACCACTCACCATCAGAACATGATGGTTAGATCTCTCTTCCATATTAATATTTTAACTTATGTATTCCTATGTCGAAACCCAGTATTGAGTTACATTGGGTGACTTTTATGATTTTAACATCCCTTTTTTAAAGTGAAGGTTTAGTATTTCTTTTTACTATGTGGGTTTCTATGAAAGAAACGTTCAAATAGTAAACCATTTATAACCCCGACGAATATCGAGGGAGAAATTCTTTTTAAGGGGGGTAGAATGTGACAACCAGAGATTTTATTTGAATTACACTTTTTCATTTCATTGATGTCCTCTATTTTATGCTACACAAAGATTATTGTGTGCTATATGCAAAACTGTATTAGCTTTCCGTATACGCAACACTATTCTTGGATTATGTTACCCACAATTTCATGTTCATTTGATAGTAGTCATTCTACGCATCAATGAGTCTGTATATATATATATATCCAATGTATAAATGAAATGTGGTTAGATTTTGTTATAAAAAACAATAATGGAGTCATTCATAACATGAAACCCTGATATGGCTTGCATTACACGCAATTGCGACATTCCTCGATAGCGTGTGTAGTACACAATATCGGGTTTCACTAAACAACGATATATTTTTATAATATTACTATGTACTATTTGTTATAAATTGTATTAACCAAATTTTTAATTTTATAACCTTATTATTCATCTTATATATTTTCTAGAACATGGTATGAGAAAAAAATAAATTTTTCAGGTAAAATAAGTATTTTTAAAAAAATGCAGTTTTGCCGCCTTTTGAGGGCGCACCCATATTAAATCTGGTTTTGGACATGATTATATGATAAATTTGAAAAATATAATTATTCTTTAGAATCAGGATATAAAAATTTACATTGGATAAATGTTTCATATTATTTTGATAACTTTCATATTTTGATAAATAGTAAAAACACGTTATATTTTAATTAAAAACAACTTTTTTCATTGCAATAATTTATATGGGTAGATTATCTTTCTAATATGTTTTACAGTTTAATTAGAATATATTTTTACCATTTAATACAATTCTAGTCATTGGAATTAATTTCACTTTGAATTTGGACATAAACAAGTGTCGATCTTTTGATAGTTGTTGTTTCTTAAAAACACACTATTTGTTTTGATAACTGGGATTAATTTTAAAATTAATTAATGAAAAATCTATGTTTTGAATTTGGAAAAATAGACATCATTTTCGAATTTGGAATATCTTATATTTCTTATGCTGAATTTTTGATATTTTTCTGAAAAACTTCAATTTTTGATGAATAGTTAAAACACTGAGTTTTTGGTTAAAACCGAATTTTTATTTAAATAATAATTTATTCAATTTAAATTTATTTTAGGTAAAAATATATAGATAATAATTATTTATGTTCAATTAATTTCATTGTAATTATTTTATAATAATTTTAGATTTATAAAAATTGTATTGAACTTTTCACCGTCTTTTACCCACCTCTTAAGAGATTTTGAAATTATTCATAAAACATAATTTTACCACTTCTATGAGTTGAATTTTGAAAATCCGAGAGACACAGTTAATACCAAGGATTAAAATGTGGATCAATAAGATAATAATAATTTTTGGTGAATAGTAATGTTTTACTTTTATTTACAACGGTTCAAAGTAAATAGGGTAATTCATGGTTAAAGTAATATTATAATAATTCAAAATTACCTTAACACTTATCCAAATATTATTTTATGAGTAATGGCTGACCATGGGCATCCTTGGGTCGATTTAGTGACCCCATGGAGCCACTTATAAAAGACAATGACAACTTTGATTAATTATTTTAATGTAAAGACAAAATTGACATTAACAAAAATCTATTAATAAATTAATTTTTATTCAGTGTTATATATGTCATATTTTAGACTATAAATATTAATTAAAATGATAATATGATTTCCTACGTCATGGTATCTTTGTCATAATTTTTATACATCAAATGAATTAAATTATTTATGACACAATAATGATGCACTATTTACCTAATTAATAATTGATTTAAATAAATAAGATTATAATGATTAAAATATTATCCAAAACATGTCCAATTCTGATTGGATTATGTTATTTTACCCATGAGACATATTATAATCGTATTTAATTATTTTTGGACCTTTTTAATTCGATGATAAGTTTATAATAAAATAATATTTTCACACATGCTAAAAGAGCCCTTCCCCCCTTATAAAAGGAGACCATTTCAATCCAATTCCTAACCCCTCTCAAGCCATTTGGCTTGTCTAAACTATTCCTAATTAGGCTCCCTACATCCCTCTACTACCCCTATAAGCCTTAAATTAGGCAGAAGGCACTTCAAGAATTCCTTTTGGTTCAAACCAAAGGAAGTTACCCATATTAAAGGTAATAGTTTCTCTTAAGATGTTTTCTTTTATTCTACTTCTCCAACCCCTTAACTCATTTTAAACCATTATTTTATAAAAAAACAGTATACTATGTATAATAGGATATTTTTATGATAAGGATTCTAACTACGCTTACACACACCTCCATCTAATGGATGAAGAACATAATGTTTCTGTGGATGGAAAACTGACGCCTCACAAAACGATGATTGTTCGATTTCCTCCTACCACCTATCATGGTGGACATTATGATGGAAATGCATTTATATATGATATATATTATGTTTATGATTTCATTATGCTTCTTTACATCGCAAATATATCAAGCCTTTGTGGTTTCCATTGTCAGTAAATACGATAATCTCATTTGAGGAAATGCGGACTACCACCCCCTCAAATTTATATGATTCGTTAATACCTTATGTGGGATGTATAAAGAATGTGGTTAATGATATTATATATGATATTACACTGGAATTATAATATAACTATTTATAAATTTAATTTAAATTCCATTAAATTAAGAAATAGAAATGAAATTAGTGATCATGAGTACGTACGGCTTACCGTCGCCATGAATGGTGCATTTCATTTCATACCTCTGTTTGTTATGTACTATTATAAGTACATGTATATTATGGATATATAATGAATATATATTATATATAAATCATGATTTACATTTTTTAAGTAATTAAAACATGATATAAGTAATAATAACATCAAGAACAACAAGTCAAATCACGTACGATAAATAAGATGATTTTACCCAAAATGTTGCTTTAACATGGGATTTACAAAAGAACAGGTAATATAAAGTCATTAGTGAACCGTATATGATTTCATAACAATTAATATGATTATTTAATAAGTCAATGACATTATTTAAATCATTATACAGGAGTTTCAGATACGTACGAAGCATATCATACCTAAGGTAAGGGATAACATTTCCAATCTCGTTTTTATCCGAGCTTATTTATTCATCAGTATTTACTAGGGTTATTGTTATCTTCAAAGCCCTTGTTTTATAAAAATATTTTTATTTATTTTTAATGTCCTTTTTACCCATTTTTGACTTCTACCACATGTTATTAATGGAATATTTTAATTGTTTACCATATAAGTAATTTGTTTTGACTTTTCTGACAAAAGTACGAGAAAAATGTTATTGTTAACTTATACGGCATGAACAGATTTTTACAGTTACCTAATTCCTCATTTTAATGAAGCTTACTCTACAATATTTTATGAATATTTTCAAAAAAATACTTTTCTTTTGAAATTACTTGGATTTTTGTGAAAAGAGAATGATTTTGAAGAAAAAAGGACATTTTTTCAAGAATTCATTTCAAGTGTTTTATCAAAACCATTTTACATCTAAGATGAAATTTTTTCATATCTGTTTGTTTCATGTATAATGTCTCTATGATTTACATGGTTTCTCTTTTCTTATGATAAAATATCCATTTGTTCTATATGGATTATGTGATGATGGGATGATGTTTATGAAACCCTTTTTTATTCTTTGGGTAATGATGAATATTTTAAGTTTATTTAGTGGAAAAAGTAAAAATGATTTAATTATGAGATGGGTAGGACCTATATATCCCTCCAATGCATTGGGTAAATATTTATAACTCATTAGATAGACGTGGAAGAAACGACATGTAAATCTGGTTCAGTAATTCAGGGATGGAGCAGAAAGTAGACCCGGTTCAGTAAGGGACTTTGTCCACTAAGATGGTCATTGTAGCAATGCCTTGGATACTATAGAAATCATATAACGTGATTAATATTTTGAAACAATTAAAAGTTTTATTTCCATGCAATTTTATCATGATTGATGTTCCATTATGATATATTCCTTATGTACTTCCATGTTTTATCTCAATGCTCAATATTTTCATGTCTAAACATTATGGTCATGTTTTTATGTTCAAATGTATACAGTTTGTTTTATTTTCACCATTCTTACCCTTAATGAGCATTTGAGCTCACCCATTATTTTTTTCCCAGTATATAATGAAATGTTTTAAGTAAGAAAACAAAAGTGGAAGATCTTTATGGGAGATGTGGAAGACCTTCCACCATGATTAGAAGATTAGGTTCCATGTTTCCAAAGACACTAAACTATTATGGTCCTTGAGTGTCGGTTTTTTTATGTATTATGTTTTCCAAAAAATTAATGTAATGTCCATGTACGTCATGCTTTGGGTCTCTACACATTCCACTAATACAAGAAAACAACCCCATCATAGATGTTATCATGAACATCCTTATCATCTTGTTTCATCGGGTTTACATTAACTGTCATTTTTATTACATGACTAGGAGGAGATCCCATGGTCATTTAGATCACATCTAGTAATTCCTCCAATAATTTAGGTTAGTGAATAGTAAGAAATTACCATCATCAGTTATTCGTGGGTTCTTCTTCATGGTCTCATCAGACCTGTTTCCATAGAATGACCTCTTGTAAGCAGTTGCTCACTCTTGGCATAAAAGTATGATATCATTTAGAATCTTTACCACATTCATGTGAGAGACTCACTCCTCAGTGCTATTTTCCAGTTAGTATATATATGGGATTCCCATACCAAGCCTTTAAGAATACACCTCAAGTTTGAGATGGAGCTAGCAACCACATATTCCTTCCATGCTGAGACAGTCGAGCATTCAGATTTCCAGGACATCATATCATTCTCTAGAGAAGATGATGTTACTCCTATTCGGAGGAATACTCTCCCAAATTGCATCACTGGGAAATTCAATTGTGTTGATGTTTTATTTTCATATTAACACATGATCGGAAATCAACCTTATACGACCCAGGCACTCTGAAATATGGGGTGTTCCAAGGATGATATGAGCCCCTATGACCTAATATTCAAGGTTATTTCAGGACGTGATTGATATCGGTCGACAAGATCAGCCTAAGGACTCAGATTGGTGGAAAGGTGTTGAGCACCGAGTTCATGGTTGTCTCGTAGGACACCTCCTATAATGTGTTAATTGACAGGCCATGGCTCCACCAGCACGAAACAATTCCCACTTCATATCACCAATTCCTTATGTACTCCCTTAATGGTCATGTTTGAATTATCCTAGGTGATGTTTCCCCCATTTACTCTTGTGAATCTTACTACATGGATTCCAACTATTAAAAGATAAATTATAATCCGATCATGGCTAACAAGGTTGAACACACTACAAATATGACCAACCCATGGAAATGATTTGATGATTCCTACGTATTCCTAATCCACTAATTTGAGGCCACATCTCCAGATTTGGTGAAATTATTTGTTGTCTCTATAATGAGGGGGAATCACATTACCATGTCTATGTGGTTCCATAATATTATCTTGTATTCCTATACCAATCTGGTTTGAGTAATCTTAGACCCCCTACTCCTATAAGGTATCTGGATTTCCACCCCACGGTTACGATAATACACCGTAATTGAGTGTGTCATCAGGATAGAATAAACAATCTCAATCCACTGCACCATTATTTCTTTGATATCATCATGCATGGCCCCTTTGCCTGATGGCTAGATGGGATTAGGTCAAAGGATTTCATCACTATGTTTTTGGCCGAATGAGAACCCCTCAACACAGTGTCCACCGTTACCTAGGCTGGAACCACTTTCCCATCAGAATATATTGACCTAGAAAAATATCCTCCCAATGATGATCTCGCATCCATAAGTGAATAAAAGGATTTATAGTATATTCATCCCTCTTTTGAAGAAGGGTTCTCCACCATTGTCAATGTATTGGTACATGTGATCCTCAGTAGATAGATGGATCCAAAACACACATTGATCAATTCCACTATACCTATTGAAGAGGAATAACATTATATTGACTTCTCGAAGCATCCATGTCCTTCATTTACCTAGAGTCATAATGAGATTCTAGGACTAAATAATTATGTCATCGTTTACAACCTCGGTCTTCAAGTGAATCATTACAAGCTCAAACAACCTCCTTGAATGATTCACCTATATCACAATGCCACAGTCAAGGCCGAGGTTGTTAAGATCATAAGAGAAAACATAAACAAGTAGGTTCAGTACCCTAGATGGTTATCCATCATTGTGCCCCTCAGTAAGAATAATGGACATATTATAGTCTTTATCGACTTTCTTGATCTCAAAAATAACTATATGAAGGATGATTTTCCCCTTCCTATGACATAAATACTTCTTGACGCAACAACTAGGTTCTAGGACCACTCCATCATGTATGGGTATTCTAGGTATAACTAAATTAGAATGGCCCTTGGGGATGAAGAGTCTACAACGTTTAATGCACCGCATGATACTTTCTTGTACTATGTAATGACCTTATATCTAAATAATACAGGTTCCACCTGTTAGGATTCCATGTATCACATATTTAAGATGATCCTTGGGACATTGGTGGAATGCTACCTGATAATCTGGTGGTCAAAATTCACCAGCGACAGGACCATCTCGAAGATCTCAAGATAGTTTTTGGCTTCCTCTAATCCTTACACCTCAAGATGAAACTATTATAGTGTTCCTTCAGGGACACCAATGAAATGTTTCATGGATTTGTTTTTAGATATAGGGGAATCAATAAAGATCTAGATAATATCATGACCATTATCTAGATATATCCCTAGAGAAACATATGGGAGCATCAAGGATTTTGAGGACACATTGCTGACATTCCTCAATTCTTTAAAAACATGGCTAGAAAGTGTAATCCCTTTCTTAGCTAATGAAAAAAGGTGCAGATTATCAGTGGGATGTAGAGTGTTAGAATTCTTTTGTGGAAATCAAGCAGTACCTGTTATAGACTTCGATACTGATGCCACCCATTTTTAGAAAGTCATTGGTCCTTTAGGTGACTACTCTAGAGTGATCTCTCGGTGCCTTTCTCACCCAAAAAAAGGGATAGTGAATAGTTTTTATTATCTTAGTAAATTTCTACTTGATATAGATATTATATATTCTAATATTAGGAAGAGTTTCCTCATGCTGATATTCACAGTGAAAAAATTCTGACACTACTTGCTGCATCATGAGATATATCTAGAGACCTGAGTGGATCCTCTAATGTTCATTCATCAAATCCCTATGTTGAAAGACTATCTAGATCAGTGATTAGTGATCCCCCAAAATGTCATCATCACGTTCCCCCCAGAAGGACATTAAGGGACATGAATTGGTAGACATCCTTTCCACATATGTGGCACTCGCGGACTAGTCAATGGATCTTGATTTTCCTGAGGAGTAAATCTCTTCATTAGACCAAGTTGTTCCATGTCTGAAAATTCACATTGATGGTCCTTCCTGATGCCCAACCTATATAAGAATCAATGATTCTAAACTCAACAGAGTGGTCGAGGATATATTCTTCATTACACCCACTCAAGATATTCTACCACATTAATTACTATTGTCAGAAGATAGTATGAACAATGAGGTAGAGTATGAGGCTCTCAACACTATTCTCAAGATATACCTTGTGATAAACATTTGCTATTTTCATGTGAAGGGGTACTATGAACTTATCATGAATTAGTTCAAACATGACTACATCGCCAGAAAGCTAGAGCTCGTACCACATTTGGAACTTACCTACCAGTTGATGGACCAATTCCCATATCATCTAGAGGTTACCCATGTCCCTCATTTGTAAAACAGTCGAGTCGATGCCTTGTACATCTTAGTTTCATCTCTTGTATATACTATCCAATATTATTTGATAATTCATGTAGCTTAATATATATTCATCACTCCCATCATTCCAGATGTTGTTTATAGGCCTTAGGTAATCCACCTTGCCGCTGAAGCCACCATTTCATGACCCCTAGGTCCGCCAGCCATAGCTTTGGAAGTTACTCCTGACTAGAGGACCCCTTTATCGTGTATCTCATGCATGGAAATCACTCAACACATTGAGATGAGTGTTATCACATCTGATGTCGCACATTGTATTTTACCATATATATTGGTCTAGGTCATGAGTAGATCCTCTACTCATGTGGGATTGATGGGTTTCTCCTCCATTTCATTCAAGGGGGAGAGATTTATCAGGTCATGTAGGAGGTTCATGCTAGCTCTTATAGGGATCATCTTACCAGGATGAATTTATCCCATCAGATTCAATGATGTATATATTTTTGTCCCTACATGATCCATGAATATATCGAGTTCATCATGATGTGTCATGATTGCTAAATCCATTCTAAATTTGTTCATCGGCCACCCGATCCTCTCCACACAACCATGAAATATTGTCCCTCCATGGTCTGGGGGCTTGATGTAATGGATCCATATCCAACAGAGACATCCCACCAATCTAGGTTCATCCTTATCACTAAGGAATAATTCTCTATGTGGGTGGAGGTAGTTCTTCCCAATGAGGTCAAGTCCAATTTTATCATTAGTTTTGCGAGCTCTAATATCATCTACCGACTCAGAGTCTCTCACTCGGTCTTCCCTAGTAATGACACCAAATTTAATGTAGTAGAACTGAAGAAGTTCTATGAAAAGAATGAAATCCATTATAACCATTAAAATTCTATCACGCCCAATAATGTTGGAAGATCAAGGATTCAACAAAACCATCTCTATCATTCTGAAGAAGATGCTCAGTTAGAATATGAAGAGTAGGTCGGATAAACTCCCCAATGCACTCTGGGCCTACTAGACAATGACTTGAAATTACACCCAGGTGACCCCATATTCCCTAATGTACAAGAATGAGATAGTCTAGACCTTCATGATTCAGATTCCTTCATTATGTATAGTTTTCTACGAGAAGCAAACTCCAGATAAGATGGAAGAAGTCTGTCTGGATAAATTGGATGTGCATGATTAGAATACGATTTGTGCAATACAGAATCTGGAGGGCCTTCAAAACAAAATATATAGATCTTTCAACAAGAAAATTCATCTAAAATATTTCTTACAAGGTGACACGTTGTTGTAATTGAGAACACCAATGATATCTATCAGGAAACCACCCAAACTGGATCCCATGTGGTAAGGATCATACAACATTCATAATGTTTACCCCAAAGGTGCATACTTATTAGTTACCATAGATTACAAGTGTATAAATCCTCCCACCAATGTAAAATTCATCAAGCATTAATTTTACAGAGTAAACTGGTCCTACATGACCAAAAATTGTGACTTCCTTACCGCATGACGTTAAATTGCTTGATTCGTTAAAGCTGAAGGATGTAAAACTATTCAGTACGTGTCCTGCATAACATTAATTTTTACTTCATCCCACATGAGGATAATCATTATCTAGACATGTATGTCCTAAAACATTTTCATACTGAATTTAGATAAACTTATTTGTCATCATTCATTACATTAAGTTGTATCTGGTACCGTGTAACCATAATCTATTCTTTCCTACATTATGTTAAAATGCTTTGTCATCCTGCATGACAGTAAAACTGTTGATGTAAATAAACTACAAAAAATTCCATAATCTATAACCATAAACTAAGATCTGCATATGTCCTTGATACGTAATGTTAAACTAAAAATTATTTTAATAACTACGTAGGGATTTATTCCCATCCCCACAGGAAATGTTAGAAGGCTCAAACATCTCATCTTAGAGTCTAAACGCAAAATTATTCTCTTTGACAACCAATAGGTGTAGTTATCGAGGTGGATAACACATAGTGTATTGTTGAATTCATTGGACCCAGTCATGTTGAGATTATAATGATCGCTCTATGTGCCACTACCCATTCTTATATCCTCCCACATCCTCACTACATGATATTAATCTTCAAGGCCCACTTCTAGAAATACATAATCTTGATTGCCATCTACCTAGGATACATAAGAATGCCATGATATTTAGTCCATAGACCTAGCCATGAATTGTATGATATCCTCTCAGGTATTTTCACTTGGGCCCTGATTCTTCTCAAAACAAATTGTGTGGTGCAAGATTTTTTTCCTTCATTCATGTCAGGTTTATACTGACAACGCCATTTACCCCCCCCCCCCTCATTTGAGACCTCTACCTCTTTCGGCCTTTCCACCATGATGTTAGAGAATGAGCATATTACTGCTTCACATGTCTTATTAATTTGGTACTATAACGTCATTCACAGTCAAATGGACCCTTGGATGGCATGGATGCAAGGCCCTAGGTCTCTCCTTCAATTTCAAGCCAACCTATCTAAGGTTCTTTGGATAAAAATTTAATACATGCCCCACATTGTGAATACATTCAATGGTCGATGCTCTTTTATTTTTCATATTCCGGTCACAAGATATGGATGATGTGTTTAGATTACCGTCAAAATCTATACTCCATCATTATCACAGCCCTTTTATGCCCAAAATATTGTGTGTAATGATTAATTTTCTCTTGTTATCCCTTCAAAAACCAGTCTTCCTCGAGCAGGAATGTTGGTTTTATTGGGATAGACCATTCTTGATCTACATCCCTAATTATTGTAACCTTATTTTTTGGGAAGATCCTGATAATATTCCTTGTTTTCCACACCATGAATTGCTCATGTGGTATTAGGATCTTTGGAAAGTCAATAGTCACATAAAGGATCATGCATCGATGGTCTGTGCTCTATGACGTTGATCTAAGATCACCAACCTCCTCATCCCAAAATGTTAAAATTTGTAATCCATGTAGAGACCCAAATCATGACATAAATGGAAATTAAATTACTTTTGCGGAATACTTATTACACAACAAAAGAATACACAAAAGGACCGAAATAGTTTAGTGTCTTTGGAAACTCGGAACGTGATCATCTAATCATGGTGAAAGATCTTCAACATCTCCAATAAAGATCTTCCACTTTTTGTTTCCTTACCTAAAATCTTTCCTTTAATCCTGGGTGAAATGAAAGCATAACAATGGTGAGCTTAAATTCTCAGTAATGGAAAAAATAGAGAAAATAAAACAATACATAATCATTTGAAAGAAAAAACATGAACATGAAATTTAAACATCAAATTCTTGAGCAAAGACATAAATCGTGGAAGTACGTAAGGAATATATCCTAATGGAACATTAACCATGAAAAAATATAATGGGAACAAAACATGTAATTGTGGCAACTATTCAGCACATGTCATGATTTCAATTGCAGCCAAGGAATTGCTGCCAAGACCAACTTAGTGGACAAAGTCCCTTTCTGAATCGAGTTCACTCCTCGTTTCAGTCCTGCAACACTGAACCAGGTTATCTTACCATTCCAACCATGTATATATCATGAGATATAAATAATTAACCAATGCATTGGAGGAATATATAGGTCCCACCCATCTCATAATAAAATCATTCTTTCTTTTTCCCCAAAATAAACATACATCATTCATCAAAACCCAAAGAATAAAATGGGTTTCATAAACATCATTCGATCATCACATAATCCATATAAAAGAAATGGACATCATTTCATTATAAGAAAAGTGAAACCATGTAAATCATAGGGACTTTATACTTTTACCATACATATATGAAATAATGTCATCTTAGATGGAAAATGGTTTTGATAAAACACTTGAAATGAATTTTTGAGGAAAATATCTTTTCTTCTTCAAAATAAATTTATTTTCACAAAACATCATGAAATTTTAAAAGAAAAATATTTTGATTAAAATATTCATGAAATCTTTTTCTGGAAGCTTCATTAAAATAAAGCTTCATAAAACCATAAAAAGTTGTTCGTGCTGTATAAGATAAATAAAAATTCTTCTCATACTTTTGTTGGAAAAGTCAAAAAGTACCTCGTAACGTAAGAAAAAGAAGGACTCCTTACATACCATGTAGTAAAATCCAAAATTGGGTTAAAAGGACATTAAACATACATGAAAAAACTTTTATAAAACATGGACATGGATGATATATATAAACCAGTAAAGACTTATGAATAAACAATCTTGGATAAAAAATGAGATTTGAAAAATTATTCCTTACCTTAGGTCTGATATGCTTCGTACGTATCCGAACCTCCTGTATAATGATATAAATAATGTCATTGACTTATTAAAGAATCAAATTAATTGTTATGTTATCATATATGGTTCACATATGACTTTATATTACCCGTTCTTTTATAAATTCCATGATACATAGTGTTTTGGGTAAAATTGTTTCATTTGTCGTCTGTGTTTTGACTTGTAATTATTCATATGATTACATAGATCATGATTACTTAATTCCAGAATATAAAAAAATATTTATATATAATATATATTCAGAATATACATATATATAATAATTCGATAAATGGAATGAAATACACCGTTCATGGAGATGGTAGGCCGTACGTACGCATGAACGCTGTTTTCGTTTCCTTATTGAGTTGAATGGAATTAAGTAGATGACATACATATATATATATATATACATAAATCCTGTAGCTTTATAATGTCATATATTTCATTATTATTACTTATATATACTTTATAATCATTCATTAATGGTTAACAAGGAGAATGAATCTCATCGCTCAGTGGAGACGGTAGTCCGTACGTATGCACGAGCGATGATATCATTCCCATGATAATGGAATTGTATTGAAGTGTATGTATATTATTTTAGAATCAATATCAATTTAAAATAATCATATATAGTCATTCTTTACACCATTATACCCATCCATGGTGGAAAATAAATTACACCACGGTGTGGAGACGATATTCCGTACGTACGCACGGGCGGTGATTTCCTTTTCCGTAGGATAGATAAAAGGTGAAATAGGGTTATTTCATACTTATAATAACATATCAGTATACTAGTGATACTGATGTTATTACATCATATTGAAACAACTAAAGAAGAAGAAGTGGAAGAATAAATAAAATTGAAAGAATCGGTAATGGACATTACCTCTTCTTTGAAGCGCCTCTTTGAGACCTCCTATTAGGGCACTAAAAATGGTCTTTGAAGAAGACCAGGACCTCTAGGATGTTTCTAGAAATGTGTATAAGTGAATGTGGCAGAGTTTGGCCGATATACAAGGCTCAATGTGGTGTGGGGAAGAGAGGAAGGTGGTTCCCTTTTATAAGGGAGGAGATGGTAACCTTAGGAAAAAATAAAAATTTTATTTTATTATAAAGTCATATTCGGTTTTAAATAGCTATAAATAGATTTATTTCGAAGATAGGGTGGGTATGGGTCGAAATACTCTCATCCAGTAGAATATAGACAAGTTTAGGTTCCTAATTTAACCTTATCATTTAGATTTAACTTTAAGTTAAATAATTTTATGTTTACTGTGTCTTCTTGTTTTTCTTACACTATAAGGTTAATAAATTTACTATAATATGAAAAATGAACCCCAAGTTGTTTATTATTAATATATATAACCTTATCTAAGTCATTTGGCCAAACCATAGATTTTTATGAATAAAATAACATTTAATAATATAATATTTGTTTTAAAAACTATTTTATTTCAATTTTGACAATATTTGGTAATTGATTTTTGTGAAAATCATAATAGAATTATTAGTTTTGTAAAAGTTCTTTAAATCAATAAAAACATGTCATATTAACCTATAAAATTAGTTTAATTCATAAAAAGTCTCAAATTACATTTATTTGGGTATTTATAAAATCAATTATGTTAATATTTTTTTAATAAGATAATTACTTCATCATCATTGTGTCATAGATAAATTAAATTACATAATGTCTAAAAACTATAAATAAACTACCATTATATAGGAAATATTTTTATCATTATAATGAATATTTTTAGTTAAATTTATCTTTTGTATAACCCAATATTAAAAATTATTTACTTATTGAACTTTGATTTTAACAATCTTAACTCTTATTTAAATTAATTAATATTAAACGTCCTAATCTAATCCATGTGGGCCTAAATGGTCATATTTTATTCCTAAGGTTGTTTTTGGTCGAATTAAACTTGTGCAATAGAATTAGGACATGTGTTTCGGTAAGAATAATATCATTTTTATTTTTAATTACCCTATTTACTTTTAACCTTGGTAAAAAAAGTAAAAAGTTACTGTTCACCAAAAATTATTTTCATCTCATTGAACCACATTTTACTTACTGACATCAACTTTGACACTCTGATTTTTGAAATTCCACTCACAGAAGCGGTAAAATTAAGTTTTATGTATCAATTTTGACTTAATATAAATTTAAATACAATAAAAAATTATTTAAATAAAAAGTCGGTCTTTAAATAGTAACCCAGTGTTTTCACTATTCATCAAAAATTGAAATTTTTTAGAAAAATACCAAAATTTCACCGTATGATAATTTCGATATTCTGAATCGAAAAATGAAGTCCAATTTGAAAGATGAAATTAAAAAAATTTAAAAAGTAGTTTTTACTATTCATATCGGCTAGTTTTAATAATACTTTAATAGCATATCGTTGTTTAGTGAAACTCGGTATTGCGTACAACACACACTATCGAGGAAGGTCGTGATTGTGTGTAATGAAAGCCAATATAACGTTGCGTGTTGTGCAAGATTCTTTTGTTTTTTCGTTATAATAGAATCCAACCATTTTTCATTTATACATTGAATATATATATATACTCAATGTTGAGTAGAATGACTACTTTCAAACGAACATAAATTGTGTGTATCACAATCTAAAAATAGTGTTGCGTATACCGAAAGCTAATATGGTGTTGCGTATAACATATAATAGTCATGTTGTATCATAAAACACATAACATCAAATAAATTAAAACGAATACTTATCATAAAATATCAGGTTGTTACATTCTACCCCCCTAAAAATGAATTTTTCCCTCGAAATTCATCGGGGTTATACATGGTTTTCTACTTGAAAGTTTCTTTAATTGAAAACCACATTGTAAAGTGAAATACCAAAATATAACATTAAAAACTTAAGTATGAAATGTAAGGGTTACCCAAGTTAACTAATCACTGGTTTTCCATATTGGATAACATAGGTGAAAATATGGATATGGAAGAGAAATATAACCGTCATGTTCTAATGGAGAGTGGTAGAAAACATGGCTATGAAAAAGCCAACAATCACAAAGCCATAAATTTGTGATGATCTAGGGTACCATATTATTCATTAGATATAATATCACTAGAAAAACATTTTAGGTTTTCAATATCATTTCCCTAAAGTTGAAAATTTTTAATTAGAAGAAATACTTACTTGATTTTGGTACAATCTCACTGTTGTTTGTGCTTTAAACAATTTCTAGTTCATCTCTCAATGAAATGAAGTTGAATTTGTTATTCGTGATGTCTTAACAGATCATGTGATAGAATAATGGGTCATTCCATCTGATTCAAACAAAAGGTTAGCAGAAGTTATAAGTCCATCTTATGGTGAGATTAATCGTATATGGTTCTAAAAATGGACTTATACTTTATTTATAATACCTCTTAATAAAATAAAACTACTTTCCACTAACCAGGGACTTCTTGTAGGCCAGTGGTAGGCGATGAAGGCTAGTTGAACTTCCGTTGTGGTTTCGATTCCCACAGCCTTGTCTGATGCGACGGGTTGTCGCCCGTCCTACAGGTTGTCCTTTTTTTAATACTACATTATAAATAATTTCAAAAATAACATTCTCTCCTTAATCAATACTAACTTATGTCCAACATAACTCATTCCAATCTTTAGGATTATCCAAAATACATGTGTCCAATCTCATTGTATAAAGATAACGATTACTTGAAATGTCATCAACCAAGCATGTGAATACAATCATTTATCCTTTATATATCTTGCTGGTCACATTCCAATCATTTGAATACCTTAATCATGTATTTCATGAAAAATGAATACCCATTAAACCGTAGTGAAAACATGAATGTTTTCAAAAGTTAACTCATTCCACATACCAAAATCCAAAAATTCTATATACTCAAACCATGATATAACCTTCTCCTTATATCATTCATGATCTCATGAATACTATAAAACATTTAATTTTCTCCATATCCCTTCATTATGTGTATATAATCCATTTTCCAAAAATATCTGAATATCCTTTCATGGTTACTGGTACCATTCATCATACACATTCAAAACTTAAGAAAAGACAATAGTGTAAAAATCCGTATATGTCTCTATATTCCATAGTATCATGTGATTACTTATACAACATTACACTTGATAAATTTGTAATCATTCCACTACCTTCTTACACCATTGACTGAGCTTCAACAATTCTTACATCTCACATATCATTTGTAGTCTCTTCATCATTATCAATATAAATACTACCAATATGACCATATAGATTCTCTTCATGAGACTTTCCCTTAAGGCATTGGTTTTCATAATGATCGTGCATTCCACATTTAAAACATTTAACCATTTTTTATGTCATAGAAATACCATTATCCTCATCCATGTTGTAAACTGAACCTTCTACTTAGCACGTACTGGAATTGTGTCCTTCTTTTCCACACCCAATGCATCTTCTAGTTCCTTTGAAACATTCACCTTGATGCCTCTTCCCACATGATTTACATGAGGGAAATTGAACTTTCTTTCTTCTGTGATCATCATGAAACTCCATCTTTCTCTTATTAGCTGAGTCAGGAATCTTACCAATGTTGAGAATATTTATCATATTATCATATTTTTTATTAGGCATAATAATGATACATGGACCTCCAGATCCAATTTCATTTGTTTTCTCATGAATAATATCATTCCATTGTCCATTGTATCCTCCATTATCGTGAATCCTTCTGTTTCGAGCTATTTTCTAAAACACAAAAAGAATAGTGTGAGAGGAAAAAATCATGTTAGGGAAATGAACATAGTAAAGGTGGAGTACCTTCAATATCTAACATCTTAGGTTAAATTCTATGATCATTACTGTAGTTCTAGGACTATATCCTATACGTATACTTATCCTTAGGGACATCCCTAGACATACCTTAGAAATTTCTCTAGGGATCTCACTAACGTTTTCGCATTCCAGTTTCCAAAGGATGACTAAACCTTTCCTCTGATACCAACTGTAGAGACCTGAAGCATGACGTACATGGACATTACATTAATTTTGCGGAATACTTAATACATAACAAAATCAGACACACAAGGACTAAAATAGTTTAGTGTCTTTGGAAACTCGGAATGTAATCTTCTAATCGTGGTGAATGATCTTCAACATCTCCCATAAAGATCATCCAATTTTTGTTTCCATACCAAAAATCTTTCGTTTAATCCTAGGGGAAAATAAAACATAAATAGGGTGATCTTAAATGCTTAGGAAGGGAAAACATAGATAACATAAAACAATCCATAATCATTTGAAAGCAAAAATTTGATCATGAAATTTAAACATCAAAATCTTGAGCAAAGACATAAATTGTGGAAGTACGTAAGTCATATATCATAATGAAACATTACCCATGATAAAATATAATGGGAATAAAACATCTAATTGTGCCAACCATTCAGAATATGTCATTATTTCCATAGTAGCCAATGCATTTATTCCAAGACGATCTTAGTGGACAAAGTCCCTTTCTAAATCGAGTTCACTCCTCGTTTCAGTCCTGTTACACTGAACCAGATTAACTTACTGTTCCAGCCATGTCTATCTCATGAGATATAAATCATTACCCAATGCATTGGATGGAGATATAGTTCCCACCCATCACATAATGAAATCATTCTTACTTGTGCAATAAAATAAACATGCATCATTCATCATAAGCCAAAGAATAAAATGTGTTTCATAAACATCATTCGATCATCACATAATACATATAAAAGAAATGGACATCATTTCATAATAAGAAAAGTGAAACCATGTAAATCATAGCGACTTTATACTTGAACCATACACATATGATATAATGTCATCTTAGATGGAAAATGGTTTTGATAAAACACTTGAAATGAATTCTTGACGAAAATATCATTTCTTCTTCAAAATCAATTTTTTCACAAAACGTCATGAAATTTTAAAAGAAAAATATTTTGTTTAAAATAGACATGAAAACTTTTTTCGGTAGCTTAATGAAAATAAAGCTTTATAAAACCGTAAATATCCGTTCGTGCCGTATAAGATAAAAAAAATTATTCTCGTACTTTTGCCATAAAAGTAAAAAAGTACCTCGTAACATAAAAAAAGAATGATTTCTTACATACCCTGTAGTAAAATCAAAAAATGGGTAAAAATGACTTTAAACATACATTAAAACACTTTTATAAAACATGGACATGGACGATAGAAATAACCACATTAAATACTTACGAATAAGCAATCTCAGATAAAAATGAGATTTGCAAAATTATCCCTTACCTTAGGTCTGATATTCTTAGTACGTATCCGAACCTCCAGTATAATGATTTAAATAATTTAATTGACTTATTATAGAATCATATTCATTTTTTTGATATCATATATGGTTCACTTATGAATTTACATTACCCGTTCTTTTATAAATTTCATGTTAAAGAGCATTTTGGGTAAAATCGTTTCATTTGTCATCCTGGTTTTGACTTGTAATTAATCATATGATTAATTAGATCATGATTACATAATTCCAGAATATAAAACATGATTTATATATAATATATATTCAGAATATAAATATATATAATATATTGATAAATGGAAGGAAAAACACTGTTCATGGAGACTGTAGGTCATACGTACCCAAGAACGCTGTTTTCGTTTCCTTATTGAGTACAATTAAATTATGTAGATGATAGACATATATATATACATAAATCCAGTATCTTTATAATGTCATATATTTCATTATTATTACTTATATATACTTTATAATCAATCATTAAAGGTTAACATGGAGAATGAATCTCATCGCGTCGTGGAGACGGTAGTCCGTACGTACACACGAGCGATGATATCATTCCCATGATCGTGGAATTGTATTGAAGTGTATGAATAATATTTCAGAATCAATATCACTTTAAAATAATCATATATAGTCATTATTTACACCATTATACCCATCCATGTAAGGTGGTGGTTGAAAAAAGATTACACCACGACATGGAGACGGTATTCCGTACGTACGCAGACGCAGTGATTTAATTTTACGTTGGATGGATAAAAGGTGAAATAGGGTTGTTTCATACTTATAATAACATATCAGTATATAAGTGATACTGATGTTATTACATCATAATGAAACAACTAAATAAGAAAAGGTTGAAAAAGAAATAATGTTGAAAGAATCGGTAACGGACATTACCTCTTCTTTGAAGCGCCTCTTTGAGACCTCCTTTAAAGACACTAAAATTGGTCTTTGAAGAAGACCCGTACCTCAAGGATGTTTCTATGGATGTGAAGAAAAGAATATGTCAGGGGTTGGCCGAGCTTGAAGGCTCAAAGTGGTGTGAGGAATAGAGGAAGGTAGTCCCATTTTATAAGGGAGGGGAGGGGCACCTTAGGAAAAACTAAAAATATTATTTTATTATAAAGTCATATTCGGTTTTAAATAGCTCCAAATTGATTTATTTCAAATCTAAGGTGGGGAAGGGTCGAAATCCTCTCATAAAATAGAATTTATACATGTTTAGGTTCCTATTTTAACATTACCATTTAGATTTAACTTTAGGTTAAATAATTTTACTTTTATCGTGTCTTCCTGTTTTCTTACACTATAAGGTTAATAAACATAATATAACAAGCCAAACGAACCCCAAGTTGTTTATTATTAATATATATAACCTTATCTATGTCATTTGGCCGAGACATATATTTTTAGGAATAAAATAACAATTAATAATATAATATTTTTTTAAAAAAACTATTTTATGACAATTTTGACACTATTTGGTAATTGATTTTTGTGAAAATAATAACATAATTATTAGTTCTAAAAAAGTTCATTAAATCAATAATATAATGTCATATTAACCATAAAAAATAGTGTGATTCTTAAAAAGGCTCAAATTACATTTATTTGGGTATTTATAACATCAATTATGTCAATATTTCATTAATATGATAATTAATGCATCATCTTTGTGTCATAGATAAATTAAATTTCATAATGTCTAAAAATTGTAAATAAAATACCATTATGTATGAAATCTTTTTATCATTCTAATTTATATTTGTAGTTGAATTTATCTTATGTATAACCCTATATTAAAAATGATTTCCTTATTGAACTTTGATTTTAAATATTTTAACTCTTATTTAAATAAGAATTCGGTTTTTAAATAGTAACCCTGTGTTTTCACTATTCATCAAAAATTTAAAGTTTTCAGAAAAATACCAAAATTCCACCCTAAGATAATTTTGATATTTTGAATCCAAAAATGAAGTCCATTTTGAATGATGAAATTTAAAAAATTTCAAAAAGTTGCTATTACTATTCATAATGGCTATTTTTAATAATATTTTAATAGCATATCGTTGTTTAGTGAAACTCGGTATTGCGTAAAACACACGCTATCGAGGAAGGACGTGATTGCATGTAATGCAAGACAAGATATGGTTGTGTGTTGTGAAAGATTCCATTGTTGATTCATTATAACGTAATCCAACCATTTTTTATTTATACATTGAATATATATATATATATATATACTCAATGTTGAGTAGAATGACTACTATCAAACAAACTTGAAATTGTGTGTAACACAATCTTTGAATAGTGTTGCGTATACTGCAAGCTAATATGGTGCTGCGTGTAGCACGCGATAATCTTATTGTATCATAAAACACATTACATAAAATAAATGAAAAATAATAATTATCCTAAAATATCAGGTTGTTACAATCAATCCATAACTGAGGGATGTAAAATGACTCCTCTCTTGTCCCACACAGTGATAAATTGCAAAATAAAAAGTAAATTTTCATCCAAGGCCCTGCCTTAGGTTCTTCGACCTTTCTGACCCCCTGGCACAGGTTCTTATTTAGGATTCTGCTCTGTGGTAAAGATTCCATGTCCACATTTATGTTGGGATATATTTTCCATGACACAAATATCCCCTTGAGACATACCTCCTTCATTCATCATCCTTATTTCCCTATGTTAAACTGCATTCCATATTCCAAAACTACATGTGGCTTGATTCCAATCCCCATGGGATATGTAGGACTGTGTAGAAATTTTGGCTTTGGGTCTATATCTTTTTCATAGAAACTGATTCATCTTCATTTCTCCCTATCCTAAGTTCCTAAGGAGGAGGGATATGGTGTGGTATGGTCTTACATCCTCATTCTGATCAGGTTTGTAACAACTATTGAATGTATCTATCCCTCTTTAGAGATCTTCTTTACAAAGTTCTACACATATCATTTCATGCCAGATTCTCTTTAATTGTCCACCCTCTACCCTGTTTGACAGTTCCAAAATGTTCCCAGTAGCGTTATGGTTCATGAACCTGAACATGGATTATATATAAATATTTTATGGACCTTTTTCTGCTTCATGTTCCCCTTAATTTGGGTTTTCATCATCATTAAAATTCAAATGGACTCCTGAATAACATAGATGATAGGCATCAAAAATCTCCAACCATCTTGGGACAATGCCCCTGAGGATTCTAGATGATAATTTGATACATGGTTAACATTTATTATATGTACTGAATTCAAAACTCATTTTTTGTTCCCATTTGAGGTCACATGATACGTAATCTATGTTTTGAACATGATAATCAGTTATCATCCATCGCATTCCATCCCTATTAATCCCTAATTATAGGTTTCATGTTTCACATCCATTCTACTTCATCATGTACATGGAGAATTTCGACACTCTTGGTGTTATCCCTTAGTGCACGTTTCATATTAAGTGGACAAATCCATGGTGAGGTGTCATTCAAGGCTCCACACTATTTTCCATTTTCCAATATTCCATGCATTTTAAGACCTTCTCCACCCATGTTTACCACGTGAATCATGGATCACATGGTCTTAGGTATTTGGCCTTGTATTATTCCGACTTGGAAGAGTCACTTCTATTGTCCGAGTTCTAGGACCATATACTAAGTTCTCCTAATATCCTTTTCACACGACAGTAAACTACAAATTAGCTTATAGAACTACATATTGATTCATTTTCAGGCTTATGGAATATATATTAATTCTCAGGCATCTCATCTTCGGGTCCATATTAGGTTCCTCTTATAATATTTTCTATTATAAATTTTGTCCCTATCATTCATAAGATTACATGGTGTCGTGTATGTGGAATTATGTCATCATTCACATCATGATTGCAATAGTTTCACCATGTAATCCCCTTTTAGGGGCCAGTCTCCCCTACCTCTCATATGACATGATTTTAAACTGCACTCTCATAACTACGTATGGATTGATTCCAATCCTCATATGATATATTGGAGAACTAGAAAATTTCATCTTCTGGTATAGCGCCATATCCTTGGATCTTTATTGGCGACATGGCCTCATATTTCTTTCTTATAATTGTGTCTGGTGTGGTGTGTACCTTGACACCATTCATGTTGGGTATTATTTATCTCACTATATTCATTACCCTCTAATTCCTCTTTTATATTGTATGAATCCATGCTAGTCCCACATGACATTAAAATGTAGAATCTTCTCTGCAAAATTTTAAAATTGGTGGGTTGGTCCTATCATACGACCCTAAACAACGACTTTATCATCGTGGCCACATGGTGAAAAAATAACCATATTTTGATGTCCTCACTCAAGGGGATATCGTGCTTGGTATTAGATCTCCACCATGCCACATTTCAAGGAAAACATATGTCGTAATTCTTATACTGATGCCATGATTCTCCATCGAATGTTTGTTTCTTCACAAAAAATCAACAAGAAACATAAATCCTAAAGAAAAAACAAGATCTATCAAATGCCGCTTCTTTTGGTGTGTGGGACAGAACCGCATGAAAATATTGTCCCTAAAATTGGTACCATACCATGCCTCTTCTTGAACTAGTATGGCTTGATCCACATCATAATGAGGTATATAAGACTTCCCAATCCATTTTCCTTGAGCACAAACCAACTTCCATTTTCTTTCCCTAGATCTATGACCTCCCCACGGAGTACATGGTGTGATATGGACTCATACAGTCCTCATTATCATAGGGTTTTTTATTTACCACAAAATGTGTCTCCCAATCATTTTTCCATTTTAGCCCCTTCCCTAAAACCATAACAAAAAGATCCAACTATCCTCTTCAAATGACATTAAACTGCACGACATGTACAGAACTTTGTATGACTTCATTCCCATCTTTATGGGATATTTAGGAACTCTTGAAAATTTCATCATTAGGTCTAGCTTATTGAATCTCAAATCCTTCCCCCTTTTTTAGACCATTGGCCTGAACTCTTTTGGGAGCATGTGGTGTTGTCGGTAAATTTTGGTTTCCCATTCACGTCATGTTTTATAACAACTGCACCATGTGTATCCCTTGATATTCCCCAACCTGGTCTGATTTACATGACTATAAACCAATATCTCCATATGGGAACTACACATTGGGTTTCGAGACTACTCCACCCTACAAAAATTTCATTAAACTATGTCCCTTCTTTTTGTTAAACTCTACATCCTGTTGATAATAGGGTGTGGCCCCAATACCCATGTACATGGAAATGGATTTAACATCCTTTATTTGACACATTTCATTGGTGTAATAAATTAAATCATGGAAAAAAAACCAATGTGTGTAATTTCTAAATTGCATCCACTCATTTTGTGTCCACGCTTCATGATCCATATTTTTGGATCCAAATACTCATCCATGTTTGGAGTATCCCACATTAGGACCTTGTCTCATGCCACATTGAATCACCTGTCAACTTAGGCCAACACCCTAGAAGACATCATATGTCATATTTTGATAGGTCCCATGTTTCGAACATGGTCAGTGGTCGACCCTCATTTTTCTGTCCCCGTGCTAGGATAACACGAATGGATATTGTGTTTCAAACATGGTCAGCATATATCCTATTCAATCACACCACTATAATTGTGATCCAAATATTACATATCTGAATTTACATCCTTCCATTCTATTATGTTTATGTGAAATTTGTACACACTTGATTTTACACCACAATGCATAAATGTGCATTGGGCAGGCGAGTCATTAATTCTAGGACATAATTATCCTAGCATTCCATTGATCCAGATGTATGCCTCCTTATACTATGAAGGTCCCATCACTACCCCTTGTTCTTGTTGTCGAGAAAAAATCATGTGGTATTAGTGGTTTTGGTAGGATAAGTACTGGTGCAGCTGAACCACGCATACCTCTTGTCCCTCGGGATGTTCAACAACAATATGATAACTACGTTTGTCTGGGAAATAATTTTTATAGGATATGTAGTGATTCCTCTGTGTTAACCTTTAGTCCAATACCAGGGTCTTTAACCTTTTTTACCCTCATCCTCGACCATGGATCAACCTCTATGACCTTAAACTAGGAGCATACAGTCCGCGCGACATGACATTAAATAGTTATCCTTGGTCCAAGAAGTATGACCATAAAAAAATGTGCACCTTCATCACCGTAAGATATTAAAACTACATTTCTATCATCCTCATTAGTTGAACATAATGCTACAAGTCATCCTAGGTACTCTCCTAATAGATCATATCTGGGAGTAGGTATTATCCTTGATCAAACCGATGAACTCACCTAATGTGTCTCAATCACGATGGTGTAATTTCAAGAGTGTTGGAATCCGTTCGAACAACCAAGAACTCTAAGCTTCATACCTGGTGTTCCATTGATGTTGATCGTCATCATATTTTATGACTGATGGAACCCCTTAATATTATAGATACTCCGCCAATGGCTCGCCTACTATCTCAGGCTAACATTCTGGAAGACTAATGGATGGAATCTTGAGTTATGCCCACTGTGTTGAACATGGTATGGAGTCGACACTCATTTGTTCTCACATTTATGGCTAACCGAATGGAGATACAGTACTTCCGAACATGGTCAATATTTTTAAATCAGCTGCATTCCAACCATTCAGTGTTATGAATTTTGGGCATTTTTATTTACACATTCCACTCCCCTATGCTCGAATTATTTTCAGATCTCTTGGAATTACCCAACTTGTCCACTATAGAACATTGGGAAAATGGAAGTTTGACTGTTCGGAGAGCTTCATTATCTCTTCAGGCCCCCTCTTTCCCTCCATAAATCCTTACAGATTGTTGAAACCCTTGATACCTGAAGATTGGTTCGCCATATATATTTTATATGTAATAATGAAGAGTTCATCTGTTGTTTCCCACATCAAGCACGACCCATGTGAGCTTGGTGATTAATCAATCGATATGTCACAAATGTGATGAAAATGGCGCAATTCAAAGTCAACCATTGGAACTCATGTAGATAGTTAAAAAACAATCTAAGCATGAAATTACATTTATGAGTTTATACACATTATTTCACCCATGGATTTTCCCCACCCATGGATGGGTTGACCTATTAGATAGAGTGTTCCTGCTCCACCACTCTCAAGATCATAGCATCAAGGGTCCATTGTCACATGTTTAGGTCTTGCTCCTCCTTGTCAGTGATGGCATGTAGCTCATATTCTATAATTCAGGCCTTCTCCTCATCAGATTGGATGATACAAATCTCCTCAGAGGCTCACTTCATCCATTCTTCACCCGCTTCTATCTAGGCCTGCAGGTGTGATATGGGCCCCAAATATAAATCAAGGTAATCAGAGAACTCGTTAACCCACACCCTCAACAATAAGATCTCATTCTCGTCATCCTACAACCTCTTGATGTTTATGTATATCCAATTATTCCTTCCCACATAAATACCAATATCTTTCCACTGAATCATCTCCATTATCATGTCTCGAATGAGCATGCAAGGACATTGGGCATCCACTCCTACATCGCATAGTTAACACAGTTGGGAATGAAGCCTATCCATATGGTCTATCCATTGATCATGATTGGTATCCCTGATGAATCACATCATTGAATTCCATGACCAGAGATGGAAGATCTACCTATCCTCTTCATCGAACGTCATATCATCCTAGTATTTGGGGTTGGTGGGTTAACAAGTAGGAAATAGCTCCCATAACTCATCCCTATGGTATTAATCTGGTGTCTGATTTGGTAGGTCAGGACCAATGTCATCTGATTCATCACCTTCTATAGATTCCACCATGATGAATTTAGGTTTAGTCCTACAGATGGCTTCACATATGATTGGGAGCACAACGACATGGTCAGTACGACTATCTACTTCCACAAACACCAGTCTTTCCTTGGGCAAGGTAGTTCTAGGAGCTCTAGTCATCCATGTAATGAAATCCCATGAAATTTTAATAACTGTTCATGATAAATATTTACAAACATAAGTTAACCAAATAAATGGATGATAGTTTTGAATTATATGAAGAATACTTATCATGATTAAAAAATATGCCACTTCCCAGATTGTTTTCCATAGAGACCCCATGTCGTGACCCTCCTTATATGGTTAGAAAATTTGAAGGCCCCTGGAAAGCCACCCTGGGAATATCATCCTTGTTATGTACTATAATCATAGTTGTCATGGGAAAAACTCCATAAGCTACCATAGTTTCATCCATTATCATACGGAAGTAGGCCTTGCATATGAGGACCTCATGTATGGTTAAATGTTAGTAGACAAGTCCAAAATGACCCAGATGATATATATGAGTACATGGTTTAGGGTTTTTCCTAATGATATTCTGCATAATCTTCTATTTCTGAGATTGAATTTCCAAAATCACCCTCCTCCAGAGAGATCGATCCACTGGACTACTCCCCCTAGTAGAAGATATCTAATTTTTTTATAGATGGAATCTAACTTTTAATTTCCTGGCGAACAATTGTGGATGTGTCATTCGATTTAGAAGCACCATTACTTGATCCTTCATTGGAAGTGGAGCACCATGAGAGGGCACAGAGTCTTCCAACTCAGTAATGTACTGCTCCCCCTCCTCCTGGGATACCGCAATGTAGGACCTAACAAGACCTAAATCTAAAAGATCCATCCTGAGATGGTTCAGGTGGTGCCACTTCTAGGAATGGTTGGTGAATTCTCTGTTGACATCCCAGATTTCCCATGCCTCTAGGAATATAGCATTATAAGGCATGACAATATGCAGAAGCCGCTTTTTAGTAGCCTATGTGGGTATCCTATAGAATTCCATGGTTGCCCACCAATCTAGATAATTCTGCTCTTCTAGGACCTTCGGGTCTGCCACTGCTACCTACCTATCGATTATTGTGGGTCACACCACCACTACAGCCCCACCACCACATGATGTTTGTACTCCCTTCTGGACCCAACCTTGACGATGTGGGGGAACCTTTCATTTACACAAATGTTCTTCTTCTTCAACATCTCCCCCAGGTAGGCTACCTCCCAACTCTTGGCATACTCCTTCACGTGCCCATATAAATGTGTGGAAAAGGTTGGTTATTACGTATCCTCCCACACATCCTTGTTACCATGAACCACATTGGCCTCATCACACATGAATGATCCTTATGGAACACAACCATATAGTCCTGTGGGGTGTTCCTCATCATGGTAAAAAAGGCCTCACGAAACGGTGTGGGGTGTACGGATCACAGAGAGCCTCTCGGTCAACCCACACCATGAGGAATTCACCCCGAATGTCAAAGAGGTATGCCTGATGCTCCTCCATTACCAGGTTTTCATCAGTGAACACACATCTTGGCAATAGGAATGGGTGAAATTTTAACTATTATGCCTTCTATACCCGATTATGTAGGAGAAACATGGTCATCTTTGTCAAAAAAACTCCCCACCATGTTTAGAATGGAAGGTCTGATGCCCGATCCCATAGGTTAAATGGGGTTCGGATATATTTATATGCCCTTGATATGAGACACTATCCACCCATACAAAAAATGGAACATACCACATATCCTCTATGAATGCTTCCCTTTGATGATATTCCACAACACTTCATACATCGTAGAATGTATTGGGATTCCCAGGTTGACTCTCTCCCCCATTTCCATCATAGATACCATGATCAACGTCCTCAGCCTTAGAGCCATGTTTTTGTTCCTCACTGGAAGAATCCATCCACTTATAAACACCGAGTTGAATGCAAGAATCCTAACAACCTATTTCTTATGAGTACCGATATATAATCCACATGGCCTCCAATTACTATCCTAAAAGTGTCTCTAATATGAGTGCTCTTTACTGTGTCATACCCCTTTGGGGTAGCTTCGATGATGCACATGAAACTTTCCTTCTGTAGGGGAATTTAGGAATGGACTGAACCACCGTTAAATGTTGAAATCCCTCACTGATTGTTTTCCCTCCCCCAACACCATGTCCATCAATTCCCAAGCCTACAGCAAAATCTGTTCTGTGACTTCTCTTGTATTAATGGAATAGAGGCATTCGTCACAAATCAAACCCAATATTGGATCCCTTAAAATTTGGTGCAGGTCCCATAGGATATTTTCGACCTCCCCATGGGTTAAATTGAATTATATAGTTCTTGACCACCACCTGCACATCAACTCCTACATCTTCTACATCAGTTGGTGGTTGTGGAATTGAGAGGCTCATGCCACCTCGTACATTCCCAATCACCTCAACATTGACCTAAACTCATCATAGGAGGCACATTCCCAATAGCCACATGCCCAATCTTTTTTGAAGTTTACTTCCTATTTCAAATCCCACTCATTAGTCCAACCTCTATCCTAGTTCCCCATTTCCCAAATAAGAATTGTGTCGTACAACGAGGGAGATACATTAGGCTGCAATGCCTTCCAGTTTATATTGTTAACATGGTTATTCAAATAGGCGGCATCGACAAGTTTGTAATCCTACCAGGTATGATTGTTTGCCACCATGGACCACTGATGCTGGCATGATGTACTCATGAACTATTTGGTTGGATAATCTTTGCTCACTTCATGAATGATAAAATCATCCTTTAGACATAATCTATATAGTGTTAGTATTTGTCATAGTGGGTAGTTCTTCTGAATCTTTGATAGTATATCTACTAAGGACTCAAGATCTGAGTCACTCCGCTCATATTCCTCGATTACTTGGTTGTCAGCAGTCCCATCCCTCTAGGAATAATTTGAAAGGACCCCCACTAAGAGACCCATGATGGGATATTAATTCTTAAAATTTTGGAGTTTTTGGTTCTGGTTTATGGAGCTCATTCTCGAAGGTCGTTCACGATGCCCAATCGCATAGATTAATCGCATATCCCTGCCACAGACCTCGGAGACACAAGCCCTGGAGCACATGATCGCAATGTCAATAGACACACTATGCACATAAGAGTAGAAAGGATCAATTCAAAAAGGTAAATCATAGAGCGCATAGAGCTTCATGAATTGAGAGTAAAATCACACTAGTGTAGAAAACATTTTTTACGTCGGTTATTTTTTATTATTTACGTCGGTTTTTAGGCGACGTTAATACGGACGACGTTATAAATAACGTTTTTTACGTCGGTTATTTAAAACCCGACGTAATATCCCTAACATCACGGTGGTTATCACGTCGGTTCATATAATAACCGACGTGATAAATATGCGCGGGGGGGCTTTATCACGTCGGTTATTCCCTAAACCGACGTGATAAAACGCCTGGGATATCGTTTATCACGTCGGTTATGTCATAACCGACGTGATAAACCCTTCCCCTGGCCTATTATCACGTCGGTTTCTTAAATAACCGACGTGATAAAAAGGCATGGGAAACGTTTTAGCACGTCGGTTATCCAATAACCGATGTGGTAAATCGATTCCCAGGCCTTTTAGCACGTCGGTTATATTAAGAACCGACGTGATAAAAGCCCCGAGAACGGTTTATCACGTCGGTTCTAGAAAAACACAACGTGATAAACCCCTACCGATTTATTTACCACGTCAGTTATAAAATAACCGACGTGAAAGAAATTATTATTATTTTAAATAATTGCACTGCTCTCACCAAAAAGCAACCAGAAACCAAACAAAAATAACCATGCCAGCCCTCCCCAAAGCCCCAACTGAACCCCACCCTCATCTATACCCACCTAACAACCTGGCCAGCCCTCCCCCACCACATTGGAGCCCCACCACAACCCTTGGACACCCCCCCTTGGACAGCCCCCCCACCATCATTTACACCCCCACGACCCCTAGTACAGCCTCAAACACCCATTGGACACCCCTCCCATATCCCTTGGACACCCTCCACCCCTTGGACACCCCCCACCCCTTGGACAGCCCCCCACCCTCATTTACACCCCCAAGACCCCTAGTACAGCCTCAAACACCCATTGGACACCCCCCCCCACACCTTGACAGCCCTCCCAGACCCCTTGGACAGCCCCAAACACACCTTGGACACCCCTCCCATATCCCTTGGACACCCCCCAACCAACCACCCACCCCCTTGGAACCTCTCCCCCCATACCAATATCCAGACCAGAAAAACCATCAACAGTAGACCAAAACAAGAAGTAAAGAAAAATTTAACATTCACTTATATAACATTCAAAACTTACACTGTCAACTTCAAAAAAAAAACTAAATCCAACCTAAACGACTACGAAATACACAATTACATTGACAATATTCAAAATTACATTTTACATTACAAACAACTAAAAGTCAATCAAACCTGTAAAATAATTTGACCACTCCACTTGTACGTGTTTGATATCTTCAGCAGTAAAGGGTTGAGGGTCATCAAAATGCTACAAAGGAAAAGGATAGTAGTCAACGTGTATAATGAATAAATCAAATTGAAATATTATGAGAAAGAGGAAATCTTACCAGGTCAAAACTCAGAACTGTCCCAGTTGTTATTATTTCATACATAAATCTTAACATGTAATATCCGCATTCGATGATGCCTTGTTGCTCATGACATTTCTGTTTGAATGAGTGTAAATTCAATATATTATTTTTATGTAATAAATCAAAATGTACAAATTATAAATGGATATTTACCATCACATGTACATATTTGATCTTGAAATTCCTTTTCATTGCGCTTTTTCGAAAGTGGACCCATGCCCTGTTAGAAAATAATACGAATGGGGTAAATTTAAAATTCATTATAATATATAAAACTATTGTGAAATTGAAACTTACGTTTCCAATATATTCTTAAAACTTTCTCGCACATCATCATGGAGAGAGCATATCCAATAAAGTGTTTTCTCCCTATGGAAAAAAACCCCTAACATCCAATGATCCATGATAAAAGGAAATTTAACGTTAGTGGTTTTTTATTTTAAAAGATAATTAACTCTTTGAGAGGGATGTGTTTCATACCTCTCACAAAAAGGCATCATCCAACACTGTGTGATTACATTCTTTTCAAATCTATCAGCAATATAAAGCATTCTTTGTTCCTCATCCAATGAACATGCTTCAGGGGAAATCAATTGTGGGTCCACGAATCCATATACATCTGTCAGCTCATTCCTCTCACAAATTTTATACAGATACCTAATACAAAGCAGACATAAGTATACATTTTTAATAAATATAACGCAAGGAAAAGGTGTTAAGACTTACATGATAAAAATTTGCACCACGTTGATGCCCAACTTATCTCCAGTGACAAACTCCATGATATCAGATTTCATAATCCCCACACATAGTTCACATCCACAGACATGAGCTTCCATTGTAAATTCATAATTATCCTCCAACAAATTTGAATATCTTGACAATGTGTCAAGACTGCTACTATCTGCATCTGATGTCATAGCTATCTGTCTTTTTTGTTGTCTATACAGTATTTCATTACCTTTGAAGTATTCCTGTAAAAATAAATTGAAAAATATATTTGTTTTCAAATGATAAAACATTAATAAAAATATAAAATAAAAGATATAACATCCATACCTCTATGGTAATGAGTCGAAGAAGTCTGGATGGAAAAAGTAAAAAATGGCTGATACTATGTCCAACTGTCGTCACCTCATCTGTAGGTAATGGTATCCGAGCTGATCTATCTATAATATCCTGTACAGTGACCCTCTGATTCTCTACCTCTAACTGTTGATGATGAACAATATCTTCTATACAAGATACCATCCCATATGCAACTATATGATATTGAGGATCATCAACATACAACTCACAATAAGTAGGTAGTTGCGGCGGAGGAGGAGGATCAAAAATGGGGTCCGCAGGCTGAGGTGGGGGAGTGGGAGCTACTGGGAGAGGTGGAGTGGGAGCTGCACCCTGAAATTGTCTTTGCAAGTCTGCAAACATTAACTGCACCGATGCTCTAATCTTGTCCTCCATTGTCGCATTAATATTATGGACTTCAGCCTCCAAGGATTCTATTTTTTTTATAAACTCCCTCAACGTTAGAAGTTGAGGAACGTGGCAACACTTTTCTTACTGATACACCTGCCGGATATCCTCTTACACGGCCAGGATGTTCGGGCTTTCCCAATGCCACAGATAAAATATCTTCCCTCCCAGATGGTGTAAATGTCCCCTGTGAACTCTGCTCCTCAAGAGAGTCCTGTAAAAATTAATTGAACATTTCTATAATGATTGGAAATATATGACGAAAATAGTAAACTTAAATAAATAAAATAGATATCTTACAATCCTCTCAACTACGAGTCTCGATTCTTCCGAAAGATATTGTCCTTTTTTGCCCTTCCGGGCTCTTTTCCATTTCTCATGTCTAGATGGAGGGGATGGAGGGGCCACCTCTCCAGAGCATGAAGACTCAGCTCTCAGTTGTTGAAATTTTTCTGCCATCATTTGTTCTTCCAATAATGCATACCCTCCTCGAGATAAACTATGAGGGTATACATTTTTAGATTGGATCTCTTGATGAGCTTTCCTTGTTTTCTATAAATTAAGAATAAGTAATCATTAACAAAACAATAATAAGATCATTTATATAAGAAAGCTTATAAAAGTTTACATTGCCCTTACCAAAAATGATTCGTTTCTTCTATTTTCAAAAAATTGTCTCCATGTGTCTTCATCTATAAAAGGATATATACGACATAGATTCTCACGACTTCTATGACCATAAATGAAATCAGATGAGAGGGTTGATTTGAAATCCCTCCATCTCCTAGCAGCCAACGATAAGCATTTCTTCCTGACTCCTCCAGTGTCAGGAATATCAAATGTCATCTGATAAAAAAGAGGTTAAAAATATTATATATACTAGAAACATTTAAAGAACAGTCAAACAATAGCAAAAGATCTTACCAAAATGGTCTCCCACAGCTGAGAAATTATCGCCTTATCCACACTTCTCCAATCATCATAGAGAATTCTTACTTTGCTCTTAGCCTGAGTTGCTACAAAACCCTTAAAATCTTTAGCATTTGGACCTCTAGGAAGATCATCATCATCAAACTCCACGACTATCCTCTCCTCCTTCGTACGGGCAAGTGATAATTTTGGTAAACGTGTGCACCCATGCTTACCAACCTTTGAACTCTTTTTCGTAATAGGAGCATGTGAATGTTCCTCCCCAGATGTATGACCAATATGCTCATCTCCAGAATCATGTGGCTGATCAACTGATTGATCTGTCATTTTCCTTCAAATCAAAAAAACAAACATTAGTTCACAAATAGAAAAGTGTACTAAATTACATAATAGTAAACATTGGTAATATGGTAAGCATGTTAAACAATGATAAACATGGTAAACACAGGCAAAAGGTTGCCAAGGAGTTGGCCCAAGAAAGCTGAATAGTGGACTCACTGAGTCCACCGGTCAGCCGGTGTGAGCTCACCGGCCAGCCGGTGGACCAGACAGAGAGCCTTCCTCTCTGTCTGGACCACCGGACGGCCGCTGGCTCATCACCGGCCGGCCGCTGGTGATCCAGACAGAGAGGAAGGCTCTCTGTCTGGTCCATCGGCCGGCCGGTGGTGATCCAGCGGCCGGCCGGTGGACAAGACAGAGCTTTGTTCTGGACCACCGGCCAACCGGTGATCCACCACCGGCCAGCCGGTGCGCCCAGGACTTCTCCTCTTTACGGTTTTTATTGTTTTATCGTTTTGGTTTGATACATGTTTTAATAAGTAAAAAATTTACAGTATCTAACATTATATGAAAAAACTAAATGTAAACAAGAAATAAACTTGTGTTACCTGTAATTTTAGGAATGTACAGTTGGATTGTTTTCCCAAATTCCTTCGTCGTGATCGTTCCTTATGGCACAAACCATGTCTTCAACATACTCATCATTAGGTTCTGTTAATCTTTCCATGGAAGTAGGGATCTCACATAAATCAACATCTTCATCAAATTCATCCTCACCAACATATTGGTTTTTCCCTTGTAAAACAACAGCCCACTGCATATCTGATTGATCTACTACATAGAAAATTTGTTTGGCATGTGTTGCCATTATAAAAGAATCAGCTGTGTCTTCCAATCTATTCAGATTAACAAGTGTCATTCCAAATTCATCGTGTCTGACACTGTTGTTACCGATAAACCATTTACAGTTAAAAACGGGAACTATAATTTTAAAGTAATCAGGCTCCCATATGTCTTCAATCACTCCATAATATGCACTTGACGCCGAAATTGGGTTTCTGTCCTTAGCACTCGAAAAATGCATTACTTTTGCAAACACCAATACACCACTATTCTGAACTGCACTTCTGTTGTCCCGAGCTTTCGTAAGAAATGTATAGCCATTACTGTCATAAGCGGACAATGTTATCACATTTAATGATGGACCACCCACTATCCATTTTAATGTCTCTGATACATCTGATCTACCAAGCAAGGTCTTTTTAAACCATGGCAAAAACGTTTTGTTGTGCTCATTCAAAATCCACATTTCTTTCTTCTTTGGATGACATTGTTTCAACTCATTAATATGCAATGTGATATACGGTTGAACATCAGCTATGTTATTCAAGATGTATGATTCTAACTTCTTCATATGTTCAGCTGACAGTGATTTGACTTTCAAGCCACGAATCCCCTTTCCCTCATTATTAACCCGTTCATGGCGAGATGGAGGCAAACCTATGTGTTGCGCCGTAGCCAAGTAGCTCGTACAAAACTCTTCTACCTCCTCAGAAATATACTTTTCAATAATGGAGGCTTCAGGTCGATATGGATTTTTAACATATCCCTTTAATATTTTCATATACCTTTCAAAAGTATACATCCAACGAAGATATACAGGTCCACAAATCCTTATTTCTCGAACCAGATGAATCATTAAATGCACCATCATATCAAAAAAAGTTGGAGGAAAATACATTTCCAAATGACAAAGTATAAAAATTGCATCCTTTACCAACATGTTCAAAGCATTCACATCAATCGCCTTGTTGCAAATTGAATTGAAAAAATAACACAACCTCATTATAGTCTTTCTGACACGGATGGGCAATATTCCACGCAGTGCAACTGGTAGAATTTGTTGCATCATGACGTGACAATCATGTGATTTCATACCTATCAACTTCAAGTCTTTCAATGAGACAAAATTTTTTACATTTGAAGAATAACCTTGAGGCACATTGATATCATGAAGACACTGACAGAAGCTACTTTTCTCCCTCTTCGATAATGTATGACAAGCCGGGGGAAGAAATGTTCGTCTTCCTTTAGGAGTGGGAGCTAACTCCAAACGTATTCCCATTGACAGTAGGTCTAACCTTGCATTCAACCCATATTTTGTCTTTCCTTTAATATCTAGCAATGTTCTGATCAAAGAATCACAGATATTCTTCTCCACGTGCATGACATCAATATTATGTTTGACTTCATGATACCTCCAATATGGTAGCTCAAAAAATATTGACCTTTTCTTCCAAATATGTCTATCATTACCAGATTTCTGTGTCTTTCCCAATGTCACATCAAGGTTTTTCACCCTCTCAAAATACAATTCTAGGGATAAAGGTTGAGGAGCAGTATCAAATTCTTGTAAGCCATTGAATGCCTTTTTTAGTCTTCTATAAGGGTGATCCATAGGCAAAAACTTTCGATGACCCATGTACACTGTTTTCCTCCCATGATGCAATTGACAATATGACGTCTGTTGTTCGCAAATTGGACATGCTTTATGCCCTTTTACACTGTATCCAGACAAATTTCCATATGCTGGGAAGTCATTTATAGTGAATAGAAGCACTGCATGCAGTTGAAAATATTCCATTTTATAAGAATCATACACCCTAATACCATCAGCCCATAACAGTTTCAAATCATCAATCAGCGGTGACAAGTATACATCAATATCATTGCCGGGTTGCTTTGGACCAGAGATCATGATACTCAACATGACATATTTTCGATTCATACAAACTTCAGGAGAGAGGTTGTAAATTACCAATAAAACAGGCCATGAACTATGTGTGCTACCGAGGGTTCGGTATGGATTCATTCCATCTGTGCAAAAGCCTAGTCTCAGATTTCTAATTTCATTTCCAAATGTAGGGTACTGGGCATCAATTTTCTTCCATTGTGGACAATCAGCTGGATGACGTATTTTTCCATCACATACCCGCTCATCAGCATGCCATCTTAACCTTTTTGCATCATGTGAATTAGCAAATAAACGTTTGAAATGAGGAATTATAGAAAGATACCAAAATACCTTTGAAGGGAGCTTTGTAATCTCTACATCAGCTTGTGATTTTTCTTTCACCTTATACCGTGATGTCCCACATTTAGGACACTCTTTCAGAAATTCATATTCCTTCCTATATATAATGCAGTCATTCGGACAGACATGTTTTTTCCTGTATCCCAATCCCATCGGGCATAATATTTTTTTGGCCTTATAATATGAATCTGGAAGATCGTTATCTTTTGGAAGAATGTCTTTCATCAATTGTAGCAGCTCTGTAAAACTTCTGTCACTCCATCCATGTTTCGCCTTCAGGTTAATCAATCTTAACACCGCTGACAAAATCGTAAAATCTGTACAACCAGTATATAATGGTTTTTCGGCATCACCATATAGACGTGCAACTGTCGGTTCTATCTCAATTTGTTCTGCTACAATATCGCGAATCATTTCTTCAATTCCATCAGAGTTGCCATCTTGCGATTCATTATCATCAGTGACATTCTGTCCAGTTTCTCCATGCCAAATCCAAGGGTTGTAACTCGGATTGAAACCATGACAAATCAGATGATCTTTTATCTCTCTACTTTTCAACTTCTTCATATTCAGACATTTCAGGCATGGACAGAAAAAAATGTCACTACTTGGAACATTTCGTTTAGCAAATTCCAAAAAGGCATCAACACCTTCCTCATATTCATTGCTCATTCGATGTGCCGTAATCCAACTTCGACTCATTATTACCTATAATAAATAGCAAAAATATATATATTTTTTAGATAAGACAAATATATGTTTATATGAAAAAAATCATAGTTTGAATGTAAACAATTTTGAAATATAAAACAAATCGATGTGTAAACCCCCCTGGACACCCCCCGACCCCTCTGGACAGCCCCCCTCCCCTCCTGGACACAACCCCCACCCCCGACCTGCTTGGACACCCCCCTGGACAGCCCCCAACCCTCTGGACAGCCCCCACCCCTCCTAAACACCACCCCCACCCCCTACCCCCTTGGACACCCCCCTGGACACCCCCAATGCCCACCCACATCCTTGGACAGCCCCCCACACCCACCCACCCCCTTGTAAACCCCCCTGGACAGCCCCCGACCCCTCTGGACAGCCCCCCACCCCTCCTGGACACCACCCCCCACCCCCTACCCCCTTGGACACCCCCCTGGACATCCCCCAACCCTCTGGGCAGCCCCCCCCACCCACCCGGACAACCCCAAATACCCTCTGGAGAGGCCGCCACCCACTTGGACAGCCCCCCACAACCATCCACCCCCTTTGACAGCCCCCCACACCCATCCACCCCCTTGGACACCCCCCCTGGACACCCCACCGACCCCTCTGGATAGGCCTCCACCCCCTTGTACAGCCCCCCACACCCACCCATCCCCTTGGACACCACCCTGGACACCCCCCGACCCCTCTGGACAGCCCCTGACCCCTCTAGAAAGCACCCCCACCCCTCCTGGACACAACCCCCCACCCCCGACCTGCTTGGACACCCCCCTGGACACCCCCCCAACCCTCTGGACACCCCCCGACCCCTCTGAACAGCCCCCCACCCCTCCTGGACACCACCCCTACCCCCTTGAACACCCCCCTGGACATCCCCCAACCCTCTGGGCAGCCCCCCACCCACCCGGACAACCCCAAATACTCTCTGGAGAGGCCTCCACCCACTTGGACAGCCCCCACACCCATCCAACCCCTTGGACATCCCCCCCACACCCATCCACCCCCTTGGACACCCCCCTGGACACCCCACCGACCCCTCTGGACAGGCCGCCACCCCCTTGGACAGCCCCCCACACCCACCCATCCCCTTGGACACCACCCTGGACACCCCCCGACCCCTCTGGACAGCCCCCGACCCCTCTAGAAAGCACCCCCACCCCTCCTGGACACAACCCCCCACCCCCGACCTGCTTGGACACCCCCCTGGACACCCCCCATCCCTCTGGACAGCCCCCGACCCCTCTGGACAGCCCTCCACCCCTCCTGGACACCACCCCCCACCCCCTACCCCCTTGGACACCCCCCTGGACATCCCCCAACCCTCTGGGCAGCCCCTCCACCCACCCGGACAACCCCAAATACCCTCTGGAGAGGCCGACACCCACTTGGACAGCCCCCCACAACCATCCACCCCCTTGGACAGCCCCCACACCCATCCACCCCCTTGGACACCCCCTGGACACCCCACCGACCCCTCTGGACAGGCCGCCACTCCCTTGGACAGCCCCCCACACCCACCCATCCCCTTGGACACCACCCTGGACACCCCCGACCCCTCTGGACAGCCTCCGACCCCTCTAGAAAGCACCCCCACCCCTCCTGGACACAACCCCCACCCCCGACCTGCTTGGACACCCCCCAGGACACCCCCCCAACCCTCTGGACAGCCCCAGACCCCTCTGGACAGCCCCCCACCCATCCTGGACACCACCCCCACCCCCTACCCCCTTGGACACCCATCTGGACATCCCCCAACCATCTGGGCAGCCCCCCCACCCACCCAGACAACCCCAAATACCCTCTGGAGAGGCCGCCACCCACTTGGACAGCCCCCCACACCCATCCACCCCCTTGGACAGCCACCCACACCCATCCACCCCCTTGGACCCCCCCTGGACACCCCACCGACCCCTCTGGACAGGCCGCCACTCCCTTGGACAGCCCCCCACACCCACCCATCCCCTTGGACACCACCCTGGACACCCCCCGACCCCTCTGGACAGCCCCTGACCCCTCTATAAAGCACCCCCACCCCTCCTGGACACAACCCCCCACCCCCGACCTGCTTGGACACCCCCCTGGACACCCCCCAACCCTCTGGACAGCCCCACCACCCCTCCTAAACACCACCCCCACCCCCTACCCCCTTGGACACCCCCCTGGACACCCCCCAACACCAACCCACACCCTTGGACAGCCCCCCACACCCACCCACCCCCTTGTAAACCCCCCTGGACACCCCCCGACCCCAAATCCATGCACCTATGCCATGGTTGTGTGTGAAGAAAGTAGTAACAACTGTAAAAGGGAAACCAATCCAAATGGACACGCCCCAACCCTCTCGGGGATTTATAGAAAACGATGAAAAATTAGTGAAATCATAAAATTACTCAATATTGCAAGTCGAACAAATAGATCTAGGGATGATAAATAAGATTATGGTGCCAAAACGACTTAAAAGGGTTCGTAATCGAAGAATCTTAGCTAGTTTCAACAAATAAATCACAACACATATATATATACTATCCGCGAAAAAAAATGGATGAGTGGGAGGATTACCTGAGTGCTGCAAGTTTAGATGATTGATCCGAGGAGATTAAATATGAGAAACGATGATCGCAAAACGAATCTAAAACAATGAAATGGACGAGCCGATTCGGGTTTACGCGCGAGAGAGACGAGTCGCGACTGTCGAAGGTAAACTCGCGAATGACAATCCACGGGTCTGGGTAAATTTTTAAATGATTTATCACGTCGGTTATTCAATAACCGACATTATAATTTTTTTTAAAACATTTATAACGTCGGTTATTCAATAACCGACGTAAAAACCTTCCTCCGATTCTTTTTTTACGTCGGTTATTCTATAACCGTCGTTATATAGGGCTCAAAATCCGCGTTTTATTACGTCGGTTATTCCATAACCGACGTCAAAAACATCTGCGGATTCTTTTTTTACGTCGGTTATTTTATAACCGACGTAAAAAGGCCTTCAAAAACCGCGTTTGTTACGTCGGTTATTGAATAACCGACGTAACAAACGCCCCCCGCTTCTCTTTTTTACGGCGGTTAATGTATAACCGACGTAAACAACGAAGCCGTGCTATTAATAACGTCGGTTATCAAAATAACCGACGTTAAAGGTGTACTAAACACAGGGTTTTACGTCGGTTATTAAATAACCGACGTAAAAAACCTCATTTTACATATTATGACGTCGGTTTTATATAACCGACGTAAAAAATGGTGACGTAAAAAACGTTTTCTGCACTACTGTCACCAACAATGAAAATATGATAAAGGAACAAAAATGGGTCAACCACCACTATTTATAGGTGACAAACCACTTGGCTTCATGGTGCACCTAGCTACAACCATCTTTGTGATGCTCTCAACCATCATATTGCCTCTCGGCATCATGACCCACTTTAAGATATGGATTTTCTATTTGAATGAACATTTTTGCGTTCTTTCATGTGTATGAGACCCTCATTTTCTCCTTGGATTCATATATGAGAGGGGAATTTGATGGCACAAAAATATTTGTAGTGGGAAATGATGTAATGAGGAAACCTATCCCGAAATGGATACCATGCGATTCCCATTCTCAGAGCACCTCATAACTATGAATGGAGAGAAGTGGATGCACCCTCTACCGTAGATGTAGAGAAATAGAGGCTGACGGCCCAATAGTTACGATGAAATTGATTGGAAGCATCAATCCCTAGTGGGAACCATATCAACCACTTTGATCCCTTGGAACATGACAGAAGATTCTTCAAGTGCTATAGAGGGAACCAAAGATACCTCTACACCAAGGAGGGGGTAACAGTTTACTCCTCAGTTGCGACAAACATGAAAATTTTTACGACCGATCATAGATTACCACATGGCTATGAACCATGATATTCATGCATCGCACCACCCCTCACCTTTAAATTTTGAGCTCCCCTCGATTCCAATGGATGGATACCCCTAAATATCACCTTATCAGCTCTCAAAACAAGAGGAAACCATTTCTCTCCGAGTCATTGAGAAGGATCGATTATTCAATTTACATGAGAATCATAGATTACCTTTCTCTTAGCTCGAATACAATCCCTATTCAAGTGGGGATTCCCTTCATGGATCCCATGGGCCATCGCGAAGGAGGGAGATCCTTAAGGGGAATTTGGAATTTATAAATCCCTCATGCTTTTTGAAGTTCAATCCATGCACATTTTAACCATATGATAAGGCAAGGTCACTGTGATTCATGAAGAACATTACTTCACAGTACTATGAATTAAAAGGTACCCATGCATCGCCAGGTCCTACTCCATGAAATCATTTCTACTTCATGAAGAACCCTTCATATTCATCTATATCGTATGAATAGGATAGAACACTCACTCTACAATCATAATACTTCATAGAGCCCCTCCACCCCATGGAGCCCCAGAGCTTCACAAGGTCATTTCTTGTAAACCCATTTGTTTCAAAAACCCTTCTCCCATATTATCCTCAACATTTGGATGATGTGACTTCAACATCCATTGGTTGGTGCCTCACATCTCCTTGTATAACCTCATGCTTCTTCACATAGGCACACTAACAGTTTTTTCTTCTTTGCATTTCCATGCTAATGTGAGCCCCATAGTGGATAACTCCACATTCATGCTTCACCACAACATTATAGATAGCTTCCCTTCTCCAAGGGTGGGTGGGTATCAATTATGTATGTCCTATGATTGATAAGTGTACCTACCTCATATGAGCTACATGATGTTAAACTTCCAAGCACAATCATCCTTAGAACATGACGTTAAACTATGGCATCACCCCATTCAATATACATGGGTTGATCACATCAGACATGCTCCACACCTTATCATCTCCACATGAGTGCGATCTTCATCACATGAAATGTGATCTTCTTTGTTAGAGATGAATCAGTCCATGGAGAATGAAAACCATGTCGATGTAAGCACCTAGAATTTATTGTGTGAGGTAGCATCCATACCCCTTATTACATCTTTCTGGACAAAATATATAGGAGAGATGGGAAATGGGGCCTTTGTTGCCCCATCCTTATCCCTCTGGTATTTTTCACCACTGGTCCTCCATCCTACAGTAAGTCCCACTCTCCATCTCCCTGGGCCACTAACCACACATTATATTTATTCCACTTCTCACATATGCACCATTCGTGACGTGATCATCACAGCTTTGTAGCCTCTTGTTCCTCACACTGAGAATGACTCACATGGTCTTAGAGTAATCATTTAATATGTCATCCATCCTAGGATTCCCTAGAGAGTATGTACCAAATCCCCCATCCAGAACTATATCGAATTTGATCCCTACCTCTATCTGATCAATGTATATTGGAAGCCTATATGAGGTTCAATCCCAACACATACATGCCTTAATCCCCCTTCATGTAGGGTCACATTATTCTCACATGACATTAAACCATATCCCCCATTTAACTCTATGTGGAATTTTTTCCTTTCCCCTATCCCAGAATGGTATGTAGGAAGCCTTAATAGGGTTCAAGAAAAACAGCTACATGTCTCGACCACGTCACAATGGTTCACCACCATCTTATCAGAAGTTAAACTATACGACCCCTTTTCATCCATCATGACACTATTTTGTATACCATTGAACTATGTGAGTTTGGATCCCTATATCCTAGGCAAGAAATGTAGGAAGCCTCCATGGGGATCAACCCCTTCCAGTGGTAAGACATTATACCCCACCCGGCGGTAAGCCATTATATCCCAATAAATTGGTAATCAATTTTACCCTAGCTGGAAGTAAGCCCTTCTAGCCCCATCCATCGGTATGTCATCATACCCCATCTAGTGGTAAGATGTTTTACACCATCTAGAGTTAAGCTGTTGTAATCCAATCAATGGTAAGACATCGTGATCCCCAATCGATGACAATACATCATGGTCCCCAACCAATGGTGTGCTGTTGTATTCCCTTTTTTGGGACACACATCTATGGTCATCCACCTAATAATTAGACCAACATTCGGGATACTAATCATGTGGTTTCCACAAAATGTCATCGGGTAATTGTCTTATGTGCACACCTTGATTCTATACCCCATATTTAACTACATGGAAATTGATTCCATGCCATGCAGATACATAGGAATCCTCCATAAGGATCAATCCCATTACCATGTATCATCCTTGTCTCCCCCTTGAGCCTCTGTTTTTCGAGAAGGTCATGACCCAACCTAGAGGCTTCACTTACTCTGGGTCCCATCCATGCATCTATTCTCAAGGGTAACCTCCACAGGCATCCCATCATACCATAGAGAAATTAAGACCTTGATTCACAACCATAGGGATATATAAAAAGGTTCACAGGGGTTCAAGCCCAAAAAAATTATCATCTTCACATTGGTCTCATTTCATTCTCCATGCACATCACTCAACCATTCATCATCCATCTTGGTTTTACCTGGGCCACCAAATCTTGGTGAAATCATGTCATCCACCCCTACACTACTCCTAGCAGTACCTGGCTAGCTAACCATATGTACATCCCAATATATAATTGGGTCACTTTCCTCTGAGCACAACCAAATTTATCACCCTTATAACTATATGGGTTTTGATCACTATCTCATAGAAAAGGTATATAAGAAACATCCATGAGGCTCAATCCCCACTAATAGAAAACCCTTGAATCCTCTTTATAGGGAACCAAATATCCTCCAATCCTCCTTTATTGGGATTCTTGATTCACTCATCCAATACAACACCTTAAGTACTCCCTCATGGGGATTTTCCCATCTAATCCACTTTGGTCAGTGTTCTAATCAATATAATCAGTCTCCGATAGAAGTGAAACTCTGGGCATACCCTCTGTTGAACATGGGAGGATAAGGAAAACCTCATAGAACTTTTCATTTCATATAATTCTGCACATTCGACGCAGGATGACTCAGGATTCCTTACCATAGGGAAGCCCTTTAATAAGTGGAATAAGCTTGGATGCATCAGTGTTCCAGCATCCATACAAACAAAAGATGTCCAACATGACTACACCCTCGATCGAAGGGTGCTTCCCTGACATGATCCATTGGAATGTCTTGATAGAATCATTGTAATTAACCAACATTTATGAAGTCATGGTGCTAGGTAGGGTTTCACGAACTACGTCATAGTCTTCAAGGAACACCAAGACAAGGATACAAGTTACGAGGATGAATCCATCGAAAGAGAAACCGACAACCCATCAACCAATTTTGATAAAGAGAAAATGTACATGAATTAGCTATAGATGCTACCCTCCTTTGGAAATTGGGAATGAGGGGATACAGATCTTTGTATCCTCCTTGAATGACTGATGTGTGCTCTATAGAATGCATAAAAAACATTCATCTTCTAAACAAACTACTTTTCATATCATGTATTAGAATTTCTTCCCATAATATATTATTTTAATGAAAACCCACTCAATTCATCACCCATAATAATCACCAACCATTAATTATTCACTTCAACAATCCAAGATTTATCTTTATCCCTTATTCATTCAATTATAAAAACCACAATTTCATTTTGATCAATATCAACTATATTCAAAATAACCAGAAAACTATGTAATCATCTCAAGTCTACCAACAAATACCGCACCAAAAAAATAATACTAATTCCATGTTATTAAACATAGAAAGGTAGTCACATCCCTACTTCATAATCCACATCCTCAACCATATGTCATTTTTAACCAATGAACTAATTTCATAAAAAATTAATTTATCCCCACAAAAAAACAAACAACAATACCACAAAAATTCCTCATTAATGAGTTAAACCACATTACCCTCAAACAACATCCACATCTAGTACTATAAAATTCGTCCATATTCAAACATTCATAAAATATACATTTTCTAAATTAAAATAGTTTAATACTTTAATTATGTGGTTATCCTTTTATGAAATGTAAATCAAATGTAAAAAAATATATGTAATAAAAAATATTCAATAACATCATATATTTTTGCGGATATATGTTTGAAATTTTTTTATACCATGTATGACTACGAAATATTTCTAAATTTTTTTCAGATGTAATGTGTCGAGTCTAGTTGAAATGTTTACACCAACTGATCCACAGTGTTATGAAATTGAAATTGGGAAATATATTATATCAATCATAATTTTTTAATGACATGGTGAATTAATTCAACAATAAATTCTCAGATCAAAAAATACGATATCGTGGCTTTTTAGATAACTTGGTGCTTACCCAAGGAATGACATAAATATTATCAATGATAAGATATTGTTGACGGATAATTTTTTATATTTAAATAATTAATTAATTAATTAATTTTGATATGTTACCTAATTACGAATTTTGAATAAACCCTTTCTCATCAATGCAATTTTCAGAAGAAGGGAGATGTTCCTTATTCCATTATACAGCCAATGAAATGAAGTGTAATCTTGGATAAGAGGCTTTGATGGGAATAAATATTAACATAGACTCATGGATAATAGACTGGTAGCTTCAGAGCCCAGATCTTGGCCTGATGCTTCAAAATTTCCCCATGATGTATGAGTATTTATGAGAGTTATATATTGACCGCATTATATGTATTTATTAAGGTTTTATAGTCATAATATTACACATTATATACCACAATGTTTGATCTCTATAAATTCTTATATATATGGTGTTTTGGTAGTATAATAGAATTTTCTATTTTGAAATACTCATCACATGCCAAGTATAGTAGGAGAACAAGACATGAATTCTTCTTATTCATGGATGATAACATTTTTGGAAAAAATACACCATGTAGGGGGAGTGAACACCATGTAGTGAGGATTGACCTTGTGGTCGTGGACATGGGAAGACATGCCTTCTTACATGGAAATTTCCTTGTAAAAGAACATGACCACACACATGAGAATGGTCAACATTACATGTACAAGAGTTCAAGGGCATAATGAAGTTCCCAAATTGGTAAAAAAATCCATGTACTTTTATTAGACATCACATTTCGTCACATGACAAGCCAGGATTAGTAAATTGAGGAAACATCCAGGTATTCAGGTGTAGTCGCATGATATGTAACTAGTGGAAAAAAAGGAAATTTATTTTTTACACATAGATTATAATAAGATAACATGTTCAGTATATGTTTTGGGAATTCATTGAGTGTTCCTTGATGGAAACATAGGTAACTCTAATCGTGTTGTCTAGCACGTCAAATTAGTTGTTTAATTTTTACTAGAATTTCTGCAGAATAGCAGCATCCCTAGGTTGTGTCCCGACAGATCCTTAAATCATTAATTTAAAAAGATGGTTTTGATAGTGAAAGTAGAAGGTGAATTAGATTTTTTAAAATTTGTGGGATTTATGATTAATGATTAAAATTGGAAATGAAAGCGATAAAACTAAGTAGAAATGAACAAGATTTCTTAAACGTGATCAACCTGGGGAAGTCTTGTGATGCTCATCCTTCATCGCTTCAGGGGATGAAGTTATAATATTTTAATACATGGATTGTAACACATATTAACATATTCTAAATGAGTTTATTCTAGGATACCTCCAAGGGTTTAGTCGAAAACAAAAAATGTTTCACCGGACACCACCGATGATTGAGTGATTTGTGTTCGACATCATAACTGAAACTCACCAAGGCAACACACGAAGAACTCGATGTGTTGTTGAGGTTTGTATGTTACATATTTGTGATACCATCACATAAGTTTTCATGATCTTTAAAGTTCTTATTTTAGTTCAATTGACAAATATGAACCACACAAACAACATAATTCAATGAGGGAAGAAAAAGGGATGAAGGTTGTGTGAAACATCACATGAAAGGGTATCCCCAAACATGATCATTTGAGTTGAGTATAACATACCAGTATATAACACAATTAAATAAAAATAGAGGATGAGGAAAAACAACATAAAACCTGGAATTAAAAATATTATTCAAAATAATACAACTTTGAATCTCAGGATTACATCACATTCCTCCCCGGGTGATGATAAGGTGTTTAGAAACCCATAGGAGAGGAGGAAGAGAATGATGTTGGGGTAGAACTTACCATAGCCTCTAAAAGTACTAGGGATGATGAGAAAAATATTTCGGGACTCCAAAATGGTAGCACCTTGCCTCCTGGCCGAACATGCAAATGGGGAGCCCTAGGTGTCATTTTATAGAAAAATTGGAATGTGGTTTTAGGCACACATATTTCATCAATCCATTTGTACCACGCGTGTCAACCTTCATAAGGTCTTATATCGATTTGGAGAAAATTTAAGTTGTATCCCTACCTCTTGACTGTCTCCACCGAAGGTTTAGAACCATTTGGACAACTAAGGATCATGATATTGATATAATACAGAAGACCACATTTGACTTGGTCCATATTCAGTGTCTTGGATAGATCAGTTTGGATGGGACCAATAGAAGCCGAATCAGGATTGGATTCATTAATAGGTAAAGTAGCCTATTATATTTTTCACAGGAACACAAAATTACAACCCATTTGGCTACACTGAATTCATGTACAATGCAATACAGTGGACAGATGTCATTGGATCTATGCAATTTTGGCCGATTTTTCTTCCACTTCATCAAGGACCCTTCAAATCACCTCCACGTACATTGAAATAATAAAAACAAGTAACATTTACCATTATAATGTTGATTAACATCAATTAAATGATTGAAACATAATGTTAAATTTAGTATTATATTTTGAATATTCATTAAAAAACTAGTTTAAAACATTAGTTTAAGGGTGGAATAAAACAGTGAATCATGGTACGATCACACCCCCACACCTAAACATTTTCACTCTTGGGAAAAGTCACATATCTGAATAAAATGATGCATATATGAAGATTTAACATTTGAGGAAATTATATTTCACCAAAGTAATGTGATCAATGCACAAACCACACCAAGGAGTTCTTCCTAGTGAAAATAGAAAAAGATGTCTCATAAATCTTACCATGGTAAAATTCAAAGAGATTTATGACACCAACATGAGAAAGGAATTAAATAGTAAAACATTAAAATAACTCTCCATGTGTGTGTGGGAAAACCATTCCATACTATTCTTTCCAATTTCTATCAAATAAATATAGGTTATTATAATATTATTGATCCTTAAATGATATTTCACCGAACCTATCCAACATCCTTTGTAATCATATTTCACAACCCACTCATTTAAGCATTCCTCGAAGTCAAACCATAAGCTCCCGGCCTAGATATCCCCATATGTTGCACATTTGATCACTCCCCTCATTTATTATATATATTTTTTGAAGTAGCATTTGGAAAAAATCTCACACTCATCACTCAACCCTTGTCCGATCTCCACATGACACAAATGGAAATAGTTATAACAAGATCAAAGGTTGAGGATGAGTGGTTTTTGGTCGCCCAAGACACAATGATTATTTTAGGGTGTACAATAGTCGGACCTTAGGTACACACGCATAGGTCAATCTTGTACAGTAATGAGATCGATCGGATATGGAACAAACATATGGAAATATAAGATAATCTTAAAAATATTAACCCAACATATATTTAACTTATATTAAGTATGAAATATTCACACTTTGTGGTTTGGTGAAAAAAATTTGTTGAGATATTAGTGACACTGTTTTCCGAAAACTACTCACACAAGGAGCATCAATCATCTCAATGGATTCACCTATATAAGACCATTTATATCATTGACATAAAACCAATTCACTAAAATAAAATCACTCCCTAATGTTTAATTCATAAAAAAATTCTTTTTAGCCTTTGTTATGGTATTTTTACATTCCCCCCCTTATGGTCACCAAATCATCGATCTTCGAAATTGTTGATGGAGAAAAAATTAAAATACCATAAAGAAATATAAAAAAAATAAAAAATGAGAATGCGAAGAAAATTCCTAACTAACCCAGGAAAGTATCCACCCCCCCCCCCCCACACCTAGAATGTGCAGTGTCCTCACTAAAATAATTGAGAATGTGAGAAGGAAGGATAATACATAGTGTGTTTTATTGGTATGATGCATCAAGAATGTGGATTTCATCCACCGGATTCTTTGGAAAATCCGTATAGAAGTTTTTAAGTCGTTTCCCATTGAAAGTAAGACTTCTTCCACTATACTCATGTAAAACTAGTATTGCACCAAAATGGTTAAAATTAGTAACAGTATAAGGACCGAGACATCGAGAACGAAGCTTACCTGGGTGGAGCTTAAGCTTGGAATTGTACATGAGGACCTTCTCACCAAAATGGAACTTCTGCTGGTGAATCCTGCAATCCGGAATAGCCTTTGTCTTCTATTTATAGATCCCAGAGTTTTCATATTCATCACGATGAATATCTTACAACTCTTGAATCTGAAGATTTATTTTCTCACCTACATCTGAAAAGATTATATTACATTGTTTAACAGCCCAGTATGCATGGTGTTCTACCTCCACTGGTAGGTGACAAGCCTTTCCAAACACAATTTTGTATGGTGACATTCTGATTGGGGTTTTAAAAGCTGTACGGTATTCCCAATGTGAATCATCCAAGAACAAACTCCAATCATTCCTATTGGGTTTTACCGTTTTTTCCAGGATTTACGTAACATACCGATTTGAAATTTCTGCTTGTCCGTTAGTTTGGGGATGATATGTAGTGGAGACTTTATGATCAAACCCATACTTACAAAGCATGTTTTTTATACTATGATTGAAAAAATGTGAACCCTGATCACTAATGATTAATCTTGGTAAACCAAACCTACTGAAAATTTGGGACCTCACAAAATCAACAACCACTCAAGAGTCATGATTCCTGGTGTCCTTTTCTTCCACCCATTTAGATACATAGTCAATAGCCAATAATATGTAAACAAAGCCAAATGAATTTGGAAAAGACCCCATGAAGTCAATGCCCCATGCATCAAAGATCTCACAAAATAACATGGGCTGTTGGGAAATTTCATTCCTCTTGGAGATAATCCCTGTGAATTGACAATGACTACATAACATGAAAAATCTATGGGAATCCCTATATAATGTTGGCCAAAAATATCCTAATTCAAGTACCTTTCGAGCTGTATGTCGAGAGCCAAAGTGGCCCCCACATGCAAAAGTGTGGCAGAAGGTCAAAACAGAGGTGAACTCGTGGTTAGGGACACACCGACGAACAACATGGTCACTACAAATTAACCACAAGTATGGGTCATCGCAACTGTACCAACGAGAATCATGCTTTTGTATCTAGGATTGTGCAATGCTAAAATTAGTGGTGACAGTTGATATTGCTAGAAAATTCACAATGTCTGCATACCAGGGGGTAAGGTCCACATCATCACAAAGGTTCTCATGAGGGAAGAATTCTCCAATGGGTATGGATGAGTCAACATGAGGGTCCAATGGTGGGGAAATCTGACTAATGTGGTCAGCTACTACATTATCCACTCCTCTAATATCTATAATCTGAAGGTTAAACTCTTAGAGGAGGAGAATCCACCGAATGAGGTGGGTCTTGGCTTCAGGTTTCATTAAGAGGAAACAAAGGGAAGCATGATCAGAGAAGACGATGATTTTTGACCGGAGAAGATATGAACAGAATTTTCCATGGCAATCACAATATAATGGAGTTCTTTTTTTGTGGTTGTGTAGTTTACCCAGGTAGGGTCAAGGGTACGTGAGGCATATGCAATGACATGAGGGGACTTCTCAACCCTTTGTGATAAAACTTACCCAACTGCAATGTTAGAGTCCTCACACATAAGTTTGAAGGGCAGATCCCACCATGGGGGTTGGATGATGGGAGGTGATGTGAGACTCTTTTTTCTAGAATTGAATGCTTCCTCACAATTTTTATCAAACACAAACTCATAATCAATTTACAATAATTTGGATAATGGAAGTGAAATCTTACGAAAGTCTTTAATGAATCTGTGGTAAAATCCATCATGACCCAAGAAAGATCGCACCTCACGAACATATTTTGGATACGGAAGGGTTGAAATTAATTCAATTTTAGATTTATCAACTTGAATTCCCTCATTTTAAATGACATGCCCAAGAACTATCCCCCTCTCAACCATAAAATGACATTTCTCATAATTTAAAACAATATATTTTTCAATACAGCGGTGGATGAAAGAACCTAGGTGTTGTAAAAATCATCAGAATAAGATCCATATACTGTGAAACCACCCATAAAAGATTCCATACAACTCTCAAGGTACTTAGAAAAAGTACTCAACATATATCGATGAAAAGTACCAGGAGCATTACATAGACCGAATGGCATCCTTATATATGAAAATGTGCCAAATGGACCGGTAAATGTTTTGATTTCTTGATCCTTTGGGGCTATGTGGATTTAGAGATAACCCGAATACCCATCAAGGAAACAATAATGAGACTTACCAACCAATCGTTCTAAAATTTGGTCAATGAAAGGTAATGGAAAGTGGTCCTTCCGTGTGGCCTGATTCAGTCAACAGTAGTCAATACAGACTCGCCAAATGTTTTTCACATGTGTTGGAACCAATTCATTACTTTCATTTGACACAAATGTTATTCTTGTTTTTTTAGGCACAATTTACACTGGGCTAACCCATTTACTATCAGATACATGATAAAAGATCCCTGCAGCAAGTAATTTACTAACATCCAATTTTACCACTTCAAGGAGAGTGGGATTCAACCGGCGTTGGGATTGTCTTACATGCTTAGCCTCATCATACAAAAGTATATGGGGCATACAAATAGATTGGATAATCCCAAGAATATTAGCCAATGTCCATCCTATAGCCTTTTTACACTCTCTCAAATTTTTGAGCAGTTTCAATTCCTGTTGTGGAGAGAGGTTAGTGGCAATAATGACGGGCAATTGTTCAATAACCTAAAGATATGCATATTTAAAAATTAGAAGGAAGATGTTTAAGTTCCAAAACTGGTGGTTTTTTTAATTAGGGAGGGATTTAGGGGGAGTGAGGTCTATTAAACTGTCTATCTTCTCATGTTTATTCTATAAAGATAATGAATCTATAGAAATGAGATTTCCAGAATCATTGAAGGTCATGGGTACCTCAGAATGAGAACACTCATCAATTAAAGCAAAAAATTTAAACTTTTTAGTGCCCACAAAACACTCAATACTTGAATCAAAACTCAAATCATCCAAGGGTGAAGTAAACAAAAAAGAATCAGAGTTTGGGTTGAGGAGAGTATTTTGTGTGTGTGCATCATTTGAGAGCAGTTCCATCGAATACATAGGAAGAGTGGAGTGCTCTTCGACAGGGTGTTTCATAGACTCAAGGATGTTAAAACTTACTTTTTATCCTCTGAATTCCCTGGAAATCATACCATTCCTAACGTTGATGATTATCTTTACTATTTTTAAAAATGGCATCCCATGTATGAGATGAGCATTTCCTTGGGTTCGGGTATCTTCCATCTCAAGAATGTATAAATCAACATGGAAGATGATATTATTTACTATAACAAGGACATCCACAGTCACTCCTATTGGCTGTGTTGTACTCTGGTTGGCAAGTTTCATGACAATGCTTTTTGGTTGAAGCTCTCCAAACTATAGAGAAGTATACATAGTGTGTGGCATTACATTAATGGAAGCACCTAAATCTAGCATAACATCAGAAAAGATGGTCTCCCCTCTTGTACACGGTATCGTGAATGTTCCTAGATCCTTGAATTTGGTTGGCATTTCCGGTTGAATCAAGGCTGAGACATTCCTACACAAGTTAACTCTCCCATTTCACTTTAGCCTTCATCTATGTGTGAAATTTTCTTTATTAAATTTGGCATAATAGGGAATTTTCTTGACTGCATCCAATAAAGGAATATTAACTTGAACTTTTTTAAATGTATCCATTATCTCATTATCAATATCATTATAAAAAAATTTATTATTTTTATAGAGTCATTGTGCGAATGGAAGAGGAATGGATTGTTCATTTTAATCATCAACGATAATTTGATTTCCATTTTTATTTTGTTTTACATTACATGAAAATTTTGAGGATTAGGAAGGAGTGTTTTCATGAGGGGGATATACCTGTTTCATCGAATCAGTAGATGGACAATCCTCTTTACCACTACCTAGTGTAATTGCACATACATTACCTTTTTCCTTTGGATTGGAAATGGGTTGAGATGGTAGTTTTCCAAACCCTTGCATCTTAAGCTCAACGATGGTGCTTTCCAATTGTCCCACATGAGTTCGTGGGTCATGAATTGCTGATTTTGTTGTCTGTTGGAACTAAAGGTTTTGGGTTTCCATTTGCTTCATCATATCCTCAAGGCTTGGTTCATATTTGGGAGGAGGAGGATTGTTTTGAGATGATGATGGATAAGAAGGTTGTCTAACTTGGCCTTGTTGATCCCAATTCTTCTTGGGGTAGCTTGAGTTTCCCCCTTGTCGGTATTGGGGTTGTGATTGCCACCCTATATTTGGATTTGGCCTGAATTGTTCTTGATTGAAGTGAGGTGCTTCCTGGAAAGGACACCCTAGGAACACCGCTGCACAAGACACAGATTAATCTTGAATTTCTGGACACTAGTCAGAAAAATGAGTGTTTTTAGAACAAATACCACAATGTAATGGAATAGAGGTAGAGTGTGAGTTACCTTGGGCATGAGCTAATTTCCTTAGAAGGGTATACATCTCATCATGTTTAGTATCTACCTTTTGTTCTAAGTTGAATGACGTACCTCATGAACTCCTTGGGTTGGTGCAATAGCTCATGTACTAAATTGTTGTGAATTTTGAGCCATGTTGGCTATTATGTCACGAGCAGCAGAAGGACTTTTGTCGACTAGGTAACCCCCAGCTGCAGCATCAATCATTCCACGATCCATGGGGATAATACCCTCATAGAAGTATTGAATTAAAATTTGTTCACTAATCTGGTTGTGGGGGCATCTTGAACAAAATCTTTTGATTATCTCCCAGTATTCATGATGAGTCTCTCCTTGTATCTGCCAAATGCAACAAATTTCATTCCTAATTGATGCAGTTCGGGAGGCAGAGAAAAACATCTCTAAAAAGAGTCGTTTAAGTTCATTTTATCCCCCAATTGTGGTAGGCAAATAGTATATCCAATCTTTTGTTACACCATCAATGGAGAAATGGAAGACCCTAAACATAATGAGGTCCTCAGACACATTTTGGGGTTTCATGGTGGAGAACACTATGTGAAACTCTTTTAGATGTTTCTGAGGGTCCTCACCTGGAAGAACATGGAATTTTGGAAGGAGGATGATGAGGCCTGATATTAGCTCATAATTGGCCGCTTCCTTAGGATATTGGATGTACGCAGGTTGGTACTCCACATCCGGGGGGTCAGTTCTTTTAATGTTCTGTTATTTGCAGCCATGATCTCTCGGGTTTGTTTGGTTCAATTTTTGATTGGTTTTTGAACACTTGAGGTTCCTCAAGGGGTTATTCAATGTTACTTGATTGAACATCTATATATTCCTTGATTTGTGTGTGATGTGACTTTTCAATTTCAGGATCAAATTCAAGTATTGTTTCTTTAACAGATTTTGTCATTCAACAATAATGTCCAGTTTGATTGATTGATTTTTTTGTGGTGTTTTTTATTTTTTTTGATTTGAGATGGATAAAATAACCATAATAAGGGAGAGAGAAGAATATAATGTTATACTATAGAATTAGAGAGGGATATGGAGAATAATATATAGAGAGAGAGAAAGAACACACCAAAAACAACAAAAAATAAAGAAAAAACCCAAAACAAAAACTATAAAATAGGGGTAGGGTATTTAATGGAGTAATAATTAAGAAGTAAAATAAATAAATAAAAGTAAGTAAAGAGAAAAATGATCTTGTCTTCCTGGAAACGGAACCAAAATTTGATCGCGTTTTTGAGCGCGTCAAATTAGATGTTTAATTTTGACTAGAATTTCTACAGTATAGCAGCAACCCTAGGTTGCCTCTCGACTGAGCCAAAGATCAGTAATTTAAAAAAGGGTTTTTATTGATAAATTATAAGGTGATATAGTTTTTTTAAATCTTGGTGGTTTTATAATTAATGATGAAAATAGGAAATGAAAGTGATAAAACAATGTAGAAATGAACAAGATTTCTTAAACGTGATCAACCCGGGGAAGTCTCATGATGCTCATCCTTCATCACATCAAAGGATGGGGATATGATATTTTAATAGGTTTTTTGTAACACATATTAACATATTTTCACTGGGTTTATCCTAGGATACCTCCAAGGGTTCAGTCGAAAACACAAAATGGTTCATCGGACACCGTCGATGATTGAGTGATTTGTGTTCGACATCATAACTGAAAATCACCAAGGAAACACCCGAAGGACTAAATGTTCTACTCAGGATTTTATTTTACTTATTTGTGATACCATGACATAAATTTTCATGATGGTGAAAGTGCTTATGTGGGTTCAATTTTCCAATATGAACCACAAAAACACCGTAATTGAACGAGGGAAGAAAAAGGGATGAATGGTGTGTGAAACATCACATGAAAGGGTAACCTCAAACATGATCATTTGAGTTGAGTATAACATACCAGTATATAACTCAATTAAATAAAAATAGAGTTTGTGGGAAAACAACATACATCCTAGAATTAAAAATTGAATAAAAAATAATACAACTTTCATGCTCGGGATTACATCGCATTCCTCCCCGGGTGATCACAAGTTGTTTAGAAAACCATGGGAGAGGAGGAAGAGAATGATGTTGTGGTAGAATCTACCATAGCTTACATTACTTATTGGGATGTTGAGAAGACTCCTTAGGGACTCCAAAATGTCAAATCCTTGCCTTCTAGCTGAACATGAAAAAGGGGATCCCAAGGTGTCATTTTATAGGAAAATTGGAAGGTGGGTTTAGGCACACAGATTTCATAAAACCAATTGTACCATACGTTTAGGCAATCAAATAGTCTTATCTCAATTTATGAAAAATAGAAAATTTGTATCCCTACCGCTTTACTATCTCCAAATAATGTTTGGCCCCATTTGGACAACTACAGCTCAAGATATTGATAAAATAGAGAAAACCACATTTGACTTGCTCCATATTCAGTGGCTTGGACAGACCAGTTCGGATGGGCCCCATTAAAGCCGAATCAGTATTGGGTTCCTCAATATGAAATGTATCCTATTAAAATTTGGACAGGACCACAAGATTTCGTCCCATTCGGAAAAACGAATTTAGTGTACTGTGCTAAATAGTGGACATATGTCCATGGATCCATGAAATGCTGGCCCATTTTTCTTCCACTTCAACAAGGGACCTCCAAATAACCTCCAACAACATTTAAATAATTAAAACAAGTAACATTTCCCATTATAATTTTGATTAACGTTAATTAAATGATTCAGACATAAAGTGAAATTTATTATTATATTTAGAATATTTATTAAAAAACTAGTTTAAAACAGCAGTGTAAGGGTGGAATAAAACAGTGAATCGTGGTACGAACAAACTCCCCTCATGCAATTCATCCTCATGTATATTCTTCTTCTATACACAGATAATGGCTTGTGAGTTGGGAAAATAATTATTCATCAATTTATAATTTTATTTTGTATAAGGTTTTTGAATTATATATGTGACACCAGATAATGATAGCAGATTGATTATGTTAGTGATGTATATATAGTATCGGTTAAGTGTGTTCCCTAGGTCTTTTTCTATAAGGTTATTGTGTGGAATCATATCCATAGCATGGTATTCTGACTCTTCTTTTATTTTTTTTTTCTATGAATGGGATTTATTTTTCCATTTGAGTGGCTTTGGTTGTGATATTATATAATTCTACAACCATATATGGGGTTCATTGTCCTAGTGAGGCCACCATGATATAGGTAGTTGATCCAAATATAGATGGTCAATCATAGTAGGGTTTGTGACATCATAGTTATATGATTTTTTACTTTGAAAGCTACTTGATTAGGGTTCGTAGTGTCCCCCAGTGGTCTTGGATGTGTTCTATTATCTAGGTTATAAGATCTCAAAAAGATATTTTAGGGTTTTTCATGTTCACATGTTGTCTTTTGTGTGATCCTCTATCCGTGTATTGAGATCTATGTATCAAAATATGATTATTGCTCAAATTGGATATTTATCGAGTTATTCCTTGGTGTGGTATGATGGTCCTGACCTCTTAGAAAATCCCCATTAGTATTATAATATTTCAAGAATTGAATTAACAAATATGATAATTACCATTTATCCCTGAGAAGAATCCTATAGACATCTCTATGTTTGAGATATCAATGATTCATGGAGAATGATATGAGTATACCTAGGATATTATCAAAGTTCACTTTTATAATGAATCATATTTTACTTTAAATATCATGTGGTAATGAACTTACGAAAATTGTATAAAATAGAAATGAAGATAGAGAATCTAGTTCACTCTTTCTAGGGTTTTTATAACTGAGGGAAATGGGTTGAGTTGACTTTTTTTTTCAGATTACACCTCTTTTAATTTGATTTTATTTCTACATTCAAAGTATTTTTATACTCATACCTACATGGGATATACCTACACCAGCCACGTCTTATGTAGATGGAATACCTTTTGAATATATCAAAGTATAACAATGACAAGGTGGATCGTAGTGATCTTGGTAAACTGAGGGGTATTGAAATCAATTCATTTGATAAATGTCCCATCCTTATGATAAATTTGGACTCCTTATAGTTTTCAGGTTCTTTACTTCCTACTATTTTCTCACATTCTAGTACATTCTTCCACACAATATTTTAGGGATATAGGTGTATTCATTAACTTCTATTAGTTTTATTCTTATCCTTGCATGGTTACATAGAAATGTATGTGTGAATGTGTAGAGGTACTATTTTATAAGGCCTCCATTGATTGTGATACGAAGAAATAACAATGTTCAACAGTCTATATCCTACTAGAGGAAGGATTTGAGTATTAACACTCAGAATATCGATAGTAAAGTAGGTCATAGTGGTTAAGGTCATGATATAGTTGTATCAACGGTAGTCTGTTTAACATTAATACAGAGTTAATATTTTCAATCTATGATGTTTGTTATATGATCTAGGGAAATATTTTTAATGATTTTTGGGTTCATATTTCAATCTAACCACCATAGTGTTGATGAATCATCTATCATTACCATTCACAAGGAAATTGACAACCTTCATCTTGACTCAGTACATGTTGGAACTATCTATATGAGAACATTAAAACATTCATCATATAGATAGAGTTTTTGGTTTTAATTTTATTCTTTTGTCAAATAACAAAAATAATTACTGATTTTTGAATTAATATACTTTTTCAAAATATTCCCATGAAGAAATCTTGTGACAGTTCTATAGTATATTTAAGTCTATTGAACAATATATGATGGGGGTTCTATGTAGGGGAGTGATAATTTTTTTTATTTCATGTGGAAAGCTAGTAGTCGTTATACATATTGATCAGCACATAGACTATCCTGTGATAGTTCATCTGTATACACCTTGAAATATACATATGTGGATGATTGTATTGGTTCTATATGATGATGTGTAGGGATCAATCACATTTATTGATATCCAGATACATTTATTTTATAGGGTATAGGGTGAGTAGGATCTTCTGTTAGTAGAGTTATGGTGTAAATTAATAATTGAAATATTCTTTCTTCCTCAGGGCCTCATGGATAATAAATTCCATAATGTAAGATTCAATGACATAACATTAATTAATATAGACATATATTGTGGGATATTCAAACCTATCATGCTAGAGGAAGAGGGACAACCAATGGATAGATGTGGAATATGCTAAAATTTCAGTAAGGAGGATTACATGGTATTAAATGTAGATTAAGAGCTATAGGAGCATGAGTTATAGGATGAAACATTTATTTTTTCCGCCAACACCATCCCTAGGTGATCCCGTCCATGCCCAGGGATATATTGGACATGGATTTCTGTGGTTGTAGGTTCTAGAGTTGTATGACATGGATGCTCTGTGAGTGAGTTGAGGTAGGATTTGTGTCATCATAGTTTTTCTAGTCTTTTTATGGGAACTTTTATGAGTCACTCATCCATATAAATTTCTTTTATGGAAACATATATCCATTGTCGGTGCCCTATAATGGTTATTTTTATGTTACTTTATTCTCACAAAGAAGAGCGATGCATCACCCACCAATCTGCATTTAAGAAATTGAATTCAAAATTTTACATGCAAGTCAGTGCCACCAAGAAAGGATATTTTTCTTGTATTGAATAAGATTTCCTTGAACTTGTTTATTGGGGGTGGTTTGGTGTGATAAGGTAACAATTATGGAACTAGCTCGGATGGATATGTGGAAAAGTGGAATGTAAAGGACATGTCTCAGTAATTAGTTTCTTACAGACCCTATAATTCAAGCATGGTATAAGGCCTAAATATTATATCCCCTGACCCAATTATAATTCTATATAGTGTCATTGGCCCATTTTACCCTATAATATCCCATTATTGAGTCCTATTGATACTAGTGGAATATTTTTATCTCAACCCTTTTGTTAGATTCTAGATCAAATTGGATCAATGATTACACCCTTCTATCGATAGAGTTACCTGATTTTTGGGAAGAGAGTTTGAATCACGTAGAATATTTATATATTATTATAGAAGCCCTTATATTTTTCCCCTAGTTTGGATTTACTTCCTATCAACCATGTGTATTTGTGTTCTTATGATGATTTGGTTAGTGTTTTGTCTTGTGGGATGTATTAATAAACATCAGATAATGACTAATACCAGACAAAGCAAGCTAATCTCATGTGTTGGTGGATGAGTGATTTTTGATGTTTGTCTAATACTATTCTTAGATCAGTTGATGGTTGACATTATTGATGGAATCATTGTATACTCTGTATCTTGGGTAGTCATGTGAGAAACATTAAGATAGTTTTGTACATTATTTGACTGTACGAGTTTTAGGGGAAGTATCAATGGTTTTGTTTTATACTCAGGATGATCACTCCTTAAGATATATGTTCTCAATAGTGTTTTTGATATTATACCCAAAAAATATTGTGGAAATTTAATATTGTGATCCACCCAAGGTCATGTCCAATATATAACGTTCTCATAGTGAATTATTCTTTCAAATGCTATTAAACTAGGAAATTATGTAGTAGACCCTTGGGGTAGAGGTTGGTGCAATGTACCTCTAGTTGTTTGTTGTTTCCCATCTATTTATTTATTGAGTCGAGGGGGAAAATATTGGAATTTTTTTCAAGGTATCATGAGGCATAATATATATATATTGGACATGATATTGATGGATTTTACAATAATTGATAATGTTACCCCATTACATGGATTGGCCAGGACACGTAACACATGGAATGGAGAAGTGCTGAGGTGGGTGATTTCACATAAATGATCATCCATGATAAGAATGGTTGTATCAATGTCCTTTTTAAATTGGTTTGGATGACATGGATGTTGTATAATGTATCTGTGAATATGTCATGATGACTCACATATCAGTAGGTTAATATTGATACTATATATTGTAGAGTTTGGGATGCATGTTCATACATGAGGTTGTATAGAAACATTAAATTACCTTGACCATATCTGTAAACTGTGATGATAGCTTGAAAAAATAATTAGGGAAGGGATGTATGAGGCAATGGGAATCATTTGTGGTTGAACATAAATTTTCTACCATAGATTATTGGCTAGGTAATGCGGGTGGTCCTAGTTTGGAAGAGCACAAATTGGGTTTCATGTAATATTTGGACCGTAATTTGGAGGATCATCCATAAATTATTGAGTTTATGAATATTAACATCTACATCCCACAAATCGGTATTGAAAAATTTTATCCACACTTGGGAGACCAAATTGGTCATATATATACTATACAGAGCTAGTGGGGGAATGCATTTATCAATTTATAATTGTTTCATGTGATGTACTTGAAAGGCAGAGTTCATCCATTGGTGGATGAATTCTAACTAAAGATGTTGGGGTCCATATAAACCATTTATGATAGAATTCAGAGTTTTTGGGGTGATATTTTTTACACAAGATATATCACCACATCTTGTGTTATGGAAAGATAACTGAGAGGTGGATGTAAACAGGTTTATAATAACCATTGATATTCACTTTATTGACACAATGAGGTGGTGTTCCACTAGACCATGTCCACATAGTTAGACAAGGAACATTTAATATTTAATGTGTCATTTCTGAGGGTACGTGTTCACAATTCATTACACTATGTCAAACCAGATATTATGTGTTACATTTGTGAAGTATCCTTTTTGAATCACCCTCTGTAGTTTTATTTTTTTCAAGAGAATACCGCCCATGGGAGTATGGTTCCCAGGGAGCATTCTTGATGACATTATATGGATCCTCTAGAAAGCTATCTTTTGTGGGAATCCTAGTTGAGAGCTAATATTTTCCTCAAACATGAATATTAATTTACCTATATAGGATGAAAACAATTGATGGTGGGGATAGTGTATAACAATATTTTTTCCATGTAAAAGTTTTGAATATTTCTTGGAATATCTTTGAATTTTGGGGACGGGTGGATGGAGAGGGTCATCGCTTGCAGAACCTTGGAGTGGTGATATTAAACATAGTCAATATATTATATCACATGAACATGTAATTTAAAAAATATTGTAAAAATTAACCGAAAATTATTATATAAGATATATGATGATGTGGTTGTGTCGAAAATGTTGTGTTTACCCAATGCATGTCCTAATGTTTGACAGAGTCATGCCCTATAAGAGTGGGAGTGTTGGAGGAAAGAATACTTAATTAAACAACAATGTTTAATTAAATAATTAACTATGATATGATAATAACCACATATCCATGTATACAATTCATAGTTAAATGTAGATGGAGCTTATCCCCTTCTAAAATCGATGATTCGATGAAGATCTAATAAGAGGAGGAACTTCCTCGATTCTATCAAGAGTAAGATCAATCTCATATCTTGGTGTATACAATTTAGGTCATAGATATAGACCTAATGATTAGTCATTTCTCGATGAGATTTAACTAATTATAACCTTTTCATACCAGCCCCTTTATATGTGATATTTTTTTTGTATTTAGAGCCTTATATTACTACTTGAGATACCATGGGTGTTGGCATGATGGACGTTGGTGGGAATCAGGTTATTCAGGAGGCCTTCTTGGATATCCAATTAATAAATCCAGATTACCCATCATGTTGTGAATGAGATAATGTCATGTGTTCTTCCTATTTGGGAATGATAGGGTACTGGGAGATACACATCGTGTACTAAGAATATACCCCATCTTGTAGGGCTCATCCATGTTGTTTAATAAATGGGATGGGACTCCATGTTAAGTGCACATGTATGTATAGGGGAACAAAACCATATACATAGGAAAAATAACACTTACATGAGAATTGTTTGGATTATATAAATAGTTTTCTAGGTTCAAAAAACATAACATGTACTATGAGGATACACCATATAAGGTTATATGGCTAGATAGGCTATCTAATGTGAGGATACATGAAGGTGTTAATGTGGGGCCACACAACTAATAATTGGAAATACATTCCATGTATCTTCATTTTTTTCAAACTAAATACAAATAGGAGAAATAGACAATTTTTGGTATGAAAGGCAAGAATCATGTTCCTATAAGGACATGTCATATACTACGCAACATGATTTATTCATCAAGAATAGCATTCATATAGACTTGGATGGATGCCTATGAGTAGCCTTTCATGAGTGGATTTATACATAGAACACAATGGTGGAAAATTTATGTGATTTGGATGTGGATGTGAGGTAATTCTTGTGGGTCACTTCTATTAGATATGCATAGAATAATACATGATGAGGCTGTTCTATTATTTTATTCCTATTAGAGTATTTTGTGGAATCACATTGACAGTATGTGATAGTGGACCCTATATGAATTTTTCCAAGATAGAGTTCATAATGTCCCTTCCAGTTGCTCAAAGTGTGATACATTATCATTGTAGGACCATATAAGGAGTTCAGGGTGTTAGTGTATCCAAAATGATATGAGGCACTGATTCCATATCTAGCATGATGAAGCTAGTAAGGTTCATAATATGTTAGATTTATCATACAATATATAGAAGGTTACTCCCAAAGGGATTGACATGTCCCCAAAAATTGCTAGGTGTGATCACTTGTTTGGTTAATGAAAACCCTATAGGATATTTTAGTAGGTTTCATAGTGCCCCCTATCTGTCTAAGGTGTCATCCGCTATCTATGTATCTAAATATTCATATCAGGATATATGCATCGAGATATAAGTATATTTATGTTTGAATTTCTTCTACTTCTTCCAGAGAGATTTCAAATTATCCTAACATCTTATAAAAATCCATTATTATTCTCATCAACCGTGGACTGAAATCTATACGATGAGTGTTATATTTGAGCCTAGAGTACAATCGTGTGTTTGATTGTATGATTGATACATCTATGAGACATGGAGTGTATGATTAGTATATCTAATATATTATGTGTGTTCCTTGTGTTTATGTATCAATTCTTGTTTGAAATTAAATTTTGTGTCAATATGAATCATTATGTATACATTAGGTGTGAAGATGGTGAATCCATTTCTATATATTTTTTGGTTCAAATTACCCCTATCTATGTGTCAACATGGTTTTTTACTATCAAGTTATCCATATTTATTTTTTGTTTTTGGGGAAACTAAAGGGTATTTTTATACTCACCAGTACATGGTATATTCCTACATGTGTCATTTATTATGTTGATGATATTTGCCTGGATGAATTTTAGATAAGACTAGGTGCAGGTAGAGAAAAAAGTGATAATCACACTGAGTTGCATACCAATCATTTAATTTGAAAGAAGCAACCTCTTAATGTCTAGATTATTCTATTTCATGTTTGTTGGAAATTAATTGTAATATTTATATCACTTTTAATTATATTCTATCATACTATGTTTGGTTGTTATAACTATATTCATGAAATGGTATCAGTTGTATCCGTATCCCAACACTATTTGAAATAGATGTATGTGTGTGAATTTGTACATGTACCTTAGGATATGGACTGGAATGTGGGTGATATGCATACTATACATTTGTGTCTATCCCTTTTACAATTTAAGTAGATAATTTCATAGTTTCAATCGTCTTATTATCATAATGGTGGGACAATTTGGTTGTGTTGTGATAACTATTTTGAACAAGAACAAAATGAGATTGTAATATTTTGAAATCATATAAATATAAGCGAATATTCCCTTTATCAGGACATTATTTAGACTATTTCTTTATCCACATTTATAAATCAATTAATCGCACCCAAACATAAAAAGTAATATTAATCCAACAATTATAAAAGAGATATAGAGGGTTTTTAAATCCACATCCTCAACCATGGCTCCACAATTCATTTTATAGAGATAATGTGTGGAAGAGGTGATCCCAAGAGAGAGATAACATGAAGTAAAAAATTAGTAAACTAAAACACATAACTCAATTTTAACCACTTGATTCATCCTTATAAAATTTGACATTATATCATTTCCAAAACTATCTATGTTTTGTAAATTTAGATTATACCAAGAAGATTATTTTAATAACTCACACCAAATCACAGATACTAAACCTTCCAAATCCATGGTTTCAATATCAAAGTGAAAATTTGAAAGATCCATTGATTATGCATTAGATTCACCCAATAGTTTGGGGAAATAAATAAAGAAGAATGAAATTTAGTAGAGATCCCAAATATATAATCAAGTGAAAAAATATAATAACACAGTGAATCATCCAAGAAAAATTCCACTATACATATTTTTTCAAAAAAACACAGTATTGAATGTTGTGTTACACCTCCAGAGACATTGATCTTACTCCAATATATAAATCAGAAAAAAAAAATTCATGGATACTATAAAACTCTTAATGGGCCATGATGAAACCTCTATCCCATTCCAGCGGTACATTATAGATCAAATGTTTAAAAAATTCCATCCATAGATCTCCAAAACATAGTTATGATCTATATGTCAAAACCTTTTGAACCACAATCCATCATGATCACCCCAAAATCATATATATATTGAAATCATTAAGATACACTCTATAATCCCCTAAGATAGAAGATCCATAAAAAAACAAACCCTGGTTCCCTATTACATAACTACAAGCACTCCACAAAATATATGGTATACAACTATAGTCTTCGAGTATATCCCACAATTCTATTTTATAATCCAATTATATTTAATAATATTTTGCTTAATTATTCACCAATTATTCCTTAAGTATCCACCTATAATATCTATTTTCCAATCATATACACTATCACGATATGAAGGTCGATACCAATGCATCATATTTTCCAAAATGAATCTAATTTTAGATAAAAAAATCCAAACCCAAAATGAAATATTAAAAAATAAAACCAAAAACACTCTTCATAGGAGATTACTCTCATATGATACCCCACAACCATAAAATCATAATCTGGAACATGTTTAAAAAAATAGACACACAATACATTGAAAACCATTTTATTTAATTATAGTCCAAATAATACATTACATCAATAATGAAGACAAGAGAATATGAATAGTTCATGATAAGGATAATGAATATATGACTCATATTCCCACCATATTTCCATTAATATTCGAGTAATCTACAGAACATAATCAAAAGTAATGGATCACATGAACTTTACCTTCTCCTATTGATCTTGTTTTTCAATCAGATACTCCATGAATATCATATCATCCTCAATATCTAACTCTTCCAAAAAAATAACATGATAATCATCATAAAGATAACATTTCATCTAAAAAATATTGAATAATTAATGTATAATAGAAAATTATAGAGTATGTTTTGAGAAACACAGAATATCTCCAACATAATGAAACACCTCAATAGAATAGACAAAGTATGGATTTATCATAATCCCCAGGCCAAAAATCCAGTATCCATTACAAATTTAAACCCTTAAAAACAAATGGTGCTTGACCTATAACTATGTATGTATCCACTACTTGTTTTAATCGAACCTCTAATATTCTTGATCCCCCATCACCCATTCTAAGATCAGATGAATTTTCTCTATAATATGCTACAACACATCTGATCCAAGTGGTTTTGAATTCACTACCATATTCCAAAAAAAGATAAAGAAAAGGTGACCCATAAAAACCATTATAACAAAAAATGATATTGAATGAGAATAGTATATTATTTTATAAAAATTAATCAATTGTAAAATTACTTACCCTGGAACCACCAAATATCATAACACATGTTCACAATATTTCTTCCAATGTCTAGATGGTATTCTCTCTTTTCCCATAAATGTGTGGATGAAAATTCATGATATAGTGAACCATAAAAAATATTATATTTAAATACCTTCCATTCAAATGATGATACACATTATAAATGGTGGATCATGATACCTCATTACGATACACCACTCCATCCATATACATCCTCACCAAAACCATCATAGTACCATACTAATTAATATCATGTAAGTGTGCCATTTTTTAAATTATTTTTTATAACAAGAAGATAATCATATCCTTTTTAATATTATTGATTTATAGTGCTGAAATTCATCATAATATTCTCCCATTTCCACTTATAGGAATCCAATAGTTGAATCCAACTTCTTATAATAATAAAAATTCATTAGAAAATTATAAAGAAAGAACCATGATACAAACTCCACTTCTGATATCTCCACCTTGGGAAACCAAAATTGGTCCCATAAGTACTGATATATATTAGTTAAAGTATTATATAATTCCACATAATTGCTATGAATCTAATGAGAATAATCATAAAATGCCTCCAATAGAAGAAATATACTCCCCTAAAACAATATTTAATGTCAGTTATCATCCATCAAACCATGAATTAAAAAATTACTCATAATAAATACTTCTTATTTTAACCCCTATTAATCTATTAGTAACTAAAATAATTTTTAAATCTTAATCATTTGAAATTGATGACTTATTTTACAAACATACTATTGGTCAAGATTAATCCACACTAGATCCTTTGTATCCCTCCAAGAATCTCTATAATATAAAATAGTTCATCCACATAAATTTCAACTCACAGAATCCATAACCATAATTACCTTCTATATGGTGTGAGAAATCACAAATTTATATTCCAATAAAAATTCCATCCATCATTATTAACAATGATTTAGATCCCATTGAGATAAAAAATTACTCAATATCTTTTGATATTTAATGATAAAAAGTACCCACTAATGACGTAAGGTCACCAGATATTTTGAAAAAAACATTGTCACCAACTCAAGAAAATGGTGGATTATTTAAACTTATATGGATGAAATTTATAGGAAACATATAATACCACTACACTATGTTTCATCAAGACACACCAAAAACCATGATAGGACATATCACATAACACCTCAAACTAAAACCACTTAAGAAACCAAAGTATGGGAGTTCATAGCAACCTCTACATTAGATAGTTAAATTATTTTAGAAACAGGTCCCTCAAAAAGGATTCCTAATCTTTCATATATATAAACATCATTGGGTGGATTACCAGAGGTAATTCGATCTTGAACCTATGATTAATGATTTTGTTTCCATGAATCTATAATACTCTAAAATATTTGAAGGTTATACGAAAGAAACAAATAGCTAAATATTCAATTTATCTACTAACTGTCCTTACAAATACTATACTTTTCTAATTTAATATACTTACCACCTCTCTAAATCACACTTTAGTAGATTGGCATAATGATGATGGTGTAATAGACTCTATTGAATAGTCCAAATATTATCATAATTATCTTCCATTGACTATGTGTTTTTGGGGATGTTATAAAAAGCAGGACCATACAATTATCCAAAAACACATGAAACATTGATGTCCTAAATCCCGTGAATATGGTTGTGTCATTTAAGTGATCAAATGAAAGGGGAATAAACATGAACCACCCATAATAACACAAAAAAAATATCATCGATATTCCATCCTTATAACTATGATTTTACTAGTATAAAAATTGATTTTAGTGGACACAAAAGTGGTCTACAATGTGGTTTAAGAAACTGAATGGTGACTAATTAAAGTAAAAAATTTTGTTTAGGAAAATAATTTTGTATCATTAATAGTGGAAAAACTATATTATTTTAAACCACTTCATCATTGTTTCACAAAATTTGATTCACATAATGTTATTTCTATTAAACATGGAAGAGTTGATGAGGGTAAGAGAATCAATAGGGTGCGACTAATACATAGTTTGGTGTTAATGTGAAACTATGTATGAAGAATGCGGAGTAAATATATATTATATTCCTGATGTGAAATTTTAATGACTGATGGGGACTGATGGATTGTGGTTGTGTAGGAATGGGTAGTTGGGGGTGTTTTAGTTTGAAGGGGGGTGAAATATTAGTGTTGATGTTAGTTTGATGAAGAAAATCCCATATTTCCTATACATTAGTATTGGCGTCTCCAATTAGTGGTCAATATTAATATCATTTTACACAACTAATGGTATTTCTTGATTATTACTTTATAAGACACAAAATAGTGCTCATAAATTTCAGTAATGGATACATCCAATGGAATCATCCCTTTTTTTGATTCCACTAAAATCTAAAATTGTTTTAGTGTCTCATGATAGAAAGACCGCAGACCATCCGTTGGAAGCTATATAACTCCCATTAAATAATGAAAAAGGATCAATATATGGGATATTATGATTCATTTAGGCATTTTCCTAATGTATCTACTAGTAAAATACATATAACTACATTATTTTATCCTCATTCTTAATGGACAATAAGGGAGTACCCCATAGTGACACACTACTCAATAAATTTACTTTTAACATATAGTTATCAACTTGAACCCTCATATCTTATTTCATGGAAGGTTCCATTAGTTAAATTTTAAATTAAACATGAGTGTTTTTTGTTGATAATGTATCCAAAACATAGTACCACACTGATGGGATAATTCCACAACCATCTCGTGAAAATGAATAAGAAACGCCTCGAGAAATTGAGGAAAATCCACCACAAACACCTATTCTAAATCCAGTGTAAATGATTATGACTTATAAAAAAATGTATCTAAATATCATTGACCCATAAAATTTTATCTCTCTATATAAGAAAAAATACATAGTATTCTTCATCATTAGATAACACAACCCTATTAGAAATGAAATACATGACAACATGTACATTATAGAACTAGTCAATGTAGAGAAAGACATTATGTGGTTGTATCTAAAGAAAATTTAAATCTGTAGATGACTGATGTTTTATAATAATTATCTCACAACCCTATAACACATTATATAGACTTATATTCCCACAATTGTCTTATCCATCATCGAAGGCACTAGAAGCCTCTCCACCTAGAGTCCTAAAAATACAAGATGTGAATAATAAATGAGTGTTATTACCAAGAATAAAATATGTAATAAACCAAAATTAAATAAAATAATATTGTACCACTGATAATCATTGGTTGAACTATTGTTGATACATCCAAAGTGTGATGTCTTCTATATCTCAATCCACAGCCTCATTACTAAAAACCACTATTATGTACAAAATTATCTCTATGTCCTAGAATATGAGAAACATCCCCAATTTATCATTTCATAATACCTTATACACATGGTAGAACCCCGAATAACTACATATATAGATAATGTGGCCACTAAGGAATCTACTACTAGAGAGGATGATAAAAAAATATACCACCCATATGATGTTGACTGATAATGATTATATATAATTAAATCAATTTCTGATCATACATAAAAAAAGAGTTGAAAATATGTTTTGATTTATCCCAAAGAGACCATGAACTACTACCCCCAAAGAATCATGGGTAATAGAACTATTGGACTCACTCCCTACTATCCAAATCAATTACTATCCAAAAATAGTAATATCATTAAAAACATCCCTATTCCTCCATAAATCCATATGGATCCCCTCTACAGATGATCCTCGATATTTTGGTTTCCTCTCAATCATCTCATACATATTCTATACCTACAAATTTTAAGGAAGCATAAATTGAGTTATTGTATAATGAATCACAATGCACAGTGTCTCCCCAAAATATAAAGCTCTATATTAATCATCATGGAATAGATCATGGGACAAGAAAAGGATGTCATTAATCTCAATACCATGTTATATATCACAAAAAAAATATAATATTAATTACATATAAACAAATTCAACATCACGGTCCTTATAAACAATGTTATTAAATTAGGTAAAAACTACCACGGATAATCACCCCATGTAGAATTTGATTCCTTTCACAACATAAGATACTAGAACCACCAATACAGTGTTTCACCATGTAATATCACTATCCATTAACCAATTCCATATGTATAGATCATGGAAACCCCCTCATATATATCCATACCGTTATTATGAATCTATCTTTGTATATTTCTTACTCACTAATCCTCTGGTCTAGTGTACACTAATATGTAAAACCTTATCATCTAATTGATCCAATCTATTATATACCATATATAAATTTTTAATATATGATGTTTTATAAAACAAGGAATCAAACTTATAATCTATGGATCATGTAATTCATTAATCATCCTTATTTATTGAAATTTATTTAATTCTCCATAATAAACATCTTAAAACACATGTTCATGAGAGAATTGTGTATGAACCTATACTATGTTTTTTCAAATAATGAATCACAATTTCACATGGTGATTGAGGAAACAAATGGTCAATGGGTTAGATCATCTGGGGAAAAAAGCTCATGTCATATCCAATATCTAATGAATAATTAATGGTAAATTTTTGACTAATACTTTTTCTCTACCAACCCATGTAACTATCACTATTGTCTAACTTAAAATTCCATCCCATATATAAATATAAATATTTAATTACACACTTCCCAAAAATTTCCTATCTATAAATGCCTAAATATATTGCACTAAATATGATAGTGACCCATGATGCCCCCTATGATAGGTTCTTGTTTGGGGGCTAGCAGCGAGGGAATATAAAAATATACATGAGGCGTTTCACATATCTATCGCAAGAATATAGAGTAAACCCACCAATAAATACTATAGAAAAAATTAATCAAAATACATATTGATGCTATATTTCATGAATAATTTTAAAAAAATAAAAATTTAATTCAATAATACAGTAAAACTACTAGGTAGAAACATCAAAAATATTCCAAAACATCATGAAACTACTTTCTATCTTAGTCACAATCCTTCCCATGGAAACATAAAAAATACATTATAAATATTTCATAAAGGATAATAATTATACACGGTTGGTTCATACTCAATACATATCTTAAAAAAAGGATTGATCATATTAATTCATTATTAATCAACTTGAAGTAGCAAAAATCACTGATCAATTGAACTACCACCCATACTCAACAAGACTCACTCAACAAATATCACAAAGAAAAATATAAATGTTGTGTGAGAGGATATAATAATGAGGTACCATGTTGAAACTTTCCCAATAATTTTATGCTTTTATTCAAAAATGTTAAACATCACCATCCAGAATCCATTTTTTCAATGCAATAAAAACCATTTCTAGTATATAAATCTTGTATCCAATACAATAAGGTAATATGAATATAATGTTCATTATCCTCATGAACTCCACAAACCATGAACGACCCATAACATATGATATCATGTAATTCATTACCTCATAGGGTCTACAAGTGAACAAACCCAATAACCATATCTCAGTACCATAATGGATCTTCTAGTGTACCAAAATGACCTCATTTATTTCACATAGAGTCTTATAGTACATCAAGTACACATCATCACAATATTACCACATAGTGTCTATAAATACACCTCAAGCTATAATATTATCATGAAAAATACATCAATCCATCACATCATAGACTACACTAGGATGGTAGAATATGATAAAGGGAATATCCATGCATTTGTTTCCTCCACATCATGGATATGATCATAAAACACTCAATACCCAATAATTTTTGGTGTAGGTAAGGGTATCCAAATTGAGTGGGGTTTATTGATAATACCCAATGAAAATAAATTTATAGTTATATCCACCCATAAAATAACATCCTAGAAGGATAATTCAATATCATTTTTAGAATTCCATTTTCAACGCACAATTTTTGTTATATGATATTAGTACTTAACTATAAAAAACAACCAAACCAACTCTCATCCCGAGATAAATATTCACTATAATGGCCATATAATTATTATATTTAAAAATTTTAAAATTATTAAATTATCCTATCATGTTACATTATATATTCTTTTTATCTCATATTCAATGAAAAAGCACTCAATTCATCAATAAAGTTAGTCCTTGATAATTTGTTAAACATTTCAAGGACCAATTTATCAATATTATCTATTATATAAGTTTATTAAAACCATCACTATTTAATGCTTATCATTATCAAATTTATTATATACAATAAAAAACTAACAAAAGATCCAATTTAAACCAGCAAATCAGTCCCCCTGACAACATAGAAATTCCATATTTTGAACCATTCAAAGGTGGTCTTAAACCAACTTCATAAAACAATACCTTGACCAAATTCCACTATACCTCCCATGTGAACTTTTATTAATCACATTTCATAGAACCCATACACAACACCACAAAAATAACACAAAAATAATAAAAAACCTATCAATAGAAATAAGGACCACTAATTTCATCACCGTGTACTATTATACTCTTTCATATTCAATCACTATTTCATAAAAATTCATACTTTTTATGAAATAATTTTATTAAAATACTAATGTTATTTTAATTTTAAGAATGTTGAATCCATGATATAAATATAGTTGAAGCACAACTGTTACAATGAAATCAATAAGAGTGAATAAAAACCATGTTCAAGTGAAATACCATAATTGAAGGTAAACACATATGAATCACTACTCTAAAATTAACTTCTATAGAATGATTCATTATCTTAATTAGGTTTATCCACACCACATTTTAAAAGAGATATATACAAATAAATCCTATTATTTACATATATAAATGGATATTTCTTTAATCCCATACCTCAAATGAAGCATTAAAATCTAGTTTATATTGAAAAGGAAAGGATATAATTATCTAAAGATCATGATAAAACCATAAAAATCATTTAATATAATAAATTATATCACCAATCATGATACTCTTACTTCTTATTTATACTATAAAAAAACATCACATAACCACAAACTTCATCATAATATTAATGTATATTAAACAAATATGGAAATCTGAATAACTCACACCAGATCTATAGAAACCCAAGACAAAAATATCTTTATTTTGAATCCTTACCATTAGTTAAATATTACATCTCATAATAATCACAAAAATACTAACGAAACATTATGTATAGTGTATTTAATGACCAAATTCATAAGAATCTTATTTGTGATTTCTTTATATATATACATAATTAATAAACAACAGACTACCTTGTTGAATTCACAAAATATACACTCATATTCAAAACTTTATGAATGTAAACATAAAAATGATTGAGCTCAAACACTATGTAACCAAAAATTTATCAATATGTCATCATGGGTTATATCCAAATAATTTGAGAAAACATGTGTAGATATATATTTAATTTTGAAATTAATATGGATTAATATGATTTATCAACAATAAATTATTGAAGGATATGTAATATAAAAAGAATAAACGACAAACCATACATTAGTGTATTAGAAAAGACTATCAGGATTGAATAAAGAAATGATAATATATGATCATGTAATCATTAATATTCAGATATAAGATATATAATTAAATTTTAATCTAAATGAATCACTCACTACTAGGAATATACATTTGTGATAGAGTACCATGGTGGATTGTGTTCACTCCATATGCCCAAAAACATAGTGGGAAAAGACCTATAGTAGACTTGGATAAATAATAATTCCAATAAGTATAGAGGAAAGAGACCCGTTGTTTATTAGTTAAACTACACATTATATTTGGGATTATCTAATGACATTTGAGTCACAACTCAATGAATTATTTGGCTACTTAATTTTTGGACTACCCTTCAAATAACAAAATGTGATTATAATAACATCTCAGGAACAAGTCTGGTGTTTCATGTGGTGAAAATGTTCCCAATGAATAAAAGGGACATATAAATTATATTTAAAAAATTTCATAATGAAAAAACAAATATGCACATGTATATATGTTAACATATCAGGATCAAAAACCATACATGATGCATAATCCTGTTAAAACCCATTCAAAATAGGTAGGTTTTATAATAATTTCTAAAATCACAATATAATTTAATACCACAATGCTTCCCCATATAAGAAAGAATTAAAAAAAATTGGATTACTACATATTCATAAAAAATATTTATTTAATATTATGTTATAATATTTATATATTCCTGGGAATGATAAAAAAAGTTAAAATTAAATTCACAATATAGGTGATGTTCTTAAAAATGAGAATATTATATTTGAATGATGTAAAGGGAGTATTGATTTAAATTAAAACCATTCTGAAAAACTAGTGCTCTATATTATCTAATTAGGGTTTTAGATGATATTCATGGAGATTAAATAGTTGGATGTTTCTATGAATTATGATATTAGAATGTTCATTTTATTTATTTCAAATCCCATTTTTTAAAACCCACATTCTTAAATTAATAATGAATCATTATTTTGATAAAAATAGAAGAGGAATGTGAATGGAATAATAAATAAAAGTAATTTTGTTTTCTATGTATAATTTATAACATTATTGGGAATAGAAATTATCAATATTTAAGAATTGTCATCATTAAATTGAATGTGAATTATACTCAACACCATCTTAATTTCTTATGGAAGAAATTAAAGGAGGAGGACAATTTGAATTGAAATTTTAATTTTACATAGATTGAAAAGGAATATATAATATAAAAAATTATTGCGGAATAAAATTGGTAATATGTAGAATGATCAAGAAGAGAAATTATGACTCAAAATATGGTTATTAAATTAATTGAAACACATAATGTGTCAATATATTTCAAATTGAAAATAAAAAAAGGACAGAATAAGAGATTTATTTAAAAACAACACAGAATTTTATGAAAAAAATTTAATCCATTTCATGTACACACACCACTATAGTAAATGAGTTGATAAAATGAATGATATTTTATGATAAAAATTGAAATGAAAAACCCTTACCTAATGTCCCAAATCATATTTTATGTGTATCTAACTACCTTGGAAATAAAAATAATTTAAATATTACCATTTATAAAATTAATACTAATAAATATTTTATGTGATATGGTCCATTAGTTATCCATTTTTATTAATGTTAAATAGAATTTCTTCTTATACATGTTATATACAATAGTTTTGTTATTTTATCTATAATTATTTTATGTTTTCACAGAAATTAGTGGATTTGTAAAATAATCACACGATATCTACTATTTTCGAACGTTTTTCCTTTAATATTAAATTATAAAAATATTGATACTGTTTCCCCAGTTATCCCAAAATGGACACAAATTATGCTAAATTCCATGATAAATTCACTTAAGGATATTGAATATATAATTACTATTTACCACTTATATAACTTATAAATTGTAAAATAAAACCATTCTTGAGTATTAATATTATCATAGTTGTTATTTTTAGACAATATAAATATTATAAAATTCAATCACGTTATGTGGTTATGAGATAATAATATGCAGCATCCCCAAAAGGCTCTGGTCCGCATGTACGTGAATTAATATGTTTTGTCCATGAAATTGGAGTGGTGGTATAAAAGGAAAATAATTATCATTTAAATTTCTTAATATATTAAAAATTATAATACTTTTCATTAAATAAAACTTTTCTACTTCACATATTTTTTTTATAAAGAACAAAACTCATCATTCATGAAGGTGGTAGTACACACAATTCATGGATTCATATTCATATTTCAATTGTTTTTATAGGGAGTTAGTGTCTTATTTAATCCTTAAAAAAATAATCTTAATATTTCTAGTTTTATTATACATTCATTTATAAATAATAATTTATGTGGTAGAGGAAGATTGAGAATAAAATTTAATGGATTTATATTTATTCAATGGGAGAGCATGTACTTTGTCTTGAAATTATTGATCTAAATGACGGTCATATGATTTCTTATATAGCCTAGAGAATTATATATGTGAATGATAATTATATATGTTTTCTGTTTCAAATTTATCAAAAATAATCCAAAACATATATTTCTCTTCAGGTTGTGGTGAGAGGGACATTTTATAAGTTAATTAATTTGGAATTTTTATAATTATACATTTAATCTCATTGATTTAATTACATTATTAATATTTAAATTACTAAATAAATGAAATATAATTTATTTAGAGTATTTGGGTTGGTAAATCCTCTACCATATATTTTATCACATTTTTAAAAAATCTTTTATGTCACCCGTCTTTATATTATTATAATTTACCATTGTGGATTTTATTTGGTAATTATTTATAACTATGTACTTCATGTTTTACAAAATATCCAATAATTAATTTATTATAAATTTTTGGTGTCCAGAAACTAAAATTGACCAATATTTAAACTTATTCATCTTCTATGTAAATTATAAAATAAACATTACAAAGAAAACATATAATATATATTGAAAAGAATTATTCCCATATATTATTCTAAATATTTTATAAAATTAATAACTAATTTAACCATATATAATATACTTTAATATATTTATAAACACCATATCATTGTCATTATATAACAATATAAATTTAGTGTATTAGTTAAAAATATCACAACATGAATTTAAAAAATATTTAAAAAATTTAATAACATTAATCATAGTAATAATAAATTTATGCATAAAAATTAGAAATTACCATAATATATCATATTAATATGTTAAAAAATATATTAAATATATTTTTTTTTAACAAAAAATTTTTGAAAATATTTTTTCCACATGGGAGAATGAATATTTTTAAAGTGATATATTAATTAAAATTACTAAGAATAGAAGTTGGGTCCTATAAATTTAAAATAGTTTTCTTAAAATATTTATTTTACATGAAAAATTTATATAATTTATATAAATTATTATTAAAAAAATTATATCTTTATAGTTTGATAATAATATAATAAAATTGGTAGTTTTTAAACAAAATCATTAAATTCCATTGTTAACTAAAATAATCAATTAAATTAGAAGAAACATTAATGTTTTACTAAGATATTTTTTATGAAGAATCATAAATTTTGGTCAATTTTTTTAGATTAAAATTATATTATATCATAATTTAAATATTAAATTAAATTATAAAATTTATTGAAACCCAATTTTTATATGAAAATAAATTTTCAACTGGTTGACCATTCTTATTCAAATTTCCAATAAATTACTAAAGAAATATTTATTAAGATAATATACATATTAAAATATTTATTATTCATAAAAATAATATAACTTATGAATAATATGCCTACATTCCAAAAATAAATAACATAAATTGATAATTTTATAAAAAATGTTTTAGGCATTATGTGATCATATTATAAATCTAAATATGTTACCTGAATTTTATTAGAATAAAAAATGATCTTCATTTCAATATATATTTCATAAGGGGGATACATTTATCTATATCCTAAAACATATGGTACACATTATAGAAATATAATAGTTTTCTATAATTTTTTTGGATCTATGTTTAATGTGAAGCATGATATTGAACACATTGGATTTTGAAGAGAAATATAATTTAATATTGTAGGGTTTAATATCCTCCCAAATGGTGTTCTGAAAAAAAAATTTACCTATTAATCAAAAAATCTATGTGTTTCTAAACGTTATATTTGACTGAATATAAAATATCTATGATAGATATTATCCTTAAAACACATTAAATATATTTTTTCCCTTAGAGTATCTTTATCCTTAATATTGAATTCATCTCCAACCATTTGATCCATGACATTATTAATATTTGGTATAATGATCTATATCAAATAATATTATACTAATTCATTTTAAAAGTCATATTTTCATTTTTATTCTATCATATTTTTATATAAAACATGATTAAATTATTACAAACATTTTTTCCCATTAAGCGGAAGAATCAATCCACTTCCAAAATCAAATTAAATTTATCTAAAGAATGGATATCACTATTTTAACAAAGAAAATTCTTATAAAAATAAACATATGGTATATTAGTTTTACCATAATAATTTATTATTAATAATTCAATATCATATAATTTAGGTTATTATTTATTTAATTATAAAATATTTTAGGTATGATAGTGTGGGATGAATAAGATATAAACACAACACATGGTGTTTAAGATTTTATGATGAATATACCTTATTAAAAATCAATTTCAGAACTCACTTTTTTAGTTTTTGATTAATATAATTTAACTTGTTAAATTAGAATTAGATTATTTATAACCTTATAATTCTTATTATCCCTTGGAATTGGCAGTTTCCAAATACAATTCAAATGTTCTCCAAATATAATACATTGATATGTTAGTGGTACATCAAGGAAAATACTTTTTACTTTAACTGATCCGACTCAAGTAATCATTTTTTATTAATATATAGTTAATATATTTTATATTTCCCAACATATAAAAAATATTGGAGTTTCATTAAGACATTTCCCTCTGTTTATCTTCCCCTATTGAAGGCTAGAATATGAATACAGCTTCATTCCTTCTCTATTTTCATCAGTAAGAAATCAATGATAAAATATCATATTGTTCATTGGTGTTTTGGTAATATCAAATAAATAATTACTTGAAATCATATTTCTAGACATATGTCATTTTATAAGAATAATTTTTCTCACTATATATCTTATCCATACAGTTTTCTCATTGGTAAAACCCTTTAATTTTATATTTAATGAATTGTTAAAATGATTCATTTGGGATTCAAACATTACTCAAAAATGGGGTTAATGTGAGTGTTAAGTAGTGAAAATAATAATAATATTATCACATTTTTTATCTTTAAAATCTCAGCCACAACATGTCTTATTCATTGAAAAATTCACAACAACATTTATGTCATCATAAACCACTCTCTGATTAATCTATGTTTTTAGGTAGGGTTATCTTTTAGTGCTTAACATAATTCCATTACATAATTAATAATTTTTTATGGATCGAAATGATAATTTAATTGATTATAGAATGTAACCCATGGATGAAAATATTGATAGGAATTTAAGCATATATTTCAATAATAGGGTAAAAATTGAGTTAATACCCAATACACCCATTTCAAGTTTACTACCACAATATTATTCAATTTCAGATTATTCATCCACATTTAGTCTCACCATATGGATACAATTTCTAAGAAGACCCCACAATCAAAACATCACAAAAATTAGAGGATATTATCATATGAATAGTCATATTCCATAGACATCTCCCTAGGATGTTCATCAAATTTATCTTATTTTGTTCTTGAAAATAAAAAAAATAATCCTAGAAAATAATTAAACCCTCCTCTGAAATTTAGTGTAGATACCCATGATAACAATGTCATTGTATTTAATAATTACTATATGTTTAACATTATATATTGTTTTAATCATGCAGAAATATTTTTTTACTACATATCATGATCTCTTACATACGAATTTTACTTTAAATATCATTAAAAAATTTCCCTAAAATTGACTCACATTTTATTCTCTCACAGACTTATCATAAGTTATAATCACTTTAATAACCTGGGGATTGGAACCATAATAATGCATGGTAAAAAATTATCAATAGTGGAAAAAATTTCAACATTTCATCATGGGTTAGATAATAATTATTTGAAAAAAAACAATGGAATGGAGAAATTTCATTTTAAAATTAACATTGGATAATAAGGGTTATCTATAAATCAAAACAGAAGGATAAATAATATCAAAAGAATATACATATAACATGAAATAAGGGTGAGATAAAATCATGTATAAAATAGGAAAGTAAATGATATAACGAGATCATGGAATCCAAAATACATGGAAATAACAAAAAACATTATATAATGGGAATAATTCTGGGCTCACTAATAATACCATCATAGTGGGTACAGTCAGTCCCCATTTTGATAAACGTATTATATAGACATTTATGGTGATTTGGGAAAATCATCATTTCCATTAAAATTATATAATGATTTGTAAGTAATTACCCAATTCATTGGAGGGATATAAAATTTCATCCAATCAATTACATATCATAGTGTCCTTAGGCTATATGCCCATAAATAATACATGGTATTTCAATGGATAAAAATATTTCCCAAAAAAAATAATTGGATATATAATTCTATAATTATCCATTAATAAATATAAACCATAATCTGTTCAACCATATTCCTTTCCCAAATTTAAAAGAACACATACCTAAACAATAGTCATCATAAAACCCATGATAATGAAATTGGGTTCATGATTCTATCTCTTTGAATAAAAAATGTTATATCATAATGATTTGAATGATAAAAATGTCTTAAATAATTTTGGTAGTTCATATTTTAATGATGATACAAAGGAATTGAACGATGAGATACAATATAAAAAATTCAATCTATTAGATAAATTGGAGGTTATATATAAATTAACCCTATAGGTTAAGATTTACAAAAATAAACAAGGGATATCATGAAGAAGGAAAATGGTTAATATTTTATATTAAAAAATAACTAAAATATATATTTTATCCCATTCTATAACTTTTTTTCAGTGTTTGAAACATTATATGGAGTAGAAATATTTCCTGAAATAAGGTATAATAATAGTTCTATTTTTTGTTTCGAAAACCATTTTTGGAACTCATTACGATAAAAATATAATAAATTTTTATTTTAAAAATAAGTGTAGGTAATTATAATGGTCACATGAGATAACATATAATTTTTTTTACAAATATAAATATGATCAACATAGGTATGATAAATTATGTAAAAGTATAAGAAGTCATTAGTTAATGAAATTTGAATTATTCAAAAAAATGAATAATTTGAGGGTGTAGAATTTCATAGAAAAGAAATATTTTATTCAAATTATTAATTTTACCTATGTAGAAATATAATATGAAATATAAAATATTTTTTTGTTATAAATTAATAATATACCTATGAATTTTTGGATGAATCATTATAATAGAATCAAATGGGGTATAAGCTAAATAATCATTATAGTGTAATAATATTTGAGAATGAAAATATACTTAGAGAATGACATGCGATGAATTATTAAATACAGTAAATTTCATAATCTTTTTGATAAAAATTATATCTATTTTAAATACCCACACTAAATTATGAAATGGGTATTGAGTATGAATCATGTCTTTATGAAACAAAATTGATATCTAAAAACCCTTAACCAAGTTCCTAATTGATTCTACATATTTTTAAAATATCATTGATAAACAAATTATATTTATTAAAAATATTATTAATATCATTATTTTTCAATAATACTTATGAAAAAATCTATTTTATATAAATTTATATTTATTTTTATTAATTTTTTAGCTTACAGTAGGTTCTTGGGTTTGGTCAATGAATTTACCTATAAATAGGTTGTTTTATTTACCATTATCAATGGTTTTTAACCCATATTAATTATATCAAAAACAATATAGTTTTGTTTAATTTTTATTACACTATATCAATAAATATATAATTTCAGTTGTTTTCCCAATTTGGACCTAGATTAATAAATGGTTCTTAAAATGTTCATTGAAAGTGGTTAAAGTTGATATAAACATTGATAATTAATATTACTTGTTTATTGGTGAATATTATCATACAATGAATTTTTATAGTACCATAAACTATAAAAAATAATCTCTCCATATTTGATTGACATAGTGGGGAATTTTATATTACATTTAATGCATGAATCAAAATGTGGAGGACAAATACAGTTTATACGGATGTACTAATTAAATATTTTCATGTAGAAATTGAAGAAAACTGTAAGTAACAAAGGATCATTTTAAGGGTAAATTTTTTAATCTTATGTAAAAAAGGAAATTTATTATTAGTATACACTCATTGAATTCAATCCGAATATAAATCAAAAAACCACCATAAGGGTCGTAATGAGCGAAATGTTGATGATCACATGGGAAATCTATTATCAATTTTCATTCAGCTTTAACATGTATTTAGTGGAGTTCATGAATGATATCTTTCAGGTGATGAACATCATAGATCTCATACATATATTCTGCTCATCTTTGATGAAATGAAACAATTTGTACTATGAGTGTTCCAATCAATTATTCTATAATTTTTGTAATAGTAAATTTATATTATTTTATTTGTATGTTGTATGAATATCATATAATGAATCAGTTTCCACAAAATACTATATCTCCTCTAGAATTACATCATAAAAAAATTCTTCTTGTTTCAAAAACTGGAAATATAAATTATTTGTGATTTATCATAAAAAATAAAATTAACATTTGTTATAGTGATAATTCTTTTACAAATTTTCAGGTATCTCAACATGGTGATTAAATTGATATTCGATTGTGTGTATTGAGTAATCTACCATTAAAAATGGTTAAATATTATTATGGAAATGTGTTTAATGGTTTTCTATTTCATACACATTCATATGGGGAATCAAAAAAAGTGAATTGTTGTGTTTTCTTCAGATGATATTATCTTAGAAAAACTGATGTTCGATTTTGTGGCATACTAAAAGAAATCATTGAACATTTTTTTTTGGGACTACAGTACATAACTATGTTTAAATGTCAGTGGTTTACTACTGAGAGATGCTTTCATGTTCTTCTTATCCATGTAATAATTTATAATAAATATAAAATTATTCATGCAATAAATGAGACATTATAATTGGATCATCAGGAACATCAAATTTATTAAACAAATTACCATGATACATTAATAGAGTTGGGTGATTAGTAGAGAATAATAAATATTAAATCATGATAGAATAAATTTACTGATATTGACGGCAGTTTTTTTAAGTGAATGGAATTGAAAATTTTAATGAGGCAATTTAAAATCCATCTTTTTTATAAAGACACATGAATGTAATTTATGAAAAACAACATTTAAGGGTTGATGGCGATGATGATATTAATGATGTTACAACTGAATTTAAAATTACAAAAAATAATGACACTAAAACATAATTTTTCTATTACAGGATGCTGATATACCTTTGGATGAGAAAGATTTTAGATCATTTGACCCTTATACTACTGGTAGTTCAAGGATCACTCTGAGGGGGTGTGGTCTTTACCACCTGATTCTTCCCCACCCCATCCTAGAGAAAAGTCCATATCCAGGGTTCGATTCATGCATTCATAGGTATGTTTACTTATGTAATTTATTTTTTTGTCATTAATTGTTTTCTATCCTAATTGTTTGATGGTTTTTTTCATAGATTTTTGCTTGTATATGTTGGAAAATGGAATGTAGTATTACACATTTGTTTTCTGGATCATGGGTTTCATGGGATCAGATTCCAATTGATTTTCATCACCTCATGTTTGATAATTGGATGGTACATAAATAAATAATTATTACATTAAAATTAATATAATTACTAACATCATATAATAGATTATTTTTAGGGTTTATTGTATCCCATTGAAAAGAGCATGTGTGAGACTATCTGGAGGTGTGGCTATGGGATATGCATCCATGTTGCACACAGTTTTTGGAAAATTAGAAAAAGGAATCAATGGAGGAAGAATGAGTGAAACAGTTTTATGAGACATGTCACGCACACAATCAAGATCATATTTCATCTTTTGTTTGGGATGGATTATGTACACCCTATTTGAGTATGAAATTTAAATTTAGAACATTAGTGTGCTAATCAAACAGAGGTGAAAATAGGTGACACATTAGTCTGGTATTCGTACATTCAATACGCATAGGGGGCATATGAAAAGTAAATTTTAATAAAATATTGTATATACTGTTAAAAGTAAACTGTTAAATTTTTATTCATTTATGTAGTCTCACATTCTGATATTAGGAAGTACGATGTTTATAAGATGATGAACAGTGATCCAGCTGCTGGAGAGAATATAGGCACTCACCAGCATAATATTGTGGTTAATATAATATCCTTTTAATTTTTCAATTTTTCAGTAAATAATATTTTAGATATTTTATTTTTATATTGAAATTCAAGGATTAATATGAAGTCATGATGTCTCAGACACATTGTGATAGTCAGGGTGAGAACGATGGTAAGACTAGTTCCCCCTGATTTGATGAGGCACCAAGGATGTAGGAGACCCAAAATGCCTTCAGGAAAGGTTGAGTTGTTGGGATCAACTGTCAATTGATACCTAGTATCTTTTATGGGACCACTACGATGTTGGTGTCCAACTCGAGTAGAGAATGTCGAGAGTCACCATTATCTACTACACAATATCACGAGTAGCTGCAATCTCAGAGTGAGCTTATAAAGATTATGCAATGGGGGCATGATGAGATGTTTCAATGGTAGTAGTAGCAATATGTAGAGTTCCTAAGATAGCAGCAACATAAACCACAAGATATGAAAGATGAGATGCCTTGATGGCAGCACCAATATGACATGAAGCAGATGATATACATGTGATGTCTGACTCATAGTATATGGATAGAGTTCCCTCAACTATCTCTTCCATCTCCTCCAGATGACCCTCCCCCTTAGTGATGTATATTTAACTTATAATGAAAAATTAGAAAGTAATGTTTTTGTAATATTACCTATTTAATTGTTTAAATAGTTAATAGCTTATATTGTTGTAAAGATAATATTTTTCATTTTCTGTTTATTTTTTTATTATATTTATTATTTTATTAGTTAATATTTTTTTGTTGAATACTATGGTTTTTATTATATAACCAATATAATTATTATTATTTCATTAATATAAATAATCATATTACTATTTTTAATGTAAATAATTTATAATTAATATTATTTTACTAATATTAATATTATTATTTCATTTACAAAATAATGGAATCTTACCCAGTGCATATGAATTTGTTTCATAAGTGAAAGACTTTGTTGTAATTTTTTATGATTTAAATAATTTAATATGGAACTTCATATTTCATAATACATTAGGGGAATAAAATAAGTCATATATATTTCATATAATATCATAGATAAATAGTAATACAATATTCCATCTTTTACTCATGGAGAATATGTATGTTGCTATAAGTGTTAAATATATGAGTATAATTTTTTTTACAATGGAATAAAACTATTTGAATTCAAATGTCTTATGAAATGAGTTTTTTTTATTATGATGACATAAAATTTATTAAAAATTAGTTTAATTTTTGATCCATTTAACATCAACACTTATGAAATTTATAGTCTCATAATATAAAAAATGTGAATTTTCATGATTGTTTTTTTCTAAAAAAGAAATGAATATATGGTAATTTATATTTTACTTTTAATTTTTTAATCTTCATAGAAACTGAAATGGATAAGTGAATAAATAACATATAATTAACATGTTTAATTTTCAAGAAAAATAGCAGAAGATCATATAATGGAGGGGGAGTTTTAGAATAAAATTTAAACTCTATAATTTGTCTTCGTTGAATAAGATATTCTGATTATAATTACAATTTATGTTGTTGAATATGAACTTAATTTTCTAAAAATTATAATGTATCATGTATCCATGATATATTTTTTAAATTAATTTTAAATGAGAATGTGCTGTAGATGATTACTTCTCTAAATAATCATTAAATTGAAATGTGATTATATAAATCTAAATATTATGATTAACATTCATAATAAAATTTGATGCTGATAAAACTACGCATTCATAGATTAAATATTACAAACTAAATAGTGTCTAAATCCAAATTATTATGTTAGAAGGTGGAGTTGATATTTAAGAATTTGTATATAAATTAAATCTAATTCATTAAATGTTTATTGGTTAATATCAGATGCTTCAAATTAGATTAGGAAGTCTCCCCAATATGATATATGTTTATATAACCATGTTGAGGTTTTTTTTAATTTAGCTAATAGGGGTTGAGTTTTATTAATAATTAAACATCACCCATTTATATTTTGAATGAAAATATATATATATTTTTATGTTTTGAAAAGGAAATAATCTCCATGAATATTCATTATATTCTAACAAATAATGACAAAATAATTCAAATAGAGCAGATGTTATTTATATTATGATGATGAATAAGTTGTGATTCTAAGAAGAATATATCCATCAATATGTGTTTCAATAAATAATGGTATTTTTGAATTATCATTAGAGTAAAAATAATAGATCATTGTGTATCTTAAAATGAGTATGTTTTTTTGGTGAATTATGATGATAATTAAAAATTTCTAATTATTGATTTAAAATTGTGTGCACTAAATCAATAAATTATATTATTCATGTGAAATTTTAGAATTTATATAGGTAATAAAATAGATAATGATGTATGATATTCTATTTCTTTATTTTGTGATCTTGTTCATTATGGGAAAGATTACTAATGGAGAATAAGATGATGATGAATATATAATTAATTCAATATTTATAGTGGAATAATAAGGTATTTTTAATTTATTTAAAATGTGGTAATACTCGATGGGATTCATATTAATATGATAAAAATAATATTGGAGTGACTATACATGTTTTTTTGGACATTATTAGTCATGGTAGAAGACGTGGAAAAATGTTTGTAAGGTGAATATTTCTTTATTAATTGTAAATATATTCAGAAATATCATATGGAGTGATATTATATTTGTAAATATTTTCAATGTATTACTAATATTGGGAATTCATCTATATATTATATTTGAGGAAGACAAAAAGTTGTTTCCCCTAATGAATCATAATGATAATCATCAATATACTAGCTGAATTTGATGAGAAATTAATTAGGAAATCCTGGTAATCAAATTAAATTATTCATTCAGCAAGTAGATCATAATTAATGTCAGTAGATAAGTATGTATAAAACATATTGAAAAATATTATAATAAATGAATGAATATAAGTGGAATAGTTTTTAATAGTTTTTGTTTGATTATTATGAGATGTGTTAGAAATTCCCTTTCACTTACTTAATATTAGATAGTAATTTAACAACTATCATATAGTAAAAAATGTTTTAAGATTTCTCTAATATACCATTAATGTTAATAAAAATATTAAAGATGAAAATCTATGTCTCATAAGGAGTTAAACATGGAAAGGAGTAGGGTTCCTATATCACTGTCAAACCTTAATAATATATTAGGATATTATTTATTATTTATATTATCTACATCATTGGATTATAAATTTCTGGGTAAAGGATATAAATATAACATTTTATCCTAACCAACCGCAAAGGGTCACTAGATGAAAGGAATAGAAAAATCCAAAATGACGATGTATATTTTTATAAGAATTCTACCATACAAGATTCAACACCTCTATGGATTGTATACATGATCAACTAGGAATATGAATTAATATTACAGCGAGGTGACCTCTTGTTAATTTACTATTAAATTAAAAAAATGAAAACACTTAGTTTTATATTTTATTGTCTCATGATTTTTTTTCCAAACATAATTGATTTTACATGATATACTTTATGTTTAGTATTGAAATGTATTTATAAGTCACTAAAATGGATGATTCGGTCTATATCCCAGTTAAGAAAATTTTTGGATATCTCAATCATAAACATGAAATAAAACATCCAAAAGTGGAAATGAACAAAATTAATATTTCTTATATGAATGAAGATAAATCACTAGGTTAATGTGTTCATAGTTGTGTGTATATGAATATTTTTTGGATCATTCAATTTGTGAAATAATTATATGTTATGAGAATGAATTCATTAATAATATAAAAAATCATATTAATTAAACCATAAATCAAGATTTTGTTACATAATATTACACATATACTTCTTTGATGATTGATAATTCTAGTGTCTTTTTTAATTAGCTACATCACATAAAAACATAAAATTGGAAAAATCATCTATGTTGAAATTTTCCATAACAACATCACACATCAAACTGCATGGGATCACTGGGGACATTCAAAAAAAATGGGTGATCTATAAATACCACTGAGGGAACAAAAAATTTATAACATATATAATTGATACTTGTTATAAAGTATAAGTATTTGTGGGGATTAAAATAGGATTGAATCGTATATATGAATAATAAGGTATGATATAGAATGATAATAAAAAACATAACATGGGAAATGTCAGAACATCCTAATATAAATAATTGATAAAAAAGAGATAAAGGATAGAAACAATGAAATAATTATTAAAAATTTACTATATTTGAATTAGGTTTACTGTATTTACCATTATTACATCTCATGAGACTAAAATACACAATTAATTAGAGCGGTATATTATTCCGGGTGCACCCATCACTTTCATTTTATTTTCATGTTTACATCTACAATATTAAATCTAAACCATAGATTTATTAATCGTCCCATTTTATTGAAATATAATGTATTGTCTAATACAAACATTTTAGTCCCCAGTAAAATATGTAACACTGTATAATGGTGAAAACCCTTGATAGGAAATGTTCACAGGTACTCACAATACATTTTTTTGGAATTAAATACCATAGTGAAATTTAAGAAACATAATAGAGAAAAATGTATATGGGAGGTTTTTATGATAGTTAGTGGTGCCTCTAATCAGTAATAAATCATAATAGTAGTATAGGTAATGTTAGAAAACATTTCACCAAATTATTTAGTAAAAAAAGAGAAAAAATGATGAAAATTATTGAATAATGGTGAGAATGGGTGGATCCCTTACTTGTGTGTGTGACTAAAAATCTTGGGAGAAGAATCTAAAGAGAATGGGTGTTCCTTGGGATGAATATAGAGATGGAATTAAAAATTAAGGTCCTGATAAATATATTTATATTGAATTGAAATGGAAAATTTTGTGGGTTTATATAGAATGTGAATTGGGATTTCTATATCATTTCTCAAAATTAGTTATAGGACTCTATATAAAAAAATAACAAAAACAAAAAACCATACCATGTTTTTCCATTTCATTATAATAATTGGGTTTGGTTTTAATTATTTTATTATTCTTAGTTCTAAAAATAATATAATAATACCCTTAATAATGTGGAATTGATTCATACTCTTATTCAAATGAATTTTAGAAAATAAAATATATTAATGGTTTTGGATGATTTATAAAGGCTTTATAAATATCATAAATCAATTATAAAATAGTATTATTTTGACGGAATAAAATATATTTATTCTTGGAGTACTGTTATAGTGTTTATTACATCACTCTTGGTTCATTATGATTCTAAAATATAGAACACATACTTATATTATAATCAATTTTTATAAGAAAATTCACTATCTCAAAAAAATATGAAAAGAATACCACTAGATAATTTAAATGTTTTGATTTAAAAAATAATAACTATTTTATTTAAATAATTTTACAAATATGTGTATTTTATCTTCGAAAATAACAATCAATATTTTTTGATATTTGATTTGTTTTTATGTATTACGAATTTATGAACCCTTATAAAAATTAAATTCTGAAATATAAAAATTTATAGATAATTTATATTTAATAAAAATATTTAAAATAATATTTCAATAAAAGATTATTTTGTTAAAAAATTTATTAATTCATCAATATAAATTCTTTAATTGAATTTTAATATTACCCAGAAATATAATTTTATAAATGTGTCATAGTCAAATTATTTATAATGTAAGAACAATATGATTAAATATCTTCATTATTCAATACAATATACATAAAATATTACTTGAGTCAAGATAAAAATCCATTATATAAACCATCAAATTATCAAAGGTATGGTGCACAACTATGGGAAATCCATGGGGTAGTTCGACATGCATGGATTGTAACATGATCTTTGTGAGAATTAACCTCTCCCATCAATAGTTTCACTCATGAATAAGTTGTTGGATCTCATTATGATCATGGTCAAGTGAAAATACCAATGATGTTATCTCTCTTATATGATCCCATATGTTTTCTACTTAGTGTAATCTTTTATTAGTTGAGGCCATCACTTAATTTGTCTATGTTAATTAGATTTGTTTAAACCTTATATTTATACTAGTCATTTAAAAATTGTTCAATGGATATATTATGAATGGTAAATATTCATAATGACTATTTATATTTGATGGGATATAATGATACTATATATGTTTTGATTTTCTATATAATTGAATTACTTAATATAATATTTAAATAAATCATAGTGGGTATTTTACTTCTAACAGTTCAGGTCATTATAATCTTCCCCATTCCAAATATTTCACATTGAGAATTTAATTTTCCCACAAAAAAATAGATGATGTTAATTATATTCCACAAATTCATCCATGTACCACATAGCTTCATCTATCCTATGATTTCTCCACAACACTTTGACCTAGTGAATTATCATAATCCATTGATCATTGTCTCTAGATTATACTATAATCATCAGCTTCTCCTCAACAAAATGGTCATTCTACAATAGTTCCACAATTGGATTGAGTAAATTTGAGGTGTTTTGTATGTACATACTAAAAAAGGATTCATGGAATAAATCATTTACTTGTGGATGTTTTTGTCGGAGTGTTAATCAATAGAACACCACTCCAATGTAACCAAGTATGTCAAAGGAACCAATGTATCTTGGAGTAAGATTCACATTATTCTTATATCTCATTAATTTCTTCAATAGAGATATGAAATGTAATACCATGATTCCAAAATCATACACTATATCTCACCCATGATTTCTAGCATAGTAATTTTTTTGAATTTTGGAATATTTCATGGGATAATGAATGGTCTTGACCTTTTCTACAATTTCAATAACCATTTCAGGACATAGTATTTCATGTTTACCAAATTCCTAATAGATATTTGGTGTTTTAATATCTTCCAATGGGGAGTTAGAGGTATCCATTTTCATTCTTGAGTTGAATCTATTATTGTAACATAACTCAACAACAAAAATATTTTGATCTTTTCCTCCATTGAATTCAATTATGTATGCTCTCAAAATTTCCATGAGTTTTTTGATATCCCTCTAATAATGACCACTACTTTTAGGGTGATAAGATTCGATGTAGTCTAACACAATATTTATATTATGTTGGAGACTCGTCCAAAAAAAGTGGTAAATCTGGGGACTCGATCAGAAAATATTTATAGTGGTATTCCATGTAGCTTCATGACTTATCTAATGTATATCCTTACAAGTTGACCCGGTGATAAGTATTTTATAATCTCAAATCAGTGAATATTTTTTAAAATATGATCCACAACAATGAATATAGAAATATTTCCTCCTCATATCATCTAATGATAGTGAAAAATTACATGGTGATGTTTCCCCATTTCAATGTAGGTATGGGTAATGGTTGTATAATCACCTTTGATTTTTTGCTTTCCAGCATCACATGTTCATATGAATGTCAACATCATGTATAATTTGTGATTTCATTCATCATATTGATCCACCAATAGTACTCTAGGAGATTTTGATATATATTTTTTACTTTATACATAGATAGTGAAAGTCTAACTATCTGCATCATTATACCACACCATTAATTCATGAATTGATGGTACATAAAGTCATGACACAAATCTTATAACTTTTTATACATTAACATTGAACTCCAAGAAAATAAATTTTCTTATATTATCCACCATCATATAAAATAACATATCATTTCCTTAATCATCCATTATCTTATATATAAGGGAAAATTGAAAAATTATTTTTGAAAGTATTGTTGAAGTTCATTATTATATGACTCCTATATCAATCCATTTCAAATATAATAATATTATATAACTCTCAATTCTCATTAATGATAGAATTTCACGATCCTATATAATTTGTGATTCCTCTATGATATTCAGTTACACAACAAAGTAGAAAATTGGGTAGTTTTAGTGATTGATCTTCCCATACCATCTTAATTGGTACATATTTAGCTCTTTTTATGAAAATATATAAATGGGGATTTTGTGATCTGTATATATTTCATACTTCTCCCCAAATACATAAGGTTACATAATTTACAAAAAACATATCATGGGTTCCATCTCCATATCATGTGTTGTGTAGTTCTGTTAGGTAACATTCGGCTTCCATAAATCATAATATATGAATTTATCATCCGAAATTAAAATATATCCCAACACTATCTTTGATGAATTACAAAATATCATGATATGTTATCCACTTATTTTTAATATGAGTACATGGGAATGGAGAAGACTCATTTTAAACTCCATTAGCAATATTCATGTTCATTATTCAAATAAAAAATGACTCCCTTCTAAGTAATATTGGTTAGAGGGTTTTACAATCAAAAGATGATTCTCATAAATTGAAGATGTCACCTACATATTCCAATGAATCTCTGGATATCTATCACAGATTTAGGCCTCATACATCCTTAAATTTTATCTATTTTTGGAGGTTAATTATATATCCCTTTCAAAGTGATGATATATTAAAATTATATGACTTATATCAACTATAACTCTAATTTTATGTATATTTAATTATTTTTTTCACTTCATATAATCTTTAGAATTGTTCTTAGATGCACCTCCTTCTCCACCACCATTTTAAAATATTAGAATATATATATATATATATATATATCTCTGTGTTTGTATTATCACAAATTTGTAAAGGTAATATTTAAATACACATTTCATTATGTCCTAAAAATTTTTATAAGGTATTAATGGGTTCAAATCAATTTATTATAATTATATAGTGCCTATACCATGTACGAAATGTAGTCTTAGGGATATCTTCCTTCACCATAAAATGGTAATATCTAGACCAAATATAAAAAATGGGGACATTTTGGTGTCTAAATGTATGATGAAAAAAGTTATAAATAATCTCGAGAGGATATATGTTCATTATAATAATATTGATGAAATTTGGAATATCAATGAAAAGGATAATTTTCTCATCCTTTATATTGATGTTGAACACTGGTTCACCCCTTTGTGATGTACATGGGTGTATGAATTCTATATCTATATTCTCTTGTTGTTGATTTTTTATATCATGAATTTTTATAACAATAATTCAATAAGGATTCTTGGATAACAAAAATTCTCCAGGTATAAGCTCAATTATAAATTCATCCTCTCATCTTGGAGAAAGACCACATATTTCCATAGGAAAAACATCATCATATTCCCTAAAAATGGTAATTTATTCAGGGATCATTCCTTCCGTTGAATCATTTATTTTAGTTAGATATGATTTCTAATATGTATATAATTTCCATTTAAGAATTTTTTTCTAAAGAACACTCACCCACCTTCCAACACATTTATAGAGTCAAGGTCGATTCATGATACATGGTTTGTTTTTATTCTCATGACAATTTATGTATGATGTATATATATGGAATTCTAATCTATATAGATAATTACATTAATTTCTAATATAGGGATTAAACTAAGGATATCTGATATGTTCAGGAAAAAATTTGACAAGGTAATTTTTATATACTTCGGTACAATAATTACCCTATTTTCTATTTTTCTAACATCCCTACTTCTATTACTTGTTGTGGTCATTGAATAGATCTACAAAACATTGATGATATGAAAGAATGAGTATAATAGAAATAAAAAATTAAATTTAAAATTAAATAATTAATAACTATCATAGATATCACCAATTTTTTTTATCAAGATCCACATCTACATTTTTAATGTAAAAAAACTAACCCTTTCTACATTAGCAGTCTTTTGATATCTTTGAAATCCTATTTCATAATGAATTGGTTTGAAAATATCCCCGGTTCATTTCAGTGGTGGATGTGAACAATCCAATAGTAGTTAAATAGGTAATTCCATTCCTACATCACATTTTTGGGTTTCCCTTATCAGAAAATTAAAGCTATGTGTTCTTCCTTCTAGCAGATAATGCTTTTCCTCTCCCCCTTTATAACTTTATATTGTGTTTCTTTCCACACCGATGAAAAGTGGGATGTTGAAATTTCATATTACTTATATATTTTTAAATCAGAACAAAAAAATGATACTAAATATTCAACCCCATGACCCCAGGATACCCTTTATATTTGACGATATTCATTTTGACTATAAGGGAACAACATCAAAATTCTTCATAGCTATAAATGTATCATATTTCCCAATCTCTTCACATATAAGGTTTATAAAAAAATTAGCGGTCAAACTTTCATTTCAAGGTAATGATAATGATGGAGGCATTTCCTATATATATTTAAATGACTTCCTCATACACCTTAATGGATTCATATTAATTTATGTTAAGGTAATAGAAATCCTTTACCATTTTTAGTTGGCGACTAAGAGGAAAATATTTATGAATTTTTTTTCTTAAATTCCTTCCACCATATCACACAAATATCTTCATAAGGATATGCATTGTAGATCAATTTACACCACTATCCATCTTCACCATACATATGATAAGAAACTAGTAGAATCGTATCTCTTTTATAACATTAAAATATGGTAATGAAATTTTCAATGTAGTCAATCAATTATTTTTTGATTTAGGGATTGGATGATCATTTGAATGTGAAGACATTTAACATAAAAAAAATTACGAAATCATGTTAATTATTTCGGAAAATTGGAATAAACTATGGATTCATGTTTCTATTCAAAACCTGTGTCACATGAGAGAGTATTGTCAGAAATTCTATAATTCCTAATCCCTTTGCATTTGCAATCATATTGGGGGTAGTCCTCACATTTCCTATCACATTGATTTTTACATTATTCATCCTATTTATTAAAAATGGATAAAAAACATAATATTTTATATGATTATTTTTAAACTATTAATTACATAAATGGGAATACAATGATAATGCATATATTAAATATAAATTACATGGATTTCCTTAACTTATCAATGTATAGGTTTCAATATATATCATACATGATTTATTTAATAAAATTGACTCATATAGGTATTTAGTTCCAAAAATAATGTTTTATAATGAGTTTTTGAATCTTCCAAAGAATCTCCATTTGGAATTTCAAAACAATTGTTCAGTAGGGCCCATTTTAATGCACATGTTTTAGTCTAGTCTTGCTCAACATGGTGTTTTTAGATTTTACACCTATTTACATCAGTTCTAAAGCTACATCCAGATATAGTATTGACATTGAGATATATTTTATTGTTAAAATAGTAATTAAATACTTTTAAAAATTAAGGGATGTTATCTTATTCTTAGTTTTGTATCATTTTATTAATTATGATGATTGTAATCCTAATATTGAAAATTACAATACTCTTACATTTATAACTACGATAACAACCCTACTATTGACTAAAATTTAATTATAGATTTATCAAATAATATTAAAAATAATAAAACTCATATGATATTTAATTATTGTGTATTTGAGAATTTGGTATATTACATAACAACTTAAAACAGGAAAACATTATCATTATTTAAAACATTCTTAACATGATCACACTTAGATCTGTCTGGTTTTACTTTGGGACATACGAAATAAAGGATGAGATATATTTCTAGTAAGGTAATAAACATGGAATATCATGACTAAGTAATTAACATTATACAATATAAGTATCATTGGAAAATAAAATACGTGAGATTCCCAAAAATGAATAATAAGGCATCTTATAAAATGATAATTATAAAAGAAACTTGGGAAATGTGAGAAACAATTAAAACATCACACCATAGAAAAGATCTATCGTAACATACAAGACAGCAAAAAAGAAAAATTCTCAAAAATAAATAATGGTTAATCCCTCTCCCAGAATTACATATAATGAGAATAAAAATTATCCAATGCATTAGTGCACAATATTTTTTATGGCCCACTAGAAGATTTTATTTCATTCTCATGCTAATGTGTGCCATATAAATCATAAAACATGGATTCATTCATCATCATATTTTGTTAATTAAAAAAATTTATTTTATATCTATATGTAATATCCCTATAAAATAAAAATAACTACATAATGGTGAACACCCTTGATAGCAATTGGGTATGGTTATTCACTACAATTTTTTTTTCAAACAATTCAATATAGAATTTATTGAAGCATAAAAAAATAAAAAAAAGGTTCATTTGATCGATTAATAAGAGTTAATGTTTTTTTTAATAATTTATAAATAATATTTTTTGAATGTGTAACTTGTAAAAGCACACCAAAATATTATCAATTGAAAGTAAAATGGCACAAGATGAAGGGGACTGTTGAATAAAGGGTAGATTGAGAGAATCCTTTACTTGAGTGTGTGACTCTAAATTCATGGGGGAAACTTATTGTGATCTTGGAGGCACATTATAAAGTTTTAGATATGGTTGAGAAGAGTATGGAAGTTATTCATGGATTATTACTAAATAGAAATGTGATATTTGGTGGGTTTATATAAGAAATGTGTGGATAATTGATTATCATTTCTCATACATAAGTTTCTGATACTATATAAAAAAACCAAATTCAGAAACCATCCCATTTTTTTCAATGATTTATTCTAATGAGTAGTGGGATTCATTATTTTATAACGAAATGGTCTGAAAAATATAAAATAAAACAATTGATTATGAGAAAATAATTCATACTCTTAATGAAATGATTTTAAATCCATAAATATATTAATTATAATATGGTATTGAGAAAGGCCTTAAAAAATTAATAAAATAAATTTAAAATTAAATAAATTTAATTTCAACACCTATATATTTCCATGTAAACATTTTGTATTAATTATAACAACACTTTTGGGTCATCATGTTTTGATAATAAAGACCTTATATCTTTTTGTATTTAATTTTTAGCCAAAAATTCTTATGTCTTGGAAAATTTTGAATTATTCGTCAATCGATAACTTAAAAATACTTAATCACAAAATAATATATAATTTATAAGAGTAAATTTTAAAATATGTTTATTTTAAATTTTAAAATATCAATCAATATTCATTGATAAAAGTATGGTTTTTTTAAATAACATTTTCGTACCCATATAAAATTAAATTTTGATTCATAAAGTGTTTTTGATATTATTTATTTAATATTAATTATTAATAATATTTTTTAATATAATTATATTTATTTCAAAATGCATTAATTAATCATAATTACTTTCATAATTAAATTTAAATAATACCCAAAAACATAATTATTTCATCAATATATCAATATTAATATCATTTTTAATATACAAATAATAATATGAAACTATTTTCATTATTCAATACAATATAAATATTATTGTTTTTATGGTATTGATACATATCTAGTTAATACACCAGAAAATTCCCTATGGTTATGGTTCACTATAATGAGGCTTTCATTTGGTGGTTTAGAAAGCATGGTTTGGGTTTTGATAATAATAATAATAAATGTATCCTATAAACTGATTCACGCATTATTATATTGTTTTCCCTAATCTTCAAATTGGTCAAGGGAAAATCATGGTGTTGATATATCACAAGGACTATAAATATTATGGGATTCATAAGATATGATCCAACTAGGTGAGGTCATCACGTCTTCTTTATCTCATTCGGAATTGTTAAAACTCTATATTTATTCTTATTATGTTGTTACTATTCAATGACTATATTATCAATGATATAAATGTTTATGTGTATTTTAAATATGATATGATATAATATAACAAGAGAATTGGGTGTTTTTATATAATAACGTTATACAATATTTCATTTTATTAAATCATAATGGAAATTTTCATTATAACAGTACTAGAAGTTACATTATTTTAATTTAAGATTTCTACATTTATGTTAATAAATAACCACGAAATGTCCTTATATCTATTTTGAGAAAAAATATTCAAATTCAACAATAAAATAATGGATTAATCTCATTAATGATGGTAGTATATTATGTAGTGGTGGATGTAATGGAAAAGACACTACAATGATGTTATATTCCCATAATGATTGATAATGTAATGAATATATATATTAGGTGTTGATATGAAAAAATTTCATTGACTACTTTATTATTTTGAAAAGTTATATCGGATAAGGATTTCTGTTAAAGGGTCGTTAAAGAGGTTCTCCAATCATTAGTTAAGTATTATAAAGCCTATGTGGATGTTAATTCTTCCTACCTGGACATTAAGATAAAAAAGATAGAGGAGTTGTACTAATATTTTTTTTGAAATGCAACTCGCATGATGATTAAATGAAAACGCGGAAAATTTATTTTTAATGAATATTTATCTCGCTAGAGAAAATAAAAAATTTCCCAAAATTAAATATAAAATATAATTAATTCAGATAAATTTATAAATTGTATACTGAATCAAAAAAATTGGAAATACACTAAGTGATTATGATTTTGAAGTCGTAGTGTATGAAATTTTTTTCTATTTTGTTTAATTTTGTTGTATTTTATATAAATTTTAATATTTAAACATATGGGAGTAGATTCGCATAAGGACATAATAATTTTTTTCACTAAATTAAAACATAATACTTCATTTTATTTCATTGGACTACACATAGATTCAATATGAAATTAATAGTATTATAAAATACCAAGCCACAAAAAATATGACATTGTTGTGAAATCCTATATATTTAAATGTTTTATAAAATTTATTTGGTTTGATAAAAAAACAATGAATTTCATGCTAATTGTTTTTATTTTTATATGTATGAATTCAACACATCAAAATATATTGAGAGTACTATAATGTGTAAATTTTTATTTTTTTAGATTTAATAAATTCTTTAGTAAATATAAATGGGATAATTATTAGGTAAAAATTTTGTTATATAAATATCCTAAAAATCTAAATTGAATATGGGATTCGTAATTCCAAATTATTATGTTTTGACTTCAAGGCTTTGATAATATGCTTAAAATTAATAAGGAAATGGTTGAGGGTATTTCTCAAGTCTACTATTTAGGTTTCTATGATTATGTATTCTAATTAAACATATATTTGAAGAATATATTATTGATATTAAATATAAAACTTCATGATAATTCTTATTTACATTATTGAATATTTATATGATGTTTTATGGGAGGATAATGAAAAATATAACTATACTATGTTATCTAGAAGATGAAATTAGAATATTAGGAATTCAATATTATAATTAAAAATCAAAATAAACTAAAATTGTAAAAGATATATTTTTCCACTGATTAAATATCACATATTACATTTAGATTGTGTTATATTTCAAAGAGTATTTGGTGGATGAATGATGAATGGTGTTTTATACATATGCAATCTTAATATTGTATTGCTTTCATTTAGAAACGCTCATGTAGTAAATAAGTATAGGATATACTGACAAATTTTTTTATGTTTATACATCATTATGTAATTATTTTTTCTACATTACATATATTTTTTGTATGTGGAATAAGGAATCCAGATTTTATTAAAGATTAAAGAACAGTTACATATTTATATGAGTTTCTATAAAAAGAGATTCATTGACATATTTATATCTTTGATGAAATATTTCTCAAATAGCCACAATGATATTATTCTGAGAAGTAGACATCCAGAATACTAGTTCATACAAAATAATATACTCAATAGTGAGATTTTCAATAAACAATGGTACTTTTGGAATATTCCATTCGATGGAAAACTAGATTGAGGATTAGTTTAAAATTATTATATGTTTAGATTTCAGTAGAATATAAGTTATCATATTTCATTTAATGATATTATAAATTATCATTGAAATTTAATATTTTCAGTCATTAATGTAAAAATGTATAAATTTATATGTTTAAAAGTATATAAAATGATGTAGGGTATGCTACTATTGAGTTTTTTATATATTTTACCATGTTAAGAAGAAATCATGAGAATGAAACCGAAGAAGTTGTATTTTTTATATATTATATCAATAAAGAATCATGTGTGAAGACTATAGGATAAATAGATACAATCTAATGTGTTTTTAGATAAGATTATTTACCAATGTAGTTATCGAAACAACTTATTTTAATGGATAGATTATATTAACCACGATGAAAAATATTAAGTAGTGAAAAAAGAGTAGACCATTGTATTTTGTTAGCATATTAATAGGTATGATCTTGAGAATATGAGTAATTCATGATATATTTTTACATGTAATACATATTAGGAGACATACTATTGGTTGTTATAATTTTAAGGATCTATTAATTAGTTTTCTATAATGAATAAATATGTGGAATAAAAAAGCACGATTACGTTTAATGATATTTTTTTGAATACACTCAGGTAGTTTAATTTATTTTATCATTAAGGATGGAGATATTGTTTTTTAGTGAAGATACATACCTATAGATAATGCTAATTTACAACCAAAAATCTGAATGAACATATGAGGTGTAGAATGTGTGATCACAATATGATGATGACATGATTCACTCTAAATACTCTTTCACTTGTCTAAAATTTTGTAAGAATGTTACCTACGTAATATATTGAAATATATTACCTGATAATCAATAAATACCAATAATAATGCATAAACTTATTATAGAAGATAGTCTATGTATCAATGGGAGTCGAACATGAGGGGTAGTAGGATTACCATATCCGAGATATGCGTGATTAAAATGCCACATGCTGATATATTGTATATATTATACATTAATTATTACAATTGAATAGAAATATTTCTTTTTTTTCAAATCATTAGTATAAATTTATAAGATCCATCTTAAGTATCGAATATAAAATAATCTATTTTCTTGTAAATTGACATTGACAGTTCCAAATTCACATCCTCCCACAATATATTCATACATGATTATCTAGGGATCAAACTTTCTACCAAATAAAATTGTTCAAATCATATTGATATATAAACCTTTAAAACACTAATATATTGTGTGATTAAAATAATTTAATTGAAAATTACATTTATACACAACAAACTCATCCCATGCATATTTTACATGATATAATTTTATATAAAGTATCTAAATTATATAAAAAAAATATTCAAACATTAGTAAGACTAGATACACATAAAGTTAACCATCACTTTTCTTGATATTCAATAAGTATATATACCTATGAAATGATTAAACCAAGTAACTTTATGCAAATATACGTTACTCGAGAGAGATTCAAATTCTATCTTGATTATAGTACATAATATTTAAAAATATTATTAACTGCCTAATTTAGGAATGGAACTCGATAAATGATATAATCAAATAAAAAGGAATGTAAGTATACTATAATATGAATTATATAAATCCATTGATTGATTTAAGGTAAATTATATGAATATTAACTTTTTATACTATGGAATACAGGTTAATAATATGATTATTTCATCTGTTAATAATGTTGGGATAAAAGTATAAATTAAATAATAATTTAAAAATAGAAACATTGGATAGAGAATTTATGAACCATTTATAAATTAGTAATTAATGAAATTACAAAATTTCATCTATCCGGAAGAACATTCTATAGAATTGAATATAGAAATATTACATTCATCCTCAATATGAATTATTTTATATTATTCATATTATAGAATTTACAATAAATATATAAGTTTAATTGAATTGTAAACAATTTTTTATTGGTTCATTATTTTGAAATAGATATATATAGTATTTATAGAATATATTCTTCGATATTTTACCCATGATATAATTAATCATAAATCTTAATTAGGTGTGGTTTATTCAAATTATTAAATAAATCTATAATTTAAACTTTATAATATTAAGTAATTATAATAAATTCATCATTTTTAATACAAACACTTTTATAGTTCTGTTTCATTTTATATTTAATTTTTTAATAAATTACACTTATAATTTCTAAATTAATAAATTATTTATTAAATATAAAATAATGAATATAGTTAGTAAAAGGTATTTCAATTTTAAATATAATATTTAAATTTATTTATTTATTTTATGTTTTATACATATTTAATTAATTACATGTAAATAATATAACATTAATTAATTTATGATAATATTTTAAAATAAATAAATATATCAAAATACCTTTTAATGAGATTTCTAAAAAAATATAAATGTCACAAATTTGTTTACAGTTATATTTTTTGGAATATGTAATTTTCCATTTTTCTATTAAAATATATTTAAAGGATTCCCATGCATGTATAACATTAAAAAATTTGGGAAGTCTTACATTATATTAAATGAAATAGTGCAATCAACATTATAATAAACAAGCTCTAGGTGATAAATAACTCAACATGTGGGAAGATATTAACTAAAATAATTTGAATAAACAATATAGTGAATCCGGGACATTCATAATATTAAATGGGTCTAGTATAACATAAAATATATGGTAACTCTCTTATGATGGATGGATATCTTTCTATGCCATAATATATATGTTGAAATAACAAATCACATCACATATGTAATGATATCATGAATTTTGATATGGGGAACTTTTTAAAAGATAAAAACACGAATCAATATTCATATATGTACCAAATTATAGTCTCACACATCTCATGGTATCCATGTATGATAAATCCTGAACATCAGTATGTCAAATACTATTATAAAATTTAGGAAATAATTTTTAATATCATATACATTATTAATACCAACACATAATTTCATACATACAAATAACAAGGAAAATAAACTCTAATTATTTACATTAGATCTATTGTTAGGATAATATTATATAACATGGTATATAAAACATTAAATCCAAACTGATTTATGATATTAATTGTATCGTAATGTTTATATTATTCAATTTTTTTATTTAAATACATGAATATTTATAAAAAACCATGATTTCAATTATCAAAAAAATACAAAAGAATTGTTTACACCATTACGAATGTTTAGATCATGAAAGACACATTTGATTCAATAGTAGAAAACTAAACCAATAATCTTGTAAAACCACTTTTGAATACTCAAAAACAAGATAATTAAAAAAAATAATTATATATCATTCTCCAAAGAAAGGTATTATTTTATTTATTCAATGAAGGATAAAGATAATTAATATAACCCTATTGGAAATCCCTCTTCTAGGGTGTGTCTATAAGATAATTCTATATTACCAATCACATTTAATGTATTCTCCAGACATCTACGATATGCTTATATGTCACTCAAAAAATGGAAATGGATAATGAGTGTTTGGAAGAAGGAAGATGTTTCACAAGGACTACACATTAGTATTTGATACCTCATTTCTATGGCCTCTAAACATTATATAATAAATATTGGACATTAAACTATCCCCATTAATTTACTCATTCATTATAAAATGAATTCTCAAAAATCTACAATCGACGTTTCATTTTAAATTTTAGTTTGTACTTAATCTAAAATAAATTAATATGGAATTCATTTTTATCAATAAATAATATGAAAAAGATATCACCTTTAATTCCTTAAATTAGGGACTATGAATAAGATACATTTATTGAAATTATAGTGGCTAGCATATCAATATATAATATATAATGAGGTTTTCAAATCATACACATTGATTGATCCAAACCTCATCAAATAAATATAAGGGATTTTGTAATGTCTCCATAAACCAGTCATCATTATATCTAATTACACTTAAATATAATGTTTTTGATTTATATGTTTGTTTTATAGGTGGTATGATATCATCTTATGTTATTTTCGTAGTTATTATTTTTGTTAGAGTCATGAACATTCTATACATTGATTACTCGTGTGTTTTGTTTTGGTTTTTAATTTTTTTATATATGTGTCTATAAACCAAAATCATAAACACTCCCTAAGAACCCAGGTTAGTCAAGACACACCCCTCTCTATAGGTATTTGAAATCACAACTAGGACTAGTATTATTAGATGTTCAGATTGCCCATGGGATTTAAATCCATATTCATTTAACAATGTTCTGATTTTTTCTAAGGGATTATTTGTTAAATATTAATATAATAGTACTCCCTATGTTATAATACCTAAAAACTATAATATAGGGAATATTTCACACATATTGTATTATTTCACTACAATAGTGATATATTTCTATAAAAAATCCCCCAAATAGAGGGATTTCACGGGATGAACCTATGAACCACATTTTATAGAGTTGTATTATATACCTCTTAGGCATAGGATGGAAACCTATTAAATAGTTTATATTGTTATGGTATCTCTACTAATGTTCACATGAGGATAATAATACTATATAATGTTAAATAAAATAATTAGATAATTTTATTTATTATTTTTTATATTTTACGTTATTGGGGAGTTAGAAAATGCATTATTGTTTATTCTATTAATATTACTTTATTTGAAACTCAACATATATTCATATTTTTATTTTATTATTTAATTCATTCCTAGATTTTAGTCCATAACATATTAAATTATCGTGTTATGGTAAATTTGGTGTTGGAACAAGACTAGTAAAAGTTTATAATTTATTTTTTAAATATGTGATAATTTTGAATAAATTTACCATTTAGATATTGATCAGTATTAACGTTTATTTCGATTTGTTATGTTATCAGGGATTATTTCTCACTAATTTTCATTATGCCTAAATTTGGATGATTTCCCTCTTGTATGATATTAAAAAGACTAAAAAATAGTTATACTTTTGCAATGTTTGTGTTGAATTATATTTTATTATCTCAGTTATTTTCCACAAGAGGATAGAACACATTTCAAAAGTTTATTCAATTGTGTTTGATCTAGAATAGATGACTTGGGATCATAATACTATAAGATGTTGAATAATTTGTTTAAATAACTTAATTTTTGGTATTTTATTTTATATGTCATTAGGGAGATAGAAAATTCCTTAATTTTAGTTCCTACTATATTTCTGTTATTAAAAGTAATACTCTATTAATTTTTTTTATTATTAAATTAAGTCAAATATTTTAATTCTTGACATCATAAATAATTATGTTGGGGTAAATTTTTTTTGGAACGAGAGAAGGCAAATTTTAAAAATGGTTTATTCTTTTTTCTAATTTTTGATAAACTGACTATTTTTATATTGATAGTTGTTAATGTTTATTTTTATTGTTATGTAACTTTAAATTATTTTTCTATGATTTTAATTTACCCAAAAATTGGATTTTTTTTTATTTATTATGATAGTTACATGGATAAAAAATATGTATATTATTTTAATTTGTTTCTAAATTTATTTGTTATTTTTTTATTTATTGTATTTTTTATAAATATTTGTGGGTTAAAAATTAGTAAGTAATAATATAAATTGAGGTGATATATTTTTTAAATATTCCATAATTTTTTATTATAATATTCTATTTATTAGTTGGAAGGCTATAATAATCCATGTTGAATCAATAAAATATATATAATGTATTTGCATTTGGATTTTATTTTGTTTAATTTATTTCATTAATCAAAGAAACCCAAATTAATGAAATTATGTCTATATATATAATTATTTAATTATAAAATATGATTTTAAATGTATAAAAATTTATTGAAACTGAAGAAATATTTATATAAATGGAATTAAAAATCACCCCAAATGATTTTATATAAATTATATGGTTATGTTGTAGATTATTTTACAATGATCATTTATTTGAAACCATAATCCAGATCTCTCTTATCATGCATAAAATAAGTACTCTTTATGGAACAAAATGATCCACTATAATGTAGTTACAATAAAAGGTATATTATAAAAATAAAATAATATATTTTCAAAATGTATAATACTCTATACATTATCTTCAATGCTAATTAATTTTTAAAAATCCATGTTATGTATGATTGATTATTAAAATAATCTTCTGAATAGAAATTTTATGTTAAATATTATGGTTTTTATTAGTTATGATTTCATATAAGTAATGATTTTTTAGAGGATAGGTGGTATGAAAATAATAATTGTGACAAGGTTTAGATATTGAAGGTTTTAAATATAAATAGATACAATTTTAATGAAAATTTATTTTATCATTATTTGTATGAATAGAATATGTATTTCATGGGAAGGTAAAATAATTCAATTATTCTGAAGACTTTATGAATTTATTAAGATTGTTTTTCATTTATATTATAATAGAGCATCAAGAACCAATATATATAATCCATGTGATTTAATATATGATTTATTTAACCATTATTATTAAATATCAAATATAGGTAAATAGTATGACATTTCATTTCATTATATGGAAAAATTGAGTTTCTTCATCTATATCTGGGTAAAATATTTATAACAATTAGGGTTTAATAATATATGATGTTACTGTTTTGAATGTGAAAACATGATTTATTAGATTTATGTTCATGAATTGTATTTTTAATACTAGAAATTCAGAGTCCTATAATATAATTTTTTCATATAGAAGATTAATTTCAATAGAAAAGATAAATATTTGATGTTAAATTACCCATCCACTATTAATAGGTCGTATATGGAGTGGCATAAGGAAATTTCAATTCCTTCATACACACAAGAGTCTATTTAATGGTGATGAGGGCCCAATGCATTTAATTTGGATCCTATTATATAGTTATTATGTAATCATTAATAAAATAAAAAATAATAATTAGATATAGGAAATAAAACATGAATATAACATGATGATGTCCTACCTAACAACTACATTATGGTATAAAAAAAGGGTATTATTAAAAACTTTAATAGTATTCAGATGGGTCCCTATAAAAAAATATCAAAATGTGTATTGTATAAAAATAATAAATGATTAAATAAGCATACGTGAAAGTGATCCCTGAGTATGTATTTGAATTGACTCTAATTTTTTACCCAATCCACCAGCTCTGTAGCACCACATAGGTCCCCTTACCTTGGATGGATTTTTAGTAGTGATGTCTACATGAGCAATGAAATTCATGGGGATGTTTTTAGTAAAAATCTTAGTAATATACTGTCAAAAAAACATTAAAAAAGTTAAAAATATTTATTAGAGTATATATTCTATGGTAAATAGATATTAAAATGGAATATCATAAATGGATTATCCTCTAATAATCAGGACACTACAAACAATGTCTATACTTGCACTATCTATAATCCATATGGAAATGTGTTATCATTCCAATGGTATATCATAAAAAATGAAAAAAAACTTTTGACTCAAGGAAAATCCCCATATAAATATCTATATTTAATTCCAAATAATTTCATAAACCACATTCTATGACTCATAGATAGTCACACATCATGCCCAATACCAAGTCTCAGATCACACAAACTCACTTAAATGGTGTCACATGTAGTGTTTTAAATTATGTTCTAGACCACAACCTATCATTTTTGTGTGTTCATAAATCATCATTAATATTCCCAATGCTCATAATAAATTTAGAATCAATTTTCATAATCATAATCCATCACATCACAGGTCACCAACCAAAAACTAATTATGTGTGCACACAATAATCAGTATTAATATATGTTATAAAAAATCATAAAAATATCTAGTGGTCATATAATTCATTATATTAATAAAATAATCATAATAGTACCTCACTAACATGAGGAATAAACAAGGTAATACCATTGTATACTATAATTCCATCCCCTCTATGTTGAATTTTCTAACCATGTCCGTTAACTAAACAATTTCAAAATTTAATGAATTCATCACCCATGTTAATATACTATCCCACAAGGGCCTGAAACACTTAAATAAACTAAAAAATTTTATACTAGGCCTAATTAACCAAAGAGTATATAACTAACTCGCTTCATAGATCAAGGAATGGTTCTATTTAACCCTGTCAATTTTACCCAATTATACCATCAATGTGATATATAAAATCAATCTAGACCCACCCAGTAACATGATACACGAAAAAAGAAAAATATTAAGCTCTATAATAATTGACTTGTATGATAGAATAATGAAATGAATATATGTTAAATATAATTATATTTAATTACTATATAAGTCTTAAGGAATATCAATCATAAATGTACATTATTATATAAATGCTCAAAACACCAAATACCTAGAATAAACCAATAATCATTCAAATTAATGATTTTTTAACTGTGATATTTGGGAAAACCATGTAGTATATAGTGCTATCAATAAAAAATGGAATCCAATAAAACTAATAAAACGTTAAATATATTATAAATAATATTAATTAAAATAATAAATTAAATAGAAACCACAACATTGATACACAGATTATTACGGGATAATGAATACAGAGGGAGTGAGTAAAAGGTTGTAAAAATAAAGAATATATGAAATTTTCGTAACAATTATTCCCAAGGAACACTATGTTTTTTGTTATCCAATACTGAATACCTAGTGGTCCATCATCAATCCATTACACCCCAAAACACTATTATGTGTTCTCTCATTCTCTATAGGGATACTTTCCAGACCCCCGGGTAACCAGTAGACTACTATTTGATGCATGATTCACTTCTGTAGTATATTATTCAATGGGTGGATCCAAAATCCTAATATGAAACACCATTTAGATCTAGTAACCGAAAAATATATAAACTCATATATGAATAAAAAAACTAAAGTGAAAATTATTGTTGATTTCATAAAAAATTGTGTTAATTATAAAAATTCTATAAAGGGATTATTTTCCTCAAATAGTTTCTCTATGAGTCCTCATTGAAAAACATCATCCATTTGGACAAAATATCTAACTTCCAATCCCAGGTATCCTCCTAGATAAAAATAAGAATCCTATATACATAAATAAGTGTTATATTATATCAACATAACATAATCTCACCGGGTTCCACATTGCGCACTAGGCTCTCATCAAATGACACATTATCCTCTTACTCAACATTAGTATTGTTTATTATATGTGCTAGGTATGGGTCAAAATACATGAAATATAACTCATAAAATACATCATGAAGACCATGATTTAATATATTAACTTATAATTAGAATAAAATAATTCAAATAATTTATAAAAAATTGTACTCACTAAAAAAGTAAAATTTAAACCTCTATATTTTCTTTGAGACAAGTATCAAAATAGAGAAATGTCACAAAGAAATTAATAATAAACCATAGATAATTCCACGAGTGACCAGTATTAGTTAATATGTGATAAAAATATCTTTATTAGTCATATTTCACTAATACACCTCTATGTAACAAAATGGTGAGAGAAAATAGATACTATATAAATAAATAATGTGGGTCATTTGGATTTTAAACCGAAATGTTTTTTTATTTTAAAAATATTCAATTAAAATATGTATATACCATGAACCAAAAAAATTGATAAAAAATTAATCGATAATATACTTTAGTATAAGGGTCATTACCTTAGACCATTTTTCTATCCATATGTGGTACATGGTATTCATCTTATAGTGAGATAACATGGAGTTTTATAGGCTATACCATAATCTCAATATGAAACATCTAACTTCATCTAATAATATAATTTTAGGATCCCCTTTCATCTATATACCTCTCACACACACAACTGCGAACACATAAAACTACTATGTAAATTGAATAGGAATTTAAATGTAATACTTTTACAAGATGACAAATTATAACCCACTCCACATCAAAAACAAGTATGCCTTATGAACTTTTATAATTAATTCTATGGTAGCCTCATCCTTATTTCCTATTAGAAATAAAATTTTTTTAAGTAAACCACATAATTTTGGAATATTTACTTTTGTACTATTATAGTAAAGGTAGTTAGAATCACAACCCAAAATATTCTTCCTCACACTAGGACAATAATAGTATATTTTGATAAAATGACATATCATTGTTGACCTTGGATTCACCACACAATATATGGTGTGGAAGAATTTAATGATGCATAAATTCATAGAATAATGGATCACCACCCTACCATGGATGTGAATATCCTTACTGACATCCTGAGATCTTATTTGGACTAGGCCGTATCCTATGATCCATTAATATATTACAAAAAATTATAATTTCAAAACTAAAATTACATTAAATGCTCCCTAAATGATGATCTATGAAACGAGGCATTGTTTATAGACACTCAAAAGAATATCACATAGATTTATTAGTCATCAAAAAATATCAAAATCTTTTTTATCCTCATCATATTTCTAAGCACCATACTATTGATTATTGTTATATAGTTTAAATACTATGGCGTTACCCTTACATATGGTATATTATATCTAAAAAAAATTATATTATTAATAAACCAAACAACTAAGTTGCATGTTTATGTCCCACAAGTAAAATATGTACCATAAGATATTATAATCTATATTGAAAAAAATAATTTTCTAAATAGATAATGATTAAAATTCATTGGTGATTTATCAATTATGACTATCTCCAAGTCAGGTGTAGGGTTGCATTTTCTAGTCCTAAATGTCTACCTTATATTGATCATATAACTTGAATTTCACCCCATATTAACTATACATGTAATAAGATCTATTTAATTTAAAAGAATAATGCAAAACCAAGTATACATATATTGGAAAGCTAATCATGAACAGATTCCTAGGATTTTCCCATTTCATTGCAACCTAAATAATATAATTATCAACCATGATTCCCAAATCTCATATTACATATCAAACAAAGTGTACCTAATGATTATAAGAGTGAATCATTGATTACATATCATAATGCTGATGTGATTTTTGATTATGTACATATGAAAACTAAATTAAATATATAAGAACATAGTATGAAACAACTGGTTCTATAATCATAACAAATATGACTTCCTATAACTCCAAAACAATGGAGTTTATTTATGGATTTAAAATACAGTTCATAAGATCCATGATCACATTTAGTACATTTGTACAATTGAATGGAATAAAAAGATACATATATAACCCATAAATTATATATTATTCAATATTCCAAATATCATATATGAAAAACCAAAAATAACGATTTAATATTAATTTTTTACAACGGTAATCCACTAAGTAACCCAGAATTTGTCAATAAAATATCCATCACTGGGAATGGATACATGAACATCATTTTAACGTGGTTTATATTTTTTTAATCAACAAAACATGTGAGGATACGATAAATCGCAATTTAGAATACAATTTGATCACCCAATGTTTGAGTATTTTGATGATTATAATCTTACAACTCATTGTACATCAATTTCACTATTATCATTCATATAAATGATGATAATAAATGATAATATGTAAATTATATTGGATATAAACCCAATACAAGGTAAAAACTAAACTAAATCACCCTAGAAGGAGTTATCATTGAGAATTAGTCATGGAAAAAATTAGAATTGATCTACTATTGGAGGAAATCTATGTGTATCTGTCACCTCATCAAATATGAGACCCATACACAATACCAATATAGTTCTGGGCACCATTTTTCCAAGGTCAGTTCTCACTCTACCTATCCTATATAAAAAACTCATCGATCAAAATACACACCATAATTTCTATAGACTTAAAATATTTCCACACCTAGTATATGTTGATGCATACAAGGAAGAGTGTTAGTTAATTTATTTTAAACAAGTCATTAATGATCACTATTCCATGAACAATAATTGCACACATGTGTGTGTAGCCCGAAAAACCACCATACATTTTGAGGATCACTGAATTAGAACTATAAAGTTCATTAGAAGTCTCTCAATAGACAAAATAAATGGGAATTACTTTATGGATATCTCAAATCGATACATAATTTGATCTTAAATAAACCAATCATACACTCATGTAACAATCAAACAAAAAAAGCATTTGAAAATTCAATGTTATATCTCTAATAGTATAAAGATCCTTTATTACATTTTTAAGAACATTCTCTAAAGATTATGTCATTTTCATAAAATATACATTTACCAACCCCCAAAATTGATTTATTTCTTATGGATCTAACCCTTAATGGTTTTTTTGAGACCTATTCCCTTATGATCCATAGAAATCTCTGTAAACCAGTTCTCTATGTCATATTCCTAGAACCTACTTATGTTCCCCTAAACAAGAATATTAAATTGTGTTCCGATGCTAAAACACTACATAATAAAATCTACAGAAACCCTCAAATAGAAGATGTTTTGTTGACCTATGCTTCAATATAAATTAATCTCCTTATGTGGAATCATATTTACACTACTAAAATTATAAAACTATGTATATAGATGGAACATAAAGGAATGTCCAAATATAGTATCTATTGAAGAATCCCTTAAATTCCATTACATACCCTTACCACCCCATAATATTACATTATATATCATGTTATTATAAATAAAAGAGGAACCACTAACTCTACTAGAGAGGCCAAAATCAATTACATGGAAAAAAATATGTGATCAAACTATAATACTATCCACTAAGACCATCATTATATTATGTCCCTTAAAAACCAAATAAAATTAAGTTGTTTGGATTAAAATCATTTATGTGTTTCTCTCATTTATATGTTGTTTAAAATCAAAAAAACAAATATTATGGTCTCAATTCAATACTGCCATGGGATACACAAAAAACTGTCTTGAAAAAAAGGTTCCATAGTTCTAAATAAATTTAGTTCATCTATTTATCTTCATAGAATCCTATTTTTAATAATTATTCCAAAAAAAGAGTTAAAACAACTTGAAAATATTTTCATTAATGAAATTTTTTATAGGTTATCACACCTCTTGACATTAATGATAATTTACCACTATCTTCAAGAAGGACCTAGAAGAATATCTTTCTTATGATTCACTCACTGATCATCACGAATATCTATTAGCTTGAAGACACCATAAATAACATAGATGCATTCTATAGCATATATTATTCCCCCAGTTCATTATACTTTTTTAGAATGTTATATTTGGATGTATAGTGAACTATATATCACAGTTATGCCACCAATATTTTTATCCTTCCACCCACTAGAATAATATAAAAACATCATTAGTTGACCCAAATCGATATCATAAAAAACTAGAGAGGCTAAGAGAGTATTATCAACTCTAATATTCGTAACATATAAATACCTAAAACAAGATTACCATACCATAAGAACATCAACAATATAATCACTATGTGGAATGATATTTTTTATTAAATAATTATTCACTAATGTCTTAAAACAATGAATCTAAAACACTATTTTACCAACCAAATTTCCATAATATTGAATAATCTAATAGTCCCGTATTAATTAAAACAACATTGGAGTCCTTGTAAATGTCTCAATACACAACCTCTATGAGTTACCACCATCTATTAACCTAATTCCCAAGACTATACCACTAGTAATTACACAATGGTAAAAATCCAATATAATAAAATTATTGACAAACATGATTGGAATATATTATTTCTTATTACTAATTTAGTTATAAAAATTTATAAAATGATATTTTGAAATATAATTAATTTTAATTTGTATTAATCAATTATCAATACGGGAATGACATATGAACCAATGTGTTGAATCATGATTCATGAACTCTCACATATTATCTATCCCAACAATTAAGAAAATACCATAAAATATCAATTATCAATACAACTTGATTAATAAATGGAAACCATAATAGAATAATAAATAAAATTACATTAAATTTTTATGGGGATTGAAACATCCACTATATATTTATAGGGGAGATTCAATAACCACCTCTAACCTCAGTATAGACCATGATTTCTGAACTAAAGAAGTCCCAAATAATTAATCAAAAATGGGATCTAATTCCATTTTGTTAAACCTTTAAATTGATCATTATGTCTATGCTATAATAGGTAATGGAAAAATTTATGTCTATACATGATGAAGGATTCAAACTAATTAATAGGCACTATGTGATGTAGTGGGGATACTATTCCATAAATTTATTGTCACCATCTTTTATAGTCATTATCAAAGAACTAATATATAAATAACCATGAATGGAACAAAAAAATCTAAATATAAAATATAAAATTATAAAAATAGAAGAAAAATAATCCATATATTATAAGTTAGTAGGATTCATAGAGTTATTATTTAAATATTCATGATATAAAATTATTTAATATAAATAAATAGGAACATATACCTGATAAGCCAATGTATTTCGTAGTATTTTATAAAATTTAAAATCTATTAATAAAGATGATCATGATAATATAGGTCTCATTGATGTGAATTGATACATAAAAAATTTGATTTGAATCATAATTATAATTCATTGTGTGAGTAGTGAACATAATCCCCAACCTCTAATAAAACCTTAATATAAGTGAAACAAAAATATTTAAAATTTTATATAGAAAAAAAATAAGAATGTATATATTCATGATGGATCATGGTGTGCTCACCATGCTACCATTATCCTTGAACAAACCTGTTATATAACCAATATTGAAGGTGATAAGAACTAATGATAGTTATACACCATCAAAAATGATTGACACATCAATGCTCAATAAAACCACCCATATTGATCCAAATTTTAGATCCAATATGAAGTATCATTATATACCCACTCATATAGTCATGTTTACACATCATGTTTTAATCCATGTCCTCTTAAAAATCCTATCACTCAGAAGTGGTCTCATATTTGGTCATATATCTTATCATAAACCACATCTCGTTATTTTTGTGGAGTTAAACCACTATTATCTATTTAACAAACCCACCACATGTACTATATCATCAATAACCATAATACTATTCCATGAAATCAAATTCCTTTATAATTTCTCTCAGTAAATGGAAAAAATTATCAATTTTAATTTATAATATAATTTGAAGAATAAATATCAAAAATTCATCAAAACCCCTATGATATTCCAATATTACAAAAAGAAACTCAATGATATAAGGCAGCCACTTGGGTAGCCGTACAATGCAACAAATCTTCTAAAACTATTTTTCTTACACCATCCATTTTAATTAATCAAAAATAGTAAAAACAATATGCATTCATAACATATACCCATGTATCAACCCACTTGGTAATCAAATTTTCCATAAGCCTAAACAACTATGGATTTTCCCTATTATCCTAGGAATTTATCCATATCATATTTCTTAAAATAATGGAGGGATACATCTTAAAAATTACATTTTTCACACATATACCTTCAAAATGGTTAATTATATAAAACTAGACTCAAATTACAACTTATTTCTAAATTCATAACATTATTAAGGAATAAACACACTTGATACATGAAATCCAAAATAACCATATATAAATATAGTAACGTGTTAATGAAATCATAGAAAATGAATAATGATTAACACTCAATAAGGTATATAAATATATTAAATATCAAACAAATAAATTCCAATGTTGGACCTAAACCATTATAATTAATTTTATGAGGTAGAGAACCATTAAGTAGTGATAACAGATCAATTATAAAATATATGGGGATAAAAATAACCAATCTATTATAATAAAAACAAAATGAAATATATAAGGAGGGTTCTTGAAGGAGAAATGAGATACAGGCCATAACTCAAAATTGAAATAAGATCTAGGGCAGTCAACGGTGGAACACATAGAGTAAAAAAGTGGGTAAATGTTGGAATTCATCAAAATTTACATAAAAACACCCATTGAAAAATGAGTTTCAAATGACCCAACTTCCACCAAGTACACTACCATTAGAAGGTTGGTGTGGCCCCTTTCTTTATAAAGATATGACATAGTCCCTCAAGTACAATGTAGATTTACCCTATGTACCCATACCTCCCAACAAATATTTTTTTTGGTTTTACTAGTTTAATTGTAAATAAAAAAACAAATCATATATATATTATATGATTTTATATGAATAATATTTTTATTACAGAAAAACATACCTGAGGATCATAATGTTATAATTCTTTTGTAATCGTGGAAAAAAATTATTATTCCAGGAAATATCTAAAAAATATCAAATAATGTTCTTCCCACATAGTCATAATCATAGATATACACAACATAAAATCTTTCTCTATGATATGGTAAATGGAAAAATAACTATGGGTGATCACATATGCTCATAAATAGTAAAAAAGTTATATAATTATATATCATGGTTAAAAAAATACATTAAAATGAGAATAACAATTGAAAACATACCATGAATATAATAGATTTTATATTGGAGTAATGGAATAAGTCCAGGAATATAAAAATACATGAAACATAATAGAATATACAAAAATGTACATGAGAACATAAAAGATTCATAATACCTAATTTTATTTGGAATATGAATGGGTATAGAATATCATTATTTTAATAGATAAGGATCATTACCAAAACTATCACAGTGAAATAGGATCACTTCACAAACTATCTTGGTAGACTAGGTTCACTACAAAGAATAATATAGTGGAAAAAGTCCCTTACTAGAGTAGGTTTAATTACATTTCATGTCCGGTTTATCTAATATGATATTAACAGTTACCAAATGCATTGGAGTGAAACATAGGTCCCACCCATCACGTTGTGAAAATCATACATACGTGTCACATAAGATAATAAAACATTACTTATATCCGAAACTAATAATTGAAATGGGTTTTATAATTTTTACATAATAACATATCCCGTAGAAAAGAAATTGGTTTCATAATAATTTTGTCATTTCCTTAAATCTATATCTGTTGAAAAATAATCTGGATTCATAAATAATTTATCCTGGTATGTCCCATGAAGTTGATAATGATTTCAAAAACGACTTTTCATCATAAAAATATACTATTTAGGGAAAGTATATGAACAGTTTCTTAGGATCATATCCTCATAAAAAGATAAATTAAAATTTTTATTTGTCATCATATATCTAAACTATGTTTCAAATATCAATTGATTATTTTTAGTAAAGTTTACATTCTAATTTGAAAAAAAATGAAATAAATAATATTTTTGAATACATATCTTCTAAATAATCATTAAAAACATATAAAAATTTAATTCGAAAACGTTTTATATATTTATTGCTAAAAATATCCATTAAAAAACTAAATTCATAACATATTTGAAAAATATATTTCTTTGAAAATTAAATTTTTAATAAATAATTAATCATTATATGTCATATATATTTTATATGGAAAATAATTTCCAATTATAAAAAATATTTGTAAAATATAAAATATTTTCACACAATATTCATTGAAAATAACTTTGGGAAAGTGTAAAAAATATTTAATGACTATTTATAACATTTCATGTGGAACATATAATTTCTATTTTGAAAATAATTATTTTATTTATATTTGTATATGGGAATAAAATTTAAAACTTATAAGGAAATATTTAATGAAAATAACGTTCATGATGAAGGAAATCACATAAATTTTTTACACATTAAAATAATTAATCTTGTAAAAATTTTGATAAAAAATAAAAGGGAATTTTTTAGAAAATTACATGATGATTCCTTTTTTATTATTTAATATAAACAGCATTAAAAGGGTCATTAATAAATAAAATTAATAAGGTTAAAAAAACATTTGGTGGAAATATTCAGAAAACATTTTTTTGGAAACAGTTGACATAAATATAGATGATATTTGATAAAAAAATTCATTCATACTCTTGAGTACATAAGGGGAGGGAACTGATGGAATAAATTATATTATCTTGATATAAATATATGAGAATAAAATACAGGAATATATTTAAGTATGGATCCTAAGGAATAATTATTGAAACTAAAATCATAAAAAATCCTTTTGAATATTGAAATTGTAACACCAATACCCTACCTAATTTTTAACCTTTTAATCATAAGCCCCATTATAGCATAACATAGAAATAAATAGTAAATATCACAAATAGTTGGAGATTCAAAATTTAATATTTCAATTTATATTTATATACACCTAATAAAATTAGGTTCATTCATGAAATAATATATGTACCAAAGAAGATAGGTTGAGAAAGAAACTCATTACCACTATGGTAAATTTTGACCCACAAATCCCATGAAAATGATATAATAAAATAGAAATGTGAAACCTAATTTTTTTTGTAAAATCATCACCAAATAAATTCATCAGAGATATCTAAATAATGTAATATTTAGTTTTTGAATAGGGCATGCATCTCATTGTACTAAAAAGTGATATGGAAATCCCATATGTTAAGTCATGACATCCATCATATTCATTAAAACCAACAGTTTATTTAATATGATTGTATTATACATCTATTAAATAGAAATAAACCCATATATATAATACCATATATTATTTATTTTTTTAATTTTATTTCCTATTTATTAATAATTCAATGTTAAATTATCATTTTGGGAAACAACTACATTTTATTTATTTCAGTTATTAATTTTTAATTTTTTGGTACTATTTAATTAATCATGATTGTTTAATACCTATAATATTAACCATGATATAAATTTTATAAATATTATTTATATTTTTATATAAATTAATATTTAAAATTTATATGCAGAAAATGAAACAGTCCATTAATGGAGATGGTAGGAAGTATGTATGATTGGATATCGTATTTTGATTTTCATAAATGATTTAAATAAATAAATATAAATACTATATTTAATTTATAGAATCATTTTATCTTATTTTTTCACATATTTTCATTAAAATAATCTTTATTACCTTTCATGTAAATCATGAATCTATCACATCGCTTCAAGAGGATGTAGTTCATCGTATACACGAGTGAAATTATCATATTCCCATATATTGGAGAGTTATATGTGTTATAAGAAATATATGATTTTTATAATATCCTAAATATAATATGTAAGAATTTTATCCATCATTGTATCTATCTATGATATGTGCTGATAGAAAATGAATAATATCGGTTCGTGAGGTTGTAGTCCACTATAGACATGACTAATGATTTCATGTCCCATTGTATAGAATTGTAAATGGTTATATATCATTACTAAATTATAAAAACATATAATTTTATGTAATATACTAATTTTATTATATCAAAATTTTTTAACAACAATTGAATGTTGTTGAGGAGAATATAAAATAAAAATTCTCATTGAATAATATTATATCTTCTTCGAGTAACCTACTTTGGTTTTCCTCAAAAGAATTATTATTATGGATTTATGGATAAATAATGATTATAATATAAGATCAGGGATATAATGAAAATATTTGGGTAGTACTTGGATGAACCAAATATTTTTTGAGGTGCAATGAGGATAGGATAATGGTTGTCCTTTTATCTGTTAGTTCAGTGGAACACTTGAAATTCTTGAAATGAAAATGGTGTAAAAATGTTATTCACATGAAAAAATTGTTCAAAAAATAACATTATTGAAAAATATACTTCATATAGTGTTCTATAAAAATTATTTTTTATAATTTTTGGGTTTTTATTAGACAAAATTGATTTAGTATTACATTAGATTATATAATTTTTACCTTAATCATTGTAAATAATTTTCAATTTTTTTAATTTTTGTTATAGTAAAAATTTATGTTGAAGTAATTAGATAATATATATTATAATTATTAAATATATATAATAAAATTTTATAAGTTCCATTAATATAGTGGAAATTTTTAAATTAAAATTAAATATGTTTAAATGATGAGAAAGAATTTTTTCCAAATAGAAAATGTCCAAATAATAAAAATGTTTTCATACAATATTTTGATATAATAATGATTCCAATTACCTATATTATTATAATTGATATATAATTGAATAAATATACTTTATAAACAAATTTTATGGAATGAATGAACATTATAAATTATTTATTTAAATAGTAATATTTAAATAAACATAAGTATTTTCATTATTAATTGAAAATTAATTAATTTCTAAAAAATCACCAAATAACACATGTAGATAATTTATTCATGATGATTTAAAAATTGAGATATATTTTATATAATATATATAGTAAATTAATAAATAAATAATTTAATTATCGTTCTCAAAAATAATTTAAAATAATTTATTTTAGAAAATATTATTTTAAAAACCTATATTGAGTTAATAAAAATTTATATATTTTTTACCAATGATTATTATGTATATAGAAATTATATATATAATAATTAAAGGTGTTTGTTACTATTCATTCTTATAAGTTGAAATACTTGGTAATAATGATCTACTATAAATAATGACATTAATATTTTTTCTATTTTGTTAATTCTTGGTGATGTGTGTAACATAAGCTAAATTCAATGATGCGTATAATGAATGATATTGAAGAAATAATGTTTATATGATGAAAATATTTCTTAAAATATATATTTTTTTAATTCTACCCCCTAAATAAATCAGATCATCCCAATTTATACATTTTCTTGGTATTCTAAGGTTTTATATTTGAAAATTTCTTTTATTGGAAACCCATATAATAAAGATGGTTAATAAAAATTACCCATGAAAATTGAGAAATTTATATATTGTGGTCATATAAGAAAAAAAATTACATGGCCTCCATATATGATAATATTTGTGGTATGTGAAAACATTTACAAATAATATAAATAAAACACCCAAATAATGATGGAGTGTTGCATAGAACATGTTATAGAAATATTTGATGATGGAAAAGCCATAAAATTTTGAAAGTTGAAATGAACATTCATTCATCCGGAATATAGGTAAATGTAAATATATTTATTTTAGGATCTTCTTTGAAATGTCGAATAATTTTCAATAGATGATATACAGACATTCTTTTTTTCCATTACATAAGAAAAATATCATCATTTAATTGTTCTTTAATCTATTTATCCTTCATCACATTCTTTTTGGAATGAAGATGAATTTTTTTCATGCCTATTGAACTAGTAGATCATATGATCCCTAAAATTTGATAATCCATTTTTTATTTCCATATATATTGTCAAAAATATAAATTTTATCATATGATATTAAATAACATATAAATTTCAATGTATGACATTCCATTAATAGATTATATGAAGGATCCTAAATGTATGACAAAAAATAAAATCCATAAATATAGAAATAAGATCCCAAAATTTTCAAAATCAATTTATCATTAATCACCCAAATAACCACGTGTATCTATTAATTTTACGTAACAAATATTTCAATAAATTGATCATATTTTCTCTTAAAACATGGTATTATCATGAATTTCCTTAAAACTATTTTGAATACGTTTAGGAATCCTCATTCCTGAAATAATTCTAATGGATATTGTATATCTTAGGTAAATATAATAATGTTATAAAATACATCAATGAGAACATATTATTCTTTTCCCACATAACACTAACCTATTATATGGTAATGAATTATATCAAATATAATTCAATCATATCAATCATGTCATTACTAAAATATCATTAACCAAATATCAAGTAAATATTAATGAATATCATCCATTAATAATATGTTTTCCATAAAACACATATTTCAATTATATCACATTTATAGTTCATTAGTGCCATTCAATATATTCATTAAAATAATAATTTAAACCCATATACTAAGGAATCACTATATGTTCCATAATTCCTAAATTCCAATACATAAACACTTAAATAAGAGCCCATTATTTATATAATAGTAACTATCCATCATTATATAATTATATAATTGTTTTCTAATAATATTAAATTTTATTAATGTCTTAACATAAATAAACATCAAATTAATTATGCTTCTAATGATTAACTTAAAAAATATATTTGGAATCGACCATTACATAATTATCACATTCATGTTATCTTTATTATCTATAGTATAACCATTATTTGAAAAATAATTATGATCATATTCATGATGATTACCCATAAGAAATGTATTTTCCTAATTTTTATACATAAAATAATTAAAACAATTCTATCATACATGATACCTTAATGGTAGGTTCATTCTTCATATCCATTCCATTAACCAAACATTTTATTTTTCCACAGAAATTCTAGATTCATGTTCTTTTCCACCTGAAACACATTATGATTCCTCTGAAAAAATATCTTCTTTCTTTACCCGACATTAATTACATATAAGTGACTATATCATCATTACTCCACAATCTTCACTAATAAAACTCTCAGTTATCTCTATCCTTCCCTTATTTGGTTAGTCGGAGATTTGGTAATGGTGCATGTGATCAACAATATTTCATGAATATTTTTAGGAATAAACACAATATCATTTACTATAGTCATCATCACAATTGGGATCTCATCCAAATTTTTTCTATGAAATTTGACTATAACCCTATTCTATTTGTTACACGTCTATAACTAAAAAAGGATTGTTTTAGTAATATAAATAACTATGGAGAACCAAATAATCAGTAAAAACCATTAATATGATGTCTAAATAATGAAACCCATTATTTAATATATGAAACAATATTCTTAACCAAGGTCAATCATGAACATTATTTAAATTATCCATAATGGTTTGTAATGATTTGGTGAATTTTTAAGTCATATCCCTTAAGAGTTTCAAACTAGATGTTCATGATGTCTCATTTTAATATACTAGGTGCTGATAGAGGAAAAATCAACATGCACTTGTTAGATTCATTTCCACTAGGTACTTCTTTGTCAGCTCCATATCCACTTTTAGTACCCAGAATTAGATGTACATTCCTAGAAACAACTCACTCAATCATTTACCAAAATTCAAGGACATTCCCCTAAAATTGTACTCATACATAGACTTATCCATAAATAAATCCAATGAAAAATAAAAAATAAATATACATTATTATATCACAAAAGTATTCTTATCAAAGTGTCTAATAGTTAAATTATCATATCAATTTATACCAACAATAAGACAAAAAACTCTCATACGTAGATACTACAACATTTGAAATGAATATTCATTAAATTACACAAACAAACACATGTAGGTATTAAAGGTATAGTTCCATTGGCAATATTGAGCCTAATAATCTAATTTGATGAATGATATTTAATATCTCTTATAAAATTATTCCCACTTAGTTGTAATAACAAGTGTTTTTGGATAAGATGATATTATGTCGAAATTTGAATATTTCATAATTACTGGACAAGATATTTTTAAAACTGAACATAAAAAATAAATTCTTATGGATATAATGTTAAAAAAAATTGGAATTGGGAGATGGAAAGATAATATTCCTGTTCATCTTGAGGTGTTTTAGGAGCACCAGACTAGGTATGGAATTTTTTGAATGACCTATAGTGGGTGAATAGTTTGTCTACAACCATATGGCCCATATAAGCAACTGTGTTGCTTATTATAGGACAAGAAGAGGTGTTTCTAATGTTATATGAATGTTTTGTCAGATGATGTTCATAGAATACATTCTTAGTGAAAGAGTCAGTAGCTACGCAAAGTTCATTGCAAAGTTTTCACCTGGTTAGATAACTGTACAGTAAAAACCATGCATGATTCATAGGTTACAAGTAAACTGGGTCACTGGTGGCGCACTTCCTCCTAAACCATGAGGCCTAAAATAAGAAAATGATACCCAATTTTAAAAATTAAATATTTTAATTTAATTGAAATTTATTTTAAAAGGTGAATTAAGGGGTTTCTCCTCCAATTTTGGGTTGTGTAACGCAACCCTTGAGGAGCTCCTTTGGTTGTGTGAAATGCTCCACACTACACCCCTATCTTGATTTGATTTCAAATATATTTTCACCAATTCTTATACTGAATATCCATTGTAAGGATTTATCCCCAATCCCAACTCCTTTTCTAGTGATTTTAGGTCACTCAATACATAGATTTCGTTCAGCCAAAACCCTATCTTGGGGTTTGATGTGAAATTTTCTCATTTGATTTATCGGTGTTAAAATGGACACCAAGGTTGTTTAAGACTTTGTTCTAGTAGTCTCCACCAATGGAAGGGTGGTTCTGGTTATTTCAGTTCACCGCCACCATCCATGGTATGGGTTTTTACCCACTAATTTGTTTCACACCATTTATTTTATGGTATTATGATGTGTATTGATCCCAAGTATATGTGTAGCGATTATAGGTTTCCTAGTAAGAATTGAGAGAGAATAAAAAGGTATGTAAATATATATATATATATATATATATATATATCCTTCATGTCTTCATTTCTTCATGGCATAGGGAATACATAAATTAGTTTAAGGGAATATATATATATATATGGAATTATGTTCATTTTAGTAGATGAAATCTTGAGATAGATATCATTGAGTTCCAAAGTGTCTGTTTGGTCTTCTTCTTGAGGTATGTTATCTATCCTTGACTTTTTATCTTAGAATTCATTAAAAAAATATATAAATTTTTATATTTTTTAGTTTTCTATTTAAATGGAATTTATTGTATTGATTGAAATGTTTTTATGAGATAAATGATTTGATGACACAAAAATTCATGTTTTTATAATAAAACTCCTCTAATGTAGGTGAGATACCATCAAACTAAATCATAGGGATAATTGTAATAACATGATTAGTGTAGATTGAGATTTTACATATGTCTTCTTGATGGTTTTGATGTATGGTATCTATTTCATGGACCATTGAATGTTTTTAAATGTTAATTAATGTGTGATTTAAATCAGCACATAGTTATGTATTTGTAGTAAAAAATATATTGCATGTTAAATCTATTATTTACAACATGATTTTTGTTAAATCTATGTATGGTCAATTTGATTGGTATGCACAAATCAACCATTGGGTTTCCCGTTAAAAGGACTTGAATAGATATAGCATTGTAAACCAGTAGGTGTGCCTTATTACCGAATTTTATGGGATGTCATGAATATAATATTTTTATATCAATTGGTTAATTGAATGGATTAATTGGGAAATGATGAGTGACAATGATTATTGGTTATTATTATGTAATTTCTTTATTAACCATTTTTTTCTTGTATTGTTATGATGAAATGAGTATAATACCACCACACCGTTCAATATTTTCTTAATCCTGAGAATATTGTCATAATGAATTTATCATGTGACTTAAATGCTAACTAAGCCACGTGATTTCTTGATAGGATTTATAGTCTTGTTATATTGAAAATTTTGATGTGAATAATTCAATGGTTGATGAATTGATATGCCCATGAGAGATAATTTATGTTGAATCCATGTAATAGTTTAATTTATATGTGACGCTTGATCTGAGAAATGTGCACATGTGAGTAAATGAAAGGCAATGATTTATGAGGTTGGTCCTTTCTTGATCCAGCTATGTGAAGGTGATTTTTAATAGATTCTCTTGGATTAGACCTTTTCTTATATAATAAATATTTTATGTTAATTTATCTGATGAAATATTAAATGGCCTCATGTGAATAATGTATTTAGTTTTTAGTTCCATGGAAATGCTAAATAGGTTAAATATTCTTATACAATGGGTGAATCATGTAAGCAACACAATATGTCATGGATGGACTCATAAAGGTTATTCTTATTCCATGGGAGTATCAAGGATCCAATAGAGTGATGAAATAGATGATTTGAATCGTTATATATGGTAAATTCGTGCGTGACTCATTGATCCATTGAATGATTTCATGGACTGGTTCTTTGAGGTGGTAGTTATATGAAGAGTGAATCATGGATATAGTTTTATGAGGGATAAAATTTATGGGATCATGTTTCATTTGATTAGATTTCATGAGTGATACCTGGTTCTTTCTTGTCGGACCACTAAGGATGGTCTCTCTTGACAAGTACTTATACCACTACTAAAGTGATATTGGGTTCTTTAGAAGTTCGTCTAGAGGGATTGTAGGGAATTGATGGATATTTCTACTAGAGTGTAAAATGAATTGAATTATATAAATGTCATAGATTATATTGTGGTATAATTAAGAATGAATATAATGGTTCATAATGCTTTTTCCAAGCCAATGAACAATCTTGGGTTCGGTGTAGACATTTTTGTAGATGGACTACTAATGTATCTATTTTGATTATTGTGATTAGGGGGGTGATGAGATTGAGTCGAATATCGACAATTATAAATTAAATTATTTTAATTGTTAAATTTTTTATTAAATGAAATGGATAATAAATGAGTGCCTACATATGAATAATGTTTTATTTTAGTCCTTAGATACTACTTATATATTTTCTTTTACTGATTATTTTTTCGTTTCTCATGATGAATCGGTCGTCACACCATGGGTGCTGGACTACTGAGATTATTATCTCAAACCCTAATCAAGTACCCTTGGTAACTGAGTATACCTACTTGCTTGAATGAATATAGACCATGTTATTTCATTATTTATTTTATATGTATGTTCGGAGAAAAGGTCTGTGCTGGATATCAGAATGATCATGGTGAATCCTTTTGGTATTTGATTTCCATTCATCATTTATTATTGTTCTCAAAATCATGATGTACTCTTTATTGATTTCAATTATGTATCATAATAGGTTATGCCTGAATGCATTGTAAAACTATTTTTTTCTATATTACACATCTAGTTGATATTAATGTTTTCCTCTCACATTTGATTATTTCACTATACCACTTCTACTGATATCTATGTATTGCTATCTATTTACCATGGTTAAATCTTAAAATTACGATAAATTTTCCCCACTAAATTGACCTAAACACCTCCAATTATATTTTGTTTTCTATGGAGTATGGGGAGATGTGCTTAAGGAAATGTGGAAACTAGTACTGCTAAAGATTTAGTGTTATGTTGGGACATAATGTTACAATGGTGTATCCAATATTATTTTCACATTGTTTTACTTTTTGGACCAACTAGATATTAGAAATGGAATGTGAAAGGTCATGGATGATAGACAAAAATGGAACTGATCTATCCATGCATATTAAATGACCCCATGGCCAAGGCTATGAATTGTTGTTTATACTGTTGATGTTATGGTACATATGACTTCACCATTGGTGATTGGTGGATTGTTTACTATTTATTAACTAGGTTAATTTATTGAAAATTTTCCTTTGGCCAAAATGAAATAAAAGTGACATGAAATTCATCCTATATTGAACATATAAATTCATATTACATGTATATAAAATTCCATTTTTCTCTATTATATGTATTCTTATTAATAATGATTTTATTCCTTGAGGGGTGCCATGATAGGTTTTGTACCTATTGAGGTAATGTTTAAGCATTCTTATTTATTTTTCATGACTTTATTGTGGTGTAACAATATTATATGTTATATAACATTATTTCATTCTTATTATAGATTATTATTTTAATATATAAAATGGTATCATGTGCTGGATATTTATTGTTTGCTGTTTAGGTGGGAGCCAATTTTCTATTATATGGTGTATGGGAACCATATGATTTGGAAAAAGAAAACCCATTTACTCAAACATTCTATATAACCTAATAAAATTAAATAAATATTTTGGAAATTAAAAAATATTTTTTATAAAATATTATTGTTGAATGTTATTGATTGATTGGAGATAAATTTGAATCATATGTTTTAGGGGCACCTAGTAGATTGGTAGATGGCCACCCATGTGAGTGAGAATTTTTATAACCATTTTATGTCTGAGAATGGTAATAAATTTAAAATATGTTATGTTTTGAACATTAATATCTAGTTAAGATATAAAATTATAAATTAGAAAAAATGAGGTAAATTGGAGCATTTCTTATAAGATAAAATGTTGTGCTGTTTTTTACTATCATGGAAAACAAATAGGCAATAGATCTATTTTTGATGAATCTAGGTCGGATTAATGGGATTCCCGTAGGTGGCCTAATTGGTTAAAAATGAAATTATTTCATAAATTGCTTATTTTTTTCTTTTATTTTTTAGCTAAGGGGTATTCCAGCTGCCTTGATTTATAATCCATTGAGTGAGGATTTTCATAAAATTATTCCTAATGTTTGAATGGTGAAGTGAAAGTATTGGAATGGATTAAAGCTGTAAATGGAATCGGTGTCCTTGATTAGACCTTCTTGTAAGGGTAGTTAAATATTACAATGGAATTCCTTAGAATAGAGATGTGATCATTTATCCATTGGTTGTTTATTTTTAGCTATGTCTTAAATGAAAGATGATCTTGAGCCTATTGAAATCTATTTTACCTGACCAAGATCCAGTTGATGATTTTTCTTTATAAGGGGAATTTGTGTTTTTGGTGGCACCCTTAAATATGGATGCTTTTCCTTCCACTGCGTGGATTTTGAATTTTTGGGTTTTTGGTGCCTTTTTCCTCTGTAGGGTGTCTATTTTTTAAAATAAATACCATGTTAAGATGGATGTTCGTTTCAAATTGTCCCTTGATATGTCAGTGAGAATCATGGAATGCATAGTTCAGTATGATAGACGTGACTTATGCATGGTCATCTACTTGGTAGGTTGTGTGATCCTCTCTTTTCTCCAATGATTGTTAATTTTGTACATCATCATCTATGTAAATGGATGATTAGGATGATATGATTTGGAGAATGTTTCTATGTGTTCCATAAGATACCATATTTCTTATGGTAGATAACCAATGGATTCTACCTAGGATGTGATGTTTGATCAAGTAAAATCTAGGTAGTATGTGTTGACATAAATTGTCCCCCTCGACTATAAGTTTTAAAACAAGCTGTTTAGTTTTTTTATAGTGTGATCTTTGTGTAATTTTTTTTATTTTTAGGTCACCTATAGATTAGTGTTACCAAATCATTTTAAAATCAATTCTATCCCACTATTTGGGAGTACATTATGCGACTTGGATGTTTTTACATGCATGTCAATTTAATTTTGGATTTCATGCCATGTGTTTTAGCATTAGTGATCATGGATCTGAGAGTGTAACATTTTTTTTCTGTATGTCTTAGTGAAAGATTGTAATCATGAATTTCACGAGGATGGATGTATGTTCAACCATTTGGAAACACATTTTTTTTGGGATATTTTCAGTTGTATGTTTTGAAAGAACCAGAATTCCTTGCATGGTAAAGGCATCATGTTTTTCTTGATGACGCATTGGTGGGTGAAGTTGAGATCGTTGCAAAGATTCGATCAACATTGGTTCAACTAATCTTCAGGGTAGAATTGTATTTACTCTTATAAAAAACTTTTAAAAGATATTGGAATGTTCCCTTCCATGAAAATTTTAATTACATGCTATGAGAGAGTCAGCTACATGTCAGACTAATGACTAATAAGAATTGGGATAGATGTTATCCCTCTATATTTCATTTGATGGATGCATGGTTTTTGCTGAGGATTGGTTAATATTGTGTAATACTTGGGTTTCTGTGTTGTAATTATTTGGATGGACTCATGGGTTCCTTCTACATCTTTTGATGTGGCCTCCAGGTGAATGTCACTCTAGGACCAGTCAGTGTTTTTATGATAGAGTTATGGATTTTTATCAATGCATCTCTTATAAAATGTTTCATGGGATACATGGGGATATATCCATGGACTCTTGTGGGAAGACACTGAGTTTATCTTGGACATATGTTCAAGCATGTATGTAATTTTTTAGATCATATCATTTCTAGTGGGATGGAAATAACTGATGACTTCGTTTGTGCTAGGCATAATATTTTTAAATTTCCATGTGTTGGTTTGGTCTTGAAATGTCACTATAAGCCTGGTGGTGTCATCATAAGACTCTTTTGATGTAAAATAATAAGTGGTGGTTATGAATGGTGATTATAGTTGTGAGGAAAATCCATGATTTAGAATTGGTCTCTTTTTAATGATTTGGTCTAATGTGGGGAGAAAATATTGTTAGTTTCATATAGATGACGATGTGATCATGTATTTGGTTATAAGGGATTGGGTCATATCTACTTTGAGGCTTCAGTTGTAAATCTAGCATTTTATTGAGTTTTGATGGTGTTGGTGTCATGTTCATTAGAGATTCTTGAGGTGCATTGGATATTTGAAAACATGATGCAACAATTTTAATGAAACATCATGGACCATGTAGGTGAGGTGGGGTTTTATTTATTCCAGTGTTACTAGAGGATTATAACTTCTATGGTGGAGAGTTTTTAATAACTCATGATTTTTAAGATGATAAAAATTCTGAGGGAATTTAAACCTTTTGAGATTGCTAGATGGGTTATTTTTAAAATTGAAATTGAGAACAAAATCTTGAGAGTTAGAATTTTTAAAAATTATGTTTTTAGACTGGGTTGATGACTCATGAACATTCCCATGTTGTTAAGGTAGTTTTAGGAGTACAAGACCAGGAAATTATGGTTTTGAAGAACATGAAAAGGGAACATGGTTTTTATTAAACTGTGCAGCCCATAGTAGTCCTGTGGAAATTGATGCAGGGTATTTAGAGGTTTTTTTACAAGTTATGATTGCAGTTTTTCAAACGATTTTCCTATCCCACACACTAAGGGAAATTGGCAGTAACTATGCATGGTTCATCTCACAGTTTTTGCATGATCAGATAAATTTGTGGGTACAACTGTGTAGGGTTCCATGGTTCCCAATGATAGGACGCACGAGTCGCACATGTTCTATTAAACTATACGACCTTAACAATGAAAATAGACGCAATATTAGAAATCAAAATTATTAATTATAGTCAAATAATTTTTCAAGATGAGAAATAAGGGATTTTTCTCCCTTGATAGGATATGCAATGCACCCCTGGAGTGATCCATTGGTTGCATGTGATGTTCAACCCCATCACCCTATCCTGTATTAATTTTATCTAAATATTGATTATTTATTTGTCCAAATATCCATGTTTAGGCTTTATCCTACCTATCCTATCATTTTCTAGATATTTTCAGTTATTTCATCACCTGTATTTCGTTTGGATGAACCCCTAACATGCATTTTGATCTGATTATCATTTTTCATGTGATTTATGGTTGTGAAGATGCCCTATAGAGTAATTTTGGTCAGTGTTCTAGTAACTTATACCCAGAGTGAAGTGGTTTGTGTTGTTTCCATTCAATTCTGATGTCTGAGGTAATGGTTTTACTAGCAGATGTTTTCCGCACCCTCTATTTTTGAGCCTTATGATGTTTATGAATCCCCGGTTTATTTTAAGCGTGTTTTGGTTCCCTTGGAAGACATGAGATCATATACAATGTATTGAAAAATATTAATATTTATATCCTCCATGGTTGTATTATCTCATGTTATGGGGAAAATATTTATTATGTTAATCATATATGTAAATATATATGGAATTATCTACATGCAAGTAAACAGTTGCTTGAGTTAAAATGTATTGACTACCGAAGCATCATCTTAGAAATCTGCATAAAGTAGGATCCCTATCCTTGACCATTTATTTACTAATTATTTAATAGATTTTTTGAATATGTTGATTTTTAATTTTCATAGTTTAATGGAAATCACAAGAGTGACTGAACTTCTTTAATGTGATAAATGAATTGTTCATATATAAAGTAATGATTTTATAAAAAAAACCTCCAACCGAGGTGCACTTCCTTCAAACCAAACAGTATTTATAACTGTTATATCATGCTTAGTGTGGTTTGAGATTTTCCATTTGACTTATATTAGGTGTTGATGTATAGTATGTTTTTCATGGACCTTTGAATTTTATTAAATTTTGTTCCCTTTCGAGTTAAATAATGACTTGGATAAATATTCGTTGTTAATCATGTATTTCTTGTTAATTTTCTTTTTTCCCATGTGCATTATGTTAACTATATTACTAGTTAATTATAGTATTAATCTTTATGAACCCATGGGGTTTTCTTATTAAATGTACTTGAATGGATTTTAACCTTAAACTCTGATAGATGTACCTTCTCACCCCATGTCATGTAATGTCAAGCATGTAATTTATTTGTATATCAATTGGTTAATTATATAGATTAATTGGGAGGGGATGCGTAACTATGAACCTAATCCATTTTTATGTGATTTCATGATCTGACATGTTTTTCCTTATATGCCTATGCCCACTAGAGTTTATTAATAAAACACTATATAGTATGTTGGTATGATTGATATTCTTGTTATAAATAATTTATAATATGAGTTAAATGATTACTAATGAATTTTATGTCTTGATAGTCTTGCTATGATTTATATACTGATGTTTTCCATGTGAGTAATTAAACATATTTTGGATTTGTATTCCCTCCAGAGTGATTTGAAGTTGAACAGACGTAGTATTTTAATTTTCATTTTATTATTGTTATGAGAAATTTACCCTACGAGAAAATGAAAGTCCAAACCATAAGTGGTTGGTAATTTCTTGATACACACTTGTGAGGTGGGTTATATTATATTATCATTCTTTGGAGCATGTCATTTCTACTAAAATGATTAAAATAATATAAATGATTATATAGAAAATGGTATTTATTTAATCATCGATTTAGATTATAATTCAATAGAAGGAATCAAGGTGCTAAATAAACATATTCCATGGGAGCATCATGGAAACAATGAGGTATTTCATGGAATCAATCATAGACATTTTGCTTATTCCATGTGGTGAATCGTGGATCCAATTGATGGATTCCATGTATGGGATCGATAGTTAAATATTATTAATCCTTTGATGAATCTTGGATCCATTGAGGGATTCCATTGAAGGTATCATTGAGGCCCTACTATTATGTCCAGTGAATCTCGGATCCCATTATATAAAATATTCCATGGACATGCTCAAGAAGAATATGATTATACGTCATTAGTGATACATAGGGTTCCATATAAGACTTTCAATAAGGGCTTGGATGGCATGGACTAATAGCATAACTATAGTTACACTATGTTCTAGAGAGATTCACTGATATTTTCTTATAAGATGTTGGTGAAAATTTCACCTGGCGTGATACATGAATTTAATATTAGGAATTTCAAGGATAGGATTTGGTTATAGTTGACTAATAATGAATTTTTTATGATGCATATTGCAATATAAAAAAAATATATATTGGATTTGGTCTAGGACTATATTATTTAGATGGACTACTAAGGAATCTGTTGTTATTATAGTTATATGGTGGATGTTGGGCACAATACATATCTCAATACATAAAAATTAAATGATTTAAATATTTTACTTTTGATTACATAAAATGGATATTAAATGATTACCTACATATAGTGTATGTTACTGTTCAGTAAATATTTCCTTGTTATATATCATCTTTCACTAATTACATTTCACTTCACTTGAAGGATGGGGTTTTACAGAGTGGGTTCAGCCCCACTGAGATTATTATCTCACAGCCTACTTGAGTACCATTGGTTCCCAAGATGACATAAATGATTTCAGGGCTATGGACCATGTTTTTGTTGTGATTCATATATTTGGAAGATGGTAGAAAATGACTGAGATGGATCTCAGTATTCTTGTGGTGATTGCATTTGAGATTTTCTATATATTCTAATTTTTTTTTTGTAAAGAAAAAAATGTTATATGGTTTTATACATATAGTTATGTATCTTCATATGGAATGCATGAATTGTAAAACTGTAATTGGAAATATTTTATATTCAATTTTTATTACTATTGTCTTCTGGTTTTGGTTATTTCATTATACCTATTCTACTGATATCGTTGATTTAATATCCATTTATGACTATTAACTTTGAGATTGAGGTTATAGTCTCCCAACTAAACATAAATGTACACCCACATTTCTAGTTGATACACTCTACTGTTAAGGGAATGGAAACTGAAGAATGCAGAATATAAGATGTGTAGTAAGGAGAAACAAAAGAGATATCAACAAATCACAAGCATAATGGTGTGAGAACATGAGAATACAATGTTAAACCCATTACATTAATATAAGTGATCATACAAATGAGTCATGTCATAAATCATGGATGTTCAAAATAAATGAATCAAAACGGAATCAATGAAAATTATCAATGAAAACATAACATTAGCAGAATACATTGATTTTTGGAAAAGTCATAAGAATATTGTTTCAATTCCTTAGTTGTAAAGGATCACAACCAGATAAATAATAGTTTAATGGGTTCACTCCACAAACCATTATAGTTTTCATGGTTTCATACCATGACTATCGTATTGGATATTATCACTTATTCAACTGGTTTCACTCCTCATTACAGCCATATCTATTTTAAGAGATTTCAATCTTTATCTAGTCAATTAAAGGGATATATAGGTACCACAAGTAACTTATTGAAAATCACACATATGTGTGCTACACCATCCCAAAACGTTCTTAATTTAAAAACCCATGTAATGAAATGGGTTTCATGAGAATTTCATCATAACTAAACTGGTTGGAAAGAATATAATTTCATATTCATTTTAACATTTCATCAAATCATAGCCCATGGGAAAATGATAGGGTTTCATATGTATTGTATCATTATATAAACCATTGAATAAAAACTAGTTTAGTCAACATCTTTTCATTCTAAATATAATAAATTATAATAATGATTAAGAATATTGTCTTTGGACCATATCCTATGTAACTTATATGTAAAATAACTGGAGATTATCTTAGATATAAATTGTTTTTCAAATATAACATGGAATATTTATTGAAAGGAATAATCTTTCCACTTTGAAAAAACATCTTTAATCTTAAATCTTTTTTAAAATATTTTTCTATGTATATACATTGGAATATTATAATGGAATATTTAAGGATATTTTAAAGTAATTATTGTGGAAAATATCATTTTCACTTTAAAAAATTGAAAATTATTCAAAAAATATAATATTTGAAAATTTAAATTTTAAATTATAATGGAAGATTAAAAAATGATTTAAAATATTTCTTGTGTAAAAAAATATTTCTCTTTGATGAAAATATTTTTAAATATCAAAATATTCTCAAAAGTTGTTTCTTTTAAAATAGCTTTAGAATCATACAACAAATGATTTAATGGTTATTTATAAAATTTTATGATGAAAATATCTTTTCAGCATTAAAAAACATTAAATATTATATAATAAGTTTTTTTAAATTATATTTAAAACAAATTCAATAAGATTAAATGAAAATAATTTTCTTTGTTATAGTAATACCTTTCCAGCGGTACACATTAAAATAATGATTCATTTCACATTTTTTGTTAATAAAAATGGTCATTATCTAGAAAACAATATAAATATTCTACTCAATTATTTTTAAAAATTCAAACACTCTCAAATTATCTTTAATAAATAATTTAGATAATTTTAAAATCATATTTTATTTTTTGTAATAATTTTATTTATGTAAATTATGTTTGAGACCAAATAGATAAATATAGATGATTTTTCCTAAAAACATTTCATTGAAGTACAGTCTACATAAAATGTTGAAAATGTTTGTAAAACAAGTTTTCTCATGATATAAATTTAATATTATAAATTTAATTATGTTATATTAAAGATGGATAATAAGCATTCATCATTGAAATCACAATCATAAACAATCCCATTAAAAAAAGAGATATAAAATTGAACCCATATTAATTCTGTAACTTTTTATTCATAATCTCCATTAAAAAATAACATCAGAATAAAATAAAAATATCCCGAATATAAGAATATTTATTATATAAATATTCTTATAAGCTATAAAAAATATTATTTATTTTACACCCATTAATGATTAATTACATATGTTTACACTTAATATAATCCAAAATATAGAGAAGTTTAGTGTTTTGGGAATTATGTAAATACCATAATATCTTTAAAAATAGATATAAACACAATCTAAGAATCTTCCTTAAAACTCTTCTAAAATTCCTTGGATTTTGAAAAAACATGGGATAACCTAGGGGAAAACATAAAAAATGTGTGATATATAAATATATTTAAGGGAATAATCATTAATATTGTTATAAAAGTCAGAAAATATTATTTTCAATGTGTACTAAATATTATAAGAGTAGAAAATATGAAATCTTACACATGATATATGATGATATTCATTACATGGGAAATTTGTAAATAACAGAAATCACTATATTGAAAACCAAGGACAAGGATAAAATACCAACGCATCATGGTGGGAAAAGTCCCATAAAAGAATTGGGATCCCTCTCTATCGAATAATTACTTATCAAGATACTAAATATTTCCCAATGCATTAGAGTCCTATATAATTCTAGGCACACCAATTTTTTTTTACTTTTCATTCTTAAGTCTGCCCCATAGATCTATCAACATGGATTCATTAGAAATCATAATATATTCAATGATAAACGTGTGTGAAATATATTAATGTATCTCCAAAATAAATAATTATATGTACATAAAGGTGGAAACACTGATAGGAAATTTGTATGGTATTCACTAAATAATTGGTTTGGCATAGAATTGTTTGCTCATATTTCGGTAGCATACATGCACTAAATAAAAATTCATAAAATTGGTTGATGAGAATGAATGGCATATTGTATTATTTTAAAATATAATGGGATATAATGGGTACATTTAAGGACCTGATCCATCATTAATAATTGTAAATAGAGGGCATAAGGTCATAAAGAATCTTTAGTAAAGAGAAGATCCCATGCCCAATTCTGGCATGGTAATAGGTGTATGTTAATGAACCTGGGAGTATTATTGATATTAAAATTGGATATTTGATATATTATAAATCAAATAAAATACATGGTTAACAAAAAATAACATATCTAAAAATGAAAAAATTGAATCTATAGAGCATATCAGAAAAGGTCTTCCTAAATGGAATTGAGAAAAGAGAAACAACTTATAGAATTTTGGAAAAGTATCAAGTTAGATAAAGAAAATAATGTGAGATAATAAATGACCTACCATGAAAATAATATCCATTAGGTTGTAGTTTTTGTTTATGAATAAAATAAAACATGATAAAATTAAATGAAGACGGAAAATTCTAAAGGAGGTGCTTGAATTGATTGGAGGAGTGGAGGGTGAGGATCTCTTACTTGAGTATGTGACTCCAAAAGCTTTGGAGTGTCGTATTTAGAGCTCGAGGTACCTTGGAATGACTCTAGGGATTATAGGAATTATTAAGGACGTGGTCCACATAGTTTTAGTGAATAGAAATGGGATCATATGTGGGATTATATAAGAAATGAGGGGGATTTCATTATTTTTTTGGACACTACATAAGAAAATTTTTGAACACACTAACAATCCCTATCATGACCCATCCCCCTGGGCTCGTTCCGTGACTACCCCAAGCCTACAATCAATTGGCTAGGGGCTTGGATCTAGCACTGAAAAGCCATATCCCTAAAATGTGAAGCAACTTCCTTTATACATGTACAAACACACAGAGTGCTACACAACAAGAATCAACCACAAAGTAAAGTACTGTAGTAAATGTGTGATGATTGTAAAGGGAATTGGAATAAAAGACTAACTAGAAATGTACAAGTACAATTAAAAAGTTCCAATAGCTGAAAATTGGTAAGAAGCTCTGGGATCATCCACCAAGGATCCAAATAGAAGGGTATGCACAACTCATGATCAGTTTTCCAAGCATCACATCATACCCAATGGTCCACCTATAAGCACCATCTAGTACATGATCCCCCATACTTGATCAATGTTGTACATCATCTGCACAAGAAACGACCAGATGTCGAAGAAACCCAAGCATCTGTGAGAATAATGATGCATAGTAGGGACCCCAAGAACCCAAAGGTCTCCTAGTTTTCCACAAAGGGAAAACCACAATGAAATACTCCATCCCTATATATGTATATTCCCTTACATATACCTATGTTATCAATATATATTCCTCACATACATGATGGATTAATACCACAAAGGTAACACCACGAATATAAAACGATCCAACTTTTAAAACACATAGTACAAACAGAGTCTCCACTAAAACCAGGCATTAGTGAAGTAAAAAAAATTATTATTCTCAAATCTAGATCATATTATTATGTCAAGAGTAACTACTTTTGACTATAATGATTCTATCCTACACAAGATCGATAGGTAACTAACCCCATCAATGACCCACATAGATCTGTATGCGTTGACCCACATAAGACCACTCAGAGCAAACCCACACTGAATATTACCCACACATGATATGTATAACCTGAACCACAAAGGATCATTGGGAACGAACTGACAAATGATCAGTGATGTCCCACACAAGATCATTCAGTACTAACCTCTATATAGTATGTCTCCAATATCCACCTCAACACTAGCCACTGGATTTCTATCCCCCGGTGCACTCGAGTTCTGTAGAGTCTGACCTTTGAGACATCGGTTGTACCTCACCTGCCACTATGATCCACGAAGTAGTATCCCAAAGGACATCTATGCCGTACGGGTTCCAACGTGATTGATGGAGCATCAATCGAATTCACGATCAGTGAGTTATGAGTGTTTTAACTCTGTGGGCCCAGTTTGATTCGGGATCGATCCTGCCCTGCCATACTCCAATTATCTCTAAAAATAAATAGAATTACACCAAGAAGGACTATCTCAGTCCAAGGATATAAATTCAGTATGCGGTTCATCGAATAGACCTTTGCATCTCAGGATATGGCCCTTTAGCTATTTATGGGCTTGGTGGGGCCCGAGTCCGTTCAGACCCAGTCGAACTAACCTGACCTGACCTAATCTATGATGGGCCACGTTAGTGTTGGCCCACTCGGTTGAGTTCCTACATGGCTCACAAGGGTGTATCCCGCAATGGTGGCCTATCTCCCAAAGGGTAGCCTATAAAGGGCGGCCCGCAAGGGCGGACCACAAGGGAGGCCCCCAAGGGCGACCCACAACGGTGGCCAACAAGGGTAGCCCACAAGGGCGGCCCAGAAGGGTATTGCCCGACCCATGTAGGGGATGACATGCAAGGGGGAGGCCCAGCCGTATAGGGTGCGACCCACATGGGGGCGGACCGACCATTGTCACCCTGAGGTGGAGGTGGGGGGGTGTGGGGGTGTGACCCCCAGTTAGCCGAACTACCGAATGATGCAGAGGTCGTTCGGTTTGTTATGTGCAGGTACCAAGTGGGCGCCACCCAGTCAATATTGGAACCCACCAGTGGCATGGGTTCTAACTCTACTATGACTTCAGCTGAGGCCTATTCACGCCAGTGGCATGCTGGTCATGCTGCCACTCTTTATGTGGTCGTTCGATGTGTTGGGAGCATCCTCTGTCATTTTTGGCTGACGATCCATGGGCCTCTACTATGTTGAGGCGCATGACAAAATGAATTATTTTTTCCATGGTTGGCCTGTGCCAGACACTCTGATAACCACTGTATCTTTGTTCTACAACCACCACATATGACGTGCGTTGAAACACTACATTCTTTGTAGTCAGTCGGTGCCTCCACACCGATAGTCTTCCTTGGAGGAACAATGATAGCAAGATAGAAGAGGTTTTGGGCCATGTAAGTTAACCCCATGCCCCCACGTTAGATTGTAAACAAGTGGAAAGATAAAGGGGTTCATGAAAATTCAATTGAAATATACATGAATTAATCCCATGCCTCATAAAATTGTTGGATAATGTATGCGCATGAAGTTGGGTAATGTTATAAGTTCCTGCAATAAGTTCAAAATAACAATGCTCATATGTCATCCTTAGGATTGTGGTTCAGTGTCACTAGTCACCTCCCATGGGGATCATCTTTTTTCCTTTAAGGGTTCGGCATCAAATCACTCCTTCAAAACCTCATTTCGTGGTGAGGTTGTGCCGACATCTCTCCCCATGCTCCCTACAAATAAGAGAAGTTGAGGGTATGTATCATTGTTGGGATTTAATGGGGGCTCATTAATTATAAACCTTACTAATTCTCAAATTCCCTCATTACTTAAGATTTGCAGGTCAAAAAGTTTATTAGCTTGACACATTATAGGTCCCACACTAGACTTTACTATTGGTGGAAACAAATGAAAATATGATAATAAAATTATTTCATTTCATTTCTTTTAAAATGTCACAAAACATAACTTTTTCTCCAGACCTACTATGGTCAAAGTAATGTCTCCCTTAAACGAATCTCAGTGTTGTGGATTTAATAGTGCCCTTTGAATTTTAATCTGAGCACCATTTCAAAAGTTAGATAATGTCACTCACGCATTTACTGAAAGTAACATAAAAAATGTTCAAAAACTCATTTTGGGCACACCGTGCCTTGGAATCAGGCACCGTCAGTTTTGGCATACTTGTAATAACTCAATATAATTAAAAACAATTACCTCTAATATTTAGGACATTACAATCCCATGGATTTTGAGAATATTTTCTAAAAAAGGGAGTTTTTTTAATTATTTATTAATTCCAACAACCAGTGATACTAAAGTAATTCTCATTTTTGTTTAGAGGTGAGTCGCAGTGCTAATGAATTGATTTCAATACATTAAAATATATTTTAGTTTTTTTAGGATTCATAATAACATTAACAGATAAATAAAATAACCATAAAATAAAGTCATTGGAAAGTTAAAAAATTAATCTAAACATGTATTACATTTATTTTAAGTATTACACAACTATTTGTTCCTTATGATGTCATAAAACAAAATGTATATTTATAGGATATCAAAATTTATCCTAAAAATTGAACTATCTCAAAAAATTATGAAAAACAATCCATTTTATAATATCAAACATTTTATTCCAAAAATAATAATTATTTTATCTAAATAATTTTGTAAAGATTTTAATATTATGTTCTAAAATAAAATTATCATTTATTCATAAGTGTTGGGTTTTTTACTACAATAGCTTTTGAACCATTATAAAAATTAAATTTGGGATTATAAAAATTATATTTCCATTTATAGTTGATGAAAATTATTTATTAATAATAACATATTTTTTATTAAAAAATTCATTAATTCATTAATTCATTAATTTAATTTCAATGTTAACCAGAAACACTATTTATTTCTTTATTATTTCAGAATAAAAAAAGACAATGTAATAATAATACAATCCATATCCTATAAAACATTATGTACATATTAAAAATTAAAGGTTCTTTATAAATATCCCATCAATACACCAATAATTTTTCAAAGAGTAAAGTGCGTGATTTTGGGACATTCCTTGGGTGCTTCGGGGAACATGGTTTCGGTCGTGATCATGATGATATTTTAAATCTCCAATAAATAGGTTCGCTCATTATTAGGTTGTTGGATCTCAACATGGGCTTGGTCAAGATAATTCCATGGGATGATAACTCCCTAAGAATCTATGATAAATGGGTTTCACAATGTATAATTCAACTAGTTGAGTCCATCACTTTAATTTTATAATTCAATTTTATTTATTAAACCCATAAATTTATACTAATAATGTGTTCACTATTCAAAAACTATATAATTTATGGTAATGATATCTAACAGCCTTTTAAATCCAATTGGATAAAATAAAACCAAATAAGTGCATGTTCTTTCTATAAAAATAATACATAATAATGTATAAAATTAACTCATAAGGGGAGTTTTATTTATAATAGATTATATTGTTATAATCTCCCCCCACCTTATGAAATTTCATCATTGAGGTTTTCATTTCCCACACTTATACAGATGAGGGTAACTCTTCTTCATCCCCTCCTCTAGTTCCCAAATTTCTTTTTCAAAATTTTTCATCCAAAAAGACATTGAAAATGTGCAATTCCTTATTTTCAGAACATTTTATCTATGATCTAAGATGTTCAATATATTCTCCTCATAGGTAATATCATTCACCAGTAGTACTACCACTATATTGAGTACATTTGACGGGTATTGAATGTAATTTATGATGAGGGATACATGAAGTACATCATGTACTTGATACTGGTTTGGTGGGAGTGCCAGTTAATATGCCACTAATCTATTATGATCAATTATTCCAAAGGGGATAATGAATCTTGAAATAATAATTACTTCATTACAGACATTATTACATTATTCCATAATGATATGTAGAGGAATAAAATGTCTCCAACATCAATGTCTACATCTCATTGATTATTGTCCATATATCTCATCTATCAACTCTAAGAAGAATTTATATTATGTAGAATGGACTTAATAATTATGAACATACATTAATGTTTTATATAGATTTTATCAGAATTATTATCAGAATTTCCATGATGTTGTTTCTTAATTTCCATGTGGGTGTGGTTGAGGTTTAAATCATCCCTGTCGAGTTATTCAATTCACCTTTCACCAGATGGAGTACTAGGTACATTGATGTATATTCAACGATCTACATCTTCATATTGTCCCAATAATAGTTATCATAGATTCCTTGATAGATATTTTTTCTTCATGTGATAATGGAGAATGTCCAAATCTATGCATTATCCAATAGTACCATTTTAAATTCAGGATATGATAGAACATATAGTCATGAACCCAATCTCATAATTCCTTCATCATCAATTTTAAACCCTGTGGATTTTCCCTTTCTCATGGATTACACATTCATATTTATTTAAACATCATTTTTTTATAATCTTTTATTTTCTCCCAAAGGGATGGTTAAAAATTCATTGAGAAAAGATTGATGTTGTTACTCCCCTGTTGATTACCATTTCCATTTTTTTAGATTCAAGAAGATTGTATCCTTCTCAATTATCACCATTTATAATTATGCATGATCATTTATACTTCAACATCCACCACCTCATTTTCAATACTATGATGTTATTGTTTTGAGATGTTGAAATAACATAAGAGATCTAACCATCTTCAAAGGCTTGTATTAATCTCTTTTTTGTGAATATTTATTTGAGGCTCTTGTGATCAGTATATGTCTCACATTTCTCCCCGTCGAGATAAATCTGATATATTTTCAACAAAATGATCAAATTTTCCAACTCAGGATCATGCATGGGATATTTTTTATCGTTATTTTTCTTCTTCCTAGAGGCTCTATCTATCAATTTATCAATATTAATTAGTACACAGCCAATGTAATTCATGGATGCATCACTATAAAACACAAAAGAGTTTCCCACATGTAGGAAGTATGTACACTAGTGTAGTGATAAACCTCTTTTTCATCTACAAAAATTTTTCCTCATAATTGTGGGTCCATAAATAGTTGACTCTCTTCTGATATATCATGGTTAGGGGGTTATAATGTCATAATGAATTTCACATAAATCAGGGTTAATACCCATCTAACCCATGAGAAATTGGTATATCCATCGCAGATGTCAGCCTCATCCATCTTTCAATTTCAACCATCCATGAAGGATCCATAAATATCCCATTTCTTGTGATGATATTCCTCAAGAAAGAAGACTTCCTTAACATAGAACTCAACTATTCAATACTTAGCATAACTCATGTCATTTCATAGGGTGTTTATAACAAATCATATAGGATTCTCACGCTCTTACTTTTGTTTTGGAGAATAGTATAATATAATCTATAAATTCTAATTTTTTTAGATTGCCTACAGAGACTCTATTCATCAAGTAAATGAGAATTTATTGATCATTAGTGATTACAAAATAAATCAGTAAGAGCACATAGTACCCCCCACCTTGTATGAAAGGAATTATTGGGGATATATTCCTTTGTCACCCATTCATGATAATATCCGGACCGATGATCATCCCTGTAGTAGTATTGGGATCCTTGGAGTTGATCAAAAAATCCATAAATTTACGGAAAATGTTACTTGTTCTTTATTATGATCTTTTTGAGTTGATGGTAATTAATATAATAGTGCATTGACCCATCATTCTTCTTGATAAAGAGGATTGATTCACCCCATGGTGATGCACATGGGCATATGAAAATATACATAACTAGTTGTTTCTTCAGATCCTCATGTTCCAAAAGAACCATTATATATGTATTCAGGGATAATGAAAATTCCCATGGTATAATATCATGGGAATAAAATCTATTAGCCAGGAGGAAGACCAGTCAATTCATCTCGAAACACATCAGTGTATTCCCGCACAATCAGAATGTATTCCTGGTTGGATATTGACATTGACTCAATAGATTTTTAAATATGTGATTACTCATAGATGAAAAATAATTATTTTATAGATGTTAGTGCTAAATAAGATTCATCCTTCTCCATAAACATGTATATAATCGGAAGTTGATTCTTGAAACAGTTATTGATTTCCATCTCCCAAAACATTATATTGGATATTTTTAGAGAATGTTAATTCATTACCTGAATTGCATAAAATTCTATTAAAGGGAGTATGAAAACGTTTACTAGTATGTTTACCCAAAAACATAGATAGTGGAGGAGTCATATATACAGGATGTAAACATTTAACCATTTTCTAAATTTATTAAAAGATCTACTTCCATAATATGTTGTGGTGTGTGGATTGTTTTACTATAATTTCATGGTATGGAGTATTGTGTAGAACCACAATTACAAAGTACATTCTATTTTTTTTAATGAATAATATGTATACTAGTAACGACATCATTTTTTTGATCTACGTAATCAGTTGTGATGGAAAAATATTACACGTTCTACCATAGAGGAATCTTGTTATCACTGAAAATCCTTGGCTTAGTTTATTGGGTTGCTTGGAGCCTAGGTTTCTTTTTAGGTGAATAAATGAACATTTCATTGATGGTTAACTGGGGAATTACATTCTTCAATTTTCTTATTTTTTTTATTACCATAAATTTTATCTACGATCAAATCATTCATGCACAATGTAAATTCATTTTCCAAATATGAAATATTTTTGTGTTCTTATTTTTGCAATATTTACCGCAGCGACGCTGAGATTTCTTAGCACCATTACAATTCTAAATAATAGAGCTAAAATATAACTCCACTTTACAAATTTCCCCCCATGATACAATTGGAAATCACTAATCTCCATTTCAAATTTGATGTAAATCAGGAAATATTTCCTCATAACTATCTATGTCATGGATCCCCAAGTCTTTCTGTACGCTATCTTTTTTCCACCAAAGAGGAAACCCCCTTCCATTCTTGGGAAATGAAATATTTTAAGTCATACCATGCATGTACTATAATATAATACTCATATTTCATAAATGATTCATTAATTTTTTCATGAGAGTGAGAAAATCTATTTCATTTTATGTTGTAGTGTGCGAGGGAATTTTTTATCCAAATAAAATGTCAAGAATTCCATCCACTCCATATCTTAGATATTCTCCTCATCCATTGTATTTTTTTCATTTTTCATCAATGATCAAAATTTCCCTCCATATGATAAAAATTATTTCTGAACCATCTATTTCTAATAACATTGAAATATGGAGAATATATTCTATATAGAGTACATATATATATTTATAAAAAATAATCGATTAAATGATCTAATTAATGTTAACAGCCTTTGTCACATGAAGCTCTGAATTATGGATTCTTCTATTATAGGGGGTTTGAAAAATCTTCTTGATCTAGATTTCAATATGGAACCATCATAATATAAGGGAGTATTATAATATCATTTTTCATTCCCGCTCCCATCGGGTTGGGAATCTCATTGTGGTAGTCATCACATTGACCGTCACATCAATTGTTTACTCAATTCATCCAATTTATAGGAATTGGAATGAATATAAGAAAATTAGTAGATGATTATTATAAACTATTAAACACATATATGGGAATTCAATGAAATAAAAGGGACAATATATTAGTTACATTTATTTCATTAACTTATGATTTCTAGGATTCAATTTCTGTAAATGATGATATGTTTCCTAACATATATTATTATTAGAATTTCATTTTCCCTTAATAATATTTCATAAGGTTAACCTATATTTTCCAGTGAATATCATCTAGGAGAGATGATAAAATTATCATGTAGACCCTAATAATTTTAATGTAGACCCTAATAGTTTTCTCTAGAAATATCATAAAATACCGTCATAGATAGTATATATATGTTATAAAATAAAGAGTTTGTGAATATACCATGTGTCACACGAAAGTAAAGAAGGGAAAAGAAAATCCATTATAGTGCATCATAAATTACATCATAAAAATTATTACACCCAATATATAAAATAAAAAACCATTATAAATATATCAAAAAATGATACATATATATATATATATGAAATACTTATGACCTTTTATTTCCCATTTATTTAAAATTCCATGTTAAATTCACTGATATACATATAGGATCATGGGATTCTTAATAAGCGTAAAAGGGGGGAACTCATTATTTATAGATAAAATTTAGATAATGGGGAATATATAAGAACCATTAACAACATGATAAAATTAAATCTATGGAGTGTATTGTCAAGACCCATCCTCGGGGCCCATGTCGTGACTACCCCAAGCCCGCCTTCCATAGGCTAGGGGCTGGCGACCAGCACCAAAGGCATAAATCCGAATAACTAGGAGGGCATTGCCTTTATAAAATATAAACACAACCAACCATAGTACAATTGGAAGTAAACACGAAGTAGAACTGAATACAAAAGTATTTCTAAATGTAAAAGGGGCTAGAAATACAAGACCAACTATAAAGTACAAGAAAATAGACAAAAAAGATTGAAGGTGACAAGAAGCTCCTGGATCATCCACCGCGGTACCTACCAGAAGGGTAGGTACAGATAGCCTCCTCAGCGCCCTCGTCTGTCAACCTCTTCCGGGTACTGACCCATCGTGATGTCTACCTTCGTGTACCAACTCGTCGTGAGGTCCTCCTCTAGGTGTCATCTAGACCTCGTATACTCAGTCTCCATAAGGGTTGTCTGTCATCTGCATCCAACACAACGAGGTGCAGAAATAGGCCGTGAAGGGGTGAGCATAACGATACTCAATAGGGACCCCGAGACCCTCAAGGTCTCACCATATCCAACAAGTATAACCATAAAGAGGGATCTAAATAGATAACCCTTACTTAGGTATATGCCCCTACTTATACCTAAATTATCAAGTAGCCCATCTAAATCATGAGGTATCACATAGATATGAAATCAACAGATAACCACTACTTAGGTATATGCTTATACATATACCTAAGTTATCAAGTAACCCATCTCAATCATGAGTAATACACAAATGTCATTCACTGAGCTCAAACCAGGATTTTATTCATGACATCGAAACTACGGCTGTTGGAGAACTCCTCCTCTGTCTAGCACAGTAGTCATGTCATGACTCTGAGGTGCTACTAAGTAACCTTATACTACTGAGGTACTCCTCCTATCATGTACCACAGGACAGCACCCAAACACAGTAGTGCTCCCCGCCTGGTGTCTGCTGCCTAAACATAGTAGCGGTTCCCCTAATATCCTACATAGGTACTCATCCTGTCGAGTACTGTGGGTCTACTGCCAACTACCAGGCGCTCTGTCTTCCGTGGGTCTGCTACCAAATATAGGGCGATCCATCCACTAGGTTAGTTGACTCACTCCAAGTGAAATCGGTCAAGCAGTCGTTAGGTCCACAACAACTAGGTCTCCATACTCCGTACGATTGTGTCCAATAGGATCCACTCGACAAGCTACTAGTTGATATTCCATGTATCGAAATGTCCCACTAAAGAAGTATAAAAAATTACCACCTCATCACAGGGGTCTCAATGCAACAGACAACGCGTCAATCAGCCCCCCGGTCTTTGAGTTATTATCATTTTCGTCTCAGGGGCCCGATTTGTTTCGTGTACGAACGAACCCGAGCGTATCTCAATTGTACCCCGAAATCTCATAGGGTATACTCATAGGAACTGTTTCTCGACATTATTACCAACACCGCTGATGGTTCGTCAAACGGGCGTCCGGTCTGAAAGTTATCGGCTTTTCCGTTCCAGGGGCCCGATTGGATTTCTGGTACAATCCAACACGACCTTACTCTTACTACATCCAACCCTCAGGTGAAGTATGCAAAATGATCTATCTCATCAAGAGAAATCAAACAATGTCGACGACACGTCATTCGGACGTCAGGAGCACATGTTATAAGCGTTTCTACTCCGTGGGCCCGATTGGTTTCGTGTTCGAACCAACCCCTCTATACACAAATCTCCTCAAAACCTTGAGTGTAATATCCCGAAACGGATGTCTCACTCCAAGGAATCCTACTCAACTGACGATGCATATATCGAAGGTCTGTATCCCAAGATATGAGTAGTTATCTAAATATGGACTGAAAATAGGAGGTCTGGGCCAAGTCCGACCTAGCCAAATATCACCTAGGTCATCCCAAACTGGGTATACCCGACCCGGGTCCGAGACTGGCCCGGTTGGGCATGGCCCGACCCGGCGCTGGCGGCCCGGCCCGACTGGTGCGGTCCAGTCCGACCGTCCTTCTCGGTTGGCCGCATGGCTAGCCGACCAGGCGGAGTGGTGGCGCCCAGAGGGGCCCACCCTAGCCACAGATTGGGGGGGGGGGGTGTTACACCCCCCAGTTTCAATGAAACGACCGACCCATTGGGTGACTGCGAGACCCCCCTTGGGCCCCGCATCTTGATAGCTCCGGTGGCCGGCACGACGACCGTCCATCCAAGCCCACTGCGGCCTTAGGCTGCGGCTTTCTTCCACTGGTGCGGCGCGACGGTGCCACGCCCCGTCGCGCAACCCACTCCGGCCGCGGCCCCTGATGCTCTCGGGCGACACGATGGTGCTGCTCCCCTCCACCACGGCCTGCTCTGTCCGCGGTCCGACTCTATTCTACGGCCTTCCTCGGCCTTCGAGTGCGGCACGACGACGCCATGCACCGCCGCCGTCGTGGCACACTCCGGATGCGGTCCCCTTCGTCCCTGCACGGTGCAACGACACCGTGCTGCCTTCACCGCATCCTTGCATGGCTGAGGATCCCGGTCTATCACAGCACGGTGCAATAGCACCGTGCACCTCCGCCTCCAACATCATTGAAATTTTACAAAGAGGATAGGAGAATCAGCTGTATTCGTGCGGTCTGATCTCATCCTGTTACGACGATATCATGCGGCCAATTCCTTAAGCAATGAAGAACGATGATAAAGTCTCAAACAAGAACAGATAACCCCTACCTCACAATGATGTCACATGTCATCGAGCAGCAGAAGGAGGCAAGCGTCACGATGATCGTACGTCGTGGAAGATCGGTGTCGATTCCGCTGACGTCGGAGGAAGTGTCTTCATCGATGGCGACATTCCCCGTGGTGGTGTCTCCTCCCTTGACACGGAGAATGAAGAGGAGAAGGCACATTGTCGGTGAATTCACGTTCTTCGTCGGATGCATTCTTCACTTAAGAGGCATTATTCTTCTTTAAGAACATTCTTCATTGGAAGGAGGGAGCTTTTCTATATTTCTCCATAGGTTTCCCACAAGGTTCTCCAAAATATTTTCCTACCCATAATTGAATGAAGGCTCCCCAATATATAAAACCATCATGCCCTTTTATCATTCAGACCCTTGATGGAATATTAATTAGGGAGGTGAAGGGTTTTCATAATAAGGGGACTTGTAACATTTAATTGAAGAGGTGCGATGTGGGGGGGGGGGGGTTGGAGAGAGTTATGGGAAGATGAGAGGATGGGGTTCATGTGGGCCCCACCTCTAATATATCTACACATGGGAGGATTAAACTTCCTTATAAATAATTCTACTTTAACAAGTTTATTTAACTTCTTAACTAAACTCCAAATTAATAATTCTCATCCCTCTTCAAACAGAACTGTGGTAAATGACCCCTTAATTAATTAACGGCGCTGCGAGTTCATCGGTGCCCTCAGTTTTCAATTCTGAGCACCGGTTCAGAAGATAGAAAAACCCACTCATTCGTTCACTGAACATACCTGAGATAAACTTTGAAAATTGATTCTAGGAACACTGGGCCTCAAAATCAAGTGTCGTCTATAGCCACAGACTCGTAGAATTCCAAATAAATTAAGAAAAAAATTTCATTGAAATTTTCGGGTCATTACCTGTATACTGAAAGAATTTCATGAATGGAAATGAGATGAGAGAAATCTTGAATGGAATTTATAAATAATAAGGACTTAGGAAAATAGAAAAACTATAGGGAATAAAATATATATCATTAAAATAACATATATTGGAAATTAAAGATGTCATAAAATTAATTACATCATAAAAATTGTAATTATGAAAGGCAATTCCAAGGGAGGTGCCTGAATTGAAAGGATGAGATGAAGGTAATGATACCTTACATTTGTGTGTGACTCCAAAAGATTTCGATGTGAATATTGGGAGCCTAGGGATCCTTCTGAAGACATTATAGAGAATATGGACTAGTTTGGAAATGATATATGGAGTATTATTAATTATAAAAGCGATATTTGGTCGGATAATATAGGAAATGAGGGAGATTTTTTATTATTTCTATTTTGGAATCTTTGTAAAAAAATATCTAAAAAAACCTACCATTTCATTTTTTATATACATTCTTTATATTGAATGGTAGTTGTTTTTATTTTTTATTAGTCTGGGGGTGTAAACATAAAAAATAATCCTCTTCATTCTGTGAAGGTATTTCACGCACCTAAATAATAGATTTTAAAACCTTAAAATATATTATACGTTTTTAAGAAATCAATATGGAATTAATAATTAATAAAATAAGTTGAAAATAAAAATAATTTAATGATGAAAAATTTATTTGGTCTTAGTTCCCATTAAAGTGATTGTTACCCCACATTTGTGTCCTTATATTCTCATTACAGACAAAGTATATTTATATGATATTACTGTTTAACAGAAATTCTCTATTATCTCAGAAAATTATTAAAAAATCACCATTAGATAATTTTGAATTTTGGATCCCAAAAATAATATTATTTTTATATAAATAATTTTCTAAATAGATATCATTTTACTTTTAATTTAATGTCATCATATATTAATAAATTCTTGCTTTTTTGACAATAATATTTTCTGAAACCATAAAAAAATTTCATTTGACTTCATAAAAATTATATGATGATTTTTATTTGATAAAAAAAATTACTAAAATTAATAAATTATTTATTTCTATTTTTTAAAAATTAAAAAAATACTATAATGGAATTTTAATATTAACCAATATTCATACTGTTCTTTATCATATCAAAATAAAAATCATTTACAATGTAATAGTAATGTAGTCATTATTTTATACAAAACATTTTATATATTCCTAATCCTAGGGTTTTGATAAATATAACAACAATCCACTAGAAATGCTCTGATAGTGAGGTGTCTGATGGACGAACATTCATAGAGTGATTCAGTTTACATTGATTGTATTGTGATCTGAATGAGCATGAAATTATCCAATAAATTATTTCCCATTTTCATATGTTATTGGATCTCAAAATGCACTTAGTTACAGAAAATTCCCAAAAATGATGTCCACCGTAGAATCTCTGATAAATGGGCTTCATAGGGTTTGAACATACTTGTTGAGGCCACTAATTCCTTTATCTATAACAATTGGATTTTTTTAATCAATATTTTTATAATAATCAAGTTATCTTTATTAAATGAATATATTTTTTACTATAATGATACTTAACAGTCTATTAAATGGAATTTGATAATATAAAAATAATTAATGTGTTTTCGATAACCATAACACATTAAAATACATTTAATTAACTCATAAGAGTTATTTTATTTATAAAATATTGGGTATTTATTGGGGCTTTATATACAACTCAAAAAATAATGTTGGTGTATAACATTATATTTTCCTAATAAAAGAATATATTGAGACAAAAATTCATTACCTCTTTTGTAATTTTTGAACCATAAACCCAATAATGGAGAGATAATTAAATATGATTTTAATTATTAAAAATTTTCACTATAAATATCATAAAATACATTGATAGATTGTATATATATGATATAAAATAAATACTTGATGGATATACCATGTGTCACACAGAAGTAAAAAAAGAAATGATAATCCATTATAGTTCATCGTAAATTTATTCATAAACATTCCAACCCCCAATATAAAAAAATACATTATATTTATACACAATAACCATATATAAATATATATATTAAATACTTACAACATTTTATTTATAATTTATTTACAATTCCATGTTAAATTAGGGTTTTAATTAATAACCATGGAGTTTTCATGTACGACTTGGTTTGTAATTTTTTACTTACATTTAATTTTATGATATTTTAATAATATTATTAATTTTAACCAGAACTTCAATATAAAATATATTTAGTATATATTTATTTAGAGTAATATTTAAATGCTATATGTTGAAAGAGAAATACATTGTTCATGGAGACCGTTGGTCGTATATACCCTTGAACATTGTTTCCATTTTCACGAATGGTTGAATGAAATAAAGGTAAATAATATATTACCATTAAAAAAATAATTTTTAAGTTATATTTATTAAATAGGTTCATTAAAACCATCATTATTACCATCCATGTAAACCATAAATGAATCATATCACATCATGAGGTAGTATTCCACTACACATAAGTTCTACATTTTCATATTCATACAGAATAGATATTATAGAGGACGATGTTGTAAAACAATATAGGAAGTATAATAATTTCAAAATGATAACATATATAAACTTAATATTTCATTATATATATCTTTTAGAGGTGGTTATGGTAAATGAATAACATTAGTTCGTGCGACTATTGTCCACCACACACATGAATGGTGATTTCATATCTGATTTAATGGATGTATAGATGGTTTTAAAGAAAAAAATTATCATAATGAAATCTTAATATATGGACAAAGATTAATTTCCTATATTATAATATTTTAATTAGAATTTATAGAGGTTAGGAACAAATTATATATATTTTCATGTTAATAAATGTTACATTTTCAATGGGTAACTTGTGCAGGATTCCACTAAAAGTATTACTGTTCTGGATTTTTGAGTAAAATAAGTATTGTAAGATGATACTATGGATGTAATTAATTTATATTTTTATAATTTTTCTAAACAATATTGTTTTTTATGTTTGCATAAGAGAGGGAAATAGGTAATTATTTAAAAGTGAGGTGAGTGGGCCACATGTAATTTTTTCGAATGAAAAAAAATATACCAATCTTTTTTACATTCCAAAGGGATCCAAATTGGACCACAAATTAGAATTAGAAATTATATGATATTAATATTCCAATAAAATGGTGTTTGAAAAGTTTTGGTTCATTATTAACTAATTAATTTATAGTTTAACCCTTGGTAAACCGATTTTATACATTAGTCTCTGTAAATTCTTTTACAATGATTTATGATAAAAAATTATGTTTAAATTAATAGTTAATATAAAATATTTTTATACCAATTATATAATTTATTTTTATAAATTTCATTCACAGATATTGAAAATTTGAATTTCAAATTATAGTCAGGTACTAATGATGAAATATTTTTCCAATGGGATAATGTTTAAAATATATAGAAATATTATATCTAAATTAAATAAAAAATGATTCCAATGAAATAAATTAGATTAAATGATATATTATTTGAAAAATATATATTAAAAAATATTAATAAAGAAAAATTAACATCCAAATTTTTTTAAATAAAATCTAATTTTTAATAAAAACTAGTATTTCATTATTCATAGAAAAGATTAATCTTTTCAGAAAAAATATATGAATATCAAACTTAGATAATATTTACATGATGATTTAAAAATTAAAGTTTATATAATGAAATTAACTATCAAAAATATTATAAAACTAATTTTACTATTTTTCCCAAAATGAATATTAAAAAAATATATAATAAATTATTATCCTTGAAATATATATAGTAATTACAAAATTACGTTTTTACCAAATTTATTTCACTATATAAATCAATTATAATTTATAATTGAATTGCAGTTATCAGTATCATGAATCCATGTTTGAAATATATGTAATGAAATAATTATTTAAATAATAATATTAATAGTTTTAGTGTTTCATTAAAACATGATGTTTCATGTAACACAAAATGAATTCAATGTTGTATATAACAAAAGCTATTTAATAAAATAAATGTATTATATAACAATATTTCATATAATCTATAGGTTTTTTAGAAACCAATTCAAAATGTTTGACTATAAATTTTAACTACTAAACAAAAATAAGAATTTCATAGAATAAATTCACTAATGGTAAAGAATAAATAAATTTTATTCTTCATATAGAGATAAAATATAAAAATATATTAATGTTAAATTATTTTGATAATCATAGAATGCCATATCCCAAATAATAACATGATCCCAATAAAACAATGTTTATTATCATGGAAAAAAATTCACATGGGTTTCTTATTTTACATGGCCATTGTACATTTCCAAATGAACATGAAACACTATATCCGTCCCAAACTAATCATAAGACACATATATCTTTGAATCCTGAAGGATTAAAAAATAAAAAATCATAAATATCATGTACATAGTAATGATAAATATAAGTGATAAAAACACATATCTGTAGTATTTATACGATAATAATATAACAATAATCTAGTTATAAAAAATAATTCCTGATAAAGTGTAAACCATAAATCATGATTCATTGATTAAGGATTGGTATAATATAATACATGATAAAAATATTTTGCAAAATTTAGAAAATATATGTAACAACTTGGCATTGGTTCTATGTACCGGTCCCTGAAGCCATTTCACCGTATTACCTCTGGTGCACATCTTATACACTAGTGGATGTTAACTATTACTAAGGGATAGATTAAGAAATCATAGGTATACAATAGCCTCTTTAAATATAGAAAACTCTAGGCTAAATGATAAAAAATGATTAAAGACATATATAATCATAATCAATACCAAAATCTCAAAATAATTCATGCATGGAACACAGTATCCAAATAATATATAAAACATGTTACACTGAATTACATATCAAGCATCTAAAATGAAAATATAAAATAAAGACAATATTAAATTCCAGGAAGGTCTCAAACCATGTTAGGTTCCCAAAACCCATACCCATACCCTCTCAAGAACCAAGCACATGCCATAATCCCTTAACCATACCCACATACATGAAATAAATCTTGGTACCGATAATTATGCTCGAGTAAGGTGTGAGTACAAATTACTTGGACAACAAAGAAGGTGTCTAACAAAATTTATATAATAATCATGTACAGAATTTTGTAAAGAAATTATTAAAATTTTATAAGTCAAAAGTTATCAAATGTTCAATTAATATTTATTTGACAAAATAAACTGTCAAGTTCCCGAGGACACTAAAACCTCAATACCAACATTGGCCCATGTTTTAGTCTGAACCATTTCATGTTATAAATCTAGAAATCATTAAATAATTGTGATTTCAATATCTATTATATTTTAATTAATAAAAAAACTAATTGGAAATGTAGTCTAATGAAAACAATTTCAGTCTAGATTATCGAGTCTAGGACAAAATGGCTATTTGAATCAACAATAAACGAACCATGAATAATTTATCAGTTAATAACACAACTGGTATCTTGAGGTTGTTATCCATGTCCAATAATCATTTATCACCTTGGGTTATTGGTGGAGAAGACAATATCCCACATATGAATATCAATTTACAACTATGGTATTTTGATGAAGTAGTCGATGTCCCACATACATATATCACATAATCAAATATATATATATATATATATATATATATATATATATATATCCCATATATCAAAAAAATTACGATTAATGAAAATTAATTGACTTATCACAATTAACTGTCACATTATTTCATTAATTAGTTCATAATTATAAAATCAAAGACCATTAATAAATTCAAGAATTAATTAATCACATCAGATTATTTTTATTAATTAAACACTTAACTATCCATGTAAATTCCATTAATTATTTCAATAATTAATTAATCTACCCTTAATCTTGAATTAAATTAATTAATTCACCAATTAATTATCTCTAACGCACAATTCATCAATTCTAATAAATTATTTAATTAGTTAATTTATAAAAATAAACAATCTCAATATTCCACAATCATTTCAATGGGTATTTTTTTAATTTTTAATCCTAGTATCTCATAATACATCCTCAATTAATTTTCTAATTCCATAATCAATAAATTACAAAAATTCATAATTATCTTAATTAATTAATTTACCACATTAATTAATTAAATCATGGGTTTCAATTTCTATACAACTCTATATACTCTACAACTATCATGCATGAAAAACATAATCACTATGGAATTTGGAGACTATAAAACAAACATCAATTAGTTTAAAATGATTTACCAATAGAAATAAAAAACATTGGGTAGCACAATGACATAGATTTGAATCTATATCTCAAAACCTTAAATAAAAATTAAGGAATTAATGAACACTCTAAACTAGATATTCATATAGAGACATTGATCTCTATATCACCCAATATATATGTGTTAGTACCACTAGTATAGATACCCTATGAGGGGGTGAATTAGGGTATGATAGATTTAAAACAACTGCCCATTCTGATATTGTTTTTCTTTTATACAAAACCCTGTTATCTCTCCTTCCCATTGCAGTTTATGAATAAACCGTAAAGGATGCACATGACACAACAATATTTACATTGTTCACCCTCACTTGGCTACGTCCAAGGAGAATACACATGCGGTGTGCTGATGTACCATTTCTACTCTAAGCAGACTATTGTTTACATGTTTGAAGAGGACTCACGATCCCTCCTAGTTTACAACAACTCAGAATTTGAAAACTCACTACTCAATCAACTGAAATGAGCTCACTACTTCTTCATAATAACAATCTATATTTTTATAGACATATTCATCTCTTCATTACCACTAATGAATGAATCCTCTATTGTATATTGATTCTTTATATAATTCCAAATTTCATCCACTGATGAATACCCCTTTTCCCTTGAACACTGGGAAATTACTTTGGAAATACCTTCTCAAAGAACCCTACATCGCGAGGCTCCAAATTTCATGAAGCTCAATAAAGCCTTCATGTAGCTTCTGCCTTCTAATGATGCTCATGACTCCACGGATATCATCCCATCACGAATCTCAATTCATAACAGAGTGAATTCTCTTACAAAGATCACTAAGCCAATTAATAGCACCCATCTTTTACGGAGCTAGATTAGTATTCGTAATGCTCCTTCCTTTTGCGAAGCACACTGCCTTCATGAACTACCTTCACGAACCGAGAGAAAACTATTTTCATTAAAACCCCTCTCTTTATCCCACGGGGGTCGAGGTCTATTTATAGGTGATACCACCGACCCTCGAACCTTCTGCGTGATGTCAATTCCATGTCAGCTCAAATCGCAATGCTCCGATATTCTGACCGAAATTATCTCAAAATCACGAAGCACTACAGCAACTTTTTTATCATGGATAATATCATAATAATGGATCATCCCATCAATTCCTTCTAACCTTCCCCATGAAACTCCACACAAAATGCCCTTTTCCTCCATAATTCTCTTCAACACTTCCATTTGTGATGCTCATTATAATCATGAAGAAGCACCGTCAACATTCTTATGGCCTTCACGAAATCCAAACCATGAACCTATTTTTTGTGAAACTCATGCCTTTTCCATCTTTAAATAAGATCATTAGGGATATCCAATTTTAGGGTTTCTCACCAAGCTCCATATTTTGGAAACAAAAATTTGGAAAACATAGGTAAACGGTGCCACCTTGTATCTACTCTTTTTATACCTCCTCTAATCATCCATTCACTTTTCATGGTTGTTTGTCAACTTGTATTGTCAAAAACCTCTCTGGATCTTGATATTATCCCATAAAAACATGCATTGTCAACAAAAACAATCAACCCAAAAATGATGCAACGTTACCATGAAAGATATTTTCCCAACAACATGGATCTAATTAAAAATTAGATAATAACTATGAAAATAATGAGAGATGGAATGGGGGTGATCAGGAAGTAATTGATATGCGATCAACATACCAGGAGAGGTGAGGATATTTTTTTTGATTTGAATCATGAAGAATGTTGGTCAGACGACCTGGGAATACATATGAAATTATTTGAAATCATCAAAAATCATTACAGTCTATGTTTGGTTGGAATGGTGGATGTTTTGGGTGTTCAGATGAATTTTAAAAACAATTTTATGAAATTAAATTTTCCTTGTAGAGTTTCATTGGAAGAGGTGCATAGTTTCCCCTAACCATGTGCCAACCATGTGGAGTTTTCCTTTGGATACATAGTTTTCCCTTCTACGGCGAATGGTTTGAAAAACCATGTTCTATCCAGGTGGACCCTCGCTATCAAGGGAATCATGGTTTCCTGGGCTTGGGGAAATATCATCTCTAATTGTTCTCTAAACATTCATATCCCCTATTTCTTCATATATTATTAATTGTTACCGAAAACACCCTAAGGTATATACAAAATGAATGTTATGTATATAAAAAGTATATAATTTCAATCCTATGATTACTATAGAATATTCAGGATCTTATAACCTCGCCAACTTTAAACTCCACTTGTAACACCATCATATTTTATAAATATTATGAATTAATTAAATATTTACATATTTTCACTAAATGGAACAGTGAATATATATATGTATATACATATATTATTATTATTATATTATAACTCAAGTTGTAAATTTTTATTTGAAATCCCATGGGAAGCTTTCACATCAAGGAGCACCGACTTGGATTTCATTTCATGAATCAACATGTTTCTAAGAAACAACACTTTACAACTATTATTAATATTTAAATATGATAGTTATAATCAATCCATTAAACATTTAATATTAATAGTAATGTAAACTTTTTAAATATTAGTTATAATGGTTTTGATAATGAGAATTGTAATTTTTGGTAATGTTATTATATGTTTAAAACTACTATTTTCTCAAATGAACTGTTTTTCATACATTTAATGAAAAATAATAAAATTTGTTTTAGTCAGTCATAGAAATATATTTTAATTAAAAAAATTAATTTTTTAATTGAGAATGATTAAAATAAATTAGGGGGTCATATGTATTTATCTGGGAATATTCAATTTTTGATTAATAGTGATAAATGTTGCGTTGTAGTCAAAAAGAAACTATTTCATTTATATAATATTTTTTCATTAAATTGATTTTATAGCCAAAAGAGAAATATAATTCATATATTGGCAGGTCATTGGAATAATTTTTATAAAATAATAAGATATAAAAAAATTAGTGATATTTGGAATGTCTTGGTTAACTACATTCTTGCCACGTTTAAGGGATTGTCATTAAAATCAATTTTACACCTTCTGTGAATTACATTTAAAAAAATGAACATAAATTGATATATTCATTAGGAAAAATGATGTCTAATATGATTAAAATAAATTTTTTTAACAGTAAATTTTGAATTTTATTTAAATCTATTAAATATAAATATGGTAATTAATAGTAAAAAACGTAATTAAAGGTAAAAATACTATTATAACAATATAAAATAATCCTAAAACATTTAGTAATATCATTGGATAATTGTTTTTCATCCACTATATACCTTAGGTTTAAAGTATGATTATTTTTAAGAAACTTTCTTTATTATATATTTTATTATATTTTATTTAATGAAGAGTTAGAAATGGCATATTCAATTGTTAATAAATAAATAAAATTTAACATAGTCTTATATATATGAAAAAATAGAATATAAATACTCATTATAATTATAATAAATTTTAAAAAATAATGACAATTTATTTATAATTTTTAGGAACTAAATAATAAATTTAATTATGACACAATGATGATATACTAATATATTTATTAAAAAATAATCAAATAAATAATATTATTAATTTTTAAATAAATACCTTTTGAGATATTTGATGCAATAAAATATCTTTTTGGATGACTATGAAATGTTAGGTACTAGTTAAGGTATTTATTAATGGAATTAACTTGTGGAATTTTATGAAAATGAAAAAAACATTATATTAAAATTCACAAAATTGAATATTTAAAATACCAAAAATTTATTAAATTTTTGAAATTCATAAAAATCAATTAATTTGAATAAATAACTATGAAAATGTTAATGATCCCATAAATAATACAGTTTCGGTATGTTTTCCATTTTATCGTAATTACTTTAACCATGTACTGTAAAAAAATATGTTTTCATGTTAAGAGTTAAACTATTTAACTGAGAGTTGATTTAAAAAATATATGGAATATAATTTGAACTAAAAATGTATAAAAATCATTATATGATTGTATTTAAAACCATTCTAATATCAAAATTTAAATAAGTCACATTGGAACAATAAAATTTCTAATATAAATTTATAATAAATTAATAGTTTTTGAGTTTCCTAAAATGCCCTCCTTCCTATTATAAAAGGGAAACAATATGTCCCTTTTATTCACACCTCTAAATCCTTTTGGATCAGCAAAACCTTATCAATTTATTCTCAAATCTCCCTCCATTACTCATTAATTCCTTTCCTTGGGAATAATAATACTCAATGATTTTTTTGGCCCAAACGAAAAGGAATTACCTGATTAAGAGGTAACATCTCCTCCCAATATCTTTTTTTTAATTGTCCTTCTCTATCTACTACACTCTATTTATTTAATTTTGTTATAAAAAATATGTATAAGAAATATTCTTGGATTTTTTTATGATAAGGGTTATACCAACACTTACACACACCTCCATCAAATTCATATCATACAAAATGTTTTGGTGTACGGTGAGACACTGCCTCACGAAATGATGATTGCTCATTATTTTCTTTACCACCAATTATGTTGGCCATTATTATAGAAACACTATATATAATTTTTATATATAATTTTAATTATGTAATTAGAAAAATATTATTCTATTTTACATCATATACATTTTTAATATCCATTTTTGGTTAATAAGATAATATTTTTTTGAGGATGTGTGGATTACAGCCCCCACAAAGCGAGGTGATTCATTCACTCACCAGATGGAATATATTAAATATGGATATATAAACTTATCTGCTATATATGAAGAAATAATAATACTTTAATAATGATATATATATATACCTAGGTAATTTACAAACTTTCTTTCAATACAATAATTAAAATGGTAACAACGTTTATTCCTACAAATGACATACTTTCTTCAAGAATAGTGTATTCAATTTCTTAATTAGTTATGATATATATTATTGTAATATACATATTAAAAATATACATGATATTCATATATATATTTACATTATAGAATAATTATATATGTATAACCAACAATGATAAAACATGTTAAGACACTTGTGAAGAACACAGAAAATATTACTCGATGTAAAACCTTTACATAGGATCTTTTACAAAAAGGTAATATATGGTCATAATGAAACGATATGTGATATTAGATAAAAGAATATTTTTTAAATATATATAATAATATTAAATATATTAGACAATAGTATTTCTTGAGTGTGAAGAGAGCTAAGATACAAGGTAAAGGGAATTTTGTCACACCTTTATTTCTGTGAGACACATGCCTCATACACCGCCTATTTTATATTTTGTGTATATACATGCAGTGAATGTATATTATAAGTATTATCCAAAATATAATGTTTTTTACATATTGTTATATATTTATTTTTTACATGGTTCATATGAATATATTGATTATAATGTGATGAATGTTGATTTCATACTCTCTTCCATATATGTGATTGTTTCATTTTGAGTATCTTTTGGGTAATATTTATCATCCATGACCATTTTATATGTAAACGTTTTTCCTGCCAAAATTATTATTATACTATGGATGTTTAATGTCATTTTAACCATTTTTACTTTTTGACTACATAGTTTAAAATGAATATTTGATTCATTTTTCCAAATAAATGATTTTTTTGACTTTTTTAGAAAACGTATGAGAATAATGTTATTTCATCATATACAACATGAATATATTTTTACACATTAATTATACCATATTATCAAAAAAATTACATGGTTATTTTAAAATAATATAATTTCATTTAAAATTGAGTCATTTTATAAAATGGAAAATATTAAAAATGATATTTCCCTCAAAAACAATTTCAATTATTTTTCCTTATTGATTAATATGTTTTCAATGTATTTTCAATGAAAAGTATTTGATAAATGTTTTATGTTTTAATAAATTATTTTTATGGAATATTTATAATGAAAGAGATCTCTCAAAATCATTCCCCACCTATGATTACATACATTGTTTTTATTTTAGGAGAATCATTCATATTATTTTTCTGAATGGTTTATATTTTTATAAAATTGTTTTAATGAAACCACTTATTTTAATGAGTTATGAATTTAATGAAATTTTTATGAATCTAGTCTCTTTATATGAGGTCATTATATGACTAAATGTTTATGAAACTCATTCCACTACATATGTTAAAACATGATTGTTTATTAACTTATATAAAATTTATGCATGATTTAATTATTAGATGGGTGAGATATATATCTCTTGAAGATTTATTTGGTAATTATGGAGTGATCATGTGATATATATGTTATGTGTAAACCTAGTCTAATGTTCCCAATTCTATGCATGGACTAATTTTCATGTCTACAATTCTATGCATTGGACTTATTTTCATGTCCATAATTTTATGTGTAGACTAGGTTTTTAGGACATTATTTTTGTGAAAGGAAATAATTTTATTTCCTTAATGAGTGAATCAGCTTCAATTTTTACATGTTCACAATGATACAAGTTGATATGTATGACCCAATTTTATGAATTATGTCAATTTTATGATCTTATGGATTTTTTTATTTGGTTTATATAATATTCATGTTTACATTTGTTATTAATTTCATGATATTATCATTTTATAACCATGTTACCACACACTTATTATCATTATTATCCTTGCATATCTCCTTTGTTTACCATTACTAGGAATTTGAGCTCTCTATTTTTAATAACTCATTTCCCCAAATTACAGAGAATGGGTTTATGTTTAATTACTAAAGGTGGATATCTTTATTAGAGGTGCTGAAGATATGTCACCTCGATAGTTTATTTTATTTAAATGTTTAAAAATAAACATAACAATTACATTTCCCATGCTATTATTGTTGTAATTTATTGTGTTTTCATCAAAAATGATGTCATATCAATGTATTTTATGTCAGCGTCTCTATAGATTTTATTAGAGGAAATTATTAGTCATTCATTTTAAACACGAGTGAGAAAAATCACTGAGATCACTAGATACATTTATAGGCTATATATATATGGATGTTGTAAGGAATAATCTATGTATAGGTTACAATATTATTGTTTTTTGATAATCAAGAATAAAGTATGATTAAACCTAAGATATCATCGATTAAAATATTATAATTAATCTTCATTACATTTTTGTTTTTTAATATCTAATATATATTTCTGAAATATTTATATCTGGGTTTAGTCAATAGATAGAACTCAATAGAACATAGTAAAAAATGAATGTTTAATATGAGAAAATTATGGGAAGTATGAGAAACTATTTCCTAAGTGGAAATATGAGGAATATAATCAAGAGGTGGTATGAGTATTGATTATAAATATATGGATAAAACAATATTTAAATGGATTGGTATGTCCTTGAATTATTTTTTACATTAAGACTAAGAAGAATGGTTAGATTGTGGTTGATGAACCATGAGACATTACTCATATTTTAGGAAAAACTAAGATTATGGATCATGAGTAATGGATTAAGAATAATGTTGGATGATTGAAATTTATGTGTTTCATAAATAAAATATATTATGATTCATGATACATATAAGTGTTTTAAATATATTTCTTTCATTAAGGATAGGAATTGATATATTGAATTGTTTTTAATAACTAGAAATTTTATTTAAGTCTAATATAACATGTTGTGAGAAAACATGATTAAGGTAAGGAGAACCCTTAATATGTCCCTTTTGTTATGGTAATGATGTTTAGATGAAGATATGTTAGATATGAATAAATAAATTGGACAATACTAGTGTCTTGGAAAAAAATTTGGATTTATTTTCATGTGGTTAATGCTATCATTGATGATGTATATAAATTTTTGAAAATTAATAAATATATCCAATATGAATTTTAATAAGGAACTATGGATGTTGAAAATAGGGATATATGTTAATTTAGGTCATTACCAAGAATGAATAGAATACATGATGAAGTTTTTCAAATGTTTGGAACGTGACCGTTTAAAGATACCTTATGATATATAGGTGATAAATATTAAGATGATTGAGCAAATCTTCATATTTTCAGATTTCCGAAGGATTTTATGGTTATAAATTTATTTAATGTTTTAGTTAAACATCATAATCATTTTTGAGACTAAAATTATTATCTCACCATTAGTTTATTTAATCAAATTATATACCTTTATCTAACCAATTGTTTGAAGATAGATATAATTTCCCATCATTCTTATCATTATTTGGTAACACTTGAGTGATGAATAATTAATATTCATTTCATGGAATAAAGGATTAGGTATACATTGATCAGAGAAATGTATATAGGGGTGTTGTGCTAAAATAAAGTATGTATATAGTCACTTGAAAATTATTCAATATTATAAAAGGAATCATTATGTAAAAGGGTGTCCTATTATCATAAATTATTGTGATATAAATGAACCATTTTATGATTCCTTATATTATGGTTTTTTTATTTTTTATTTTCTATATATCACCCAATTTCTTGTGATCAGGGATATTCTTCAATCTCTAGGGTTATTTTTTCTTTCACACTATGCCCAAATCATCACCTATGATCCCTAATGTATAAACCATGTTATGTGCTACATTGGATAAAAGATATTTTACAAAAAACTTTGAAAATGAAGTTTTAGAATGAATATTTGTTTTGTGGGTTTCTATGAAAGGAACATTCATGCATTAAAAATTTAATTACCCAAAAACATTTCAAGGGAGAAATTAATTTTAAAGGGTCTAGAAGTTTACTCCCTGAGAGTTTGTGAATTTATTTCTTTAAATTAATTTTATATTTCTATATTTTCACTTCACAAAACACTAAATTTAGATTTTAATTATCATATAATATCACAGTGTTTGGATTATTTTTTATGCAACACCAAGGGAAGCATGAACAACACATAACACTGACTTGGCTACCATTACACTCAACACAGATTTTCTAATAAACAAAACAATAATACTATTTTAATTAAAATAATATAGTTATAATAAATCAATTTAACTAGTAATATTAATACTACTAAATTCTTTAATAACATTAACTATAATGGTTATGGTAATGAAATATATAATGTTTGGTAAAGACATTATTTATGTAAAACTATATTTTTTTAAATGAACTTCGTTTCATGCCATTTTATGAAAAATATTAAAATTTATTTTAGACACTCATAGAAATTTATTTTTATAAAATATGCATTATATTTTAATTCATAATTATTAAATAAATAGAGGTTGATTTATTTTAATATTTATGAAATGTTAAATATTTTAATGAATATTGAAAAATTTCACATTATTCTTAGAAACTTACTTATAAATTAAAATAATAATTTTACTTTATATATATTTTATGGTTATAACAGATAAATAATAAATATATTAGTACAATATATTTCATTTTAATCATTTTTAAGTATAATTAGATTAAAAAATTAGTGAACATTTCAATGTCTATTTATCCCACCTTCTAGAAATATAAATGGGATTATCATTAAACAAAATTTTACCACAAAAATACCTTGAATTTAGAAAAACTAAAATACTTGGTTCTAATCGGCAATAAAAAATTTGTTTATTAGGATTATCGTAATTTTTCATAATAGAAAATAGGTAAATAGGGTAGTTAAAGGTAAAAATAATATTATATTAAAATAAAATTACTCTAACAATTTTCCTAATTTCATTGCATATGTTTTAGTTCAACATAGATAAACCATTGTTAGAAAATATGATCCTTTTTCTGCCACTTGTGAGATATTAGTAAATTCATTTTATTTTATTTAAAAAAGAGTAAAAAATGACATATTCAAACATTAATACCTAAAATAAATTTTAAAATAGGGTTATACATATGAAAAAGTAATACTAAAAATAATATTTATAAATATAATAAATTTATCTACATCATTTTATATTATTTATAATTTTTAGAAACTTAATAATGAAATTTAATTATGACACAATGAAAAGGTAGTAATAAATTAATTAAAGGATGAATAGAAAATGATATAAATTATATTGAAAATAGTATAATTGGATTTATTTTATGCCATTACAGCGTTATTTAGAATTATATGGAATTTTAAGGATGATTTAATGTTTTATAATAAATAATTGGTTTAGGGTATTAAAAAATGTAAATAATAAATAGTATCAAAATTGACATAAATGATACATCAAAAAAATGATATTTTATTAATTTTTATAAAATTCATAAAAATAGAAAATTTTGGGAAATATTTGGATAATGTGAGATATTGAATTAAGGATGCAATTTGTGTTTTTTTCATTTTATAGGTACCATATTAATTATATAGTGTAGAAATATAATTTTTCACTATTAGAGTTACATTGGTTAACTAAGGGTTAAAACCGGTAGATAAGGTTAATTTTGTGACCATGACATTTATAAAATAATATGGATGGGGAGATTTAGACCCATACTCATGTAAAATTATAAATAAATCTTTTTTAGAAATTTTAAATCAAAAATTAATTTATAAACATTAATAGTTTTGGAGTTTCCTAAAATAATCCTTCTCCGATAAACAATAGGGACTTGCACTTCTCTTTTATTCACACTCATAAATAATTTTTTATCTTCCAAAACCTTTTTTTTCTCCATCAAGAATCTATAAATTTATTATATAATAATTACCTTATGATGAAGGAAACACATGGATGCCTTCTAGAAGAACTTAGAATGAGTTACCTGATTAAGAGGTATGGTCATCTCTGAAGAACCTTTTATTTTTCCTTGTCCACCCCCTACAATATGAATATTACATTATATTATTTATTAAAAGTATAAAAAATATACTATGAATTTGTTATGATACTGTCCTTACATAAACATACACACACTACAATCTAGTGGATATCAAACATATTGTTTCTGTGTGTGACGAATAACTGCCCCAAGAAACGATGATTGTTCATTTCTCCTTTACCACAAAACATGTTGTCCATTATGATGGAATATATATATATATATCTGTGTGTGTGTGTGTGTAATATTTATTATGTATTAGGATTTTTTATTCCTTTTTAAACTACATACATTTTTTAATTCCCATTTTCTGTTAATACAATAATCTCATTTGAGATAGTGTGGACTACCACCCCCTCAAAGTGATGTGATTCATTGACACACCACAAAGAATGAATTATGGATGGGTTTAGTGAAGTTATATGATATATATGATATAATAATAATACTATAAAAACTATATATTCATACATATATATAAATATTTCATTCGCATACTTTCATTTAATATGACAATCAAAATGGAAACAACATTCTTGTGTTTTTACGGATTACCATTTCAAAGAACGGTTTATTCAAATTCATAATTATTTATTATATATATCATTTTAATATACATATAATTTATATAAAATGAATTTTTATTATTATTTACATAATTTTATAATTATATAAGTATTAGGACCAACAATATGACAATTTAAGACACATGCAATGAACAAAGAGAATATTACCTGATGTGAAACCTTAACAAAAGATTGTTAGAAATAGGGTAATATGTTGTCATAATAAAACCTTATGTGGTGTTAGATACAATAATATTAATATGTAAAATATATATAATAAGATTCTATTTATTAAACAGTAATCATTTTCATGTATGCAGATTGTTAAGAAACAAGGTAAGGGGATTTTTGTTTCACCTTTATTTCTGTGAGAAACATTTATCATGCACTTCCTATTTATTATAAGTGTTATATATAAATCTCCATGATTATATATTTAGAGTATTATCCGAAATATTGTAAAATTTCATTGTTATTTTAATTTTCATTTTTACATGGAGAATATAATTCTATGGATTATAAATTGATGACTATTGATTTTGTAATCAATTAAATATTTGTGGTTGTTTTTTTATGTCTCTATTGGGTTATATTAATCACCAATGCACATGTTTTGTTAAATTGATTTTATGAAATTTATTATAATTTAAAATAGATGATTAATTCCATTTTTACCCAATTATTCTTATTTAACTACACACTTTAAAAGGAATCATTCATTCCTTTTTAAAATGATGCACTTTCTAAAATTTCTAAAAAAAGTATAAGAATAATTTTTTTTAACATATACGAAATGAAAGGATATTTTTGATATCCTGATTCCTACATTGACATTTCAATTATATTTTTATGAGGTTATTTTAAAATTAAATTATATCTTTTAAATTTGTAATAAATTTTTAGAAAAAACTATTTCAACAAAGAAAAGAAAATATTCCTCAGGAACTATATGAAATGATTTTAAATATTACTTCATAATATATATAATTTTTTTAATTAAATGGTTTTTGAAAAGTTTTTGTGTTTTTAAAATTTATTTTTCAACAAAATTATTGTTCTATATTTTCTATCAAAACCATTCCCCAGCAATGATGAATTATATAGTTATAGATTCAATAATACCATTAATATTAATTCTTTATATGGTTTATTTTTTGATGGAATGATGTTTAGAGAACCCCCTTTTTTCACATAATGATTTTAATGGAATGATTATGAATATTAACTCTTTTTCATAGGTTATTATATGATGGAATATTTATGACAAATATTCCATTACATTGGTTATGATATTATTGTTTATGATCATGGATATAATGTATGTGTGATTCCATTATGAGATTGGTGGGACTGATATCTTCATCTAATGAATTCGATAATGATGGGAATCATGTAAGGTATATCAATTATGTGTGAAACTAATTTCATGCTCCCAATTAAATGTGGGGACCTAGTTATCATTTACGTGATTTTATGTGTGGAAGTACTTTTCATTTTTAAAAATTTATACATGGATCCATTGTTCTTGTATATATGTTTTCTCAAGGTCATTATTTAATGTCCATAATTAGTGAACGTATTACTATTTATACATGTTCAAAAAGTTACAAGTTTATGTTTTTTCCATAATTTCTTTCATTATGTAAACTTCATTATCATATGGATTATGTTATTATATTTAATTATTATTCATTTTTACCTTTGATCTATATATCATGATCTATTAACGTTATAATATTGTTCTCATAACTTAATTCTTGTGATTATGCTTAAATATATCATTTTTTACCTTTACTAAGCATTAGATTTCATAAACTATTTTATGTTTTTCCATAGGTAATGAAGAATATTTTTAGGTAGATGTAATGAATGAGGAGATCATTATGGGATATGTTAATGATATTTCACTATGGTAGTGGATTCTGTATCCATGTAAACAAATACACTAATCTATTATGGTCCTCGGGAATGTATTACTCTAATGTATTGATTATTCCTCTAAAATGATGTTATATCCATGTATTTTACATCTGGATCACTATATTTCATCCTATAGATGAACTCTAAAGATTTTTTAATATTATATTCCAAAATGATCCAGCCACTGATCCCTCACATCTTCTTCTCTTTCCCATATTTCTTATATCTAGTTCTCATGTTTCAATAACATTCAATTTATCAGTTTGGTTTTCCACACAACACATTCTCACTACAATCTGACACACATATCAGATGCTCCTATATGGATGCATATACATCATGATAAACATAATCCATATCAATCGCAGACAGTGGGTTGTGGTTATACTGTCATAATTATGATACATAAAAAACATCATCAGTAATGATGTATTAATATTAAAGAGATTATTAGTATTCCACTAGCCTGTTTATCTCCACAACCTCCAATGGACCAATGTATCTGGATGGAAACATTACAAGTCTATTTATCTGGATGTGACCTATCCTACGGGACATACATATAAATACAAAATCAGCCATTATAAACTATAGGGGTCATATATGTATGTCAATGTGGGACTTCTTCCTACTCAGTTTCATAGTCATATATTTACGAATTAGTTTTAGATACTCTGGATTATCATGCATTAGACTCTCTCATGACTGCTCTAACTCCCCTTCCACCATCCATCGCAGATATCATCTATGTTTACTACCATAAATAGCAATTTATGGTTCTATCTGTATAATTTCATAATAACTACATCTAATGGAAAAAAAATAATGAAAAGTAGTTAAACTAATACACACCAATGTAATTATCACACACTTGTATCATATCTTCAACTACCTACATAGTGTTCTATTACTTCCTATATTTCTATAGTTTAAAAGTGGTAACCATTTTTTTTTTGTTCGGAGTACTTTATATAATCCCAACCAGAAGCCCAAAATATAACATGAATCACTGCCATAAACCTTTTTTCTTGTTTCACCTAATACAGATGGAATATCTCTCGAACATAGAATTCTAAAAGATAGTCCATTGAGAATTTCTACTATATTATAATGAAAAGAATTACTATTATTAGTCAATACAAATAACACTGATAGTGTCATTATTATTAATCATATTTAGAATACATAGAAAAATATAAATTTTCATGTCATACCACATCCCTTCTTGTAACATACCAAGTAATTAATGGATAATAGATATCTTATCTATGTCTATTTATGAATTAGATAGTGTTTTAGAGGCTTAAAATGAGAATAAATCCAATCTTAAGCATTGAATACACTAATATTTTTTAATGATTGTTTTACTCCCTTTTGATGAAAAACCAATTTTTTTAATCATCATTTTTTACAATTTTACATGCTATATTTGTCCAAATAATGTTATTATTTATGATTGGGACATTGAAATTTACATTGGATACTTTTTTGGGATTTTTCTGACAATGTTCATTTTTTAATGAATGGTGAAAAATACTGAATTTTACATCAAAACTGATTTTTCATCTAATTTAATTATATGGTTAGAATATCTTGTAAATTGGTTTTAAAGTGTAAATAAAATATATTTTTACAATTTAATACAATGGTGGTCATTGAGATTAATTTTACTTTGTAATTGGGTATAAACAAGTGCCAAACATTTCATGGATATTGTTTCAAAAAAACCCGTTATTTGTTTTGACAACGAGAATTATATTTAAATTAATTATTTCAATTTCTATGTTTGAAATTTTTTAAAATGGACTCCATATTTGGAATCAGAAGGTACAAATTATTCAATTAATGTTCTTTTTTATTCGGACATTATGAATAGCAATGACGGTAATTATCTTTAATTATCTTGATTAATGAGTAATCGGGTAATTAAGGATAATAAAATAATATCATAATAATAACAAATGACCACAACATGTGTCCTAATGCTATTGGTTGTCTCATGTCCGACCAAGGGATTCCTTTTTCCAAACTATCGTACCCCATGGAATCACCTTTGTGAGAAAATGACTTTTTATCTTTTTATTTTTAAAGATTGTTAAATATAACAAAGAATATATAACCTGAGTAAAAAAAAATTTATTTTGTCTAAATAAATTATATCTTGGACTATAAATAGTCACTTGAAATCTAGTAATATTTCCTACATCATATTACAATTTTTATAATTTTTATACATTTAATAAATAAAATTATTTATGACATCATGATGATGCAGTGATTACCACTTTATTTAACGATTTAAATAAAATAAAACGATAATGTAAAATCTAAGACCTACAGTGGTAAAACACCTATTAGATGAGTATATTTCGAAAACATATCACCTTATGCTAGATATAAATCAATGTGGGACCTTTAAAATCCGAAACTCAATTTAAAATAAAGTAAAATTATGTAAATTCCAAGAGTACCCCTCCTCTCCTCTGATCAAAGGCCCCCAAATCCACCTCCTTACACACACTTCTCAACCCTTTGTATTGGCCAAGTCCAGCTCATTTTGTCTCTCCACATCTTACTCCTCATCCTCCAAGCCTTACCTTAGTTAGGAGGCTCTTCTAGAAAACTGTTTTGTTCAAACAAAAGGGAGTTACCTGATTAAAAGGTAAAGTCTTCTCTAATGCTCTTCTGTTTTATTTTGCTTCTGCAAACCCCTAAACATTGTTTATCAATTTTTTTAACAACTCCAGTGTCTTCAATATACTAGGATTTTGTTATAAGAATTATTCAAGCTATACTTACTCACACCTACATCTAATGGTTAATGAACATATTGTTTCTGTGGATGGTGAATTTCTGCCTTCGGAAACGATGATTGTTCAACATTCATATAACACCTTCAAAGGTGGCCATTAAGATGAAACTATATTTATATATGATATATAATATGTTTATGTTTTCCTTAAGCTTATGTATTTTTTATTTTTTTCATACCTTTATGATTTCCATTATGGGTAAACAAGATATCTTCATTTAAGGAAGTGCGCACTACCGCCCCCTCAAAGTGATTTGATTCGTTAATACCATATGTGGGACATATAGAGAATGGATTTATGATAATATAAATGATATTATACTGGAATTATATTATACCTTTATATCATTATGATTCTATTCCATAAAATATGAAATAGAAATGAAAGTAGCATTCATGCGTACGTACGGCTTACCGTCTCCATGAACGGTGCATTTCATTTCATACCTCTAAATGATTATGTAATATTATAAATAAATGTATATAATGGATATATATGAAATATATGGCATCTAAATAATGAATATCATTCTTGAGATAATGGATATTTGACTATGTGAACAACTTGTAAATATAAGAATTTCACTTTTGACTCAAGTACCAAATATCGACAAAACGACCGTTATTAACATAAATGATTACTTAATTTTCATAACATGGTAATAAGTGATATAAAAGGAATAATGAACCTGAAAAAGGTTCTTAAGTATGTAGAAATTGTCTCAGGATTATTATTCTGGACATTAAAGAACGATCGAGTCAAGTAGGACCAAAGGTAAGGGACTTCGTCTCAATCTCCATTCATTGAGGCATATATTGTTTTATACACAGCTTTATTTTTTATGGTGTGTAAACACCATTGAATTTTACGCTTATCAAAAAGGAATATTGTTTTATATGAATCGTTTACTATATGACAAAAGGAATGTTTTTTTTCGTACGTATGTGGCGACAACAACTTCTCCGCCGTCGTGACCATTATTTGAGTTTCAGCTTCCTCTACAAGCCATAACCTAACTTTTTTTTAAAATTAGAAATAAATACCATGTAATATTTTTCTTTTATTTTTGTATTAAAAATAGTTTTCATAATTATTTTATTATATCAATGTGTTGTATTGATATCTTGTGATTGAAATATGGAAATGTCATGTTTCTTTTATACATGTTTTACGTGATACGATTATGTTATGGTTCTTGGGCACTGTTATGAAGACGGGTGGTTCCGTGCTAAACTAAGGGGGGGTGTGCCCGATATAGCTCTCCAATGCATTGGGTAGTGTGAAGGAGTTAAACGTTAAGGATTCTTCAAAGAGATTTAGGGAATATATTGTGATGGGTATTCAAAACGAAACCAAGAGGGTTACTCCCTACGTAAGAATTTTATGAATGCCTCAAGATACCTTTATGTCTTATGATTTTTATGATTAATTCATGATTTGATGAGGTATGATAATGTTCTTATGTTTTATGGGTAATGTATGATTTCATTCTTTTGTATATATGAACTCATGATTCCTTTCAATATTTTTATAACCCTTACTGAGCTTTTTGTGCTCATCCCATGTTTTTGAAATGATTTTCACATATCAAGGGAAAGGTACATGATGTGATGGTAGTTTCAAGGAGGTGTCATGAAATAATCCAAGATTTATTTTAAATATGTTTCCGTTGATGAGAAAAATGAATACTATCTTTTATGTAACAACATTGTTTAAATGTATAATGTAATTCAAGTTTTATGATCTAATTCTATAAAACTCTAAACCTGTAAATATCCTCAATATGTAATCTTTTAATAACTCAAGATTAATTAATGTTTATGTCTGGGGGCATATAGTTGGTATCAGAGGTCGGTTTAGATAACTTTATGAGTTAGAATTATATTAAATGATTATCCAAAATTTTATGGTCAAATTGAAATGATATAGCATTTGAAGATTAAAATGTTGCTTCATCTAAGACATGTTTGTTTAGAATGGTTTTCCGCTGAGGAAATAGGGAAGCAGTGCTAGGAAGGCATACAGAAGAAAATAACCTTCCAAATCAGCATCCTGAGATGGTCTGAATTGGAACTGAACAGTTTGTTGCAGTAATGGCACAGTTTAATCAAGCGATAAATGGTGGTGGTATCCATGCACGAGATCATCCAGAGCAACCACAATGTAACATGTCAGTGGTGGAACATTTCATGAGGCAACATCCCCCATCATTCAGAGGATCATCTGACCCTGTGCTAGCTGAAGGGTGGATTAAAGCGCTGGAGAAGATTTTCGATGTCATGGGGTGTTTAGACAATCAAAAGGTCAGTCTTGCTATTTACCGTTTGGAGGGTGAAGCAGATCAGTGGTGGTTGATGGTTTAAAATTTCAGGGACGTTGATGAGATTGATGCTCTCGACTGGGATGAATTCAAAGGTATGTTTCTTGGGAAATATTTTTCTAAGGCTGTTCGACATAGGAGGGAAACAAATTCCTGGAATTGAGGCAATAGGAAGACTCAATGGATGCCTATGATGAAAGTTTCACTCGATTGGCAAGGTATGCTCCAAATTTTATCCGACACCTTGGTAGTAAAATCAATATTTTTTACTCATGATTAATTCCAAAGTATCGAAGGGCTTTAAATTCTCACGATTCCAAGAGTATTGAAAATCTTTTTCGATGTGTTGAGATGGTGGAAATAGAGTTTGCTGATGACCAAGTGGTCTGTAACAACCAGCAGAAGAAGAGATCTAGGTGGCAGGAGAAAGGGAATAATTCATCAAAAAGGTCTGATGGTAAGAAAACTAAGTTTTTAATTTGTGATAAATGTGGAAAAATGCATGCTGGGGAATGTCTGATGAATTCTAGAAAGTGATACCGATGTGGTAAAATGGGACATAATGCTAATTATTACACATAAAAGGATCAAGGTGATGGTAATTTAAAATTTGATTTACAGTTAGTAAAATGTTTTAAGTGCAATGAGATGGGTCACTATGCAAACGAGTGTCTCACAAAGAGCTTGAGTGAAGGAAAGCAGTTAGAATACAAGCAGAAATGGGTGGTGAAATCCTTTACAACTACTTCAACAGATGTTGGGCCATCAAATGATGTTGTATCCGGTTCTTTGTTTGTTTTTTCAGATTATGCCAGTGTGTTGTTTGATTCGTGGTCTACACATTATTTCATCTCTGACAACATTTCAACTAAAATGGGAATACCATCTCAAGAAATGACTCTTGAACTTGTGTTAAAAAAACTGGGGGAAATGTTGAGGCAAAAAGAATTTATAAGAATCTTCCTATCCTTATCTGTAGAATGTACCTACTTGCGAAGCTAATTGTTTTACCTCTAGTAGAGTTTGATGTTATCCTGGGTATGTATTGGCTCTCAATTTACCATGCTATGATTGACTGTAGAGCTAAAGAAGTTTCACTTCAGAAAGACTTTCAGTTTGTACAAGAATGAACCCTTACATTTGATAACATATCAAGAGGATGAGAAACTTTTAGAGGATGGAAATGAATTTTACCGTGCACATATTGTTGAAAACAAGGAAACTGTTCATTTTAATGATGTGCCATTGTTAAATGATTATAATGATGTTTTTATTAATGATTTGCCTAGAAAAATACCAGATCTGGAAGTATAATTTACTGTTGACTTAGTTCCTGATTCTTAGCCATTTTCAAAACCCCATTATCGAATGGCTCAAATTGAACTTTTAGAGTTGAAGGAGAAATTGCAAGATTTATTAGAGAAAGGTTTCATTCGACCTAGCACATCACCTTAGGGTGCTCCTGTTTTATTTGTTAAAAATAAATATGGTTCTATGATACTTTTCATTGATTATAGATCCTTGAATAACAGCACTGTTAAGAACAAATATCATTTGCCTCATATCGATTATTTGTTTGATCCGCTGAAGGGAGATCAGTATTTTTCAAAGGTTGACCTGAGATCGTGGTACCATAAGTTGAAGGTAAAGGAAGCATATGTTCCGAATACCACATTTCGTACAAGATATGGCCATTATGAATTTGTAGTAATGCCTTTTGTGCTAACCAAATCACCTGTTATTTTCATTGACCATATGAATAGAATTTTCCATGAGTTCTTGGATAAGTTTGATGTTTTTTTCAT